>JALGBA010000348.1:0-611182 GCA_023970755.1 Azemiops feae | reverse complement strand
GTTGAATTCCAATACTGCATGATCACTTCCTCCCAAGGTTTCTGTGGCTTCAACACCTTCTATCACTTCATCTCTGTTAGTGAGAATTAGATCCAAAATGGCTAATCCCCTAGTTCCCTTCTCTACTTTTTGGGAGACAAAGTTGTCTGCTAGGTTTGCAAGGAATCTGTTTGATCTTCCACTTGGTGCAGAGTTTGTCTCCCAGTTGATGTCAGGGTAGTTAAAGTCCCCCATTACTATTGTGTTGTGCTTCCTACATACCTTAGTTAGCTGACTAGCAAAAAGTTCATCTATTTCCTCTGTTTGGTTGGGTGGCCTGTAGTATACACCTATGGCAATGTCATTTCCCCCCCCCCTTTTATATTGACCCAAATGCATTCAAGACAGTTTTCATCATTGTTGTACTCTATTTCTGTAGAGATGTAGTTATTTCTTACATATAGAGCAACTACTACTCCTCTTTTATTTGGTCTGTTTCTTTTAAATAATTTAAATCCCTCTAGCTGTGTGTTCCATTTGTGGGTTTCATCCCACCATGTTTCCGTAATGGTAACAGTATCATATCTGTCCTCATTAACCTGAATTTCTAGTTCACCCTGTTTGCTGTTCATACTCTGTGCGTTGGTGTATAGACATTTGAGTGCTTTATGACTGACCCTGTGTTTACTTTCTACGTAACCTGTGTGGTGCCTGAGTTCCCCTATTGTCTTACCACCTATTTGGTTAGTGCACTTTGTGTGGCACTCGCTGTTAGAAACTTGATTTTGCTTGACAGCAAGGTTGATATTCTTGTCCACACACACATCTATGTTACATGCACTGATAGCCCTATAATGTTTAGATTGCCGGGGACAGGGATATTCTGTATCAATTAACTCACTGTCCCCGCTGTTTAGTTTAAATATTCCTCCAGAATCTGTGAATTTATAGCCGAGTAACTCAGTCCCTTTCTTTGATGGATGCAAACCATCTCTTTTGTACATTTTTTCACTGGACCAGCTACAGACATCGTGACTAATATATCCAAAGCCTTCCCCTTTACACCACTCCTTTAGCCACATATTGAATTGTGCTATACGCTGGCCTTTTCCATTTTTCTCCTTATATACTGGTAAAACCTCTGAAAAAGTAAGCCTACAGCCTATTCTGCTAAGTTCCTGCCCTAAGCTCTGGAAATCGTTCTGCACAGAGAGTACATCTTTTTGGGACAGATCGTTAGTGCCAAGATGTACAATAGCCTCCACATCACAGTCCTTGCTGGCATTCTTGATTATTTTAGAAATACGCTTCTTGTCCCTACTGGCAGTAGCACCTGGAAGACACTTGACCTCTTTTGAAACCTCTGTGTCCTTTCCTAAATTTACATCCCTTATAATTGAATCACCTACCAGAAGGTGGCTTCTCTTTTTGGATGCCTTTCTGTTCTTGCATGACTGATGTGTAATACCTGATTCACACTTCTCCCTGTCAAGAACAAGTTCTTCATCTCGGACCACGATCCCCTGCGTATTTGAGTTATCATCACAAATACCTTTACCTGTCTCCTTAATGTCCCTATTAAGGTCAGCAAGGGCATTGTATCTGTTGTGCAGGGACACAGCGAAAGCTTTCCGTTTATGGTTCACAGCTCTCACCCTGTCAGATCCCACGGTTGTCCACACTGCCCTTCTCCTGCAGGATCTTTGTGGTAGAGGGGGCTGATAGCGCGGAGGCTCAGTAGAGTAGTGGGACTGAACTGGACACCTAATTTCTGCCTGAAGAGCACAGATTACAGACCCTAGATAAATAATCTGTCCTTGTAGACTAGTGATTTGTTTACAGATAGGACAGTTTCCAAGTTTGAAAAGGGTACTGCGAAAGACAGCTGCAAAGCAAGTGTTGCACTGAACTAAGCCAGACATTCTTAGATACAGGGAATCTCAGACACACTTGCCCTGAATGTACCACTGCTTTTGATTTAAACTGCTCTGGGCAGTTTAAATACAATGGAGATCCAATCAGGCCCCAGCTACCTTTCTGTTGCAGTCTTAAGAGTTTGTAAAACCTCCCAGCAGCTCTGGGCAGTTTAAATACAGCAGTTTAAATACAATGGAGATCCAATCAGGCCCCAGCTACCTTTCTGTTGCAGTCTTAGAGTTTGTAAAACTTCCCAGCAGCCTTCATAGGGAAATGTTCAGGGATTATTACTTACCTTCCCTTTCCTCTCTCATTATTTCCTGTTATAAGCACGGATGGGAAAGAAAAGGAAAGTGAGGTCATTCCAGCCTCCATCTTCTATTTAGAGAAGCCACCCAGTTTTTCAGCTGCTATCTCGAACCATCTGGGGGTATCACAGATGAGTAGCACCTCCTTACATGCCGTTAGGCAGTTTAGGCCCGGAGGGGTGGGGGGTGTAGAGGCAATTATATTTGGCCTAGCCCTAGACCAGGGGTAGGCAACCTTGGCTCTTTTATGATTTGTGGACTTCAACTCCCAGAATTCCTGAGCCAGCATGGCTCAGCTTGGAAACCTCTCCCTTTCCCCTCAGCATGGCTGGCTCAGGAATTCTGGGAGTTGAAGTCCATGAGTCATAAAAGAGCCAAGGTTGCCTACCCCTGGCCTAGACAATAAGTAGGCCACGTTGCAGCTAAGACCATATGGCCTCTTTTATGATTTGTAACATTGTTTTGGTTATAGAATAAAATATAAAAATACAAAAGCAAATAGTAGGACACTGTGGAGAGGGGAAAGGGAAAGAAAAGTGAGGGGGAGCAGGGAAAAAGGAAAAAAAAAGGCATTGACTTCCGACTTCCTCTGTTGCAATAGAATAAAGCATTAACATCAAACCTCAACTTTTTACTTTTCCATAATAGTATAAACTAGCCATTTCTTTAACAACAAATCAATGTAATTGGTAAAACCCAAAATCAAAGTTTCATTTTTTTTCCACCTCAAGCACAAAATCCAGAAGCGGTCTCCAAGTAGAAACAAAAGTACTTATATTCTTTTCTTTAATCAAAACAGTCAATTTAGCCATCTCTGCCAACTCCATCAGCTTCTGTAGCCATTCATCCATAGTGGGAATCGAAATATCCTTCCATTTTTGTGCATACAATAGTCTTACTGCTGTCAACATATATAAATTCAAGCGTCTTTTTTATGGAGCATGGCTGCTAGTTGTTATTTGTGTTGTAATCATATACCAGTGATGGCGAACCTTTTAGAGACTGAGTGTCCAAACTGCAACCCAAAACCCACTTATGCATCATCGAGTGCCGGGTGGGTGTGGCCCATTGGCTGGGTGTGGCCCATTGGCTGGGTGTGGCCCATTGGCTGGGCGTGGCCAATTGGGTGGGCATGGCTGTGGTAGTAACGGCAGACTGGGTGGGACTAAAAAGTTCAATCAATCAATTCCAACTTTGCAAGATCTTTTTTTTTTCTGCAAGAAGTTGAAATTGACTGATTGAAACTTTTTTTTTTTTTGCACACGGCGGCGGAGGCCTAAAGTGAAAAGGTTTTATAAAACCCAGCTTGAAGGCCTAGGACTGGGGCGACAGCACGCGTGCCCACAGAGAGGGCTCTGAGTGCCGCCTCTGGCACCCGTGCCATAGGTTCGCCACCACTGTCATATACTATTATTTTTTTACGCTTTTATTGGATCTTGCAGCGTTGGATAAAGTTTGGAAGGTGAAATACAATAAAAACTACTTTACTGAATGGCACGACAGGTTAACTACATGGATAGTTTTCCACAGAGCCACAGGGTTACTGATTGAGCCCAGGATAACACTAAAGGCCTGCCTCGTGGGTATTCATCTTTCAAGAATTGCCAACCTGACGCTCTCAAGCAGAACTTGAGGACAGTATCAGCCCCTGCTTGTATTGGTCATTAAATTGTATTGAGAAGCAGAAGATTTGTCATCCTGGAGACAGAATATTCCACTATAATCTCATTATTCATGTATTTACCTAATTCCCTAGCAGGACCAATGGGAATGAAAGTACAAAGTAGTCCTCGACTTATGATTGCAATGGCGCCTGCTATTATGGTCCTAAGTTGTGATGGGCCTAAAGCAGTTCACTCATGTGACTGATTCGATTTTACAACTTTTTTTTACCACAGTCATTAAACAAATGGTGCAGTCATTAAACAAACCTTTTGTTCACTGCCGGGTGTTTTTTTGCCAAAACCTGGAAGTAAACACTGATTTTCAGCAAAAATATTGTAGATCACAATCACGTAATGGTGCGATGCTACAAATGACTGAAAATGAAGGCAGAGTACCCAGAATACAGTTGCGTGACCACGGAGTGGGGGAAAGAGTGGCCATTGAGATGTTAGAACCAGATCATGAATAGCTTTTTGGGAAGGTTCATCATAACTTTAAATGATTGCTAAGAGACCAGTCATAGATTGAGGACTACCTGTATATTACTGGTTGTTCCTTGTTCTGCAAATATTCTCTTACTATGGTAGTTACAAAAGTTCTTTAAAAAGTATCATCTTCCTCCTCTCATACATAGATGCATGCACACACACGGACACACAAACACAAACATAGAGTCTTACCTGGTTCTCAAGCTTGTGTGCAAGAAACAGGGTTGCTCCATCAAATACTTTGGCTTTTCCAAGAAATTCAATATGGTTATACAACAGGGCAATTCGTAAACGCCTCGATTCCAGCTCTGGATTATACCTTACATGGTACTGGTATAGCTTCCATTCCCTGGGCAAGCCTAAACTAAACAGGTTGGTAACCACTTTCACAGGAATACCACTGGATCCTGAAAAGAATAAGATTATTAGCTGGATAGCAAATAAAAAAAAAAGTAGGAAGGAGGGAGACCCAAGATGGTTATGCAAATGCAGATTACATACTAAACAGATTACCAGTACTTTATCAGTTAACAACTAGGTGTAAAAACCCATTGTTTGTTGAGACCTTCCGAGATTGCCTGAAACCTATGATGTACAGTAAATTGAATTTTGCAACCTATCACTCAACAGTGAAATTAAGACCCAATTTTTCCCAAATAGTGGAAATAAGGGAAATATTACTGCAACTGTAGTGTCAATGGGAAATATTATTGTAGCTACCCAAAGAACCCTAGCACAGCACAACTCTAGGTGCAGAAAAAACAACAACTGTTCCCTAAATAAATTATACCTGTTTTAGAATCTTTGACATGTAACATTGCTTCTCTGGTATTCACATCCAAGTCCCGAAATTTACACTGGATCCTCCCTCCTCTCTCCATCATCGTATAGCCAGAAGGTCCAACAGAAAAGCCATCTTGAGATGGAAACAAAAACAAAGCGTTGGCAGTCTCAGAGAAAATGAAAAGAAATTATAAAGCTAAAGTTGTGTACTGTAATAATATTGGTGTACTGGTTAATGAATAATGAAAGTCTATTATAATTCATTTCATTTGGATGCTAAACTATATACAGGTAGTCCTTGATTTATAGTGATCATTCGAAGTGACAACGGCACTGAAAAAAGCGACTTATGACCATTTTTCACACTTATGATCATTGCAGTATCCCCATGATCTCGTGATCAAAATTTGGATGCTTGATAACTGGCATGTATTTGTGACAGTTGCAGTGTCCAGGGATTATAGGATCCCCATTTGCAACCTTCCCAGGTGGCTTCCAACAAGCAAAATCAATATGGAAAGCTGGACCCACCTCACAACCTTTTAGTTCACTTAAGAACTACAATGATTTGTTTAGCAACCGCTGCAGGAAAGGTTTTCAATTTGGGCGTGACTCACTAAACAAATGCTTTACTTAGCAGTGGAAACTGAGTACCAGTAAAGGACTACCTGTACTTTAAATATCTCCATATACTCTGGAGATCAGGCTGTTTTAAGAATAGCTATTGCACAATTAACTTGCTTACATTTCAATGGCTCTTCTCCAGTTCTTACATGGCTGCTACTGGCCTCTGGTACACTGTAAGAAGCAGTGTCTCCCGAACAACCCTTTAAGGTAGAAATGATAAACACTGACAAATTAAAAACTATGAACAGATTATGCTTTTCTCCACTGAGTTGATTTCTGATTTTTTTTTTTAAATAATAATTTGCTATTAAGTAACACTCCACTGTTCTAAGATACTGAGAATGGAAAGCTACAAAACACCATCAGTCTGACTCTAGCTACTTCCTGTTTTGTTTGCTATCAAACTTCTCCCTTTTTACTAAGCCATAAAATCAGGTAAAATAAGATAAACCATTATGGAAAAATTAAGAAACAGATCAGCATCAATGGGTTTAACCGCACAACTAGAACCATCCCTTTCAGATATCTCAAATATAAACTATATTCCCAGGACAAACATTTTATCAACATTCCAAATAAATTAGATGAAGTAAAATTCCCAGAGCCTGAGTTCTCTATTTATTATTTTCAATAGCTTTTTTTTATAACTTTCTACCACTTGTTATTGAAGAAAATCACAGTGACTTGACACTCTTCATTTTAATTGTCTTTCTGGGTTCACTAACATCATAACATCAGTTACTAATACTCTTTTGTAAGACATCTTTCTGAATTGAATCCTGCCTGCAGGAATACATTTCTTTGGAGATTGTATACATTTGATTCATTAGCATCTGTTCAAATATGGTGCTTTTTTAGTGCATTGTTTTCCTTGGACAAAATATATCCAGTGCAAACACCAAATTAAAAATACAGCCATTTATATAGAACACAAACATGTCTTAAACAAACTATCAATCATTACTATAAATCATTAAATGTAGATCTAAATAAGGGATGTCAGGCATAGAAAAGGTTGAGAACCACTGGTTTAATGGTACAGTTGCCCCACAAGAGAAGATCAACATTTTGTAAACAAGCACAGGCATAAAAACATACTGGTTTCGAGAAATCGCTTTGTCCAAATGTTTCTCTTCCAGGAAAGCATTGTCCTCTGGCTTTGACACGAGCCCGTCCACTCATTATTCCAGTTCTGACTCACGGAAATAAAAAGAATGAGCACCCAAAGGCAGAACAAGAAGCAATGAATGCGAACTAATCGAGAAGAGACCCAACCTAGAAATAAGGAGAAATTTCCAATTAATCAGTGAAACAGCTTGCCTTCAGAAGTTGTGGGTGATCCATCACTGGAAGTTTTTAAAAAGAGATTGGCCAATTATTTGTCTGAAATAGTATAGGGTCTGCTGTTTGAGCAGGGGGTTGGACTACAAGACCAACCTCCAAGGTCCCTTCCAACTCTGTTATTGTATTAACTCTAATTCCCGAAGGATAGATCTGGTGGATGGAAGAGCAACACAAAAGATCAGGGGTGGCAAAAACTTCAAGACTTGACTTTCCTATATTCATAACTGAGATGATTTGAAGAGAATACAGGGTTAATTTGAGTTGTAGTTTTCACATTCTACCTTCTATATCAAGGGGGCCTTATTATACTGGACTTTATAGAAAGCAGCTTTAAAAAAAAAAAAAAAAGACAGCAGCCGCAACATAGTAAAAAGCTGGCTATGGGTGTTCACCTATGTTATAAAGCGATAGTTCTTAAGCTTTTATTTATTGCCTTTATGTCTTGCTCTTCAGCAATGAGTAGGAACCTCGTAAAAAATGATATTTCAACTGTGCTGTTTCTCAACATTCTTTGTCGAAGCTTGGCGCTGAGGACCAGAAGCAGGGTCCACCTATTAGCAACTTTGGGCCAGTTAGCCCAACCCACCTCATAGAGGTTGTTTGGTGGTGGTGAAGAAAAATAGGAGAAAGAACCACCGTGTATAGCACTTTGAGCACTTGTACAAAGGTGGAATACAAATCTAATAAATAAATTCTCGGGTCAAAATTGTAAAATGACAATTGGCCAAGGTGAAAAGAGTATAGAGGAAAGAAACTGCTCATCTATTTCTCCTCACATATTGCCATGTAGCATGTACTGAATTATTTATTATTGCCATTATGCTCTGTGTGTTTTTGGGCAGCTGAAGTCATGTACACAGGGATCTTCCTTTACTTTATTCCCACAATAAAACCTCTGCGAGATAATCTGGATGGAGAAAAAATGGCTGCCCATAGGTTACCTAGGGCTTTCAGGCTGAGAATTGAACTTAGTCCAAGTTTTTCCACCTTGGCAACTTTTAAGATGCCAGCTGGGGAATTCTAGGAGTTGTTGTTCATCTAGTTTAAAAGTTGCCAAGGTTGAGAAACACTGCCTCAACTGCTACATCACACTAGTTCCTGAAGGAACAGGATTCTTTTCTTGATTTCATCCAAGAAAGAGTTTTGTTTGTTTGCTTTATTGCTAACACAAAATAGTACAGCCTGAATTGCTGCAAATCGTCTGTACAATTATTGGCTGACTACCATATAGTATGTTATTGTTGCATGAATATAGGTAGTCCTCAACTTACAACCACGATTGAGCCCCAACAAATTCATTCAAATTTTGTCACATTTCATGATCTTTCTTGCCACATTTGTTAAGTGAATCTGCTTTGCCATTGACTTTGCTTGTCGGAAGGTTGTAAAAGGTGATCACATGATCTAGGGACAGTCCAACCATCATAAATAAGTCAAGTTGGCAATTTTGATCACATGACCATAAGGATAATGCAGCAGCCGTGTGAAAAATGATCATAAGTCATTTTTTTCAGTGCTGTTGTAACTTCGGTCACTAAATGAACTGTATGTTGAGGACTACCTGTGTAGCCCCTTAATTCTTCCCCTCGATAATATATTCACAATATATAGTGTGAGGCATTAAGCATTCTCTAAACTGGCAGCTCCTGCCAACATAGTAATGATTGAGAACTTCAGGAACATCTCAAGGGCCATAGATCCTTGTCCTTGTTTAAATTGTGAAACAGACAGTTGCTTCATAAGAACAAAAGATATATATGCTAGGGTGACCTTTACTGGCTGTTGTTACATTTCTACTCCAGATTAAATAATGGAGAATTATTTATATATTATATATATACTCAACCCTACCCTAGCATGCATGCATATATATAGGGTAGGGTTGAGTAAGGGTATATATATATTAGGAAGATCATATATATATATATTAGGAAGATCATGCTATTCCTTCACCCAGAAGATCCTGAGACAATGGACAAAATATATACGTAATATAAATTTACAAAATAATCAGTGGTTTTTATTGATAAATTTGAATGTATTACACCCTGAAAATCGTGAAAAGGGGGTAAACGGTGGTAGGTTTTGGAAGGAAGGAGGCAGAATCGATCTCTGAAACAGGGGCCCCTTCTGTATTTGGGGCTCAGAGACGTCACACACCCCACTTACCGTTAACCTCACGAGCAACGCTTAACCAGGTGAGGTCAAGAACAAACCCCACCGGGCTAGCTCTTAATTTTGACTTTGCTTTGGTTTCGCCTTCAGGAAACCTGATAGGACTCGCCCTAAGGGAAGCCAAGGAAAGACCGGGATCAAACGTGACAGGGACTTCCAGCTACCACCACCCCGCGACGACACGCGCCAGGCCCCCTCAGCTTTTGGCCTCGTGCAGACACGTGCCGCAAGGCAACCTGCCTCGAAATATAACCACGCCCTCTACGGAGGCCACGCCTTCCTCCTGCGCGTTCTCCTTCCATGGAATCGGCCGCCGGGCGTTCGTCCCGAAGAGCGGTTTTTTTTTTTTCGCCTGAAAGGCGCATGCGCGAGAAATCTAATTCTGTCCTGTGGTAATTCACTTTTCCTTAAGAGCCTGAATAGGAGGATGGTTACTAGGGTGGGTTAGGGATATTAATACAAATAGTCTCTGTTTACATGATTTACCTATTTATGGCCTGTTGGAAAAAAGAAACACATTTGATAGAGTTTGCACAACATGCTAAACCTTAAACCCTGGTTGATTAGCCTGAGTAACAGACATTATTCAGTAGAAGGTTATTTAATATCTAAATATCCAATATCTAAGGGGTTGCCACAAAGAAGAGGGGGTTAACCTACTCTCCAAAGCACCTGAAGGCAGGACAAGAAGCAATGAATGGAAACTAATCAAGAAGAGAACCAACCTAGAACTAAGGAGGAATTTCATGACAGTTTGAACAATTAATCAGTGGAACAACTTGCCTCCAGAAGTTGTGAATGCTCCAACACTGGAGGTTTTTAAGAAGAGATTGGACAACCATTTGTCTGAAATGGTATACAGTTTCTTGCTTGAACGGGGTTGGACTAGAAGACCTCCAAGGTCCCTTCCAACTCTGTTATCCTGCTTTTAAAAAAGCTTTAATCTTTGAGAATACCAGATCTGGCCCTCAAATCTGGTCCACCAATGTAGAAAAAAATGCAGAAAAGTCTTAATATTTAGATGCCTTTAATAGTCTAGAGGTTCGCAGTCAAATGGGATAGCTCTAAACCCAGTCTTGATAACCACATGGACAAATCCATGTCATTTTCTTTAGAGAAAAGGTTTGCTACTGACTTTCTGTGGGATATCTTTTTTCTATCTTGCAGTCTATCATACAGCTCTGAAATTTTCTGATGATCTCTATTGCAATACAAGATGGCTGCTGAGTTTTTGTCCTTTTTGGAGAAGTTATTGCTTTAGACCAAGTTATGTGAAGCTTGAAGATGTCCAGAACTTTTGCAAAATAGTCATTGGGAGCAAGATATCCTGCTAAAACCTGACTTCCAAAATTGTGTGGAAGGGTCTGGAGCAAGGTACATATAAAAAGCTAATAACATCAGGGGTATATAAATGAAATATTCAGACTGCACTTTATTTCTAACACAGCCCTAGAAGGCAGTTAGCAGATACAGAAGAAGCTGGATCCAACGCTTCTGCTGAATTTGAAGAAACATGGTTCTAAACAGGAGGAAGGTTTATCTAATTCAGTCATACCCATTGTGATGCTTTCTAGATGAGATGGATCAACCTTTAATCAGATTGAGGAAGACTGAGTTTCTATATAAATGCACACCCATCATGCTATTTCATTTTGGGGGAAACACATAGTGCAAATTGCAAAAAAAGAGTAAAAGTGCAAGCCAAAGAAATTAAAGTCATGAAATAAGGAAATAAAATACAGCTACATCTAATTTACACAGCATCATTAATTCTATCTCACTATACCTTTCTGTCCTTGGAAATGGTCTTGAAATCCTGTTGTGTTCCCCTGACTGGATAGAACACCTGAAAAAATAATGAAAAATACCCAAGGAAAATGCCAAAGTCTTTCTTTGACCTTGAAGAAAATTTAATGTTAAGTAATATCTGGAGACAAAAAAAAATGTTAATTCTAAAGAATATATTTTCCACAAAGACACCAATCATTCTTGAGAATAGACCTGATATGGATTCCAAGAAATTTAGTTACTCTGGCCTCAGAAACACAGATTTTATCAAAGATTTTCTCCAACCACAATCTAGTTGAGATTACTTTAAAAAAGCAATCAGCAAAATTTAGATGGAAACTTAATGAAACTTTATTACAGAAAGATTGGATAGTAAAAGATTATAAAGAGAACAACATTTTTTGACAACAGCCTAAACAATAGATATAAGAACAGTAAAAGACACAAGCAAAGCTGTAATTAAGGTTTATATATATATAACATAATAATCAATTGGAAAACAAATCCCAGGAAAAAATCCATAAGATCTTATAGGAAATTGAAAGTAAAGAAGAATTAAGGAAATCACCTACAAAAATAAACATTCTAAACCAAATTCAACTTCTTCAATAGCAATTGTATATGTGTGTATGGTAGAGTGTCATGGTTCCGATAGATGAAACCAGTAAAAGAACTTCAAGGCAAGAATTCTTCCTTAAAGAACATTTTATTAGGAAACAAAGTATCGGCACTTACATAGTCAAACCCAAAAGTGAGATTTCCTCCCCCAGATACAAAGTAACAAGTTGCAATTTCCATCCCACAAACGCTGTCATAAATCACATTCCCCAATCAATGCAAGACAAGGGCTTTTCTCACCGGCCCCTCAGCCCGCCAAAACCTTAACAGACCATGTCCTTGAGTTCCCACACTTCTACATTGTTATGGCTAGCTAAACCCTCAAGCATTTACCCCATCCCCCTTCTAACTCTGAACTCTAAAAGAATAATAAAAGCATGCTAGAAGCAAAAGTAAAAATGGCTGCTGATTCTCAGTTGTCATAGCGACGACATCCATTCTCACAGCGTTGACATCCGGCCCCTCTTAACAGAAAGGTGTAATCCTGCAATTTAAACAGAAGTATAGGTTAAGGGTTGCCCCTTGGCTTGTTGGGGTGTTTGTCATAGAATTTTGGGGTGTTTGTCATAGAGCCTATTAGCTTTCACATCATTAGATTTCACCCGTGTGGCCTCTGATAATGGATAACCCTTCCACTGAACTAGATATTGCAATTTTTCTTTAAAAATCAGCATTGACATAGAGAATTAGAGAATAAATTGAATTTCCTTAAGCAAATGAACTTTGAGCTGGCAAATAAACCAGGGAGGTGGCTGGCTTGTAAATTAAATAAGGAAAGAGCTAAGATGATTTTGAAACTCCAGAAGGGTGGTATAGTTGTAACAGATAATTCTGCAATATAAGCAAACTTTCATCATTAATCTTCCAATTTGTATAAAAGAACAGACATCTTAGAAAAAAAATAGAAGGTTATTGTCAGATGTCCTCCATCGTCCGTGTAAAATAAGTCCAGGTATGCAGGAACAAGGTGACAAACAGGTTTAATCTGTGCGAAAATAAAGTCAGCGCTGGGAGTGGTTTGCTCCCAGCGCTTTACATAGTTTCCCCCACCCCGCAGCTCCGCCCCAAGCTGCAAGCCAGCATCCGATCCTTGGAGTTGAAAACCCCCAGTCCAGCCTCCGGCCTCCCTCCTGCCGGTCTCTGCGCCGACGGCTCTGGGCTGCTTCGTCCTCCCGCACACTGGTAAGCCCTGGCCGCTGCTGTAGGACGCTGCAGGCCGCGGAGCCTCCGGAGGACACCCCGCCCATCGCCAATGTCTCCCCGCCGCCGCTGTGCACCGGAGCCTCCGGGATGGTTGTTCCCCCTGTGCGGTGAGTCCGGCAACCGGCTGCTCGCCTCGGCATCAGGCCGCGGCGTCTGGCTTTGAGCCTGGAGGCCGGCTGCTCGCCTCGGCGGCCGGCTGCGGCTCTTGGCAGCTGGCTGCTCGGTTCCCCCCCTCCTGTACATGTCGAGCCCACGGGGCTTGACAGGCGGCTCCCTCTACCAGGGCTCCACCTGGAAGGCAAGGAGAAACAGATGAGTGTACATTCACCCCGCAGATGGTTCGGTTGGCCCGCCTCCCGGCGTCCCAGGGTGTTGGCGGTGGAATGATCGCACCAGTCGCAGTGTGCGGACGTCCTCCTCCCTTACCCATGATGCCTCCGAGAGGGGGTACCCCTTCCACCTGACCAGATATTGTACCCACCCACGATGGGTCCGGGAGTCTAGGACCTCCTGTATTTCAAAATGGTCTCCGGATACCAAACCCGGTGCCCCACCCATGGGCCCATATGGGGAACCCCCTACCGGTTTCAGTAGGCTACTGTGAAACACTGGATGTACCTTCCCCTGGAATCGGGGTAGTCACAATCGCACGGTTACTGGGTTGATGACCTGGACCACCTGGAAGGGCCCTAGGTACTTAGGGCCCAACTTTTTACAGGACACTCCCAGGCGCAGGTATTTGGTCGACAAGTATACCCAGTCACCAACCTGGAATGGCTTGTGGGACCCCCTCTTCTTGTCAGCCTGTGCTTTTGTGTCTGCCTCTGCCTTCGCTAAGGCGTTCTTTACTGTACCCCATAACCCCCGCGTGTGCTATCCAATCCTGAGTTGAGCAGGTCAAGGGGATCCCCTGGGGGCACTCGGGGATAGGGATGAAGTCCACCCCATGCACCACCCGAAAGGGAGTGAACCCGGTGCTGCTGTGCACCGCATTGTTGTAGGCCACTTCTGCAAATGGCAACAGGTCGACCCAGTCCGTTTGCTGATAGGATACGTAGCTTCGTAGGTAACACTCCACCATGGCATTTGCACGTTCAGGCGCTCCGTTGGTGCTGGGGTGGTATGCCGAGCTAAGGCCCTGGGATGACCCAATGTACCGGAGAAATTCACGCCAGAACCGGGCTGTGAACTGCACCCCCCAGTCCGATATGATTCGTCTAGGCACCCCGTGAAGACGAATAGCCTAACCAACCAACGTCCATAGTATACTGGCCGGGTGCTGTGGAGTAACTCCATTCCTCCTCATCCTCCTCTGTTAGCCATCTCTCCCTCCACTACGTCAGAGGGGGCCCGGTACCCGGAGTATATGCCCGACCAGCGTCCGGGCCGGCCAGTGCAGGGCTGTGCCACCATTCCCCCGATGCCCCAGGGGCCCCAGTCTCCAGGGTCTCACTCACAGGGACCGCAGGCTGTGTTTCCAACACCTTTGGCTTAACCATCGGCTGCACCTCCTGGGCCTCTGGGTCAGGCAATGGTCCCGTTGCTCCAGCTGGGTTGCCCTCATCCACCGCCAGAAGTGCCTCTTGTTTACCCTCAGCCATTCCTGTGACAGTACAAGGGCAATGGGAGGGGAACAGAAAAGGGGGTGAGCGCTGACTTACTGTCAGATGTTCTCCGTCATCCGTGTAAAATAAGTCCAGGTACGCAGGAACAAGGTGACAAACAGATTTAATCTGTGCGAAAATAAAGTCAGCGCTGGGAGTGGTTTACTCCCAGCGATTTACATAGTTTCCCCCACACCACAGCTCCGCCCCAAGCTGCAAGCCAGCATCCGGTCCTTGGCGTTGAAAACCCCCAATCCAGCCTCTGGCCTCCCTCCTGCCGGTCTCCGTGCCGACGGCTCTGGGCTGCTCCACCCTCCCACACACTGGTAAGCCCCGGCCGCTGCCGTAGGACGCTGCAGGCCACAGAGCCTCCGCAGGATGCCCCACCCATCGCCAATGTCTCCCCGCCGCCGCTGTGCACCGGAGCCTCCGGGACGGTTGTTCCCCCTGTGCGGTGAGTCCGGCGACCAGCTGTGCGCCCCGGCGTCTGTCTGTGGGTCCGGCGACTGGCTGCTTGCCTCGGCGTCAGGCCTCGGCGTCTGGCTTCGAGCCCGGAGGCCGGCTGCTCGCCTCGGCGACTGGCTGCGGCTCTTGGCAGCCGGCTGCTCGGTTCCCCCCCCTCCACGGGGCTTGACAGTTATCTCCAAAAGCAGAACCTACCACATCTTACAGATACACAGAAAGAATTTATGAATGGACCAATCACATGATGGAAAACTCATAAGTTATAAAAAAAAATCAAGTTAGGGAAAGCACTTGTGCCAGATGGTCTTCCGGAGATTTATTATAAATGTTTTTAAAAAGAATTGTCACAACACTTCCAGAATACAATGACTTCTATTTTACAAGGTAATGGGATACCAGAATCATGGAAACAAGCCAATATCACTCTAATACCTAAAGAGAAGCAAGACCCAACCTTAATTAAAAACTATTATTAATTAAAAACATTATTAAACAGTAACTATAAAATATTTACATCTATGTTGGCTAAAAGACTCAAGACAATTCTTTTTTTTTTTTTTTTTTTTAAATATATTTTATTAGATTTTATAGGGGTGCAGGGATAACATTAAGGTGCTTAGGAACCACCATGGAGGTGGGTATATTAAACATCCAAAAGAAAGAAAAACAATCACAGATATATAAGTCAACTCAAGTCTTTTAAGCTTCCCTCTCTAATTCCCTCATTTAATTTTACATATTCAAATTAATAAATTCTATATAAGTTTCAAACGGTCTTATCAAATATCAGTTACATTTCAATTCTAAAAAATCCAAATCCTGTTTTTAAGCTTTACTAACTTACAATTACTATATTTCAATTAGCCTTAAATAGACATGTTATTAACACTTCGGGTGCCCTTTTTTTTTTTTTACATAATTATATCTGGTATATTGTTCTTACAACAACATTCTCATATCTTCTTCATTGATACCATTTTTTTCTCTTATCACCCATCCCTCTTATTCTCCTTTTATTTCCAAATAATTCTCTTAAAATAAAGATATCAGGCCAACAAATAAATTTCTATCTAATTTAAATATATATTCTATCAATGCCTCTATATCTATAAAAATCTTTTTAAACCAGTAGATAAAGTTTACTTCTCCAATATATATCATATCTAAAACAGAGTAATATTACAAAGGGTATCCTCTTAAAAATTTCACATATTCCATTAGTTGTTAAGTCAGTCCAGAAATCAAAGCCTTTTTAATCCCATTAAATAAAACTTTAAAATACATTTTTAAATCTAACTCTAGGCTTCTTTCTATGCCATAGTGGTTTCCATAGTGAAGTTCCTACATAATCAAACCACACTATTAAAAGGTCCATATTCTTTAACGCTTCAAATTGGTCAAAGTTCTCTTTCCTTTCTTCTAATAGCCTTTGGATGGTAAAAGTTGTTTTATTCCATGTTATATTTGCCAATTGTTTATCCACCTTTTCTCGATTTTCAATAAGTTGTATCTGAGTGTCAGTCTCTGTTGATGTTGGTATTGATGCTTCAGACATCTCTGTTGAAGTTGTTGTATAGTCATCAGACTTCTCGATAGGTTGTGTTGGAAGTTGAATAAAATTAGTTTGTTTTGTGGTTTCCACAGTTTCTCTCAGTGTAGAGAAAAGGGATTGAAAATAAGAGCTCACATCCTTTGCAGCTTCTAAAATTGTTTCCAATATAAGTTCATAGTCCAGTTGTGTATTAAGTTCCATATCGATAATAATAAGGCTTTTTAATCTTTAATCTTTAAGAAAGGCTCTGCTTCATAAGAATCAAGCAAGCATTCACCTTCAATTTTCAATAGGCCAGCTGCATCGTTATCTTGTAGTTATGACTCTTTCAGGGTCATAGCCATTCCCAGTCATAAAAAAAATATAGTTGCAGTACCACTTTTCGACACAAGATGTCCTCAGCAAACCAAAAAATCCTTTTTTTCTTTCCAAATAATAGATTTTTTATTTTTCGTATTAAAAAAGATGAAGAAAGGGTTCAAAATAATGAATACGTAGTTGTAACAATAATAGTCAAAAATAAAATGTTTTCAGGTCCCCTCAGTATTCCAAAATTTAAATAGTATCAAAATTAACTGGTTTTTATTTATATATTTTTTTTCCAACGCTGTTTTTCCCCATTGCTCACACGCTGCTTCCTCACGACAGGGAAATAATTCAAAGAAAGCTTTTAACAGGAAAGTAGTTAGGGGAAAAAAAAAGGGGGTAGGAAAGGTCTCACCCGGATTCTCCACGGGGGTTCTTTCGCTTAGATGTTCTTCTGGCTTTCAGCTGGTGCGACGAAGTGACCGTCCATTTTGTAGGACGATCTTTTCCTCCGGCGGCCCTAAGGAGAAAGCTCGAACTGGGGAGAGCCGCCGCTCTTCCCCAGTCGAGCAGGAGCCTCCTCTAATGGTGGTCGCCTCTACGGGGCGACTTTCGACCCGATTAAGGGTCTACCGACGGAGGGAAACCAGCCGGTGGGAGAGAGAGATCTCTCCGTGCGACTGCTGGTGTCGCGATCCGGAACCGGAAGCCAGACTCAAGACAATTCTTCAAGAACTCATCCATCAAGACCAAAGTGGGTTTTTACCCAAAAAATAATTATAGGACAATGTGAGGATAGTTCTGAATGTCTTAGAGCACGGGTGTCAAACTCGCCACGTCACGTGATGTGTCGCGACATATCGCAAATTTTTCCCCATTGCCAGAGCTGGGGTGGGCATGGCCTCCGTATGATGCAACCAGCCCATGGGCTGGCATTTTGACACCCCTGTCTTCGAGCATTTACAGCAGGGAGGAGCAACTATGGCCCTTTTATGACTTGTGGACTTCAATTCCCAGAATTCCATGCTGGCTCAGGAATTCTGGGAGTTGAAGTCCACAAGTCATAAAGGGGGCATAGTTCCCCACCCTGATCTACAGCAACACAACAAAAAGCAAGCTGCATTAGTATTTTTAGATGCAGAAAAAGCTTTTGATAATCTCAACTAGCCATGTTTGTTAAAGTATTGGAAGTTATGCATTTGGGGGAAAGTTTGTAAAGTGGGTTAAATCAATATATACACTACAAAATGCACCAATTATTGTTAATGATGACCTCACCATTATATTATTCAGAAGGGAATGAGACTAGGATGCCCACTACCCCACTTTTACTCATATTAGCTCTAAAAATTCTGAATGGGAAAGTGAAAGAGATAAAAGGATTAAAATTTTAAAAGGCGGTATATAAATTAAGAACATTTGCCAATGATCTGGTATTGACATTGGAGGACCCAGTGAAAGGGGTAGAATTTCTAATGAAAAAACTAAAAAAAATTGGCACCAGGATTTAAGATTAACAAACAAAAGACAACAATTTTAACTAAAAACATGGGCAAAATGACCAATTAGAATCGATGAATTCAGACTTTAAAGTTCAGAAAAAGATAAAATATATGAATATGAATTGTATGCTTTACCAAAATAACTACTGTATGTCAAAACGTGGAATGAAATTTAAAAAAAGACATTTCAAGATTGTATCAGCTACTGTCTTTGATGGGGAGAATATCTGCAATACAAATGAATGTACTGCCAAGAAAGTTATTTCTATTTCAAACATTTTTTTTCAGATTTTTTTTACTTCAGACTTGCCCCTCAAACAATAGCAAAAAGAGATATCCAGATTTATCTGACAACGGAAAAAAAAAACCCCTCAAGAGTTATAAATAAGCTTTTGTGTGATGCTGAAGAAAGAGGAGGTTTAGGCATGCTGGATCTGAAATTGTGTTCTGCAGCCTTTTAAGAACCTTGTTTGATTAAAAGAATGGATAACGTTAACGTTAACAAGTATTTGACCTAGAAGGCCAGGACTTGAGATTTGGATGGTATGTGTGCTTATGGTACAATAAATATTGATTTTAGAAAACACTTTACTACTGGTAGGTGAGCCATTTTGAGAATTTGGAACAAGTGTCAAATGAGATTATGCTAAAAAATATCTTTATGGCTTTCCCCCCATGAAGCATATTATAGAACAAGAGTTGGATAAAAATGGCTAAGGTATGCAGATTTATTGGACTATTTCACAGATGATATTAAATTAAAATCCAGAGAATAGTTGACATTAGAAGGTTTCATTTGTCAATGTCAGTTTTCATATTTGCAACTCACAAAGAGATTGAAAGCTGATAAGAAAGTATGATAAGTTTCGTCTTTGAAACGGAACTGTGTACAAACAAAGCATACCTTGTTGCTAAAGTGTATGAACTTCTGTTAAAATTGGAAACAAGGCAAACTAGTTAAAAAATCATATGATAAACTGGACAAAACAATGACAATACAAAATAGCAATTATTCAGAAGGAAAATATGTGGATAAAGGGACTGAAATTTACTAGATGCTATAACTTCAAAGAGAATTTCTATAAAGTGATGTATAGATGGTCTTTATCACCAGATAAATTGGTTAAAATATATAAAGCATGCCTGAATAGTTGCTGGAAATGTAAGACTTAAATAGGAACCTCTTACCACCTTTAGTGGAGTTGTAAAAGGGAATTGTCCTAGTTTTCCAATATGTTCATGTTATGTTATTCATTCTTTAAAGTTCTGACTCTTTTTCAAGACTGCATTAAAACTGACGTGTTCAATTTTCTTTTTCTTCTGGATTCCTCCAACAATCGTTCATATGTTTCTCTTTCACTTCAGTTGTAATTCATTTTTTCCATATGACAAAATTGCCTCTGAACACATAGACTTATAACCATAATTGAGCTTGGAATTACGGTTGTAAGTTGCTGCAGTCATGACATCAATATTTTGTGCAGTGGTCATTAAGCAAACGACATAGTTGTTAAGTGAATCCAGTTTCTCCAATGGGCTTGTTTTTTTTTACTGGAAACAAGGTAATTGTTTCCTTATAAGCAATTTCTGTATTTGGAATCTTCTGCTAATATGTGTGCATGCTCACACTTAATGTTTGAATTATTGGATTAACAAACTACTTAAGATTTAATGTAACTTTGTGGTTTGGGGTACTTCTGAATGCAATAGATCAGGGGTGTCAAACTGCCAGCCCGCAGAGCGGTTTCATCATACCGAAGCTGCGCCCACCGCATTGCCGGCAATGCAAAAAGAGTTGTGATACGTCGCGACACGTCACGTGACGTGGCGAGTTTGACACCCGTGCAATAGATTAGTGACTCTCTATAAATGCTAGCTTTCGATTAATAAAATGATTGTTTGAAGCTTCTTCAGTAAGTTAGTTTTCTTGATGGGTGTTTTTTGCTATGACACTTGTTTCCTCCAATTTCCATGTTGACTAACTTGATCCCTGATACATTGATTTTTTTTTTTTTTGATCCATGGTCCTTTTTGCATTATAAAATTTATCTAATATTTTCTGGAAATCATCCTAGCCCAGCATCATTTACATTCCAAAGTACAAGCATTCCATATATTTTACCCATGAAATAACCAAGATGATATTACATATCCTTGTCCTGTTCTCTGCTCAACATTGAACCATTCGCTAAACATACTCTCCGTCATACATTGTTACTGTATTTAGCACACAACTTTCAGTGCCATCATACTGGTGGTTGAAAAGGAGGCAGGTTTATTCGACAGCACAAAAGGTAGCACGTAAGGGTAGGCTACAATTTTGGGTGTCAAGAACGGTAGTATTGACAGGAAAAGTGATCCATTGTAAAGAGTCTGAAAATGTGCCTTTTGAAGTGTTTACTTTTGGCAAAAGTACAACCTCAGTGGGGAGATGTTATCTAACTTTTATTAAATACAGGTCATCCTCAACCTACAACCATTCATTTAGTTACCGTTTGAAGTTAGAATAGCACTGAAAAAAGTGACTTATGACCATTTTTCACACTTATGACCATTGCAGTACTCCATGGTGATGTGATCAAAATTCAGATGCTTGGCAACTGGTTCAGATTTACGACCATTGCTGTGTACCAAGGTCATGTGATCCCCTTTTGCAACCTTCTGACAAGCAAAGTCAATGGGGAATCCAGATTCACTTAACAACCATGTTTCTAACTTAACAACTGCAGTGATTCACTTAACAACTGTGGCAAGAAAGGTCATAAAATGGGGCAAAAATCATTTAACAAATTTCTCACTTAGCAACAGAAATGTTGGGCTCAATACAGAATACTGAATAACAGAGTTGGAAGGGACCTTGAAGGTCTTCTAGTCCAACCCCCTGCTCAGCAGGAAACCCTGTACCATTTCAGACAAATGGTTGTCCAGTGTCTTCTTAAAAATGTCCAGTGTTGGAGCACTCACAACTTCTGGAGGCAAGTCGTTCCACTGATTAATTGTACTAACTGTCAGGAAATTTCTCCTTAGTTCTAGGTTGCTTCTCACCTTGATTAGTTTCCATCCATTGCTTCTTGTCCTGCCTTCAGGTGCTTTGGAGAATAGCTTGACTCCCTCTTCTTTGGGGCAGCCCCTGAGATATTGGAACACTGTTATCCTGTCACCCCTCGTCCTTCTCTTCATTAAACTAGACATACCTAATTCCAGCAACCGTTCCTTGTATGTTTTAGCCTCCAGTCCCCTGATCATCTTTGTTGCTCTTCTCTGTACTCTTTCTAGAGTGTCAACATCTTTTTTACATTATGTCGATGAAAGCTGGACGCAGTATTCCAAGTGTGGCCTTACCAAGGCATTGTAAAGTGGTATTAACACTTCACGTGATCTTGATTCTATCTCTCTGTTAATGCAGCCTAGAACTGCATTTGGCTTTTGCAGCACACTGCTGGCTCATATTCAGGTGATTGTCCACTAGGACTCCAAGATCCCTCTCACAGTTATTACTATTGAGTGAGGTACCACCTATATGGTTCCTGTGCATTTGGTTTTTCTTGCCTAAATGTAGAACCTTACTTTTTCTACTACTGAATTTCATTTTGTTACAAAGTGCCCAGTGTTCAGGTCTGTCAGGATCCTTCTGTATCAATTGTGGTTGTAAGTCGAGGACTACCTGTACAAGAATTAGAGAGGTTGAATTTCAGCCTGACATGAATTTGTTCAAAGACACATGATCCTTCAAGACAGGGATTTGTACATATGCAGTTTAACTTTTGTGATTAGCTTTATAATGAAACTCTAATGCAGTTTAAATTGCTTTTGGGTTACTTTATAAGTAAACTTAAGGAGCAGAATATACATAATATTCCTTCCTCCTATTTTCCCCACAGCAATCCTGTGAGGTGGGTTAGGCTGGGAATGACTGGCTCAAAGTCAAGAGTGCAATATATTCTTTAACAAACATCACATAAAATCAGGTTGGTCATATAAGTCACAATCATCATGAGCATAATGGGCAGGTACTATCATAGTCATAAATCAAAGATTATGCAGGATACATTAATGTCTATTATAAAAAGACATCATCACTGTTCAAATGTTTCAAAGGTGCTTTTGTGCTTTATAGCCATTATTTATGATTGATTTACATACTGTATATCAGGAGTGGGGGAACTATGACCCTTTTATGACTTGTGGACGTCATCTCCCAGATGTTGGCTCAAGATTTCTGCAAGTTGAAGTCCACAAGTTATAAAGTTATCAATGCTAAACATTTTGCAACCATCTTTCCCTCTGGCAGCATCCTGTAGAATGAGTGCATCCTGTAGAACTAGTTACAGATACATCACCTTTTGACTCAGAAGTTTAGCTGGGTTATATCTATCTAGAACTTGAATGGGTGATGCGTGTCAAAAAGAGGTGGCGGATTTGATCATGTGAATGTAGATGCTATTTTACTATTTTAGACTCTATGAATCCTTGATCCTTGATCCACCTACATTCTGTTGCCAAGATCACATAGATAAGTGAATGAAACTTTTACTTTTCTTAACATTGCTTGAACTTCTTTGAGGATAAGATCAATGTATGTAACCAGACTTACCAGACCTATATGAACCATTTTGTGGTTAGAATGTGCAATTGTAAATGTAGAAAACTAATAAAATATTATAAAAAAAGAATGTGCAATCTTCTAGCGTTCAGCAAAAGTTCAAGAAGAAGGAGCCTGTAAGGCAAAATGTTTAGATTATTCTGAAAGGTTTAGAAGTATTTTCTTTTTTATTATCACTTTGGTAGAAATTTTGTTTGCAGAGTGGAAAACCATAAGCAACAAAAGGTTTTGTGGTGATCTAAAAGAACGAAGAATTACAAATTTAAAGTCTGACTTAATGGTATGGAGATGGGATCATTGCAATACTGAAGCCAACACAATCAACAGAGAAGTAAGAACAAAAGAGTAAAATAAAAAAATGTCTGCTTCCCCATTTGACATCCATACCTGAAGTAAAACTTGCAAGACTGTCGTAAATTAATGTATATCATAAAATAAATTTAAATTTATTGTCTCCATTTATTGTAATGTTTTATACGGTACTCTAGGCGAGATGGACATTATACAAGTCTAAAAATTAAATTAAATTTTATTGAATGATTGTAAGAATCACCTTTAGTAAGACAGGCAGCATGTAAGTTTAATAAATAAATAAATATTTAAGAAACAAGACCAAAAAAGACAGGCAAGCTTTCTATAATTTCATGGATTTTTATTGCATTTTGTTTGAAATGATTGATTAACCAAAGTCTTATTTTTCAACAATGAAAATCATATACCAGTAATTATAAAACTCCCTGAGTGATTTACCCTGCAAATATTTCTATTGATCCGGACAAATGAGAAGCTGTTAGCTTTCTTATATTATTTTTGTTAAGAATTCCACAACTTAAGAAATAAATGAAGGTGTCTCTAACACAGCAACTACTGCCATACTACACAACACGACTACACAAAATCATATGTTGCATTAGCATGTTTTACTGAATAAGCCACAAACATACTGTGTATTCACTGAAAATTTGCTAGAACATCAGCAAGGAAATCACATTAAACTTTAAATTAGTACATTTAAGCAATAAAAACCAATATAGTTTTGCAAACAATATAAACAGAGACCAATTACCTTCTAGGAGACACATATTATATAGCAGGAAACAACATTTTTGGTAATAAATCGTTCCAAAATTATTCCAAGTCCTGTGCGTAGAAGGAGGCTGTGAGTTACTTGGCAATAAATTCACAGATTTTCTGGAGGAATATTTAAACTAAACAACAGGGACAGTGAATTAATTGATACAGAACATCCCTGTCCCCGGCAATCTAAAAAGTATAGGGCTATCAGTGCATGTAACATAGATGTGTGTGTGGACAAGAATATCAACCTTGCTGTCAAGCAAAATCAAGCTTTTAATAGAGAGTGCCACACAAAGTGCACTAACCAAACAGGTGGTAAGAAAATAGGGGAACTCAGGCACCACACAGGTTATGTAGAAAATAAACACAGGGTCAGTCATAAAGGACTCAAATGTCTATACACCAATGCACAGAGTATGAACAGTAAACAGGGTGAATTAGAAATTCAGGTTAATGAGGGCAGATATGGTATTGTTGCCATTATGGAAACATGGTGGGATGAAACCCACAAATGGAACATACAGCTAGAGGGATTTAAATTATTTAAAAGAAACAGACCAAATAAAAGAGGAGGTGGAGTTGCTCTCTATATAAGAAATAACTACATATCTACAGAAATAGAGCACAACAATGATGAAAACTGTCTTGAATGCATTTGGGTCAATATAAAAGGGGGGGAAATGACATTGCCATAGGTGTATACTATAGGCCAGGGCTTTTCAACCTTTTCACCCATTGTACCACTTTTAGGATATGGCAATATCCGAGTACCACCAGTCGCCTAGCAAGGTGTCAAAAACTTGATGACCAAAAAAAAAAAAAGGAAAAAAGTGATGAAGTACAGGTAGTCCTCGACTTACAACAGTTCGCTTAGTGACTGTTCGAAGTTACAATGGCACTGAAAAAAGTGCCCCCCAAGCCACAGCCGAGCAAGACACCTGCCTGCCCCGGCGGCGCTCTTCCTCCTGTCCGAGGTTTTCATTGTTGTGAGCATTTCTGTTGAGGATTGGCAGTGGGGGTGGGGTGGGGGGTGTTTGGTTTTTATTCCCCCCGTCTGCTGGGTGGTTGCAGCAGGTTTTGGTCACTTCACATGACCCTGGGACACTGTGATCGTCATAAATATGAATCAGTTGCCAAGCATCTGAATATAAACCACAAGACCCTGGAGATGCTGCAATATTCCAGCTAATCGGCGCTTCTTCTGGGCTCAGCAGAAGGGTCAGGATCAGCGCCGAGCTCCAGCTGATCCTGGTGCTTCCACTGAGCCCTGACAGCCCTGCAGCTCCAGCCATCTCTTGCTCAGGCTTGTGCGGTGCTGCCACCGGTTCAGCTCATTCCCCTCCCCCGCTACCACTTTTCTAGGATGGTCGTGTACCACCCGCCAGGTGCCAATGTACCACAGGTGGTACCCATACTACTGGTTGAAAAGCCTTGCTATAGGCCACCCAACCAAACAGAGGAAATAGATGAACTTTTTGCTAGTCAGCTAAGGTATGTAGGAAGCACATCACAATAGTAATGGGGGACTCTAACTACCCTGACATCAACTGGGAAACAAACTCTGCACCAAGTGGAAGATCAAACAGATTCCTTGCAAACCTAGCAGACAACTTTGTCTCCCAAAAAGTAGAGAAGGGAACTAGGGGATTAGCCATATTGGATCTAATTCTCACTAACAGAGATGAAATGATAGAAGGTGTTGAAGCCACAGGAACCTTGGGGGGAAGTGATCATGCAATATTGGAATTCAATTATGGAAGCACAAACAATAGAATACAGTCAAACTAGAGTCTTGGACTTTAAGATAGCTAATTTCAATAAACTTAGAGAGGGCTTGGGAAGGATTCCATGGATGAGAATCCTCAAGGGGAAAACTAATCAAGAAGCTTGGGAAATTTTTGAAAAGTGAGATAATAAAAGCCCAGTCTAGCACAATACCAACAAAGAAGAAAAATAACAGCTCTCAAAAGAAACCAGCATGGCTGCATAAAGAACTCTGATAAATTGAAAGATAAAAAGGACAAGTATAAAAAGTGGAAATGGGCTCAAAATGAACTAAGGCTTGCGACCAAAGTCAAAAATAACAAAAAAAAAGCTTCTTTCAACATGTAAAAAACAAGAAAAAAGTGAAGGAAATGATTGGTCCATTAGTGGGTGAAAGTGGCAAGAAGGTGACAAGCAACAGGGAGAAAGCAGAACTATTTAACTCGTTTTTTGCATCTGTCTTTACACAAAGGGAAAAGACAGTCCAACCTATCAAAAACAGTGCCATAAAAAACAGAATACAAAGACAAGTTAAGATAGGCAAGAAAATGGTAAGTGAGCACCTGTCCAGCCTAGATGAGTTCAAATCACCAGGACCAGATGGATTACACCCCAAGGTTCTCAAGGAACTGGCAGATGTGATCTCAGAACCACTGAACTATATTTTTCAAAGATCCTGGAGCACCGGGGAACTACCAGAGGACTGAAAAAGAGCTGATGTAGTTCCCATCTTCAAAAAAGGGGAAAAAATAGATCAAGGAAATTACAGACCTATCAGCCTGACCTCAATACCTGGGAAGATTCTGAAAAAGATAATCAAACAACGAATCAGCGAACACCTAGAAGCAAACAAAGTCATTACTAAAAGCCAACATGGGTTGTCAAAAACAGATCATGCCAGACAAAGCTTATTGCATTCTTTGACCAAGTGACAAAATTAGTGGACCAGAGGAATGCTGTGGATATAATTTACTTGGACTTCAGTAAGGCATTTGATAAAGTAGATCACAACCTACTACTTGATAAGATAGAAAAATGTGGGTTAGACAGCATCACCACCAGATGGATCCATAGCTGGCTGACCGGCCATAATCAGCGTGAGGTCCTCAATGGAACTGCATGTACATGGAGGGAAGTGTGTAGTGGGGTGCCCCAGGGCTCTGTTCTGGGCCCAGTGCTCTTCAACATCTTCATCAACGATTTGGATGAGGGGATAGATGGGGAACTCATCAAATTTGCAGACAACACCAAGCTGGCAGGAATAGCCAACACTCCAGAAGACAGGCTTAAGACACAGGAGGATCTGGACAGACTTGAACACTGGGCACTATCTAACAAAATGAAATTCAGTGGTGAAAAAAGTAAGGTTCTACATTTAGGCAAGAAAAACCAAATGTACAGGTATAGTATATGTGGTACCTTGCTCAATAGTAGTAACTGTGAGAGGGATCTTGGAGTCCTAGTGGACAATCACTTAAATATGAGCCAGCAGTGTGCTGTAGCTGCCAAAAAGGCCAACACAGTGCTAGGCTGCATTAACAGAGGGATAGATTCAAGACCATGTGAAGTGTTAATATCACTTTACAATGCCTTAGTAAGGCCACATGTGGGAGTACTGCATCCAGTTTTGGTCACCACGATGTAAAAAAGATGTTGAGACTCTAAAAAGAGTGCAGAGAAGAGCAACAAGGATGATTAGGGGACTGGAGGCTAAAACATATAAGGAATGGTTGCTGGAAGTATGTCTAGTTTAATGAAGAGAAGGACGAGGGTGGATATGATAGCAGTGTTCCAATATCTCAGGGGCTGCCACAAAGAAGAGGGAGTCAAGCTATTCTCCAAAGCACCTGAAGGCAGGACAAGAAGCAACAGATGGAAACTAACCAAAGAGAGAAGCAACCTAGAACTAAGGAGAAACTTCCTGACAGTTAGAACAATTAACCAGTGGAACAACCTGCCTCCAGAAGCAGTGAATGCTCCAACACTGGAAGTTTTTAAGAAGAGATTGGACAGCCATTTGTCTGAAATGGTATAAGGTTTCCTGCCTGAGCAGGGGGTTGGACTAGATGACCTCCAAGGTTGTTGTTGTTGTTGTTGTTGTTGTTGTTATTATTATTATTATAACAGTAATCCCCCAAATCCTTATGAAGATGTAAATAGAATTTTACTACAGTAAAATAGGGTTTGATCAGAAACAAACCAAATACTGTATAAAAGTCAATTGTAAAAAGATATCAAAAATATAAAAATGATCTAAGGAAAACCTTATAAAAACATTAGTTAAGTGAACCTCAAGTTTACCAATAGTACAGCTAGTCCTCAATTTACAAGCATTTGTTTAGTAGCTGTTTGAAGTTACAACAGTACTGAAAAAAATGACTTATGACTTTTTTTCCCCACACTTATGACCACTGCAGCATCCCCATGGTCACGTGATCAAAATCCGGCCCCTTGGCAACTGACTCATATTTATGAAGATTGCAGTGTCCCTTTTGCGACCTTCTGACAAGCAAAGTCAATGAGGAAGCCAGCTTCGCTTAATAACTATGGCCAAAAATGTTATAAAATGGGGCAAAACTCACTCAATATCTGTCTTGCTTAACAACAAGAATTTTAGCCTCAATTTAGCCTCAATTTAGCCTGTAACATCTGCCACACAAAATTGTGTAAAGTTATATATAATACAAGATTTCTTGCCTGTTAAGAATTAAGAATTAATAGAATTAATAATTAATTCTATTAAGTAATAACTGTATTATGTCTCTTTATAAATAATAGCTTCTACATTTAACCTGATTATCAGATCATTTAAACTTTCCATACATCTTATCAAACCATTTTTCAAGCAAAAGGTTATCCAGATATTTCCATTATTGAACAACGGTCTTGATAAATACAGTCCAAAATTAAAAAGGAAATGATATTCAGATAATGATATTGATGTTGCCTGAAAATCATTTTCTTTTTAATTTTGGATTGTTGTTTCTGATGTCTTAATGATCAATAAAACTGTATCTCCCTTATCAAAAGAGTTGTCAGAAACTAATAAACTAATGCAACTAATAAAGAAGGAATTGTACAGGTAGCCCTTGACTTACAACCATTCATTTAGTGACCATTTGAAATGATAAAAGGCACTGAAAGAGTCACTCGGGACTGGTTCCCACACTTATGATCAACACGGCATCCTCCTGGTCACATTATCAAAATTTGGTTGCTTAGCAACAGTTGCAGTATCTCAGGGTGATGTCCGCCATTTGCAAGCTTCCCAACTGGCTTCCAACAAGCAAAGTCAATGAGGGAAGATGGATTTGTTTAACAATCCCGTGATCCACTTAACAACTGCAGTGATTCACTTCACCGTGGCAAAAAAAAAATATATCATAAAATTGGGCACAACTCACTTAACAATCACCTTACTTAGCAACAAAAATTCCGGTCCCAGTTGTGTCATAAATCGAAGATTGCTGTACCTTTTTTTAAAGCAATCAATATGACAATACCTGTGCATTTTTAAGAACAGGCCCTCACATTTTTAGTTTAGTTTCTCAACCATGTAATTAAAACTAAAGGGCCCTTTATTAGCTCAAGAGCAAGAAATAAGACAGGACAAAACAAGAGTGAGATATAAGACATATAAAGTATTATCTTGCTAAACAGAAACCCAGTTTCCAAAGTAAGCAGGAGGCTTGCTTTAAAATGACATTTGCAAAAAAAGGTTTGTTAGGAATAACTTTCAACCTTAGCATCATATAACCTTTTACAGATCAATGATTTCATCTTCACACGTACATTAGACAAAACTTCCAATTTATTCCAATAATTATTTGAATTTTAAAAAAGGACAAATAATATTGTGGAACTTTAAGGACTAGCACATTTATTCCAGTGCAAACTTCCATGCCCAGAATCTTGTAGTTTTTCAAGATACAATGTTGTCTTTAGTGCAAATTATTGCTCCTTATGTTCATAAAAAAAAAACCCTGCCTTAAGTTTCGTTTCTTTTAAAAGATATACTGTATGTGGTAACATCTGGCCATCTTCTCTGGCTGGGAAAGCAAACAGGCTTGACCCTGGTTAGTGCTTTGATGGGAAATAACCAGGGATATAAATTAGATCGGGAAGTTGAAAATCTTCCTGAAAGGCAGCAGGGAATGTTTGCCGTTAAAAAAAATAGAAGAGATCATGTTAACACTCCTTTCATTTCTTTCCAGCCTCCGCAAATGATTTCAAAATTCATGTTTCAGTCTGCAGCTTGTCTACTTTGAGTCTTTTTTCCCCATCACAGCATTTTCAATTCCACACGATTTCAGAATCTTTGATTAAATTATTGAACCATAGACGTCTCTAGTACTGACATAAACACAATGAAATGAAAGTAACGTACAAGGAGATTCTGTTTCTAATCAGAAGTCGGCTTTCATGAAATTTACTGATGGGTGAGACTGTGTAGCATTTACCCTGCGTGAGCAAATCTGATTTACTTGAGATTGCTAACTAATTTTTCCCCCATGACAAGTCAGGAAAATTCCACCATGTCCAAAAAAGAAGAAAGAAAGAAAGAAAGAAAGAAAGAAAGAAAGAAAGAAAGAAAGAGAGAGAGAGAGAGAGAGAGAGAGAGACAGAGAGAGAGAGAGAGAGAGAGAGAGAGAGAGAGAGAAAGAAAGAAAGAAAGAAAGAAAGAAAGAAAGAAAGAAAGAAAGAAAGAAAGAAAGAAAGAAAGAAAGAAAGAAAGAAAGAAAGAAAGAAAGAAAGCTCTTGGTAAACCAGTGAAGTTATTTGCTTCATATATTTTTTTCCTGCCACATCTCTCCTTACTTTTCTTCTGGGTGCAAATACATTCATTTTTAGTGAAAGAAATCTTTCATATGCTCCAAAAAGAAGTCTTTTTATAGCATGCTGTTTTTTCTCCTATATAATTCATGTCTACAGGGGACTTACCGGTAGCTGAATAACCAGAGATGAGGATATTTTGAGTCTGTTGCAACTTAAAATGCGCAGACAAAAAAAAAAAGTCTTTTGAGTCTGCTGCAATTAAAACTGTGAAAACAGACTGGCTGACTGCATTTGCTAAGCACATTAAGTTCAATATCAATTTATGTGCAGCTAATACAAATAGTCCTCGAATTACAATCATTGCTTAGTGACCATTTGAAGAAACAATGGCATTGAAAAAAGTGACTTATGACTGAGCTTCACAATTAAAACCATTGCAGTGTCCCCATAGTCATCCGAGGAAAAATTGGGTACTTGGCAAGCAGAATGCATGTATGTACAATGGCTGCAAGTGCCCTGGGCTTATTTGATTGTCATTTGCAACCTTCCCAGCTGGTTTCCAACAAGCAAAGTCAATGAGGCAAGCTAGATTACCGCATGATTCTCTTAACAACTGCAGTGATTTCCTTAACAACCGTGGCAAAAACGGTGATAAAATCAGGCATGACTCACTTAACAGCCATCTCGTTTAGCAACAGAAATTCTAGTTTCACTTGTGGTCGTTAAGTCAAAGACTATCTGTACAGTCCAAGTCTTGACATTTCTAAACCAAAAAAAAAAAATTGAGTAGATTCTGACTGGGAAAAATTAATTGGGTAAAAGTCTTCTAGTGTCTGTTTCCCTGTTCAGCCCGTGGGCAAAAATCTACTAATACTGTTTTGCTAACTTTCATTGAAAAGATAATACAGTAGTTTAAAATTTCAGTGTTAATTAAGAGTGAATGTTTCATAGACTGCTTTATTTCTTAGCATATTCTATTCCAGGACAGAACATCCTATGCCTAAATTGTTTTTGCGAAAAATAATAATAATAATGTGCTCTTTGGAAACTTTCCCCTCTAAATTAGCTGGTTTTAAGACACCTGGAAAAATTATCTATAATATACATGCCAAAGACTGAAGGATTAATTGTTTTAAAAAGTGCACTGATCAAATAGCAAAGCAACATTTTTTTCTTGAATACTTTCCCAATGCATTTTTAATCAATTAAGAAGTGGTTTTGCAAAGCAGCTAACCAATAAGCTACTTCTTCTAGCTGTATAATTTGTATTCTATCATCCTGAGTGGAAACTGTGTAAGCTGCATCAATGGTCAGAGTTAGGAAGCTATTTTGCTAATGCTAATGCTATCAATTTTCATAAAGCACAGCTGTAATTAGCATTAATAACCTGAAAATGCTAACATGGGGTCCAAATAATGCAATTATTTTACTTGTAATAAAACAATTTGGTGAAGATATTTCATCTTGACATTCTGTATCTTGCCAAAGGGGTCCGTTTTTCTGGCTCACCCTGGCAATAAAAGGTTTTAAAATATGCGTAAAACAAATGGAGTCATAATTTCAAATTGTCTGACAATGAAAGGCATAATAGCAGCAAAACCTGTGGTGAGTCATTGCAGATCACCCTCTTCGGATATGCATATAGGCGTAAGAAAGTCTTAATTTTTAAAAAAATATTCTCCACTTTTAAAAAATTCTACTGCTATAAAAACAGGCACATGAAAGTGAAAGTTGAGCTCAAGTACACATATTAATTAGAATCCTGGATGCAGGACAAGGAATATCAAGAAGAAAAGGGAATGTCATACTATTTACAATTTCTTATGTCCTATTTCCTGAGACAAATCTTTTTGGATGGAAAATAGAGAGAATTACCAACTACACACCTTTTATGCAATGACTTACAGGTGGAAGATTTGACCCATTACTTATTACATTGCAAACTTTATTGGGAACTCTGATCTAGATTCATTCTGCCCTTGTTAATCCAACTGAAACAATCTAGTTTAGAAGAAAAGATCTACTTTTTGTTGATTGATGAAGACAAACATGTAACAGAACAAGTTGCATTGCTTGCTATGGCTTCAAGGAAGCTATAAAAGCACATCCTGACAAATAGTGCTTTTAATACTAGAGGGGATGTATAGAATGGATATGATCGCTATAATTTTAAATGTATTTTGCTAAAACCTAAGGTTGCAAATAAAAGTTTAAATACAAATGTGGGGCAGCCTACACATTTTTGTGCTTCAGTTTGGTTAAGAACTGTTATCGACCATAGAGGCTAAAAGAGAGAAACAAAAAAAAAACACGCGCACACACACACACACACACACACACACACACAATGGTGACTCTCCAAATGATTATTAAACCAAGCAATCTTAACTTATCAATTGGTTCTCCAAGAAAAAACTGAAGTATCCCTGATATATTTTCTTGTGCCTTGGTTGGGTAAATGCGTCAACCCAACCATCCTGCATGGAAACTCAAGTCAGTCCGAAGAAGTCAACTTTCAAACCACTTGGCGAGGTTCTGGATGGTCTTGGGCTCTTTCCCAACCTTTCTGACTACATTACAAATCTTGCAACAGTGTTCGGCCCAAAAGGACGTCACCCGCGTATCATACTGTTTCCTCCAGGCAAAATGCTTCCTGTACATGTTCTTGTTTTTATCTAGGAATTTCAGGTAAATCGCCAGCTCCATGGGGTCAGAGAAGTCATTGACATGAATGAAGGCGTCGGAGGGGATAAACTTTTCGTAGTTGGCCCTCGGGGGACCCAAGACGATGGGGACAGCCCAAGATTCAAAGGCGTTCTTCCAGAGTTTCTCCGTGATGTAGTCCCGATGCTGGGAATTTTCAAAGGCCAAATAAAACTTGTATTCCGAGACGGTCTTGACCACATTGTTATCTTTGAGCGCCAGTTTGTGAGACCCAAAAACATCAATGGGGAGGTATTTTTTCAGCTGGTGGTAATAACGGACCCGGGCGTGACCTTCATTCCAGTTACTGACCACCCAGGCCACCAGCTTGGTCTTTTGGGGCAAGGTGAACTGGACAAGGGGCTCCGGGCGAAGCCTGAGGTACCCATAGGGCACAAAGACATCCGAGTCCGCCCGGTAGGACAGAGTCCAGTTGAAAAGGCCGGCCATGTTTTGCAGGCCCGTGGTGTGGGTGGGCGACTCCAAGTTCATCCAGACCCATCGCTGGCCCGGCGGCCTCTGACGGGGCATCTGGCCGATGCCGTGCCGCTGCACGTCCCGGTGATGGAAGAGGACGGCGTGCGCCTCGGGCTGGAGGCTGCGGTTGGTGGAGACGCGGCAGGCGCTGATGTTGAATTCCCGCCAGCAGTCCCCGGAGACTCTGCCGCGCCCGAAAGGCGCCCACCACGCCAGCACCGTCACCGTCGCCGTCACCGGCTCGGGGTCTTTTTCCTCCAGCCAGGGGCCTTCGGGCGCCGCCGCGTCCATCAAACTGCTGGCCGTGTACCAGCCGAGCAGGGTGCAGCAGGTCAAGCAGGCCGCCAGGACGTGCCACTGCCGCCCGCCCGGAGCCATCCACCAGCCCCGACGAGCGCGGGAGTCGCCAGGAGCCGGCTCGGGGGGTTCCATGGAGAGGCGGCGCCTGCGCCACGGAGGCAGCTGATTTTCGGCCAAAAAGCCCAGGCGACTCCGCTCTCCGGCGCCGGGGACAGAGGGGTAAACCCTCGCGGCGGCGGCGGCGGCGGCGGCCTCAGTCCCCGTCCAACGGGATGAACGCGGCGCCGAGAATGCATGCTGGTGGTGGGTGTGCTGGTGTTGCGGTTGGCACCGTCTCCGCCCGGCGACCTGCCCCTCAGGCGGCGGCGGCGGCGCCCCCGGGAGGTGTCGCTCGATCTGTTCAAACGAGCCGTCCCGCCCCGCCATCCTGCCCCCCCCCGCCCCTCGCCGGAGCCGCCCGGGCTGGCCTAGCGGCAGCCCTGCCCTCCACACTCAACCCACCTTCCTCCGCCGATCCTGTCTGGGGAGAGCCGCCGGACCTTCCCCCATTGGCCCTCCGCCTGCTTCCCCCCGCCGGCTCCCACCCCGGTCCTAGGGCTCCGCGGTAGAGATTCCTCCGGCGGAGCTTCCTTTCCCTCATCAGTGGAGAAAGGGCTGCGCGGCCGGGGAGGAGGCGTCCCGCCGCCCTCGGCGGCATCGAGGCGAATGCCGCCTTCTCATCTAAGAAAGGCCCCCGCGGGGATGAGGGGCGCAGGCCAGCGATAAACCCCGGGTTTCTTGCGCCTGTTCCGCTGGGCGAAGCGACTCAAGAGCGGAGCCGCAGACTCCTGAGCAGAAGAAAGGCGTTTGGAGAGAGGAGGGAAGACAGTTCCTACAGGTAGTCCTCGATTTACAACAGTTCGTTTCTTGGCCGTTACAAGGGCACTGACTTGTGGCCGTTTTTCACACTTAACAACCGTTGCAGCATCCCCACGAACAAAATTTGGACGGTTGGCAACTGACTGGTGAGGGTTGCAGTGTCCCCCGCAGGTCATGCGATCCCCTTTTTGCAAAACTCTTGACAAGCAAAGTCAATGGGGAAGCCTGATTCGCTTAACAACCATGTTACTAACTTAACTGCCGCAGTTTTATTCGTTTAATAACTGGCAAGGAAAGTCGTAAAATGGGGCAAAATTCACTTAACAAGTGTCTCGCTTAGCAAAACAAATTTTGGGCTCAATTGTGGTCGTAGGTTGAGGACTACCTGTACAAAGGTGTCATCTGGTCCTGGCTCTTGTTCCACGCTAAAGAATTCCAGTGATATGGCTATCTTCTTCTTCTTGTGCCATATCCGTTATCGGACATTGGTGATCATGTTGGCGATCCTGTTTTTATCAGCAGCCTCACAAAAAAGTGCTGCTGAGTTTTGTTCAAACTAGTCCCTTAGATTTTGAAGCCATGATGTTCTTCTTCTGACTGGACCTCGTTTGCCTTCAATCTTTCCCTGGAGGATTAAATGGAGTATGCCGTATTTTTCTGGGTGTCGCATCACATGTCCGAAATATTCTAACTTTCATTTTTTAATTGTTTTGATGATTTCCCTTGGCTTTCCCAGATGGCTTATCACCTCCTCATTTCTGATCTTGTCAGCCCAGCTTATATGTAACAGCCGCCTGTAAATCCACATTTCAAATGCTTCTAGTCTCTTCAGGTGGCCTTCTGTCAGAGACCAACTCTCTACTCCATAGAGCAGGATAGAAAAAATATAGCATCTGACAAGCCTGATTTTCAATCTTAGGCTTATGTCGTGACTGCAGAAGACCTTTTTCATTTTGAAGAATGCTGTTCGAGCTTTCTCTATCCTGGTCTTTACCTCAGTGGTCATGTCCAAGCTTTCATGTAAATAAAATATGATATGGCTATAGAGCCAGGATTTGGAAACCTTCAGAGAAAGGAAAGATACCATTTCAAACAATTTCTATAATTGTTGACAATTGGAGCAATCTGGAATTCCCTCTTAACATCTAGCCTGAATCTCCTTCCTTGCACCTTCAATTTTTGGTTCTGAATGTATCTCTACATTTTAATTAATGTTCAAACTTAACATTTATTTTCAGTTTGGACTTTGCCAGCATCAAAATGATGTAGCCTCATGTCAGATCATCTCTCCCTTTTAATGTTCAAACTTAACATTTATTTTCGATTTGGACTTTGCCAGCTTCAAAATGATGTAGCCTCATGTCAGATCATCTTATAACTTCCACATATCCTATGGGTTGACAGAAGTGACTCAGGACAGAAGTCTTATTAACATATATAAAACAAATACAGTCCTTCCAAATCCTGTAGATGTAGAACGATGGTGCACCATGCTGATTTTTCCATACAGGAACTGCCCAGGATTCAGTCTGAAGGAGGAACAAAACACCGAGGAGAAAAACTGTGTTTATTATTGGGTGCCTGCTTTAGAACAAAGAGGGACCCTGAACAAAGGAAAAGCAAATATTTTTTATAGAAATTGAAGGCTACAAGACAGGGAATCCTAGGTGTCCCAATTTGGGAAAATTAGACAAGTCCATGTCACTATACCTGGGGATAGATCTATTGCTAAGCAAAATGGACCTTTCAGAAGGACAGCAGAGCTGAAGAACTTCTTTGTGAAGGACATGAAATGTTGAGGTCATCAGCTAATGTAAGATGGAAGGTTGGGTTTTCTAGGTTGCAGGACTGCTCTTGGGCTGTGCTGTGAACTGGTGAGGGGGCTTCTATTTTTTGCTTTGATGGGACAGGGAGGGCCAAATTGGGTTTGATGAGATTAGGCAAAGAGATAAACTGACCAGAGAATAAACTGGTCATGTCCAAAAGATGGGAGGAAAAAGGATACAACTTCCATTTCCTTCGTTAGACTTGTTTTCTCCACTAGAGAATGAATATGATACCTCTTTGAGTAGAGTAGCTACAAACTATATGCCATTTTAATTGATAAATGATCCAAACATTTCCTGCTTTGTATAATTAACAGTTTAGCTGCCAAAAATAAAAAAGTGTTTCTTACATCATATTTGCTCCTTCAAATATAATGTAATAATCTGAAAATTTAATTTTTTAGTTGTGACATTCTATTCATAAATTTCCCTCCTCCCACAAAATCTTCCAAAATGATTCATGCATGGAAGCTGAGAAAAAAGTCCCCTAGATTTCCACAATGTTTGCCATCCAGATGTTTTCTCAGATCAGTCTGGGAAACATTTCCACAAAACGAGCTGAAGAAACTTCTTGGATGATAAGCGAAACGTCTTCCGAGAAAAACAAGGAAGTCCAGTTGCCTCTTGAAAAAGCACCTTTGGAATTTCCACAATGTTTGCCATCCAGATGTTTTCTCAAATCAGTCTCCCAATTATTTTTCCAAATCTGGGGGGGGGGGGTGAACGTTCTGTATCTGTTTCTAGTAATCACATACATTTTACAGATCCTGTTTTTAGTTTAAGAAGTAGTTTCGCATGAATTTATCAAAATGTATTAATGTGCAATATGTAAGCTTTTACCCTTTCAGTACACTGAATTCATAAGAACCTTTCTAATTCATAATTGGTGCTCTATATCCTTTTTGTTGTAAGGGAAGGATCTTTGTAAAACCTTTTATTCTGTATATCCCTTTCCACATTTTCACTTTCTCAGCTCTATATTGATCAGAACACAATAGATATATCATTATGGGAGTTAAAAGGGCTGTGTCCTATATAAATGCTGCATATGTCTTCCGTCTAAGGATCAATTATTTATTTTTCTGTACTTTGGATAGGTCTAAAGCAGGGGTAGGCAACCTTGGCTCTTTTATGATTCGTGGACTTCAACTCCCAGAATTCCTGAGCCAGCCATGCTGAGGGGAAAGGGGGAGGTTTCCAAGCTGAGCCATGCTGGCTCAGGAATTCTGGGAGTTGAAGTCCATGAGTCATAAAAGAGCCAAGGTTGCCTACCCCTGGTCTAGAGGTATGGTGGGTGGCCTGAGCCTTCTCCCTAGTAGTGTATGGTCACTTAATGACTGCAACTGGGACAGCCAGGATTGTGGTTGTTGAGCAAAGTAGGCATGTGATGCCTTGCTTAACAACCACTTCATTCAACAACCAAGATTCTGGGCCCAATTGTGAACATAAGTGGATGGCTACCTGTAATTTAGTAAGCATCATTTTAACTGCAGCATTCATCCTGGGATCTTAGAACAGCTTTTATTCCAGTGTTTCATTTTCTTGTTAATGTTTCCCCACATTGGAGTATAGCACAGCGTAGCGTACAATAGAGCAGAGTAGAGCAGAGCAGAGCAGAGCAGAGCAGAGCAGAGCAGAGCAGAGCAGAGCAGAGCAGAGCAGAGCAGAATAGAATAGAATAGAATAGAATAGAATAGAATAGAATAGAACAGTTGGAGGGGACCTTGGAGGTTTTCTAGTCCATCCTCCTGATCAGGCAAGAAAGCCTATACCATTTTAGGCAAATGGTTGTCCAGTCTCTTCGTAAAAACTTCCAGTGTTGGAGCATTCACAACTTCTGGAGGCAAAGTCATTCCACTGATTAATTGTTCTAACTGTCAGGAAGTTTCTCCTTAGTTCTAGATTGCTTCTCCCTTTGGTTAGTTTCCATCCATTGCTTCTTGTCCTGCCTTCAGGTGCTTTGGAGAATAGTTTGACTTGACTTACTACTTGACTCCCTACTTGACTCCCTACTTATTCACTTCACAGGAACACTCAAGCTATGAAGGGTAGGGTTTGCGCGTAAGCTATTATCACAAGTGCCTGACTTTATCTGGGTGTGGATGAAAAATATATCAGCTTTTGGTTATTTTGTTTTTTCTATTAGTATCAAAAGTAAATGTAACAATTGATAAAGCATTCCAGAGAAAAGGGTGCAGAGTGATTGCATTACCTCTTTTATCTTTCGGTTAGCTGTTTCAAGTGCTATTGCTAATATGTACTGTATATTATGTGCAAGGTGAGGTATTTTGCGGCTTCCTCCTTCAGGCTACTGGCAGAGAGCTCAGTGACTCACTGTAAGTATTCCCAATAAAGTACACTTAGTTGTTTCTATCTCCTAATCTTTTTAGAATAGAAAACATAGAACAGGGGTGTCAAACTCAATTTCATTGAGGGCCGCATCAGCATTGCGGTTGTCCTCGGGGGGCCGGGTAGGTGTGGCCAGGGTGGGCGCGGCCTACTGGGTGGGCATGGCCAGCTGTACATCGTTCGCGTCAAGGGTGCCTGTGGGGGCCTGGGCAGGAGTGGGACAGATCTGAGGGTCTCTGGCAGAAGAGGGTGGGACCGGGGCAAGCACCAAGACATGGTCCACTGGAAGAGCCTCACTGTTCCTCTCAGGCCATGCAAGGGGGGGCTGGATGGTGCCGCGGGATTCCCGGAGCCCTGGGCAACAGAGGTCAAATGCCCTGTTTCCAGACGGCCTTGTGGAGCTAAGACTGAATGCGTTTCAGCATAGATGGCCACCACAAAATTGTACATCGGCTCCCAGGCGGCCTGGGCCGGGAACAAGGCAGCGGGGGCCATTCCCTCACTGTTTCCAGGATGGCTTCGCGGGCCACGTGAAACCACGTCGCGGGCCGCATCCGGCCCCCGGGCCTTGTGTTTGACATGTCTGACATAGAATAACAGAGTTGAAAGAGATCTCGAGCAGGAGACCCTAATTTAGTTTTTTATTATTATTATTATTATTATTTTAGCAGAGGACTTTTTAGGTGAGCATGTTTTTGTCACAATAGCCATTAAATATTTTTAAGGATTTTCTTAAATAAAGGGCTTATGTTTCAAAGGTATTTCTAAGATATTTGATAATTTTTCTGTAGTTTGAACAGTTAAAAAGGCAGATTTTTTTTTTACTTAAATGTGAAACCTGATACTTCTGCAAAATCTTGCAACTTCTTTTTTATTTTAAAAAGGATGTACTGCATTTGAAAGAGTTAATATCATATCTCCTCTAAATATTTTTTCCTTATTAATTACCCATATAACTTTATTATTATTATTATTATTATTATTATTATTATTATTATTATTATTATTATTATTATTATTATTATTATTATTATTATTATTATTATTATTATTATAGATTTCTATTACTAAATTAAATAGAAAAGGGGGTGATGGGCTTCCTTGCTTAGTGCCTCTCAATAGAGTTTAATCTGGCTCATAATTATTAATACATGTCTGTGCCTTCATAGGCTTATAAATCTGGTCTGTAATCTTTTTTCCTCAAATTTAATTTTTTGTAAAGTTCTTTTTATAAACAGTCATTATACACAGAGGTTTTCAGCTTATCTAAGGAACGTACTGATGAGGAATACAAATGTGTGTATGAAAGCATAAAAATCTTATATAATGACTTTCTAATAGGATTGTATACATATAAGAACTTGTATAAGTTCTCTTGGGAATAAATCCAGACTGGTATGGATGTTTATGGTTATTTTAAGATGATTAGCTAATAATTTAGTACATTTATAAGCTATGTTAAATAGTATAATGTCATTCTAGTATAATGTCTAGTATAATAGTATAATGTCATTCAACCTTGGGAACTTTAAGAGGTGTGGATTTCAACTCCCAGAATTGAAGTTCAACTCCCAGAATTCCTAAGCCAGCATGGATGGGAGCTGAAGTCCACAGGTCGTAAAGAGGCCATAGTTCCCCACCCCTGATCTAAAGGTTCATTTCTTCTGGTAATTGTTCCTTACTGTGTTCAATTTGGATACTGTCTTCTTCCTTGGGAAGGAGTTTCTCATTTTGTTGGTTGAGCCTCAGAGAGCCTAGCCTTGCCTCTAAACCCTTCGTTTTTTTCTTCTAGTTTACACTTTGTTGCATGTGTAATTTGGGTCTTCTATCGGCATGAATACATACGTGGCACATATTTTTCAGATCACAACAGTGTTAGTCTTTTTCCATTACTGTTTTTTTTTAACAAAACTATGTTTTTCTTCTCGCAATTGCTAAAGTTTTAAACATTCTAAAAGCTAATTTAAAATTTAAATTTTTTTCCCCCCTCAAAAAATAATTTAAAATTCTAAAAATTTCAGTTCTTAAGAGTTAGTCCTTTATTTTCTCTTGTGGCTAGTGTTGAAGTAAAGCTTACATGCAAATGAGGTCTCCCTCTAGATACAGTTTGTAATCCACAGATGAATAAAGGAACGAAAACACTCCCCCCAAATCTCAGCTGACAAGAAAAAAAGTGAAATCTCAGCTCTCAGTTACTGTAAAAGATTACAGAAAAATAGTAGTTGTTATAGTACTGGAGAGATCCCTTCTTGTTATTGTTGTTGTTGTTAGTTGCGAAGTCGTGTCCGACCCATCGCGACCCCATGGACAACGTTCCTCCAGGCCTTCCTGTCCTCTACCATCTTCTGGAGTCCACTTAAGCTCACGCCTATTGCTTCAATGGCTCCATCCAGCCACCTCATTCTCTGTCGTCCCCTTCTTCCATTGCCCTCAATCTTTCCCAGCATTAGGCTCTTCTCCAGTGAGTCCTTCCTTCTCATTAGGTGGCCAAAGTACTTGAGTTTCAACTTCAGTATCTGGCCTTCTAAGGAATAGTCAGGGTTGATCTCCTCTAGGACTGACCGGTTTGATCGCCTTGCAGTCCAAGGGACTCGCAGGAGTCTTCTCCAGCACCATAGTTCAAAGGCCTCAATTCTTTTGCGTTCAGCCTTTCTTATGGTCCAACTTTCACAGCCATACATTGCAACTGGGAAAACAGATCCCTTCTATCCTTTAATAATTTGTAGCCTTTGGGCTCTTTCTTTCTTTTAAAAATACTAATTAAAAAAAAAAATTTAAAAATTGAATTAAAAATGAAAAATATTCAAAAATTGATTTTATGTGGGGTTTTATGCTTTTATTTTTTTTAACCATCTTTCCAATGTTTTATCCTCTGGGTTCCTTCCTTCTTTTTAAAAATTGATCTTATCTCCCTCTTGTGGTTAGTGCTGAAATAATACTTAAAAGTTAAGTCTTATGCCCTGTCTTATGGCTAGTGTTGAAATAAAACTTAAATGCAAATCAGATCACCCTCAAGATATGATTTGTAATCCACATGGGAAAGAAGAGAAATAAAAGTCTTTTGCACCAGAATCACACAATCTTCTGTTAAAGATTGTGCTTTTGCTCATATTAGTCTTTGGCTCCCTTTCATGGCTAATACTAAAATAGTGCTTGGGTACAATGAAGCAACGGCAAATTAGGTTTTCTTGTTAAGGTCTCTTGGTCCTTCAGTTCACAGTTTACATCCTCAAATATTTGCAGCCTTTGCTACGTAATTCAAAAATCTGTAGCCTTATTCTGGGCTTAGTGTTTAAAAAGAAAGTAAAAAGTAAAATAAATTTGAAAGCCAGAGAATCATTCCGTTCAGCAAAAGAGAAACATTATGAACATAAGTTTGTAATTGGCATAAAACAAGAGTGGAAAAATAAAGTCGAGTTGCTGTGATGTAGTATGGTCAGTTCATAGTTGATAATCTTTACAAATGCTCCTAAATTTGCAGCATTGCTTTGTAGTTAGTGGGAACAAAGTCTTGATTTGCAGTGGTATCGACATTCACAGTTTACAATCCTCGTAAATTTTTTAATTCACTTTATACTCATTGTAAACAAAGCTTTGATTGGCAGGTTAATAAAATCACAGCCAGAGGATCATTCAATTCATAAAAAGAGAAAAGTTATAGATATAAGTTTGCAGCTGATATAAAAAGAGTAGATGAAGTAAATCCTAGCTGTTGTGGTATCATAATGCTAGTTCACAGATTACAGTCCTCAGGTTTTGCACTTAGTGTTGGGAAAAAAAAAACCTTTGCAGTTTTCGAAAAAAGAAAAAGAAAAAAAATGTAGAGATAAGTTTGCAGGATTGAAGGCAAATATACGTGTTTCAGAATAATGTTGCAGGATCCAATCTGGGTCAGTTACTGGGACCAGAGGTTTAGTCCTCCGGGCTTTTGTACTCGTGCTATAGCCCATCTTCAGGGAACTTCTTTCTCACCAGAATGTGTGGTTTGCAGCATAGGTTTGCAGTATAAAGAAGATTTATAGACATAAGTTTGCAGTATAAAGTATAAAGAAAGTAAATGCCATATTGCTATGGCAGTGTTGGCGAACCTATGGCACGGGTGCCAGAGGCGGCACTCAGAGCCCTCTCTGTGGGCACGCGCGCCGTCACCCCAGTCCTAGGCCTTCAGCTGGGTTTTATAAAACATTTTCGCTTTAGGCCTCCGCCATGTGCAAAAAAAAAAAAGGTTCAATCAGTCAATTCCAACTTCTCGCGGGAAAAAAAAAAGATCTTCCAAAGTTGAAATTGATTGATTGAACTTTTTAGTCCCACCCAGTCTGCCGTTACCACCGCAGCCACGCCCACCCAATGGGCCACGCCCACCCAATGGGCCATGCCCACCTGGCACTCGACGATGCATAAGTGGGTTTTGGATTGCAGTTTGGGCACTCAGTCTCTAAAAGGTTCGCCATCACTGTGCTATGGTGTTGTGATGTTTGCCTCCTCTCCCTTTGGCATGACAAAGGGAAGCGTTTCTCTCTCAGCTGAACGCATCTGAGTAAAACGTTGCATCCAAATAAAACTTTGTTTCTCACAAAGTCTTCTCTTCTCTCCAAGTCTGGTCTTTTCTTCATTTATACATGGACTTTGCACTTCTGAATTTCTTTTAAGACTTTTTATGAGTTTGGAGAGACTTACTTTGGCTCATCGTTAAGGAGAATGTCACACCTCTGCTCTGCTTCAGTCCCCTTCTGCTTGAACTTTCAAGGTGGGACCAGATTGATGAAGAATTACAGGTAGATTACAGAAGAAATTACAGGTAAGTCAAGGACTATAATTTACCTGTAATTGGTTGTTTAGCAACTGTTCAAAGTTACACCAGACCTCCCTGAGGGTACTTATGAACTGGATTCAAAGTTGTGACCCCCACCCCTGCAGAGTCACAGGTCCACACTTTGAGCCCTTAGCAGCCAGACTGCATTTACGGCTGTTTGCAGCATTCTGCAATCACGTGACTATGTTTTGTGATGTTTTTGCTGAAACCCGGCATTTACTTCAGGCAAATCATTGCTTCACTTAAGGACAGCGGCAGTCATTTTTCATCTGTGGTGGTCACTTAACGACCACCACAAAAAATTGTAAAATTGGGTCAGTCATATGGATTTATGACCAAAATTTGTTATGACCATGATGGGCAGGCTCCATTACAGACATAACTCAAAGACTACCTATATATCTTAGCTAGCACAGATAGCTGGTGATCCCTGGTGATCACATGTCACTAATACAAAATCCCAGGGTATCTTGTAAATACAAAGCATTCTAAGATCTTTAGATCAGGTTGAATATGTCATTTTAATACTGTTTCAATCTATTGTTTTTTAGCTTTACCGGTAGTATTAGATCCTCACATAATAGGTAGCACTTCAGGCAGCAAAATGTTTATTTGTTTACAATCTATTGTTTACATCCACTTATTGTACCTTGCTTCAATATTTCTAATAATAAAAAGCAGTGTAGCATACAATTATATGAAAGAAACAACAAATGTTTGTATTTTGACATATTTCAGTATTTGCCACAGAATTTGAGTTTGAATAGAACATTTTGTTGACTTTTTAGCAATTATTGTTGTCAATTCCAACCCTGCCATTTATAAGCATGAATTTTTGGCAAGTCCTGTACCAAACTATAAGATGGAAACAAAATCTCTTGTTGTAATATGAGGACCAAAGAATGTGTGGTGAGATTTCCATATGTGAAGCAATCACGAAGAAATAAAGGACGGATTATTTACTATTTGTTTTTATTCGTATATATATAACTGCTTGCCCTTTTAGGATAATTGTCTCTCCACCTACGAAACAGTTTCTAAGTTATTATATTTCAAGACACATCAAAATACATACAAAATTATAAACTTAGTTTACAAAGATAACAATAAATACAACACATATTCCTACTCTGGGATTGTTAAAAACACAGATGTGAGATAAATGTTATGAATAAATGAAATACAAGTGAATTGAAGTTATAAAAGTAGTAGTAGCAGATATAAGATATATTCAAATGAACAAAATTAATTCAAACTCAAACAGGGATAGAGTTAAGAGAGATTTTGGTCTTTTCTATGGGTAACAGAAATGTGCAACATATTTTTAAAAACCAGTTGATTTTACTGCTGTGTTTACCCAAAAGGCAAATTAGTTCCATTCCCCCAAATGAATTTATTTAAATTGGGACAGCCATCACAAATGTGTAAATACAAAATGATATCTTTTTCCATCTGTCTTTTGTAGGGTTCTTTAAACTGAAGGACATCACCCTTGGAGTAAACAGGATTGTCTGTATCTCTAGTATTCACTCATTTCTTTTTTTTAATGTGTGGCAGGGATTTAACTTGTCCTCTTCTGCAAGGCAGTTGTTCTACCCCTGAGATTTGATCTTTTCCCATCTTAATGCTAACCCCAGGTCTGTCACTTGGGATATACCATCTCAGATTGATAGGGGCAACCAGAAATATTTTCATTCCTGGCGGGGGGGGGGAAGATTTAAACAAAAAGAAACTTGAGGGAACTGGTTTGAAAAGTTTCATCTAATTTCTCCAATACTAGATTAGCTTACAAAACTGGATTGCTTTCGAAAGAGAGGGTTGTGATGTTGCGAGGGTCTGTTTGCAACATCTGTCAAAAGAGCAGCAAGGGTATATTCCCTGGGATACAGGTGCCAGCCACGTGTGCATTGTGTAAGGGAGCTCAAAAATACGAAAAAAACTGCTGTGGAGCGTGACAAAAAGGAACAACCTGATGGAATTTGAAACTCTTCTCATTTCCACAGCCAAACAGCCGACAGGGACTATAAAGATTCTAGTTCTGTTTTCTTTTGCTTCTTTTTTTTATCATTGGGGTTTGAGATAGAAGATAAGGGGTCTGTGAGAATATGGATCTCTAGCCATGTCCAATTCAGGGCTAAACTTGAGTGAACTCTTACTGGGAGACTGAGTCTCCCAATGTCATTAATTTTACTTCAAAACATCCAACAGTCTTTTTTTTATTGATAGAGAGACTCTTAGGATGTGTTCTCCCTCCCCAGCGGAGGAAGCAAGAACTGTGAAGGTTCTGTCATTCTCAACTTACACTGGAAATGCAGGAATATTTCTTAGAACAGTGCATCAAAATAGTAGCCCTCTTTCAGGAGTCAGGAGTCTTTGGAAGCAATGGGTTCCATTGCATAATAAAAGTATAACAGTTGGAAGGGACCTTGGAGGTCTTCTAGTCCAACCCCCTGGTCAAGCAGGAAGCTCTACACCATTTCAGACAAATGATTGTCCAATCTTTTCTTAAAAACCTCCAGTGTTAGAGCACCCACAACTTCTTAAGGAAGCCCGGTTAACTGTTCTAACCATTTCTCCTTAGTTCTAGGTTGCTTCTCTCCTTGATTAGTTTCCATCCATTGCTTCTTGTCCTGCCTTCAGGTGCTTTGGAGAATAGCTTGACCCCCTCTTGTTTGTTGCAGCCCCTTAGAAATTGGAACACTATATATATAGTATATATAGGGGGCAATATTTTTTTTAGCAATATAGGTGTCTGAAGATGGTGGCTTACTTTGTAGAATATTAACTTTCTGCTCACTTTTTAAATTAAAATAATCTAAAATATAAAATTACATGAAAGCCAAAATTAAAATAAAGCATTTAAAAACTGGAGATTTTTTTTAAAAATAAAATCTACTAAAAGAACCTTGCAAAACAGAAGTGTGTCTTGGGCATCATACAAAGAAAAAAACAATGTTTCTCAGAATAACAATAAAATGGTAATTGGAAGCTTATCTTCTCTGCTTGTCAGTTAGGAGCTGTACTCATGTTAGCCCTTAATGGTGTCCACATGTTCACCATTTCCCCTTGCCAGCATACTAGGACAAGAACTCCCACGTTCCTAGCAATGAAATGGCTTATGCTATCAGGGACATTTTTTTCCTCCTTAGCAGATTTTCTTTACAGACAGAAAATGATGGAACAAATGGTGGAAAAGGGGAATTGGAAGAAGTTTCATTTCTAAGAAAAGGTGATGGTGCAACCCCACCCCCCCACACACACACTTTTAATATCATGCTTGAAACATTTTTGGTATATTATTATAATTTCTCACCAGCAAGGAGATATTTGTGACTGGAAAAATCCACTATCCATTCTCAGACTGGGGTGGAATTAAATATTCCTCTAACATGGAACCAAAAACTGAGATGAAGAGAAAAAGGTAATTTTCATTTTGCTGTAATGGTGGATAAGGCAGAGGTAAACCAATTCTAGAATTTCAGGCAGATAGACTTGGAGATGGGCGTGCAAATGCAACGGAGACCATGGTTTTTGAGGAATAGATGCTGACTTCCAATCTCTTACAGGCAGTCCTCGACTTACAGTCACAACTGGGAGCAGAATTTCCATTGCTAAGCAAGGCAGTTGTTAAGTGAGACATGCACTTTTCCCCACAGTTGTTAAGTGAATCACTGCAGTTGGTCAATCGAATCTGGCTTGCCCCGTTAACTTTGCTTGCTGAAAGCCAGCTGGGAAAGTTGCAAATGTCAATCAAATGACTTGGAATGCTGCAACCATCATAATTACATGCCAGTTGCCTAATGCCTGAAATTTGATCACAGGAATCTGCAGTGGTCATAAGTGGAAGGACCAGCTGTAAGTCACTTTTTCCAGCAAACAGTTGCTAAATAAATGATTGTAATTCGAGCACTACCAGTACTGCTGATTACTGCTACCTCAGAAACCTTTTACCTCAAATACCGTGTTTTCCCAAAAATAAGACCCAGACAGAAAATAAGCCCCAGCATGATTTTCAGGACGCTCGTAATATAAGCCCCACTCCAAAAATAACCCCAGGTTAAGATCGTCAGACAGACAGATGCATTTAGTACCATATTTCCCCCAAAATAAGACCTAGCCAGAACATAAGCCCTAATGCGTCTTTTGGAGCAAAACTTAATATAAGACCTGGTCTTATTTTCAGGGAAACATAGTAGCCTGGAAGACTGTTTGAAAAAGAATGGGGAAAAAACCCAATAAATCTCCCTCTCTCCTACCTCCATAGCCTTAAGCAATTCCTTCTTTATCTCCCCTGTACCAGCTACAATCTCCCTCTCTCCTACCTCCATAGCCTTAAGCAATTCCTTCTTTATCTCCCCTGTACCAGCTACAGCTTAATCAATCAACAGTGGACAATTAACCCGTAGAACAGCTTGCCTTCAGAAGTTGTAGGTGCTTCATCACTGGAGGCTTTTAAGAAAAGATTGGACAGCCACCTATCTGAAATGGTATAGGGTCTCCTGCTTGAACAGAGGGTTGGACTAGAAGACCTCCAAGGTCCCTTCCATGTCTATTCTGATTGAGTGTTTGAAAAAGCAGCACACTTGTTGTCAGATCAAAACTGGCCTTGATGGAGGCCAGTCTAACAATCATACGAAAGAAACAGGACCATGAGTAATTGAGTTCAAAGTTAAGGACAAGCTGCTACCGTGCTATAACAACTTTTGAGGACTTTACAAATATCAAATACAATCTTCAAAAATTACTCAGACAAATCCCATACACATTTGGAGAGACAGGACCCTTTTGTTATGAAGAAGTGAATTACTGAATAGTGAGCTAAGTCATAGATGATCATCTTAGATACACTGATTGGCAGGTGCATAGCTTCAAAATTTATTTTATAAGCAACTTTATACATACTAAAATATAGGTGTCTATGTTCAAATAAATGTGACAGCGATAGATTTGCTTTTCTTCTGTGACTTCCATCAAAGGAGATTCAGTTTTTCAGAATGACTACCCTAGAAAGGAGAAAGTATCAAAATGGAGATTCATAAGTATTACATTTGTGGAGCAGTTGCAACCACAAAATTGCTCCAGGGCCTTGTTTTAAACAAATAAATATGATTTCATCATGAGTGGAATGAATCAAATAATTCTTCCTAAATGGAAGGTGGAATTCTACTTAAGTTATCATAGACATTCCTACTCAAACGGAGTCTTTTCCATTAAGGACAGAATACAGTATTAATGATATATAGGTAATTAGGGCCCCAACGACGTGAATGGTAAATAAAAAATGAAGTTGCTTCCTTCACAAATCTGAGAAATTTGAACATGATTGTGTAATGTGGAATTCTCCAAATTGAAAACTCATTTTAAAATGTGATGCAATGAAGAACTAAGCAACTCTAAACATTTTATTCCTAGATAGGTCAGTTAAATTGTTCAATTAAAAGTGGGAAGAGTAGTTCCAAAGATATTTTCTTTCAAAGGGCAACTGGACTTTTAAGATGTTTTGCTTCTCATCCAAGAAGCTTCTTCAGTTCTGTCTGAATGGTGGAGAATGGAAGGATTTATATTCCTTGCAGTCATACAGTCATTAGCTCTCTTTCTGACAGTCGGTTGAGATCACTTGGAGGTTTATCTGTGCCCTCAGGGTCACCTGGATATCCTGTAGTTTGCCATTTTTTTTCCTGGAAATCCTTTCACACTCTTGCACAATTTGAAAGGTGTTCATCCCAAAGAGCATAGCTAAACATCTATGGAGATTCTCAATTGTCCAGGTCTTGGCGTCCCAATGGTGTTTTCTTTCAAAAGGCAACTGGACTTTCTTCAAGCAAAACAAAAAAGTCCAGTTGCCTTTTGAAAGGAAACACTTTTGAGACAGCATGACCTGGATGACTGAGAATCTCAATAGATATTGGGAAAAGTAGTGTTCATATCTCAGCTCAATCTTGAAGGTCACTGAATGGCTTGGTCAGCCGGATCAGCTACATCAACCCTGGATATCAATGGGGTGACAGATGTTGCAATCAGGATTTGCCTAACATCTTATAGGACAGGGGTGTCAAACTCGCAACGTCACGTGACGTGTCGCGACATATCGCGACTTTTTTGCCATTGCCGGCAATGGGGTGGGCGTGGTTTTGCTATGATGCATCCGGCCCGCGGGCTGGCAGTTTGACACCCCTGTTATAGGACAACGCTTCTCTGTGCTATAATGATCATCCATTAGCAAAGTTCACACATGAACTGGCTTCTAGTAATCAGGAACTAAAACTTCAAAAGATATCCATCCCTGACCTAAAAGTTCAAAAAGAAATATATCCCCAATCCATAGAAGACAATCTAAAACTAGCCATGAATCTGAGAGCTGCTTTATATCTTCGGTTTAGAAAGCATTCAGAAGAATCAGTATGATATAACTGGGTAACGTGGATTAAACAGCCTTTCTGTTCCAGCTAATCCATCTTGAAAAATTATTCAGAATTATTAAAATTATTAAAAGAGCTGTAGTCCAGTGGGTTGATAATATAAGGTAAAACTCAGTTGTGAATATAGGCTGGAGGCCTAACTAAAAAAAATCATTGTGAATATACTATAAGTTGGAAAACTATCTTTGGTATGTTGAACTTCTGAATGCTGCTTTTGTGATTCAAAATTGCAGGTAATTATTAGAAGTAGACATTGCAGGGGGAAAGATGTATTAAGCCAAAAACCAGAAGCAATGTTATAATTTTTAGATTAACAGTTTTAAAAAAAAAAAATACACTTTCCTGAGTTATAGAGAAATAGGGGTTTCCCCCCCCATCTCTTGGTTAGAGATGGTACCTCTCATCTATCTATCTATCTATCTATCTATCTATCTATCTATCTATCTATCTATCTATCTATCTATCTATCTATCTATCTATCTATCTATCTATCTATCTATCTATCTATCTATCTATCTATCTATCTATCATTATCTATCTATTATCTATTATCTATCATTATCTATCATTATCTATCTATCTATCTATCTATCTATCTATCTATCTATCTATCTATCTATCTATCTATCTATCTATCTATCTATCTATCTATCTATCTATCTATCTATCTATCTATCTATCTATCTATCTATCTATCTAGTGTATGGCATAGAGTACATAGATAACAGTAGTAAAATATATATAAAAGGAGTACATGATACTATGGTACACGTATAATGGAAATTTCCTGCCTAAGCAGGAGGTTGGACTAGAAGACTTCCAAGGTCCCTTCCAACTCTGTTATTCTATATTATTCTATGAAATATGTAGTCAATTTTGTAAGGTATGAGCAATTCAAGAAGTGAACCAATGTATTTCAAAATGTAACTTGTAACTTATATTTAGGTTACATTTTGAAATACATTGTACGTTTTTAAATACGTTGGTTCATGAGAATAGAATGTATTCTATATATTAATAGCTACCAGGGGTAGGCAACTTTGGCTCTTTTATGAGCCATGCTGGCTCAGGAATTCTGGGCATTGAAGTCCACGAGTCATAAAAGAGCCAAGGTTGCCTACCCCTGACATTTATTCAATTAAGCACAGTATTTGTTAGTTGGAGAAAATCTGCTTTTCCTCCTGTATAAACTCTCAAATAGCAGCTAGTTATTATATGATCCAGTGTCTGGTGAGGTCTCTTCTATGTACAGTAAATGGAAGCGAGCAATGAATGTAATGAATGTTAGCAATCACTATGTCATTCTGTTGTTTAAAATCCACACTTTTGGTTGTGGGGAGTAGGAAAGAAAGGAGATACTACATTCTTACTTCTTATGACTGCATGCCTGGAGTAATAAGGTTGAGAAAGGAAGCAGCTTTGATTCTGTGAAGCTGGGTTGAAGCCTCCCACAGGAAAATTTCTTTTCAAGCTCCAAATTCTTTCCAGAGCCACTGTCCATAATATATAGAAGAGCATTATTATAATTGTATTGTATTGCAACCACAATTGACACCTGGGATTTAATCAAAAGCAATCGCTAAGCGGAACATCACAATTTTATTATCTTACTTCAGCCTTTTTTTGCTTTACAGACCCATAAACAAGGATTGCTTTGAAGCTTATTGGAACACTGTGGGCAAAAAAAGAAAAACTGAAATGCCCCACTTAGGATCTATAAGGTTTCATCTGCTCAGGGGCAGGAAGTGGTCCATGGAAGTGTACATGTAGTCCTTAACTTATGACCGCAGTTGGGACTGGAAATCCAGTCATAAATTGTTATGGTTGTAAATTGAGGCTCCCACATGACCAGAAGTGATTTTATGACCTTTTTGGCAAGTTAAGCCAACATGATAGTGATTAAGTGAACATGGTGGTTATAAATGCAAATCCATTCATTTGAATAGTAGGCATTTCTTACTGGAAACCAGCAAAAAATGTCACACCCTGCAGTCGCGTAACCACGGAACACCACAACTGGTCATAGAGGTGACCGGTTGCCAACGTGATCACGTGATGATGGGGGAGAGCTGCACGACTATTTACGATGGTTGAGGGATGCTTTATGGGTCTTAAATTCACCAAGTCTTGCTTTGGACTAATTATCACCTCATAGACCAACTCCAACTCCAAGAGTACACAAATACAGTAGCAAATCTACTTTCCGTGTGATTTTATATATCTCCTGAAGCAGACCTATATTTAAAATTGAACTTTCTTCATATTCCCAACACTTTCTGTTCTTAGAAGTGAGACTTGCCCCATCAAATTATTCCAAAGGGCTTTGAAAAGATAACTAAATACCTGTGGTTTTGCTTGTGGCTATTTTTGCTGTTACTATTTAAATTTTTTTGTACCAGTGTTTGGAGTAGATGTTATATTTTTGCAAATTGCTGGAAATCACTAAGGCAGGTTAGTATACGGATGAAATCTTCCCTTTATAAGCACTTCAGAATTTGAATTTCCCCCAGTTACCTTGTTTTGCAAAGCTTACCTTCTGAAGGATGTCTAATTCTGCACTCATCTCTCTGGAAATACAGCTCTTCCTCAAGTACTTCCCTAACTCTCCTTGGTGGTTCAACATACACAAACTTCTTCCCTGTTTTAGAAAAGATCATTTCAATGAATGAACTGAGGAATTCGCAAATAGTATGCTTGCTTTATCAAAATAGAGTATTAAATCAAACCATATTCTAATATTTTATAAATATTCTAAACATCTTATGGCAATAAGACATAATATTTAAGAAAAGTGACCTGAATAATAATCATGCTTTATTTCTTCTTATAAAAACCAAGTTTAGGCATTAAGAACAGGAAATGGAAAAAAAGTTAAGCAAAGCTTCTATTCGTAGGGCAGAGCAATTATTATCAGACCTAATAATCCATGGAAGAGAGGTCTCTGAGACTGACTTTGGGGCTGGGAAAAAAGCAGAAATATCCCAATATATTGTTAACAACGAACAGGCAAGTATTTCAAGCCCATTAGAAAAGAATGATTAACTCTTCAGTCTTGCATTCTGGAAAAAACAGCTCTCTGAGACGTTTAGAGAATTCACTAATGATTGCGGCAATCGGGGCTTATTCAGTTTCTATGATTCTGTGTATTAATCCCTTAATAATAATCCTAGTTAGTGAGACTCATCATGAACGGTGCAGAGCAGAGCAGAATGGATTTGGATATCAGACTGAATAACCTTTATTAAACCTTAGTAAGACCACATTTGGAATACTGCATCCAGTTTTGATCACCTCATTATAAAAAAGATATTGAGACTCTGGAAAGAGTGCAAAGAAGAACTAAGATGATTAAGGGCCTGGAGACTAAAACATGAAAGGTTGCAAGATTTGGGCATGGCTAGTCTAGAGAAACAAAGGACTAGGGGTGACATGATAGCAGTGTTCCAATATTTGAGGGGCTGCCACAAAGAAGAGGGAGTCAATCTATTTTCCAAAGCACCAGAAGGCAAGACAAGAAACAATGCATGGAAAATAATCCAAGGAGAGAAGCAGCTTAGAACTAAGGAGAAATTTCCTGACAGTGAGAATAATTAATCAGTGGAACATCTTGTCTTCAGAAGTTGTGGGTTTACACTTGTCTGAAATGGTATATAGGGTTTCCTGCTTGAGCAGGGGGTTGGAATAGAAGACCTCCAAGGTCCCTTCCAACTCTATTATTCTGTATTCTGTATACTTCTCAAACCAGGGCATTGTTCCGAGATCCTGGGCTTCAACTTCCATATTGGAGGAGACCAAGTGTTGGATGATCTTTATTTATCTCTGTACAAGAGAGAGAACAAACCAGACCTGTTCACTTCAATGGTAACGAGGATCTCACCAGGCCACAAGCCAGGAGACTGTGAGTTCTTAGGCATGAAAGCCTGCTGGTGACTTTGGCCAGTCCAATTTTGTCAGATCAACCCACCTCACAGGGTCGTTGTTGTGGGGAAAATAGTAGAAAGGAATATTTTATTTTACTATGCTGCCCATCTCACCTACAAGGTGACTCTGGGCAGCTTGTGTGTCTTTGCCACCTTGAGTTATTTATAAAAATAAGGCATGATATCATTCCTCAATAATAATTTGGCTGATCTCAAAAAGCTTGGAACAACAGAACTCCTTAATGTTTGGAAATCTGAAGGCTGTGGATTCGGTTGGGAATTTGAAAACAACAACATCCAAGTATAAGTGAATGGGCAAACTGCTTCTGTACTGTTGCCAAGACAACGACAGGGACATGCCCATGATGTCACCAGCAGTCCCCTTTTAAAGAAGCAAGAGGGAATTCTTGCACAGACATGCTGGGTGCAAGGAGGCAACTGATCCACAGCAGGATGGCATGTAGGTCCTTCCGTCACAGACTGCATCCATCACTTAATTCTGCAAACTGTTCTCCCCAACAGGGGCTTTCTCAGCCCACAGAGACAAGCCTTCCCCCATTTGGTTTCCACCCCCCCTGGGTTGCCCATTTATTTCCAATTGCTGGGGCTGAAGCCCCCCCAATCCCCCCCCCCCCAAAAAAAACCCTGGAGATCTTCTCCACTCCGTAGATAAAAGCAGCATGGAAGGAAATCTCTCGCTCCGCCAGGCGTGGAGAGGCTCCCCGGCTGCAGGGGAGCTTCCACCCGGGGCGCGCGCGAGCCCCCACTCACAGGGTTGCCCCCCATCGTTGCTCTCGCCGTAGATCCGGCTGCCCGAGTCCCCCGCCTTGGGCTCCAGCGGTTCCCCGGTCGACGCTCGCATGTCTCGTCCTCGGCGGCTGCTCCTGCTTGCTCCTGCCAGCCGCGCCCAGGCCAGCGGCACGCGCAGGCTGGTTGCCATAGGAGCCCAAGGTTGCTGCTGCTGCTGCTGCGGCGGCTGCTGCTGCTGCTGAAGGGGGAGTGGCGGAGGAGGAAGAGGAGGAGGGAGGAGGAGGAGAAGAAGATGAAGCCGGTGCTTTCGCCTGCACACCCGGCAGAGCGGTGTGGCTCAAAGCTGGGCGGAGCTAAGAGGGAAGCGCCCTCGCCCCGGGTCAGAGGAGAGCCGAGTCCAGCGGCCTCGAGCGGGGGCGATCACAGGTTGCCTTGGCAACGCAGGCCACGCCCGAAGCCCACCTGGTTGCTGACCCGAAGTCTTCCCCAACCTGTCGCCCTGTAATTATTGGGATTAACACCTCCCCCTCCCTCCACCCAGCAGCTTCTAGCAAGCCAGGGTGGGCAAAAACCATGCTGGCTGAAAGATTATAGGTAGTGAAGTCCAATAGTGTCCTGAATGGTGGCCACTTTGGAACAGGGTCATCTTTGGGCCTGCAGCTGGTTTTCAAGTTACTGTTTGGAGGAGCTAACTGTGAAGTTGCGTGATAATCGCCAAGATCTCTTCATCAAGCAAAGCTGGTTGGGTATCCAGGAAATGTCTTTGGAGGTCAGGTCTGCCTGAGGTTTATTTTGGGCGATATTAAGAATAGTGTGCAGACATAAAACATTTTGTTCTTCCAGGCTGTGACAAAGGAAGTATCAGTGATCTGCAGAATATGGATGAGAATATTAGGGAGCTAACTATGCTTGAAGGGAAAGCATTTGGTCACAGGCCAATGAAATAAAAAGTATTCCGGGAAGAATGAGCCAGTGAGTTAGAAAGCAAGCTATGTTTCTGATCCAGACAACGTGCAGTGAAAGTCAGCCAGGAAGTGCCATCAAAAGAAGAGGTGTTACAATCATACCTTTTTGCTTGAATCTTCTTAGATAGGAAAAGATCTCTACAAAATAATCAAAAATTATTAAAAAAGATACTATTCAGACATTCCAGATACTGGGAATGTGACTGTACCTACATCTATTTCAGAAAAATATACATTGATAAAGATGCTTGATAAAGATCCAATAATGTTTTACTACTAGGGACAGCAGATGGTATTTGTTTGTTTGTGAAATTTATTTGCTGCCTATCTCACCATGCGGCTACTCTAGGCAGCTTATAATAATAAGGAATGAAACGTGAAAATGAGAAGTAAAACAATAGAATAAAACAAACAACGAAAAAGAAAATACATCAATATAATAACAAAAAGATGAACAGGTGGAAATTATCAGAATATAATTATAATTATCAGATTATCTGTGAAACGAGTTTATTGGAGCTCATTACTATGGATTTTGCACGCAATAGATCAGTTTCCATGGAAATTAATATTACTTGTGTAAAGTGACATGTGATTGAGTTCAGGCAATTATTAACTCATTCTTGAGTGGGTGGTGGTCCCATCTGCACTTTTGAGGTGGTGGTTCATTTTCACTGAAGAAACCATCACTGGACTTAAATTATACGGTACTGGATAATTTGCAAAGTTTCCATCTTCCCCTTTTGAGAGAAAGTTGTGGAGAAGGTAACTGTGCTGCACCTAAGAAGGTCCAGAAAGAAATGGATTATCTGTTAATTTGGGTATAATATTGAGACTGCGTTGATCACAGTTGCAGATGGTCTCTGGAGGCCTCAGGAGGGGACCTGCAAAATGAATCCTGAGCTTCGTTCCTTCCGTCGAGATCAGTACATTGATCATGGTATCCCTCTGGACCAATGTAGGATAGGAGTGGAGTCATAGTATTGCAGTGGTTCTCCTTCCAAAGCCGGTTCCAGTCAGTGTTTGTAGGGAAAGAGAGGCTGAGAGTCCTGCTTTGACGTGTTCCTCAGAGCACCACCCTCTGGCTATTCCTTTTTAAATCTGAATGAAAGACACAGGAGATTTGGCTGTTCCCACAGAGACTGGGTCAAAGTGTTGAGTGAGCCAGAGAGATATTTTTAAGAAGCATTTTATGGAATTGAGTGATCATCCAGAGCTGCTAGCAGTTTAGTTTTTCAGATCTGAGGCACTGATTTGATTTTAATTTTGCTGTAAGCCACTCAGAATAATTATAAATTGGGCATATATATCAACAGGAGAAATAAATCAATAAAGAAAATTTAAGAGTTAGAGAATCCTGGGAGTCATTTTATGATATAACTAGCAGTCTTTTTTCATGTAGAAATATCTTTTCGACAGAACAATTAAGAATATTCTTTGGAAAAATTGAGGCACCTCAATGGGTATTGTACTGGTTTAAATTTGTAGTATAACTTTAACTAGTGGTCTGATGACCCTCTTAATTTGATACTTGGATATAAAATGTAAGGATGTCCAAGCTGGAAACACATATTTAAAAGGGTTCATAAAACATTATGTTGAAGTGCCTTAAGATAAGTGATTGCTTCAAAATTTAAACCTCAACTATTAGCATTATTTTCTAATTTTAAAAAACTGATATTTTACTAATTCTGGCATACAGTACTTGGAAATCCAAGGAGTTAGATCAAGGCGATGTATTGGCATTCAGTTCTAATATGCTATGGATTATATTACAATATGTTATATCTAATCGCAGTTAGAGTTTCTCTAATGCCAATAAAACTTTCATGGTTGTTAACAGAACTGGGACTTCATACTACAATACCAGTAGGCATTAACAGTTTGGATTTGTTACATCCATCAAATCACTTGTTCAGAAATAACTTTAATGAACCAAAACAACTAATTTTACAGTGAAAGTACAACATGCTACAGCAAACCACATAAATCCCATATTTACAGGGATTTTATTTTAGGTCAGGGCTGGTTCACACAAAGCATTCAAAGTAGCAAACGGAGTGCACAGGAGAAATTTGAACTGCAGCAAAAGATACTTGTGTTCTTACAAACTCATCATTTTAGCAGAAAGCTCAGTTGTAATTCCCACACTCAGCATATCTTCCACTCTTCACAAACACAAATGCTGCTTCACATTCTATACATCACCACGTACATGCACATAAAATCTCATGAAAGAATTATGTAATTTTTATCTGGTAAAATGCAAAGAAATAGCAAAGAATTTTTTTTTTCAACCTCAAGTGTATCAAAGAATTATGTGAACCAGCCCTAAGTATCTTTAGAGCTAGTGAACAAAACGCATGACGATTTTTCATGCATCTGTGAATAAATTTCAGAGATTACTTCTGAACGAGAACCCAAAGTTTTCCAAAAATTCAAAACATAATTTAAGAAGGCAAGCAGTTGTACAATAAGGTACTTCCAAGCAATCTTTGGACCAGCCAGCTGTAATGTATTCTGCTGCTGAAAATAACTTTGAAATATTACTACTAAGAGTTTGTGAACTGCAGTGGTACTGAAAGAACACAAACCATTTTAAAAACTGAATAACTAAATGTGATTTAGCAAAGGCCTATAGCAACTTTCACCAAACTGTTGACTTCTGAATGTGCTGCAATGGCAACTCCCTGAACTGCCAATCAACATGACCATTGGACATATTAATTGGCAATTCTGATAATGAAGTTCAAAAATAACTAAAAACTCAAGTAACTTGACTCAGAAACCCGATCAATAAAAATGTAAACAAAACACTTGTACACATAGGCAACCATATCATCACTTTCAAAAGCAAAACCTGAGCACATAAAAATATAATATTTGGCAACTAAGGAATTAGATACAGGTATATCTTATACAGACACTGAAGTAGATTTTGGAAATCTGAATCACATCACATTATTAATCAGGTAGCTCCATTTTTTGGCAGCTGCTGTCTTTGATGTGTGTGTGAATACCCCAGGTTTTAGCAATAGTTTAAATTCCATGTTCTTCTCTGTTGAAAATTATCAGTCACCAGTTAAGTCTCATTAAAACTTCACATACCTTAAAAGGAAGCAGCAAATGTTTTGCGCAGTGTTGCTTCTCCAAGCTGAATATTTACATGTTATTTTGTGGCTCTGTGATGATTTCCATTTACAATGGGTGGGGAAAGCAGCAAAATAACCATGTTTTTTTCAAGTTAAAGTGAAAATGTTCCACAAGGGTAGCATAGCCTACCTTGTCCGAAAGATGCTCTTTTCCAAAAGGCAACTAGAGTTTCTTGATTTTATTTTTCTTTTGAAAATGTTTCCGTTCTCATCCAAGCAGGTCAGAACTGAAGAAGCTTCCTGGGTGAGAAACGAAACGTTTTCACAAGGGGAAAAAAAAAAAAAAAAGACCAAGAAAGTCCAGTTGTCTTTTGGAAAAAAGCACCTTTGGGATAATCATGACCTGGATGATTGAGAATCTCCATAGACACATAACTTATCTTATAAAAATAATGTCAGTGTTACTCAATAGAACCTCATTTGAGCATCGGCTAAGTTACGACCTAAAGAGCTGAGAATGCAATGACAAAATAGATTTTTTTAAAAAGCTCTGGCCATGTGTGTTAGGTATACAATTCCTAAGAGTCTGCGACAGAATTTGTGCAGTGTTCAACAATTTCAAACAAATAATGGTATTTATCAGTCCTTCGAGCAATATCGTAAGCCGTTTCCTCCAAGTTGTTTTTGAGATTGGGCTTTAAATATCGATTCATGAGTAACAGTTCGAGGGTTTCCTTGCTCTCTCTGTTTCCGGCTGCCAAGTGCAGAGGTGTAAGCAACCCGTTGGTCTGAGCGTTGACATTTGCCCCATGCTGGAGCAAGAATGAGGCAATTTTGGTGTTGTTCCATTTGCATGCGCTGTGCAGAGGTGTCCAGCTATCCACGGTCAGCGCGTGGACATCTGCCCCATGAGCAATCAGCTCACGCACCACTTCCATGTGTCCATTATAGGCAGCGCGGTGAAGAGGAGTATATTGATCTTCATCCTGGACATTTATTGACACAAGGTTTTGAGACAAGAGCTTTTGCACTGTGCTAAGCTGTGGGAATGGAGACAGAGCTTAGTGTTAGTCCACTAGCTAGACAACTTTCTATAAGATTAAGTGACTTTCACACTCTGAATGAAGGCCACACTTTCACTAAAAGCACTGACTCCAAAGAACAAGCAATGACTGGGTGATACAATATCTTCAGAGTTGAAGAGCCCAACATTTCTAGCCCTCATTATCCCTTATTTTAAAGGAATGCATGCCATTAAAACCCATCATTTTGGCAAAGATGATGTGGGGAACCCAGAATCTAGAGGACTTCATAAGAGTATTGAGTTTAGTTCTGAAAGAACTGGGGATCACTTGCTCAACTAAAAGTTCATGATACACCGAGCAAGCTTTTTTTTTTTGCTTTTAACGATCAGTTTTATTAGGACGTTTCCAGGAAGAAAACAAACTCTTTCACACTGACCCCAAGTAAAATGCAACTCTCTCCATTTGCTCTCATTTATTTGGAGGTATCAATGCCTCAATTTTTCATAATCCCATTCCTAAAGATCAATCTACTTGACAAAACAGCACTGCCATAGTTCACCATTCTAAAAACAATCCAGACTGGCTTTGTGCATGCAACTGTAATTACCTCATTTTATATTCGTAATATTGAAGCCTGTTGCACCAATTGCAATTACTTTTATTATCCAAAGGCATCACAATCATTTCTGACTTGTCTTGGATTCTGTAGATGCAAGTCAACTATTTTTCCATTCCTTCTAAACCCTAATGATGGACTTACATACAGACAATAAGGGGTGTGTGTGAAAAACTATGATCCTCCATTTGTCACTGAACCACAATTTCCAACATCCTTCACTAGCAGAGCTAAGTTCAGCCACGCATTCAGAAATTTCTGTGGGTTCATAAAATGTAATCTCTGGAATTCTGTAAAGCAAGTCATCATTCCTCCCTTAGTTAGTTCAGGCTAAACAAACAAACCTTTGCATCATGACTGAACAATTCAGCAGTGTCAAAATACAGGTGGTCCTCGACTTACGACCACAACCGAGCCCAACTTTTTTGTTGCTAATCAAGACATTTGTTAAGTGAGTTTTGCTCCATTTCACAACCTTTCTTGCCACAGTGGTTAAATGAATCATTTGCAGTTGTTAAGTTAGCCACGTGGTTGCTAAGTGAATCTGGCTTCCCCATTGACTTTGCTTGTCAGGAGGACGCAAAAGGTCGTGTGAAAAAGGGTCATAACTCATTTTTTCCAGTGCCGTTTTAACTTTAAATGGTCACTAAACAAACTGTTGTAAGTCGAGGACTACCTGTAAACCATTGATACATGGTTTGCACTTACCCCTCTCGAAGGACCTTAGCATCCCTCTGGCTATAGCATAAACCAACCTTATGTCATTTGAAAGCCCCCTTATGTCAAACTGGAGTCTCTCTAGGAAATAATAGGGAAGATGAATTTATCATGCAGAGTTTTCATATACTGTAGTACATTTGGCTTACCCTATTTTTTTCAGCTGCCCAAAGCAGAAGCTTATCTGGGCTATTTGCCAACTTTTTCTCTTGAGCCTGGTACCATTCCTCTGTTTTTTCTTCCTGATCTTCCTCATCAGAGTCTCCAGACCAAAGACTCTGTGTTCCTCTAGGGATTAGATGCCGGTGGGTTTCCAGTAGCTCAAGCTGGTTAAAGCTGTCAGCAAAGTCTTTCCCCTCCTCATCTGTGTTATTATTGTCAGCTGATGTTATGCTTTCATTCATTTTGCAGGCTTTGATTTGCCCGTCCCTAAACAGCAGAAGAGTTCCACTTCTATTTCTCTAACTCATATCTCAATGCCTTGACAACTGAGTTTGGTAACAAAAGCTACTGGCAGCAACATCACCGCCATCCTTAAAAAGAGAAAATAAAAATAAAAATGGAATATTATGATTGGGGAAAAGAAGATAAGGCATTTGCTGCACTGAATAGCAACCTCAGAAGTGTCCATAAAAAAAGCCATCTTATTGCTTCTTTGGCATTATCAGATAAGAAATATGAAGGACTTTTTTCTTAGAATTCTTTGTTGTAACTCTCCAAAATCATTTTGGAATTAAAACTCCAAATTCTTCTTTCTATTTCTAGAAAGAATGAGCAGAGCCAGAATTCAAAAGATTGCATTACTTTAATCCTCTCAATTCCATATGCAAAAATGTTAGTTGTTCATAATGCTCTATATCAGGTGTGTCCAACCTGCATCTCACAGGCTGCATACAGCCTGGACAGGTAGTTTGCAGCCCCACAAGACTGTAAACTTTTAACATTATGTGATTTATATATATTAACTATATTATATATTTTGTATGCGGCCCAAGACAATTCCTCCTCACTCAATGCAGCAAGCCAAAAGGCTGGATACCCAGGATAAGATGAAATAACTTCCTTGGGTATAACATTTTATTTATGTAATCTATGCAGTCACCCATTTTATATTTTATGCCTCTGGGCAGTTTACAAGATCAAAACAAAACCTCGCTAAACAAACTCCCAGTGCCCAAGGAAACCATCAACAGCAGCAGCTGTTGACCCACTGACCCAAATAACCTTGAGTGACAGGAGGAAGAGCCACAAGTGCTACAAAACCTTTCTGCAAAAACAGAATAAGAAAGAAAGAACCAAACTTTCTTTTTTCCTCTCATTTGACTACGAAGGAATGGAAAGGGGTCATTCTCTTTTCCATATAATGGGATTTAGATGGAGGAGGCAATAATAAGATGCTGCTTTCATTTTTTTACAAACCAGCAACCCAATACATTCCATTCCAATTTGCAGGGTAGGACAGATGGGAGACCTGTCAAATAAGGGGATTAGGTATTAAACCTAGTTTGAAAAAGAGATATCAGAGCCCAAAGGAGGAAGGAGGGTGGAGAAAGCGTCTCAGAAGGGATCTTCTCTAGTTCTCTGGAAAATAAAATAAGGGAGAGGGGACCCAAAAGTGCTTTTTTCAAAAGGCAACTGGACTTTGTTTTTTCTTGGAGACATTTTGCTTCTCATCCAAGAAGCTTCTTCAGTTCTGACTGAATGCTGGGAATGGAAGGATGGATATTCCTTGCAGGCTTTCCATTCCCCAGCATTCAGTCAGAACAGAGGATGTTTCTTGGACGAGAAGTGACATGGCTTCAAGGAAAAACCAAGAAAGTCCAGTTGCCTTTTGAAAAAAGCATCTTTGGGACAACCATGGCCTGGATGACTGAGAATCTCCATAGACATAAGGAAGAGGAGAAGTGCTTTCAGACTTGCAAGATACTGTTCCTGTACACCTACAATAACAGTGACTATGGTGCTCATGGTTTTGGGCTTCTGTCTGGACTACCTCGAAGGGCTGGCAGTCCTACATAACTAAACAAGGCTAAAAACACACGCAGATAAAGGCTACAGACCTAATGGGGTATTCTTCATCTGGGAAGGGGGTCACCAAGGACCCCAAGGCAGGCTCTGCTGAAAGAATCACAACTGGCTCCTCCAAACAAAGGGATCAGAATAACAGAGCTGGAAGGGACCTTGGAGGTCTTCTAGTCCAACCCCCGGCTCAAGCAGGAGACCCTATGCCATTCCAGTCCAATCTCTTCCTTAAAAGCCCAGCCTCACAACCCTCATGGGCAGGATTCAAACAACCTGCTAAAACCAAGTAGCCAGCCCTACCTTTAAGAAGGCTCAATTAAGCCTTACGGGCATCCAAGAAGCAGAGACTAGACACGTACAGACAAATCAATGCATACACGGAGGGATGATGGGATGAATATAATCCTCGGCATACACACGCTTCAAAACCTCCCTGGCTCCAGGACAGGACGCGTGTTGAGGGAGACCCACAGCCGACCTCCGCGTTGCACCGACAGCAGCAAGTAGCCGAAGCCTTGACTCCTCCACCGCCCCGACAGGCCTCACTCCCCTCTCGTCTAGGACATTTAACTCCTTCCTGGGGGGGGGGCGCCTCTGACCGGAAGCGGCTACCGCTTGCGGCTGCGCAATGAGAGTCGATTGCAGGGGGTTAGCCTCCCCCCCCCCGGGGAGCACTTGTGGGAAAGGCGGGAATTGCGTGGTTCTCGCGAGAAGTAGTTGCCGGCGCTCGCGGGAGAGGGCCGGGAAGTATGGAAAGGGAAAGCGGGGTGAGAGTGTGCGTGTGTGGGAGGGGGGGGAAGGGGGAGTTGCTAGTGGGGGAGGGTTGGGGGGCGGCGGGGTGAGGCCTGGGGGCGGCCTCCTTGTTCTGCCTTGCTGGCAGACGAGATGAAATGAGCCTGGTGACCAGGAATCGCCGGAGTCCCGAACCGCAGCGAGGAGGCTGCCTGCGGTGCCTCTGCAGGAGTCGCGCACGGCTCTGCTTGAATGCGCAACGATCCTTTCGGTGCAAATAGAGAGGTTATTCCAGCCCAGGGCGCCAGAAGACGACTCTCCTCTCGGGAGGAGTTGATGCATCCTGTCTCTGCTGGGTTGCTTGGCTTTGACACAGTCCTTGGCGGTGGGGGGCGGGGTTGCCCCGCATGAGAAAGCCAAGTAGGGTTAACTCTCAGCCCAAGTTTAGCATGTTGTGGGAATGCAGCGTTTTCCACCGACCTGGTTAAGCGTTTTGGTTTGAAGTCAGCCTCTCCGTTCGTCTTCCCAAAGAACGGGATGGTCGTGGAAGAAGAGTCCGCTGACTGGTCACTGCATGGGAGATGCAGAGCAGCTTAAATCACGGCTAAGCAATGTCTCCTGTTTCAGTACAGAGCAGAGATTTTGGCTCGTTTAATATCTTATTCCTTCTTTGGAACCTTATACATTTATAAATGTTGAAGTTACATTGCATGAATTACATTTTACATATACGAATTGCCGAAGCAAAGTTGACTTAACCGGATTGCCTATTTGGGAAGGTGTTTATTCTCTCAGATTTTGGTTTCCTTTGCATTGTAATTGTATGTTGCTCTGGAAACTGTATAATTATCAGTTTTACTGAAATAATACAGGCTCTTCTCGGTGTTACATAGAGACCAGTCATGTGTGACAGTCCACTAAAATCATTCATTGCTTGGATCAGTCACTTATGCCAAAAACGCAAGACAATGTCTGCTTCATGTAATTTGCTGTTTCTGTATTCTTTCCAAAGAGGTGTTCACTTTTTATTTTATTTATTTAGTTTGGTGATGCCTTTGAGTCACTGAAGACTGCCTGCACTGGTCCATTATTTGACAAGATTTTGAAAGAAGCTTGCCATTGCCGGCTTCCTAGGATTGAAGAGAATTGCTGGTCCAAAATCACCCTGATGGCTTTGTGCCTAAGAGAAGACTAGAACTCATGTTCTTCCAGCTTCTAATCTGGTATTTTAACCATCACACCAGATTGGGCCTCAGATTTTGGCTAAATTTAATACCTAAATCGCTTATTAGGATTAGGTCTCCCTTCTGCAAGTTCTGCAAATGGGATGGAGTGTGCTAGATTGCTCTTTTATAAAAAATGAAAGGACATTATTCTTTCTTTCAACAAAATCCTACTGTAGGTAAAGGAGAATGACCGCCTCTATTCTTTCGTAGTAAAATGAGAAAAGGTGGAGAAAAGAAAAATTAGTTTGCCCTTTCTCACTTGATTTCTGCAGAACAATTTTGTGGTACCTCATTATTCCACCCACAAACATTAAGATTTCTTCAAACTCTCCTCCTATAAAAATCCCCCAATCCTTTGGGATTTTCCTGAAAGCCAGCAGCCAGGCAGCTTTAATGCAAAAGCCCCCAACCTTTTGGGCACCAGGGACCGGTTCTGTGGAGAGAGGTTTTCCTGTGGACCTGAGAGGACGTGGTTTTGCATGCTGCCTGCATCCTATGGATGGGGCTTCGCTTGTTTGTGTGGACCAGTTTCTGGCATGCCACAGACCGGTGTTGGTCCATGGACTATGGGTTGGGGATCCCTGCTTTAATGCTTTTTGCAAAAAAACCAAAAAATGTGATAGTGATAAAAGCTAAAAACCACAGTTGCCTTGGAGTTTTTCTGGTTATATAGACTCTTGGTTTTTCATTTATTTTTCTATGCATTGAACTGGGTTTTTTTGTTCACTGGAAAAGTACATTTTAAACAATAAATTATGATACTTTGGCTTCATGTTTATTACCCTAAGATTCTTCTCTTTATTTGGTTGTTCCTAGGTCTTGACTGTCTGTTTTTTTTCGTCATTTGGCTTTGTGAGACCTTTTGTAAATTGGACCCAGGCTGATTGTAGATATGAGTTCTACCACTTCCAGGTAAATTTTCCACAATATTCACATCAGTGGGGAAGAGATTTAGTCATCTATCTTGCCAACTGTGGTGTTCCTATAATTTACTGTCACCTCATTAGTGCTGAAAATGAAAATTATATAAGGCATGCAAAGAATACTTTTGTAATTTAAATCAATAATATAAAAACAAAACCCTGTGCTCGTGGATTTGCATATATGTTGTAAGAAATAATTCAAATAATTAAAGGTTCTTCTAAGCGTCATAGAGATTGAGCTAACTGTAGAAATATAGCAGGAAAAGTTTCTAGAGGCCCAATAGTTCCCCATAATTCTATAATTCCATGAAATGAATACTGAATACTGTAGGATTTGAAGAATGTAATCTATAACTTTACAAAATGCTTCATTGTATTAGATGCCGAAACAGTAAATGATGCAGCCATACTATTCTGCTTTTTTTGTTTTGTTTGTTTCTCTTTAACTTTAGAGATGAAGAGGAAGAAGACAGATTTAAAATTTTAGTTGCTACAGACATTCACCTTGGATATTTGGAGAAGGATGCTTGTCGTGGCAATGATACTTTTGTTACCTTTGATGAAATATTGAAACTTGCTCAGGAGAACGAGGCAAGCCACTCTGAAATCACGTTACAAAACTACCACTGAAAGGTCACATACAGGTAGTCCTCGACTTATGACCACAGTTGAGCCCAAAATTTCCATTGCTAAGCAAGACAGTTGTTAAGTGAGTTGCCCCTCATTTTACGATCTTTTTTTGCCACAGTTGTTAAGCGAATCACTGCAGCTGTTAAATGAATTGTGTGGCCATTAATGAATCTGGCTTCCCCCATTGACTTTGCTTGTCAGAAGCCAGCTGGGAAGGTTTCACATGGGGATCACGTGACCCACGGTATAGTGCAACTGTCATCAGTACATGCCAGTTGCCAAGTGCCCAAATTTTGATCATGTGACCAAGGGAATGCTGCAACGGTCGTGTGAAAAATGACCATCAGTCCCTTTTTTCAGTGCCATTGTAACTGGTCACTAAATGAATGGTTGTAAGTCGAGAACTATCTGTATTTCCTAGAAATTATTCTTACTGTTAGGACATTAATTGCATATTACACCAATGACATTGTGAAAATAAAACCAATCTGAGCCCATCGTACTGTCAATAAGACCTGGGGCAGTAACGAAAAATTTGCCATGGCAGGTTGTAGTTCCGTATTTGCATACTGCCTAGAATCTTTTGGGCTCAGTTAACAATCTTATAAGTAGATAAAATTGGTTTTAAGATATACAGGAATATTGACCGTCCATAAGTCAACTGCAGATAATGGGACAATTAAATTCACCTTTAAGTGAAGTTTTATAACATAAACATATTTTGAGTATACTTTTTCATCTTCAGTTCTTTCTTTTTTCATTATAAGAGGTACTTTACCATACTTCTTTAATTAACATAGTAACTTATTTTATACAGTCAGGATTAAAAATAAAACCTGCCAAATTCTAGAAAGGGCTGTCATCTCTTTTGCTTTCTCTATATTTTTGAGCCTTAAAAGGACATCAGATGCATTTGGGGTTTAGTAGCATGGAAATGCAGGATTTAGGATTCATAGACCAAAAGGCACCTTGGAGAGGCTGAAATCTGGTTAGTGCCTGCCTGAAACTTCTAAAATAGCCACATCTATTCTAAAAAAACAACAACAACCCCAACCCAAAAACTGTCTAGTTGAACCATTTTTAGAAATTTATAATTTTGAGAAAAAATGCATATCTAATAATAATATATTCTCCCCAAATCTGTTTATAGGTGGACTTCATTTTATTAGGTGGAGATCTCTTTCATGAAAACAAGCCTTCTCGTAAAACAATATATACATGTTTAGAACTACTAAGAAGATATTGCATGGGTGACCGCCCTGTACAATTTGAAATTCTGAGTGACCAGTCTGTTAATTTTGGCTTTAGCAAGTAAGTATTCCTATAGTAAATTAAGTTCAGTTATTTTGTAAATAACTGATTGTAACTGAATCACAGCTGTATCTGAACTGTAAATAACTAAAAAAAAGTTTGATCCAATTCTTTATTTTGATTAGTGATGCTAATTCTGGACAATGCTACACATACATTTTTATTGTGGTTTGCATTATTATTACACTGAGTGTTTTCCTGTTCAGTCTGCTTAATGGAGCTCTCGATTCCCCCCCCCCCGAAATTCTGCTGCATTGGCCTTGTGGCCTGCAAATAAAAATCCCATGCATTCATGAAAGGTGCTAAAATGGGAGAAATGCCTTTTTCCCCCATTTCTCTCTCCCCTGTAGCTTTGCACCTTTCTTTTTATATATATTAAAAGATCTCTCCAACTTCCTGAACAGCTTTTTAGATCAAGGAGCAATGTATAAAAACTATCTCATCCCTTTTCTCAAAACAGATAATTTATCAAATTAATTCTATTCCATTCTTCTATTGAATTGAATTGAATTGCTGATCTTGCAGACCATTAGCTAACATCACCAATGTGAAGGTATATGGAGTTTGCTGTCTAATATAGTGGCAGGACAAACCACTACATATAAACAGCAAACTCCACACTCCATCACACTGATGATGTTACCTAGTTCGGTAGTGAAAGATCTGTAACCAAATGGCCAAACTCAGAGAACATCAAGAACTTCACAGTTCTGAATTCAGCCTATAAGGTTTAATTCTATAAAAAAAACATACAAGTTTAGCAGCATGTTGGAAATGATGCTTTTTTTTTCTTGCTTTAAACTTGTCCTGTCTAGGTTTCCATGGGTGAACTATCAAGATGAAAATCTCAACATTTCTATTCCAGTTTTTAGTATTCATGGCAACCATGATGATCCCACAGGGGTAAGAATGTTAGAGGGTGAAAGAAGACCAGTAGCTTTATTAATTATGCTAGTAATAAAGACAGCCAAGACACAATCCAGCAATTCTGTACTAAAATCTGTTAGTGAAATTGAGCAAGAATTATCTTGTATCCTATACCAAGTGTACCTATACCAAGGTATTTCTTAAACTTGTTGTCAAGTTTATAATAGACTATGATTAGGAAAGCATACAAAATAAAAATAGCATTTAATGTACATGGTTTGTGTTTTAGCATAGGATAGAATGTAACTTCCTTAGGGTAAAAGCATGCAACCTTTCGTTGTACAATTGATTTGGTTCATTGTCTTCAACAAAATCACCAAGTTTTAAAAATTGAACTTTTACCATACTGTTTTTGTATATTTTATTTGTGAAATGTTGTTAATTTGTGGAAAAATACAGTAATTAGTTACATTCTGGTTTTTGTCTAATTGTTCAGAGATTATTCTTAGCCTGGAGGAAGTAAAGCAGATTAGAAGCTATAGTATTTGCAATGCCACTTTATGTAGCTTGCAATCACTCTTACGTTTTCCCTACTTTTGAGATGTCGAAAGCTTTAGGGGCTATTTAATGCAGGAAAATACATTAATTTGTCATTTGTCTGAGAAATTTAAGCAATTGTAATATGCAAAGTATACTGGTTTTTACTTATGTGCACACGCAGATAAGTAACACATTCTAGTTTTAACGTTTTATATGTTGGGAATTGAACAAAATTGATGTGTCACAAATTCCATTTTTGTTATTATTTTCCATATCTATAGGCAGATGGTCTTTGTGCTTTGGACATTTTAACATGTGCAGGACTTATTAATCATTTTGGACGTTCACCATCTGTAGAGAAAATAGAAATTAGTCCTATTTTGCTTCAGAAAGGAAATTCAAAGATTGCTCTTTATGGATTAGGTAAGATTTTTGCACCTCTCTAATCGGGGCATGATATTTTGTGTATACAAGTGGTTCTCCCAAAATGGAACAAAGAATAAAAGATATTGAATTGAATTTTTATTTTGTAATTTGTGGGTTAGAATTAAGAGTAGGACTAGCAAGATTTGATCCACAGAATATTGATTAGGCGTATGAAAATACTTCCAACTATTTCAAGTGCAAACTTTTGTGGAGCTAACTCATTTCCGAGTGCAAAGCCTCTGCTTTGTGAAACAGGCTGATCTAAGCATTCAGAAGTGTTTCAAACTCAAAATTACCACTCCAAACGCTGAGATGAAGTTCCATTCTGGAAAGGATTCAAAATGATACGTTTTGCATGCTCCTAAATGTTCCTTTCCTGGGGAGGAAAGCTATGGCAAATCTAGACAGCATACTAAAAAGCAGAGACATCACCCTGCCAACAAAAGTGCGTATAGTCAAGGCCATGGTTTTCCCAGTTGCAATGTATGGCTGTGAAAGTTGGACCATAAGAAAGGCTGAGCGCCAAAGAATTGAGGCCTTTGAACTAAGGTGCTGGAGAAGACTCCTGCGAGTCCCCTGGACTGCAAGGCGATCAAACCGGTCAGTCCTAGAGGAGATCAACCCCGACTGCTCTTTAGAAGGCCAGATCCTGAAGCTGAAACTCAAATACTTTGGCCACCTAATGAGAAGGAAGGACTCACTGGAGAAGAGCCTAATGCTGGGAAAGATTGAGGGCAATAGAAGAAGGGGACGACGGAGAATGAGGTGGCTGGATGGAGTCATTGAAGCAGTAGGAGTGAGCTTAAATGGACTCCAGAAGATGGTAGAGGACAGGAAGGCCTGGAGGAACGTTATCCATGGGGTCGCAATGGGTTGGACACAACTTTGCAACTAACAACAACAAAATTTTATTTAGATTTTCATGCAATGAGTAGAGGAATTGCTGCGGATTTTACTCCACTAGTCGTTGCCGACTATTGGGGGTGGTGCTCATCTCCATTTCAAGGCCATTGAACCAGTGCTGTCCAAAGACATTTCTGTGGTCATGTGACCAGCATGATGTCGTGGAGCATTGTTACCTTCCCACCGAAATGGTACCTATTTACCTTCTTGCATTTGCATGCTTTCAAACTGCTAGGTTGGCAGCAGCTAGGCGAGGATGGGAGCTCACCCCATCATGTGGAGCTCAGGTCTCAAACCTGGGCTGTCGGCTTTCCAGCCCACAAGCCCAGGGTCTTAACCGCTGAGTCATTGCACTGCCCCTCATGCAATGAGTGCCATGTGGAAAAAGTGTAAGGCTGCAAGGTGTCCCCAAGCCCAATTTGTCTTTAAGGTGTTGCAAAGGACTGAGATCAGGGCCAATCTAACCTTTAGTTGGCAAAATAATTTCATACGATATCTAAATACTAACTGGAATCTCACTACTCAGCTGTGTAATTTTCTGCTTGGTAGATCACTAAAAGCTCATTGCATGTAATTTTTCTCTTCTAGGATCTGTTCCCGATGAAAGGCTACATCGGATGTTTGTGAATAAACAAGTAACCATGTTGAGGCCGAAAGAAGATGAAGATAGATGGTTTAATCTGTTTGTAATTCATCAGAACAGGTACAGATACAGTCCCCAGGTTACATCTTATGCCTTTGGTCTATGCTGATCTCATCTGGATCCTGAATTGATAGCCTGTTCTTAGTTATGTCATCCACTTTGGTTGTTGAGATTGCTGTTTATTTGTAGCCCAGGAATGATCTGTCTCTTGTGTTGATCAAGTCACTGAATTTGACAATGTCACAGTTTTCAATGTGGCAAAATAATTGTAGAACTAGAACAGCAAATCATAATTAACAAATGTTTTGAAACGTACGCGGGATTGTATCTGTAGATATCAGAATCTAATATTTTCTTTTACTTTCTCTTACCTTTTGATACCTTTTGGGACAGTGAGAATGGGCCTAATATTGTGATAATACGTTATATTTAAAAATTGGGTACTTTGGTTTATAGTTTGCAAAATGCTGTTTTAATTTGTTGCTGCCGTGTTTGTTTTCTTTGGCACAGGAGTAAACATGGAGCCACAAATTATATTCCAGAACAGTTTCTAGATGACTTCATTGACCTTGTAATTTGGGGTCACGAACATGAATGTAAAATATCTCCAATCAGAAACGAGCAACAACTTTTCTATATTTCTCAGCCAGGAAGTTCAGTGGTTACATCTTTGTCACCAGGAGAAACTGTCCGAAAGTATGTTCTTATGTGTTTCAGTAATTTATATTATATATTCAGTACAAATTTATAGGAGTCTTTCCTTTAAACACTGTATCTCTTTCATTTTTGAGGAATTTATAATGCGTTTTGATTTTTCTTTTGGACATCTTGGTTCTATTGTGCTTATCAGAAAGGATAATCCAAAGAAAATCTGAAAGCAATATCTGATTGACAAATAGCATTTTCCATTGTCACAGATATTGAAGCCACCCTGACTAATTAGTAACATTTAATGATTAGGTTAAATTAGGATTTAAGGATTTAACTACTTACTATACTGTTTCCCCAAATGTAGTATAGTTGTTGGTATTAAAATTTGCACATTAACAGATTTACAGGATAAATTTCCCCTGGGCCTCATAGCTGATTGACCATTCAAGAATAAATTTAGACCAGGGGTCTTCAAACCTGGCCCTTTTATGACTTGTGGACTTCAACTCCCAGAATTCCTCAGCCAGCATGCCTGGCTGAGGAATTCTGGGAGTTGAAGTCCACAAGTCATAAAAGGGCCAAGTTTGAAGACCCCTGATTTAGACTGATGTAAAGTAGTATAGCCAGAGAGACTTTTTAAAGAGAAATACTTCCCAAGAACCTTTCTCACTAATGGTATTAGCAAATTATAAAAATTCAAACTCATCCGCTAAAAATAATCCCTGTGCTAGGAATTGCATGGAATCTGAGGCAAAGACACTGTAGGTAGTCCTCGACCTATGACCATTTTTCACACTTAACGAACGTTGCAGCATCCCCACAGTCACGTGATCGAACTTTGGACGCAACTGGCTCATGTTTATGGGGGTTGCAGTGTCCCAGGTTCATGTGATCACCTTTTGCGACCTTCTGACAAAGTCAATGAGGAAATCAGAGTCACTTAACAACCATGTTAACTAATTTAACAACTGCAGTGATTTACTTAACAATTGTGGTAAGAAAGATTGTAAAATGAGGCAGAATTCACTTAACAGCTGTTCGGTTTAACAATAGAAATCTTGGGCTCAATTGTGGTTGTATAGTTACAGTATACATCTGACTTGCAACAGGGATTTGGAGATGTTCAGCAGAAGCCTTTGTCTTCTGAATTAGAGAAGGACATTTAAGAACAGTTTTTCTCTCATCAAGAAACTGTGGAAGAGAAAATGAATAATAAAAAATCTCTTTTGTGTTTTATTTCTGTTTCATCCAGGAAAATTATATTCTTATGTGCTGTATATAATTGATATAGCTCCCTGGGTAGCTTAGGGCAGTGATGGCGAACCTTTTAGAGACCGAGTGCACAAACTGCAATCCAAAAGCCACTTATGTATCGTCGGGTGCCGGGTGGGCGTGGCCAGTTGGGAGGGCGTGGCCCATTGGGTGGGTGTGGCTGCAGTTGTAACGGCAGACTGGGTGGGACTAAAAAGTTCAATCAATCAATTCCAACTTTGCGAGATCTTTTTTTCCCCGTGAGAAGTTGAAATTGATTGATTGATTGAACCTTTTTTTTTTTGCACACGGCGGCGGAGGCCTAAAGCGAAAAGGTTTTATAAAACCCAGCTGAAGGCCTAGGACTGGGGCGACGGTGCGCGTGCCCACAGAGAGAGCTCTGCGTGCCACCTGTGGCACCCGTGCCATAGGTTCGCCACCACGGGCTTAGGGGAATTCCTTTTTCTCGGTTCAGGGTTATTAAGATAGTCAAAAGGGGGATGAGAAAATGGAAATTGCCTTTGTCTGCTTAGAAGAAAGTGGAATATAAACGTAAGGAACACTCTAACATTCTAGTTCTGAACAATAAATCATCAGTTGCAGTGATATAATGTAACTGGATTTAGATAGGAAAGTTACTTCATTATGCACCTATATAAATCTTAGGGCTGACTTTGACGATACTACAGTCAGGTTGGGAGCACTGAAGTGCTTCCAGGTTGAAAGGATTGAATGGTGACAGCCCCGTTGCCTGGGAGATACCCAGTCGGGGCTCCTTCATGTCCCCATTAAGGTATCCATCTATCTATTTACTCGCTTTCAAACTGCTGGGTCGGCAGGAGCTGGAGCATGTGACAGGAGCTCACCCTGTCCTGCGGTAGCTTCTGGGTCTCGAACGTGAGCCTGCTGATCATCAGCCCAGCATCCTAACCTCGTGAGCTACTACGCTCCTTACTTTTTGATGATGATAGATGGGAGTTCTTAGCCGTAGACCTTGATCTCCTCCATCACCTAGGTTTCCATTTTGATCGTCATTGCTCTCTACCAAATTCTGTGACTATTCTGAAGTTCTATCACATTGCCAAGATTTAAACCGCTTTGTTCAATGCCTCCCAGGCACGTCGGCTTGTTGCACATCAAAGACAAAAAAATGAAGATGCAGAAGATTCCTCTCCAGACCGTACGGCCTTTCTACCTTGAAGACCTTGTTCTGGCTGACTATCCGGACTTTTTTCTCCCAGACAACCCAAAAGTCACACAAGTAATACAAGATTTCTGCATGGAGAAGGTAAAGCTTTTTAAAAAAAAATGCATACTGGTATTGGTATTGCCCGTACTATAGGATTGGATGTGGTATTAGATAGAAGTCAATGTCAGGTGAGCGGAATTCTTCATTAAACAAAAGGACTTTCCTTCATTGTTTCTCAAATCTCATTGTTCTACACACAATGGACTCCAGAAGCTTACATTAAGGGTCATGTTACATTTTTTTATATTTTATGCTTCAAAAGGGTAGAAATGCTGTTGCCAGTTCTTGGCAATTGTTGCTGTCAAGGTCCCATGAAATTCCCAAAAAAGGTTTTGAGATTGTGTTTAGATTGGGGGGCAATAGATTGCATATTCTTGCTAATATTTTCTATCATTTTCTTCTAAAATGTTTTGGCAACACTTCTTTGCATTTCTCTGAGCATAGACTAGATAGTTGGGGTACTGTCTATTGCTACTAAGTGAGAAGAAGAGATTCCAGTTAAATACAAGCAGGCTACATTGCCTATATTAATGTTGCCGTGGCTTTCAGAGTATTACAAGAACAATAAATCCAATTCTGCTGTGGGTTGGGACAGATTATCTTCATGGGAAATCAGCCTCGTAGCTTCTCGTTTATGTAGTTTATGTAGTCTAATAGGTATGTACCAGAAGAAGAAAAATTCTAAAAAACTTAAAAAAGATTGCCAGCTTTAATCTATATCAGGGGTCTTCAAACATGGCCCTTTTATGACTTGTGGACTTCAACTCCCAGAATTCCTCAGCCAGCATGCCTGGCTGAGGAATTCTGGGAGTTGAAGTCCACAAGTCATAAAAGGGCCATGTTTGAAGACCCCTGATCTATATCGTTGCATATATTGATACCTGGTACAGCAAATTTTGCATTTAGCAAATTATGTCCCTTTCTTAAAGGTTGAAATGATGCTGGAAAACGCAGAAAGACACCGTCTGGGAAATCCCAAACAACCAGAGAAGCCTCTAATAAGATTACGAGTAAGAATGTGATCTTTAAATCGGAAGCTTTCTTCCTAGTGTTTCATTAGCCAAACTTTAATAGGCAGTAACTTTTCAAGTATGGGTTGATTTTTAAACAATTCTACATGTCTAATGTATCGATTAAGGCAAGGGTCTTCAAACTTGGCAACTTTTAAGACTTGTGGACTTCGACTCCCAGAATTCCTCAGCCAGCCAGGGCTGGCTGAGGAATTCTGGGTGTCGAAGTCCACAAGTCTTAAAAGTTGCCAAGTTTGAAGACCCCTGGATTCAGGCTTTAGTTTTGCTTAATTAAGTAGCCTTAGAGATTAATTAAAATACACCTTAGAGATGGGTGTTAAGGATCTTAGAGGAGCTAATTTTATAAACTCCTTGACTGTTTGAAGATTGCATGAACATTAAAGTTGAATATATTTTCAGTTTGAACTACTAACAGTAGCTAGAACATGCTATATTACTAATACTTCAGTAAATATTTGCTATGCTAAAATAATAAAGTGTTTGCTAATACCTTAGTAAAATATTGATAAGCACATCAAATTCAGCCGATGAATTTTTAATTATTTTTTACAGATGCCTAATTGCAAATTTCCACATCTTTTATTCTTTATTTGATTTGATTTGAAGGTAGATTACAGCGGAGGCTTCGAACCATTCAGTATGGTTCGTTTCAGCCAGAAATACATGGATAAAGTGGCTAATCCAAAAGATATCATACATTTTTTCAGGCATCGGGAACAAAAAGAGAAAAACGGTAAATGTTTTTTTTAAAAAAAGTATATAATTTTCCAAATTTGTTGTAGTAAGCATTGTCACTGGGAAAAATAATAGAAGTTTATCTATAGAAGTTTTTCTTTTTTGGGTGGGAAAGTATGTGTGTTGGGATGGGTGAGTGAGATAAGTATAATTACAGGTAGTGCTCGACTTAACGACCACAATTGAACCCCAAATTTCAAGTGGGGCAGTTATTAAGTGAGTTTTGCCCCATTGTACCACCTTTCTGGCCACAGTTGTTAAGTAAATCACTGCAGTTAAGTTCGTAACATGATTGTTAAATGAGTCTGGCTTCCCCATTAACTTTCCATGTCAGAAGGTCGCAAAAGGTGATCACATGACCCTGCAACCGTCATAAACACGTGCCAGTTGCCAAGCGTCTGAACTTTGATCACATGACCATGGCAACAATCTTGTGAGAAACGGTTCTAAGTCGTTTTCCTTTTCAGTGCTGTTGTAACTACAGTCACTAAATGAATGGTGGTAAGTCAAGGACTACCTGTATAAATATAAGTATAATGTAAAGTATATTGTCTAATACCTGTTATTGTTTTTAACATTTTTATCCTTTTGCATTGCTTTTATTGTGTGGTAAGCCACCCGGAGTCGCTTCAGTTACGAGACGGGTGACATATACATTTATTAAATAAATAAAAGAATAACCTATGAAATAGTTTTAATGCAACTTCAAATTTTTTTGACCAACCCCATTAAAAAGACAATGTTTTCATGTAGCGTAGTCCTCTAAATGCACAATGATTTTAATTTATAAATGTATTGAAAACAAGATACGTTGCTCCCAATTATTATTTCGAACCTGGCCATCTGCTTAGCATTGGTTTTATTCATTTATTTGAAACATTAATATAGAGCTTCCAATTAAAAAAAAAAATTCATATGCAAACAGATTCCATTCAGAATCACTTGAACCACAAAAATGTCTTTCATCTCGTCCTCCTTTGCATCTTCTATGCAAAATTTTCAAATCAGAATCTCATTACAGTCAAGGGATTTTGTAATTCTATAGAATTTGGAGGGGTTACTGTAGAACTTAAGTCCTAACAATCTAAGAATATAATTCTGTTTGTTTAGCACAAGCGTTGGCTAACTCAATATGTCTCACTTGCTATATGATCTTAATACAGAATCAAATTAAATTTATTTAATAAAAAACATCTTGCACATAAACTGAACATGCAGAAAGATGTAATGTTTCCTATTCATACTAACCATGTTGAAGAAACCCTCAAAATGTAGAGAATAAGAAATTTATTTATAGGATCAGTAACTTTCCACTTACTGATCCATAGATTTTCACGGCTTTGGATCTCAGAAATGAGGCGGTCTTCTATTCCTTTCATCTTTTTATATTCTCAAAATTTAAGTTTGAGGTCCATCACTTGTTCTCCATGGTTTTATTCCTGGACCAATTTGTCTTCCCCCACTACATTATTTCTGTCGTTTTCATGCTGTCAGGTATTTTTATACATATATTATTTTTATATATTTATGTTGCTCCTTCTTAAATATCCCACTTCCAAGCAATTAATGTGTTTCTTCCTGAAAACAGTTGGTTTGTTCTGATTTTCACAATACGCCAACCTATTTGATTTCTATAAATTGTAATAATCATTTGCAATAAACTTATCTTTGCCTAAAATCACCTGGTAAGGCCCAGAAGCCTTGTCCATCTCACCTAATGTTTAATTCATTGTCTGGTATTTAACATTCCTTTGAAATTTGTGTTTACATATGTAATTACAGTACATTTTCATTACAGCTGATTCTAGACCATGGATTGTATTCCTTTTCATAAGGTACTAGGAAGAATAATTATGTCCAAGGCATTCTTTTTCTGTTCATGCAAGATGAAATGATGGGGTGTTTTTTAGCACTAGCAGATTGCTAGTCTTTGTTTCACTGATGGTTTCAGCCTTACTATGTCATCTTGTTCAAAACACCTGTGCTTCTGAAATAAGATGATATTGAGAAATATGTCCCAGCTTTTAAAAAGGAGATTATTAATAGCTGACAAACATTCTGTATTCCAGGTTTAAATAACACTAGTGAGGTTTGCTAAAGAGGAAATGGATTGCAAAAGCATTCCTGAAATGAAATTGGTCCACAGAATGATTATTACGGTGATATGTGTATAAGTAAAAACATGATCTCAAGCTATATTAAATGCTGTTCTAGAATCTTTTGTGTTTATAGTAGGGCCTTTTAAAATTCAGTCTATTATTTTGAACAATTGTCTTTGCATCTTGAGTTAAAGTTGAAACAAATTAATATTTTTGACCAAATAGGTAACTTAATTCTGAGACTTAGGTTTCTTAATAATTAAGCAATCAAGTAAACTCAGGTATTTAATAAGACTAAAAATTGAACAAAATACAAAAGAAAATCTGCAGTAGGAACCCTGTGTTATTTTAATGGTGGTGTTTCACTGTTAAAAATATTTATTTATTTTATCTTTCCATCTGTATTTTTAAAATATAGGACTTCTGTTTTCCATGAAATATCTATACTTGTTCAAAAACCTTTTGTTACAGTTCACTAAACTTTTAAAATAAAACATTATATATTTTCTTTATGCCTACCAGATGTGTGTGTGTGTGTGTGTAATTTTTTTTTTAAAGACTTCATGATGATGATTTTTTGGAATAGTAAGCATTTCCTTAAAAGGATTAAAATGTATCTTTTTTTTTTTTTTTAATATTTTTTGTAGAAGATGAAGTTAACTTCAGAAAACTGGTCCACAAGCCTACAGCTGAGGGAACAACCCTGCGGGTGGAGGATTTAGTAAAGCAATATTTCCAAACAGCAGAGAAGGTAAAACACATTTTTCTAGTATTTATGACTAGGTTTAAAAATAGTCATCAGACCAGATTTTAATTGAATGATTGGAGTTCCATTATTGGAATTTTCCATTTAAACTTTGGGCAATTTGTGGTTTTGATATTGCGTTGAGGTAAACAATCTGGATGTGAAAGTTATGTTAGAACAAAACCTGTAACTTTTCGTAGCCAGGTTACAAGTTACAAGCTTTTGTGGCTAAGCTGCAGAAAAAGTTAAAACTAATTAATTAGTTTTTATTATTTATTTATATTAATTATTATTACTAATAAGTAACTAAATCTTAGCTAAAACTGCAGGTATTCCTCAAGTTACAACAGTTTGTTTAGTGACCGTTCCAAGTTACAATGGTACTGAAAAAAAGTGATTTATGATCGTTCTTCACACTTATGACGGTTGCAGCATCCCCAGGGTCACGTGATCAAAATTCAGATGTTTAGCAACTGACTCATATTTAATGATGGTTGCTGCGTCCCAGAGTCATGTGATCCCCCTTTGCGACTTTCGGACAAGCAAAATCAAGGGGGGGGGAGCCAGATTCACTTAACAACCATGGTACTAACCTAACAGATGCAGTTATTCACTTAACAACTTTAGCAAGAAAGGTCATAAAACGGCTCAATACTCACTTAACAATGTTGGTTACCTGTAGGTCAGGTTGATGATTAAAGGGAGTTTCAAAGGTAGTGCAGGGATAAATTTATTACTGAATTAAATTTCTTCCAACAAAACCTTCCATCGTTCCAGTCTATTCAGTTTATCCAATGCTTTCTTCAATTGCAACAAACATAATTCAACAAATCTGGTTAGTATATAAATTGAAATCAAGCTGACTCTTCGCTTATGTGTCCAAGAAAGTGCAGCTTTCTCTTCTGACTGAGAGAGGCATGGGGGAAGCCGTGCAAGAATTCGTGGAGAAGGAGGAGAAGGACGCTATTGAAGAACTAGTGAAGTTCCAGTTAGAAAAGACCCAGAGATTTCTGAAGGAGCGGCGTACAGATGCAGAAGAAGCCAAAATTGACGAAGAGGTTTGTATGGCATGATTTATTCTTCCTGAACACATTCAGTAATTGACTATTACAAATATCTGTATTACTATTACAAGTGTCACATCACCGCAAGGAGAGTGATTTGAACAGCTGCTTCCCTTGAGTAATTTTTGGCCACCTTCAGATGGTCAAATCCTTGTTTAATGTACCAGAATATCCAGGTAGTCCTCGACTTAATGATCACAATTTTGAGCCCAAAATTTCCATTGCTAAGCAAAAAGGTTGTTAACTGAGTTTTCCCCCATCTTACGCGCTTTCTTGCCAAAGTTGTTAAGGGTACCACTGCAGTTGTTAAGTTGGTGACACGATTGTCAAGTGCACCTGGCTTCCCCATTGACTTTGCTGGTGAGAAGGTCGCAAAAGGTGATCCCATGACCCTGGGACACTGCAACGGTCATAAATATATGCCAGTTGCCAAGTGTTTGGGTTTTGATCACATGACCATGGAGATGCTGCAATAGTTGTACGTGTGAAAAACAGTCATAAGTCACTTTTTTCTGTGTTGTAACTTTGAACAGCTACTAAACCAATGGTTGTAAGTTGAGGATTAGTTGTACTTGAATTTCAGCTATCCTTTTTCCTCCCTTCAGGAAGGAAACAAGTTTGCATTAAGCATGAATTCTTATTTCATCTGAATATATTCGGTGACTCTTCCATTTCAATGCAGGTTCAGCGCTTCAGAGAATCGAGAAAAAAGAACACGGTGGAAGAGGACGAAGAAGTCCGTGAGGTAGGCCGAAATCCAAGAACGAATCAGACGAGACTCATATTTACCTCACGGTGTGCTTCACTTCTCTCTCTAAAGACATGTAGACCACGCAATTCCTTTTGTTTCAAATCAAACTTTACCTGCTGTTTTGCTCTCCTGTTTTCCCTCTTTCAGTTTTAAGACCACTCATTGATTCAGCAGTAAACATTTCTTCCACCCCTTTGATAATTTCCACTCCATGCATGGAGAAATGCTTTCATATCTGAGTGGAATTTGTTTCTTTCCCTGCTTCCCTCCCTTTCTCCCAGGCTATCAACAGGGCCAAAGCCAGATCTCAAGAGACCAATCGTGCTTCGGTGATGAGTGATGACGACCTCATGGATGTGGCCACCTCTGACCAAAGATTCAATGATGAATCGGACGACTCTTTAGCTCCCAGCCGGGGTAGACGGAGAGGTCGGGCGAGAGGCAGAGGACAGAACGTCTCAGCCAGGGGGTCATCTCGACGAGGAAGAGGAGGCTAGTTTTTTCCCCATCTTGTTGCAGTTTCTATAAAGCTGCTGTGGTTGATTGTTGGCTTACAGGTACTCCTCAACTTTGCAACAGTTCATTTAGTGACCATTTGAAGTTACAACACCACTGAAAAGAGTGACTTATGAGCGTTTTTCACACGGCCGTTGTAGCACTTCCCCATGGTCATGTGATCAAAATTCCAATGCTTTGCAGCTGGTTCATATTTATGACGGTGGTAGTGTCCTGGGGTCATGTGATCACTTTTTGCAACCTTCTGATAGTAACAACCGTGTTACTAATTTAATAACCGCAATGTTAAGTGAATGACTGCAGTTATGGAATTAGTAATATGATTGTTAAGTGAATCTGACTTCCCATTGACTTTGCTTGTCAGAAGGTTGCAAAAGGTGTTCACAAAACCCTGGGACACTGCAGCCGTCATAAATAGAGTCAGTTGCCAAGTGTCTGAATTTTGATCACGTGACCAAGGGAGCGCTGCAGCAATTATAAGTGTGAAAAAGTCGCTTTTTTTCAGTGTCGTCGTAAGTTCGAACGGTCACTAAATGAGCTGCTGTGAGTCAAGAACTATCTGTAATATTGTCTAACCAGATAAATTGTGCTAAGTGTCTGCAGGCACCATGTTGCCAGTCCTGTGTTGGTTCCTTAAAAGGACATTGCAGTCTGCATAAGCCAGTTTGGGGACACCATCCTAAAGGCTTAGTAAGGCTTGGTAAAAAGAAGTGAGAAAATGTAAACATCTGACTCTCTATTGTATTGTTTACAGGAAGTGCTGCCCGTGATCAGACAGGCAGCAGCAGAACGTATAAGCCTCTAACTCCTACGAAAAATATGTCGATTTTGGATGGTAGGTTATCTTATGAGCTTTTACTGTACCTGGCGAGCGACTTCCTTGGTTCACACAACACAGTAGTTCACATAGCACAGTAGACAGACATTAAATTTGTTTGGTTTGCTATGTCAACCCTAAAGATTTTGATATATTCAGTCAATTGTTCTTAAATGAAACACAGCTAAGCACAGTAAGCAAACCAACCGTTGTCATTTATGTACATCTTTAAAATGGACATAAACGTCTGTCATAACGTAGGTCTTGCAGAAATTTTTTTAATTCTCTCGTGCTTTGTGCCAACAGTAGTTTATTTCAAAGTGTCATAAATTTACCATCATTGCTATACATTCGTACTCTGATGTTTTCTAGCATTTAAGTCATCCAGACAGCAGCCTTCCCGAAACACGCCTGTCAGGAATTACTCAGAGGTTGGTAGTTATTTCACGATAAAATCCAGCAATTTCCCCTTTTTCTGGGAGTGCAATGCAGGTTGGGGAATATTACAAATTGTCTTCTCAGTGCTTGTGAAGGACATCTGTTGAGGAAAGCTGATTTGCCATGTAGCACATAGGGACAATCCTCTGCGAAGCCTTGAGGTGTGGTGTTTGTTTGGGCCATCTGCTTAGCTTCCTCTTTCCCTGGAAGGGCCTGGGAACGTTGAGGCTTTTGGGGTGTGTCTTTAAGTGACTCTACTGAAGGAGCATCCTTCCTTTGCGAAGCGGGCAAGTGTTTTATTACGGAAAAGGGTAAGGCTCACATTGTTGATTTTTGGATTGAGTAACCAGGTTTGGGATACCAAGAGAGGGCCAATGTGTTCAAAACATGGCATCATTTTGTTTATTTAAGTAACTTACACGGCTGTCCAAATCACAAATAGGAGTAAAAGCGTAAAATAGAATGAAAAGTACAAGAAAGCTGAGACAAACATTTTCAAAAAACACAAGCTATTATAGGAGAGGCTCATCCAACTTCCCGGCCCAGAAGTACAGAGGGGTGAATGGGAGAGTCAGATTTTCAAAGGCTTATAGGAAATCAACTGGTCAGAGCCCTGAGCCCAGTACCCCAGCAGAGGGGTTCCCCCCCAAAAAAAGTCAGGTGCCACTTTCCCAACAGAAAGTAACTCAACTACAAACAAAAAAAATAGGGACAGAATCAGTCACCAATAAAAAAGAACACAAGGGATGTTTTCTTGTGCATATACAGATAGTCCTCAACTTACAACAGTTCCTTTGGTGACTGTTCGAAGTTACAACAGCACTGAAAAAGGTGATTATGACCGTTTTTCACCCGACCATTGCAGCATCTTCATGGTCCCATGATCAAAATTGGGACGCCTAGCAACTGATTCATATTTATGACAATTGCAGTGTCCCGCGGTCATGTGATCCCCTTTTGCGACCTTCTGTCAAGCAAAGTCAATGGGGATGCCAGTTTCACTTAACAACTGCTACTAATTTAATAACTGCAGTGCATTTAACTATGGAAGAAAAGTTGTAAAAGAGGCAAAACTCACTTAACTCATGTCTCACTTAGCAATAGAAATTTTGAACTCCATTGTGGTCGTAAGTTGGGGACTAGCTCAACTTGTATTAAAAGTGTATTAAGATGTATTAAAAGTGCAGCTTTCTGGGCCTTTGTCTCTTGCAGGTGATTGAAGACGACGATTCTGATATGGAGGTGTCTTTTACCACTTCCTCTACAAATCAAAGGTTAGTAGAACCGTTGATCTAGAGTTTGTTATTTATAAGAGGCCTATCTAGGCAGATAGAGAAGGATAGGCTGAAATAGCTAGTGGAAACACTTTTCTTTGAACACAAAAGTGTCATGTCCATGGATGGTTTTTTTTAAAATTAGTTTTCTATCGTTACATTTCATTAGTGCTTAATAAACATCGTGTTATCTGGATTACTTTTTGTTACGCTTAATAATAATACCAATTATATTCCTAGTCTCTACACCTTTTTTCCAGCCATTGATAAAATAAATTCCATATTTGAAAATATTCTGTATCTTCTTTCTCTTTAATCCTCAGCCTGAGTCTGTCCATTTCAGCGCAGTCCAATATCTTCTTAATTATCTCTTCATCTGATGGTATTTCTTCCTTCTTCCAATGCTGAGCAAATACAATCCTCGCTGCTGTCAATACATGCAATGTTAGATACACACTTTGAACACCATAGTACCAGTATGCCCGTGGATGTTTCTGGGCATGCATACAGATCATATTGTGACCACATCACCAGCTACTTTTGGAACTTTTCTGAAGTTTCAAAAATAATTTCTCCTGTTCAGTGAAAGTTCTGATTCAAAAACTCAACCCAAAATTCTCTTTAAGTAAAAGTTATTTAAAAACCATAATTATTTTATATTGTTACAGTTTGATTTTTCTTCTGCATTTTATATTTTAACACAATTTACGTTGGGATATGCACCACTCGGAGTCATTTGTGATTAGAGCAGCTTGTACATCCAATAAAATAAAGTAATAAAATAAAATATAAAATATATAGAATAGAAATAGGAACAGAACAGAATAGAATAGAATGTACATTGTAGTCAAAGTTGAAAGGGTCATCCAAGTAGCTGATCTTCCAAAAGGAAGTGTTGCTTAAGCTCTCCATTTCTTAAATTAACTAATTATGGCAAAACTTTACTTTAATGGACCTAAGTTTAGTGCACATTGAACACGGTAGACTTAATTTCTCTTCCAGCATCCCTTTAAAGCTGAAAGCCTACAATACTGTACTCAAACTATTGTGGGCAGTTCATGCAAATTAATGCCATTTGTATCAATTTGTGTCATTAGGTAATTGATATACATTTACCTAAATGATGTGAACTTGTTTTAATAAGTGTTTGTCATAAAGAACATCTAAACCCCTGTTGAATCAAACTTTTGCTGCAGTTTCCTGGCACACATCAAAGCTACTAAGCTTATCAATAATTCTTGGGAATCTCATTAAATCAAATCTGTTTTTCATACTTTTGCCCCCATATAATATTGTTGTGACTACAGTGCAGGTAGCCATTGAGTTAAAACCATTTGTTTAGTTACTGTTTGAAGTTACAACAGCGCTGAAAAAAGTGACTTATGACCCTTCACATTACAAACCATTGCAGCATCCCCGTGTTCACATGATCAAAATTCAGATGCTTGGCAATTGGTTCATATTTATGACGGTTCCAGTGTCCCGGGTTCATGTGATCAGCTTTTATGACCTTCTGACAAAGTCAATGGGGAAACCAGATTCACTTTAACAACCCATGTTACTAACTTAACAACTGCAGTGATTCACTTAACAAGAAAGGTTATGAAATGGGGCAAAATTCATTTAACAACTAGCTTGCTTAGCAATAGAAATTTTTAGGCTCAGTTGTGGTCGTAACTCGAGGACTACCTGTAATATGTGAGTTCACTGCTTTGTTTTTTTTTTAATGCCTTTTCTGTTCATTGAAAGTCAGCCATCCTATGTCCAAAGGCTGCATGTATTATTTCCAAGGCTATATTTATCCTTAAAACTATTCTCAGGCAAAAGTGCAAATTGAAGTAGAGCAAAACAAAGACATTTTTTTAAATACAGTAAAGCATCACTTGATCTGGTTTCAGAATGCATTGAGAATCAGGGGGACATGCCTAAATCTAGGTAAGGCTCTGCGGTCAGGCCTTCTTGGAAGCCATTGCTGAAAAGCTTCTGCCTTTTGCTTAATATCACCCTAATTTCTCTTTCACTGTAGAATGCAGAACAAGCCCATAACGCATCATAAATTGGAATTCCAACTTCTTTGGGACACAACGGTATTTCTGATAGTGTGGCCCTGATCTGTTGGGAGTTTAGAGATAAGAGCCAACATTTGAAAACTGAGCTAGAAACAGATTAGAAACTTGGAATAGTTTATAATTGAATTCTGGTATCATGATTTCATTAAGAGTGATAATGTCTCCTTCTTATAATACTTAGATTACCAACCACATCAACGCAAAGCCAGAGGAATTCTCAGAGCCAAACATCAAAAGGTGTTTCCTTTGAATCAGATGAGGTATAAAATCTTTTTTCCATCGTACTTCCTTCAATCCATATGCAATCCATATGTTGAGGGACATTGCTGCCTATATTTTAAATAATTCCCCATTCCATATGAGACTGATTCATATGTTGGTAGTAATGTATGAGCTTTGTTATCAGCACTGAATTCAGTTATTTCATTGAAATCTTAAATCCTCTGTTCTGTAAAAGGCTTTGCCTACTGTAAATTCAAAGAACAATGCAGACATAAATGCCATGAAATAAGTCCTGGGAGAACTTGCCTCTCACACTGCTGGGCATCAGATAGGTCACTGCTATCTCTCTCTCTTAGATAGATAGATAGATAGATAGATAGATTAGATAGATAGATAGATAGATAGATAGATAGATAGATAGATAGATAGATAGATAGATAGATAGATAGATAGATAGATAGATAGATAGATAGATAGATAGATAGATAGATAGATAGATAGATAGATAGATAGATAGATAGATAGATAGATAGATGATAGATAGATCCATCTAACCATCTTTTCTCTCGATAGATATAAAATTTCTATCTTATCTATCTATCTACCTACCTACCTACCTACCTACCTACCTACCTACCTATACCTAAATCAGTGTTTCTCAACCTTAGCGATTTTAAGATGTCTGGACTTCAACTCCCAGAATTCCCCAGCCAGCCTGCTAGCTGGATGACCTAATGTTGGTGACTTTCTCTCAGCCCTAGGAGGGAGGCATTGGCAAACCACTTCCGAAGAACCTATCAAGAAAACTGCAGGGACTGTCCAGGCAATTTGTTAGAATTGGACATAATTGAAGGGGGAGAGGAGAATCATAATAGGTGATTTATTTTGCCAGAAAATTAGAAAGTTAGCAATCTCTAAAAGCAGGAGGAAACTTTGAATGTTGGCTGTTGTTGCCAGGAATTATTTCTTGTAGCTGTGGGATAGTGGTGGCCCAGCAATTAGAATGCAGTGTTGCAGTCTAACTCTGCCCACAGCCTGGAGTTCGATCCTGATGAGGCTCCAGGTTGACTCAGCCTTCCATGCTTCCAAGGTCGGTAAAATGAGGACTCAGATTGTTGAGGGCAATATGCTGGCACTGTAAACTGCTTAGAGAGGGCTTTAAAGCACTATGAAGCGGTATATAAGTCTAAGTGCTATTGCTGGTGCTGGTGTTGTATTCCATAGGGAGAGAAGAAGGTAAGATTGGGAGCAAAGTCAGTGAAGAATCCAAATTCAAAACATTTTTTTTTTAAATATCTGGATCCCACTATGAATTGTCATACACTGATACAGCTGACCTATCCAAAGCGGATTATTCTCCTTAACCATATAACATCTCAATGAAATACTTGTCATAAATTTACAGGATGAATTATTTGTTTCCACTTCGAGAAAAAAAAGATGATAACCTCCGTATCCAAAGCGTGGAAGGAAAGTGCAAAAATTACTTCTCCAAATTCTGCAAAGGAGAGCTGAGATGTTTGCACCTCGTTCTCCATAATTTTACTGTATTGTCTAGAAACTGATGGCTTCCTGAAGAAGACGGCTTCCTTATTCTGAATCTGCAATGCCACCAGACGTGCACAAATATCCTGCTAAATTGTAGGATTCAGAGTTCATTTGAGTGGAAATGTGTAAAAAGGAACATTCCCCCTTAGGGGTGGCAGTTTTCACTGAGGTCTTACCTTGTGACTCTTACAATCTGTCCAGGAGTGTGAAGTTAGGAAAATTCTGGAGCTGTGTGGGAGAAAAGAGAATTCAGGAAAAATGGTCCCTCATCATACCTGAATGGAGATAGCAGTTTCTGTAGCCAAACTTTAAGGCAAAGGAAATGTGTCACAGCATTTCTTTCAGAGGGCTCTTTTATCTCCCGTGATTTTTTTCATTTTACGAAGGAATAAATTAGAATTGGTTGGGTAAGAGAACAGTCTCCGTTCCTGCATTCCATGTTTTACAAGTTTCCAACTTTCATAAGAGAGGCAATACCCAGAATCAAAACTGATTACGGAAATCAGTGATTCGACAAAATTATATGCAGCTTGATTGATTGATATGGATGCCTTACAGTTTGTTTGTTTTTTAAATAAAAAGGTCTTCTGGATGCTTGGATATAAAACATGAATCCTTTTGACAATAAATCTATAGTGAGGAGGATTTCAATATATATATATATATATTTAAGTTTTAAAGTAACTCCTCATAATGGGGTGCATATAATCATTTCTGGGATTTTCAGAGGGAGCTAGTTATAGTTGAATAAGTTGAAACTGAGCTGGTGTGATTCAGAGCCCAGAGTAGTAAACTTGGCAATAATTTCATTGATATGCTCAGAAAGTAAAAATTGTGAGAAACTTTCAAGCAGAGATAAATTTGTTTTTTCCTCAGTTTAACTTTGCCCAACTTGCATCTGCTTATCTCAGTGGTTTCAAAAAAACAAAAATCAGTTGGAAAATATGTCCTTTAAAGGTAACCTCAATACTGAATTTTAGTGTGGGGCTTTAGTATGGGATGAAGCTTTAAAACCATGTTGGCCTTGGAAATACTGTGCAATGCAATATATTTTACCATGGAAAGTCCACTGTTGATTACTATATTTTAAATTTATTCTATAAACCCTGGAAAATTGTACAAGGGATGTGAAATGTGTGATATGGAATAAAGGTTTCTGACATGTTTGTTCTTATTTCTTTTAAATATTTAGAAATGTTGATTTGTACTGTATTTACTGGACGAACCAATAGAGGTCATTTATGTTGTATTAAGAAAAAAGAATAGTGAGAGTGCAGTCATAGATTAAGAGAGGAGAATATTTGTAGCTCAGGGTTGAAATGAGGGGTCCCTGGTACTTTCTGAGTTTGTTTTTTTTCTTGCAGACGTTTTATTACCAAACTAGGTAATGATGTTACCTAGTTTAGTAATGAAAAATCTGTAAAAAAAACATTTAAGCTCAGAGAGCACCAAGGGCCCCTCATAAATAAATTGCTTTGTGGTACCTTTTCTGATTTCCCATCCCACATTTCCCTGTAGGTTAATTTTAATGTTCTGATCTAAAATTTCCCTGCGTTTCCAAAACTGTTTTTTCTCTCTTGTTGCCCTTAACTCTGAGAATTTAATTTGGTGATGTTAGTTTTATGTAAAGTACATCTACAATACTGTATAAATGAATTTTAAAAGACTACATATTTTTTCTAAATGTTTCTACTCTGATGTTGCTCTAGATGCAGAAGCAAGATATATAAAGTGGTACTTAAAAGTTTGTGAACCTTTTGAGTTTTCAATATTTCTGCATAAATAAAACATATGTTCTCCAGACAAGTCCTAAAACTAGATAAAGAGAACTCAAATAAATGAATGAAAAACCTCCTTCTTGTTCATTTATATTAAGGAAAGTAATCCAAAGCTATATACTTATTTGGGCAATATGTGAACCTTTGCTTCAACCGTGTTTCCCCGAAAATAAGATTTTCAAAAGAGGCACAGGTCTTATTTTTGGGGGGTGTCTTTTATACTCATCTCCGGCACCGACAGCCCCACCCAGCAGGCCCACTTCTGTGGCCAAAGGAGCAGCTTCATTCTGCAACTGCATTACGGCTTGTATTTCCCAGTCAGGCCTTTCCAAAAGGCCTCTGCAGCCGAGTACCGAGCTATGGATTCAATCCATAGCTCGGTCCTCGGCTGCAGAGGTCTTGCAGAACCGAGCTATGGATTGAATCCATAGCTCAGTTCTCGGCTGCAGCGGCCTTCCGGAAAGGCCTGTGACTGAGAAATGCAGGCCTGGCTGCAGAAGAGGCCGCAGAAGAAGTGGGCCTGCGAGGAGAGGCCTGGTTGCCAGGTAAGTGGGTGCGGAGCCTGTGGGACAGATCCACACACCCCACCCTAGCTTGATTTTTAAGTGTGTGCCTCGCCCCAAAACTAGGGTTTATTTTTGGGGTAGGGCTTATATTAGGCCCACCCCCAAAATGAAGCTAGGTCTTATTTTCGGGGTAGACCTTACTTTCAGGGAAACAGTAACGTGTGCCCCCCCCAAAAAACGTCGGCATCAGTAACATTTCTGATACCTGTTGATCCGTTCTGCACGTAAGCTTGGAGAAATTTTTGTCCATTTCTCAATACAACGAGGAAGATTTATAGGATTTATATTTATAGGAGATTTACCATGGCCATAGACATCAATGGGAAGTTAAGAATCATCCCTGAAGAGAGCAATAGCAAACCACTTCATTTCTTCCCAAGAAAACACAGAAGTCAACTTATTTTCCAAAGCACCAGAAGGCAAGACAAGAAACAATGGATGGAAACTAATCAAGGAGAGAAGCAACCTGGAATTAAGGAGAAACTTCCTAACAGTGAGGACAATTAACCAGTGGAACACCTTGCCTCCAGGTGTGGGTGCTTCATCACTAGAGGTTTTTAAGAAAAGACTGGACAGCCATTGGTCTGAAACGGTATAAGGTCTCCTGTTTGAGCGGGGGTTGGACTGGAAGACCTCCAAGGTCCCTTCCAGCTCTGTTCTGATTCTGATCAAAACCGTGTGGGCATAGGCATAAAATCACTGAGAATCAAACTTCTTTGAAGGAGACCTTATTCCAACAAGATAGCTCGCTGTCTGCCATCACCCTGTAGTTACTAGAGCCAAAGCCAACTCAAAGACATCTAATTAAGTAACTATACAATAAACATATTGACATTTATTCTAATCTCTCTTAATAGCACACAAGATGGATTGTATCTCCTATCATTGTCCAGCATGGCAATGGCAGTTGTTATCCATTTCATAGGGAAATTTTACCCTGCCATGCACTACCATCTGAGAAGGCTGGACATAGCCTAGGACAGTGGTGGCGAACCTATGGCACGGGTGCCAGAGGCGGCACTTGGAGCCCTCTCTGTGGGCACACGTGCCATTGCCCCAGCCTTGCCTCCCCCTGTGACCCCCTCACCAGCAGCCCCCCTGGAGGAGAGTCGCCCCCGAGCATGGCCCACGCGGAGCAGCGCAGCCAAGGACATGGCAGCCAGGCAGCGTAGACAAGACTCTGCCCTCACGCCCCATCACGCACAGTTGATGCTGCGGGGCGTGGGCAGAGGGCATGGCCGCCATGGCGCTGCTGGGCTGCCTGGGCGATTGCGGTGGGCCCTGGAGGCGGTGAGTGGCCCTGCGGGCAGGCGGGGTGGGGGCAGAGCAGGGGCGGGGCAGGGGATGGAGTAGGGGCGGGGCCAGTTTTTGGGCACTCGGTCTCTAAAAGGTTCGCCATTACTGGCCTAGGACTTGTTCTCAGCAACAAAGTGAGATCTGATTCTATTGTGTGTACTGAGATTGTGCTCAGTTGTGAGCAGATACATGGCAGAAACAAGACTTCCTCAAAAGGTCAGTTCATTAATTTGGCTTAAAATTATCTGCTAGCTGTGGTTCGCCAATGGTTTCAGACAAAGGCATTTCAATAAAGGAGAATATTTGTAGCTCAGGGTTGAAATGAAGGGTCCTTGGTGCTCTCTGAGTTTGGTTGTTTTCTTGCAGACGTTTCATTACCTTATCAAGGAGGCAGAAAGGGTACCAAGAAAATGTCCTTACAGAAGCTGCCTCTCCCTCTTAAAAAGTATGAGTCTTTTTCTCTAGTTGCATGGATTGGGGAACTGAGCCCCCAAACCTCTTAAAGCCAGTCACTTTATTCTACCCTTCCCCGTCACGCCAAATGCTAATCATCACAGCTCCTTAAATATTTCTTGGCGATAAGAATTTTCTAAATTGTTATGCATAATAATTATAAAACAATCCCAATACAACTCAGTAGGAGCAGCTGTGTGGAGCCAGTCAGAATGAAGCATTGAAACATCTTGGTATTAAATAACAATTTTATTACAGCCATACTACACAGTTACACTATTTCATGATTACCACAGTATTACTCCCAAGTAATTTTCTCCCATCTTACACTACGTGACCTATCCTCCTGCAGGTATTCCATGCAAAGCTACTCTGCTAAAATGAACATAAAATAATTTCATTGTGCAGGAACAAATAAAATAACTGAACCTTTAGTCTATCTTCATTAATCTTGCCAATTGCTGACACTGCCTGTCCAATGTAAACCGAGATTCTCTTTAGATACCTACAGCCTTAAGACTTTTTAAACAATATACAAGAACCGGAGTCAAATCTGTTTCCCCATGCAAAACTGTTTACAGTTGTTTCCATTTACGTACAAGAGAGGAAATGCAAAGACGTGTATTTTCCTTTATTATTTTGTTTTTTAATTAATAACACTTCTGAATGCTGTACAACTAGCAGAGCTGATTTTAATCTTATCATAAGATTTCTGTCCAATTCTTATAAAATCAACTGATTTGAAAGGACTATGAAGAGCCACCAGTAACTCTTTTTCCCCCAGAATATTTTCTTGAAACTTCACAATTCTTTGAAATCTCTAGTTACTGGCAGCCTTGATAACAGATTCTTTCCCAATAATTGCTCCTGATAATTGTTACTTGTGAGTATTCCTTCTTATGTTGTATTACAATCAAGATGTGGTCTATGATTCCAAGCTTAGTTCTTGTGGATATTTCTGCACAGATGTGCAGGTGGCTATGATTTTGTACCGTTCATGTTTAGTTCTGCACAAGTTTTCGATATTGTTTCTGAGAAGAAATGCAGAAGTACAAGATTACGCCTGGTTTGAGAAGATATGCAGAGACTGAGATAAAGAACATCTGTATTTTTCTGCTAAGTTTTCTACGATTCGTCCTTGAACTGCAATAATATGATGAATTATCATTGCTGCCTCCTTAGAACAGCAGCCTCCTAGAAAAAAGGAGATAGATATTTGGACTTTTGAAGTCTAAATAATCCGTATCACTAAGGCATGGTTGCCTTAGAATTATTTCTCTATTGGAATTCAGTCCTTGGGGTGAAAGGGGAAAAAAAGAGTCCACTCAAAGAGAGCCATAAGCAAATGAAATAACTTTTTTTTCTAGGTTTACTTATAAAAACCAACCTACCTTGCTAAGAGTTCTTCTTAAGAGTGGAGAGGTATCCAAAGCCTGTTTTTTTCTATTTGTATAGGCTACTCTCTACATGTCTTGATCCAAGCTTCAAACATTCTCCCACCAGTTCTAGTTGCTTAATATTTTGGTTTTTGAGTATGTAGCAGTGAAGTACAGCAATGAAGTAGAAAAACCAGGCAGGCAATGTCAAGATTCAAGGAAGCATTTCCATTTTTTTTAGGGGGGGGGTATTCTGTTCCATTATCCTGAAGCTACTAACTTTAAGATAGTTCTATAAATGGTGGTATTATCAGAATATATTGTATTTCATGTTGCATAGAAACTCTGGAATTTCAAAGGTTGTTGAGGTACCACTTCCAACTCCTGACAACAGCATGATTAACAAGGATAACAGGTGTTTATCCAGTTCTCCGTCTCTGAATTGTACAATCTCATGGCAGACAGGCACAAGTGAGAGGTGTAACTGACACTTTATCCACAGAGCTACTTGTAAAGAAACTTGTCTGCTTCCATGGTTTTATTCAAAGTGGCATAGACCAACAAATACAATATTTGACTTACTTACATGATGGGTATTTGTAATGTCACTGTTATATTGTCAACTGTTGTGTTGATTGCTGTTCATTTGTTTTTTGGGGCCCAATCTGGACACTCTGTTATGGCTGAAGATATTGGATAATAAGGAACTGATGTCTACACATCTATGAAACCAATCTGAAGTATTCTCCTTATTTTACTGCTTTTCTTTCAAATTCACTACTTCAGTTTTTCTTCCCTAATGGAATTGACATAGTTCACCTCGTCAGTGTTTCTCTAAGCATAATATTCATGTAAACTGTAGACATGTAAACACAGACAACTCAAATATTTTAAAACGATCATTTGCCTTTGTATCCCCGGTCCTTGTAAACTCAATGGGAAGGCAATCGTGTGGTATAATAGATATGGCTTTATGCCTCAGCTGTTAGAAGCAGCTTTCAGCACCTATTAAGCACAGGCTGAATCCATCAGCAAGAAGAATCTAGAAGTCTCTGGCGAAGTTTGCCATCTTTACTTGTTCCTTCAGTGTCATCAGGCAATTTTGGCTGAGTCAGATCTGTAGGAAGGTCAGAAAGAGACTTGTTATATCCTTTTAATTAAAGCACTAGTACAGAATAGTCTGCTTTTATTTTATTTCAGAACTCTGTAAGCATGACTGAAGAGAATTAAGTCTAGGCTGGAATGCAATACCAATCCTGGAATAAGTATGACTTGAGAAAGAAAGAGGATAGGTGACTAAGACAATGTCAAGGCTGATATTTTAAAATACCAAACATTTGAACCAGGTAAGTCTATAGATTATAGCAGGGGTCTTCAAATTTGGCCCTTTTATGACTTGTGGACTTCAACTCCCAGAATTCCTCAGCCAGCGTGCCTGGCTGAAGAATTCTGGGAGTTGAAGTCCACAAGTCATAAAAGGGTCAAGTTTGAAGACCCCTGAATTATAGTGATATAAATCAGAATAGTACCTTTAAGATGTGTAGAAATGCTACCTGGAGAATTCTGGGAGTTGAAGTCCACACATCTAAAAGTTGCCAAGTTTGAAAGACACAGTGTAAGTCAATGGGTCTCAATTCGTTCAATTAAATTAAGATCCATTGATTTCAGGGGGTCTATTAGAAGTATTGCTATGCCTGACATAAACCCTTAAGAGTTGCCTTTAAACTCAGCAGAGTTTACTTCCACAAATTGTGCCAAAATTATGTTTTGATTAGAAATGTTATATTTTATATCATTTGTGCTAAGACCACAGTATTCAATATGAACGAATGATTAAGAGCATCAAAAACTGTTAAAAAATAGTCCCCCCCTTTTAAAATACCAGCTAATTCACTAGCTAGAAATTTTAACAAAGCATGCATCATTTGGAACCAGATTGGGAACCTGTCATGAGAACTAATTCAATCATGAAAAGTTTATAATATACAATCTTCATATATATGTTTTAATAAATAACAAACTGAAAGGTATAGATATGATGATACATATCTACTTAAATTAGGTTTATAAATATGAAAGTAGCAGAATTGTTTTTATATTATTAAAAAGTGATCTTATGGGTATCAAAAACTTTTTAGCAAAAAAATTCAATAAGCCATTTTTATTTTCCATTGTCTTGGTATTACATGAAAAGATATGTTTGGTGTTATAGGTAGTAAATGAAATATTATGTATCTGAAATCAGTATGTTAGTGGATGCTATTTGTAGGGATTTGTCTCTTCCCCCTTTTATCTACCTGCCTGTGTGCCTGCCTGCCTATAATATTCTTATGCATCATTCAAATCAAAACATGTCCTTATTAAACTTTAAACTAAGATTGGTTGATTAATATAATTGAGATCATTAAAACAATGCCTAGGAAATTTTATTATTACTAATGTCTCTATGCCCCTTCAATCATGTGAGTGAACGCAACTCCATGTTTGATCCAAACCTTAAATCCCAAACATTCCCATAAGCAATATTAATAAATAACTAATTCCTCTGCAAATTTGCTATGACACAATGCTGTTTTTGCATTGTTGAAACTGTTTTTATTCCCAGTACAATATTTTAACATTTGTAAATGTGCAGTAGAGTTTACTTGTAGCAGCAAATTACAACCTAACTCAGCGATAGCAAACCTTTTGGTCTTGCCGTGTTAAAAATTCAGAAAATGCCTAACTAGACTCTGCTGGCATCTCATCCCCCCCCCCAAGACCCCAAGCAAAAGAGAAACAATTCTCTAACTCCTCTCCCCAATCTAGGCCACCCTGAACAGCAGCACTAGGCATCAGGTGTCGGTTATTGCTGGCGTGTCACCAAAACAGCGTGTGTCATAGGCACGCCATCACTGGCCTACCTAAACAAAGAAAAAAATCAAAGCAAAGGGAGATAATGTTACCTTTTAATTCTGCTGCATCATTTGACATTTCCACTTCAGCTTTTTTTCTATTCTCCTTGTGGGTGGTGTTTGGTTTGGCATCCACGGCGTCCATTTTAATCGAGCCAAGGTTCCTCAGGAGCTGCATGGCATCAAACCTCTCCCCGCTGCCTTTGAGGCTCTCCAGAACTTTGAGGCACTTGTAAGATTTCAGCTCGCTCACATTTTCCTCGAGAAAAAGCAGGTAGAGGCTCATATCGTTGTAGTGCTTCGCTTTGACTTTGAGAACATCAAATGTCGGCAGAAGCTCGTAGACCTGCAGGATGTCCGAGCTCTGCCTGAGAGGGACGAAGAAGGCATAGATCACCAGCGGTGTGATCAGCACGTACACGATGAAATTGATATAACTCAGCAGCTGGAAGACACCAACGGCAACCATTTTGCACTGAAATCGTTCTGGAATGTTCGTGTCATTTTTTAGTATCCCAGTTTTGACGTTGCAAATAAACTCATCGGTCAAGGAAGAAAGGCTGATATAATAACCCAGGAAGAGGCAAGCAAAGAGGATAATGATCAAAGTTAGCAAACGGCAAATAATGTATTTGATGATTAAGCTCTTGGAGCACTTCTTTGTCTTCAGATATTGTTCCACAATAGGGTACTTGAAGTGGCTGTCAGAGATCTCCCATAAACTGGAAAACAAAAGAGCCAATTTCCAGGAATGTTATATCAGGATTTCACTTGCTTTAAAAATTACTTAGTACCCAATACCTCAACATTCCTGGTCTTTTCCCTCCTGTTTCAATGTATTTTTCAACATTTGAAAATAAATTAAATTAAAGTTGGGAATAATTGGCAATTCTCCAAAATTTAAACATGATTACAACAATACAGGTAAGCCTCGACATATGACCGTAATGGACTTTGCCCATTATGGCTGTATGCTGCAATGGTCATAAAATGGGTTGGTCATGGGACTAACCTGATTTTATGTCCTTTTTGCAGTAGTCATAAAATGAAATACGGCAGTCGTTAAATGAATGCCATGGCAGTTAAGTGAACCCACTGTTCACTGTGGCATGGTTTTAAACACCACAATACAAAAAAGATGTTGAGATTTTGGAAAGAGTGCAAGGAAGAGCAACAATAAATTATTAGGGGGCTGGAGGCTAAAATGGATGAAGAACGGTTACAGGAATTGGGTTTGTCTAGTCTAATGAAAAGAAGAAATGGGGACACATGATAGCACTGTTCCAATATTTGAGGAGCTCCTACAAAGATGAGGGGGTCACACTATTTTCCAAAGCACCAGAAGACAAGACAAGAAGCAACGGTTGGAATCTAACCAAGGAGAGAAGCAACCTGGAATTAAGGAGAAATTTCCTAACAGTGAGAGCAATTAACCAATGGAATAACTTGCCTTCAGAAGTTGTGGGTGTTCCACCACTGAAGGCTTTCAAAAAAAGACTGGACAACCATTTGTCTGAAATTATATAGGGTCTCCTGCTCGAGTAACGGGTTGGACTACAAGACCTGTGAGGTCCCTTCCAACTCTATTACTCTATGTTCTATAAACAGAGATCCTGTGACTGAAATGCAACAAACAGCTGTAAATGTGTTCGTGTTGCCGAGTGCCCCAAAAGTGATTGTGATTGTGGGTGGGCCCAACTTTTGGAACTTTGGAATTGGGCTATAACTCCTTTTTCATATAGGTCGTAACTTTGAGGACTATCTGTAATTTAATGTAAAAGAAAATGCTCAGAAGAATGTTTCTACACTCATAAAGCTTGAGAACTATTGCAAAGGTAGTCCCTGACTTACAACTATTCATTTAGTTCAAAATTACATCGGCACTGAAAAAAGTGACTTATGACCATTTTTCGCATTTCCGACTATTGCAGCATCCCCCTGGTCACGTGATCAAAATTCAGACGCTTGCAACTGGCATGCATTTATGATGGTTGCAGTGTCCCAGGGTCATGTGACCACCTTATGTGGCCTTCTGACAAACAAAATCAATGGGGGAAGCCAGATTCACTTTGTGGTCACTCAATTGCGGTCCTAAGTTGAGGACTACCTGTATAGTACAGGACTGGTTTCAAATCAAAAGACACAGCAACATCCGTTTAACTGAACCTCCGGATAAACAAATATGTTTAATCTGTGTGAAGCTGCCATGGCACACCCAACAGAGTTTTGTGCCATCTGAAATTCCAACTCATCATGATGGCTTACACTTTTTATAAGAGAGTGCTTATAATGAGGACTACTCAGAAATAGTTAACATTCTGCCGTAAGCTGCCTTGGGTTTAATTTGATTAAGTGACAGAACATTAATCAGTCCATCTTATCTTCACCTATGGACATCCTCCAAATGAACAGGGAGGGGTGTTTTGAAAAGGAAGATTAAACGTGAATATTCATAAGATGCACAATAAACAGCCATTGCCCATTAGGGAATTAACTGAAGTAAATGCACAGAAGTCACAGTGAGGCAGTGTTTCTCAACCTTGGCAAGCTTAAGATGGATGGACTTCAGCTCCCACCCAGCCCTGTTGATGTCCACCCAACTTAAACTTACCAAAGTTGAGAAACACTGCTCTAAGTTTTCTATTTTGTATCTAAAATAACATGCTGACCCCAATGCCAAAATCTATGAACTGATGTCCACTTCCTTTGTAGGGCAGAGGGGCCAGTTTGTTGTGGCCAAAAAGTTGGACTTCCTTAAAAGGGGAGTGTAGTGGACTCTTTGTTTTAAGGACTACAAGTGGCAAGGCTGGTGACATCTTCAGAGTGGGCGGGCTTAACATGGGGGGGCAATTATAGGGTTTAAAGTAGCAACCAAAGGGCCTGAAGCCACAAGGAAATTTTGCTTGATTTGGGAGAAGAGGCTAATGGGAACAACAGGTACAAAGGCCCTTCGTAAAACTCAAGGTACTTGTTTTCTCCTTGAAATCCCTAAAAGTCCACCAACAATCTTAAAAAAGACTGAAAACTACCACATGGCCACAAGAGATCAATAAAAGAAGAACTGAAAAAAAGACACTTCAACCGAAGTGACGAAACATTTGGAAGCTAAACAGCAAACCCGGAGAACAAACCACCATCAACACTGAAAACTTTGATCCACCCTCCACCGGCTGTTCTGAAAGGGGTATAAAGGGATGACTCCCCATTTCCCATCTTTATGACAGTTCAACGTGGTCTTTGAGGTGGTGGCACACAGGAGAGGTGCCACTCAAGAGAGCCATGATGGAGTCAGACACAAAGCTTCTAGATCAGTGTTTCCCAACCTTAGCCATTTTAAGATGTGTGGATTTCAACTCCCAGAATATCTCAGCAAACACTATTCTAGATGATACAGGATGTCCAATTTTATCCATTTCTTCCAAAAAAACGTTACTTCCCTAGTGCAAGACCTATTCAGCAACTTCACCATCCTTGAAGCAAAAATCTAACCAGGCTGTGTGGTGATACATAGGCTTGTCCTCCAGCAGAAGAGAACATGTTGGGTGAAGAAGGTAAGTCTGAAAAAAAAACCCTGGAAAAGTAGAAAGAGGTGTGTTTACCTCTGTGCAATATTTTCAATGGCAGGCGGTGAGCTGGCTGCATCTCTGGCATCACAATTCCGGCAACTGTTGGCAGCTTTGATGGCTCTGTTGTAAGCCTTGTCAAGTTCTTCCAAGATAAATTTCAGATCCGAAGAAAGGTGGGGTGCTGCGGTGAAACGCCAAAAGAGCCACGGCAGGTACAGCAAGATGGCAAGCAGCAGAAGGATGTATGGGAAAAACTGAAGGAGAAAGTCAGGAGAAAGAATCTTAAATCAGGACTCAAATTCAGACTGATACAAATCAAGTAATGTTATTGCAGTCATTAACCAGCAGATCAGGCTGATACCACAAGAGACTCCAAATGTTCTGACATCTTACAGATGGGGGAATGTATGCACAGACCATGATTTGGTGTAGACATCCCAGGCTAAGAATTCTGGGTTTTGCACTCCCCATATGTAAACAATGGCAGTTTCTGGGACTACGGGGAGTCATTGACTTACAACTGAAAGGGAGCCTGCCCATTATGGTCATAAGTCATGACGATTGTAAAGCAGGTAACCCGCATGACCAACCCCATTTTACAACCTTTTTTTGCAGTGGTCATTGAACAGATCATTGTGGTCATTAAGCAAACACAGGGTCATTAAGCAAACGCCATGGTTATTAAACAAACCATTAGTATAAGGTGATTTTGCAAAAACACACGTAAAATGCTGGTTTTGGGCCAAAACATCATAAATTGTGACCATGTGACTGTGGGATGCTGCAAACAGCCATAAATACGGGTCAACTGCTGAGCACCCAAAATGCAGCCATATGATTGTGAGGCAGGGATGGTGATGGCTATTGGAACTGGGTTGTAAGTAGATTTTGGGAGATCCATCATAACTTTGAATGGTTGTTAAGCAACCGGTCATAAGTCAAGAACTACAGGTAAATATCAAGTCAATATAATGTGGTTAGTTTTTAGGGTTGAAGCTTATATTTAGTATGTATTACAAAGTACATATTTGTTAGGAACTTGGAATCTTGTCACTTATGCAACTTGGCATCCTGTGTATGTAATTCATTTCCAAGAAAGACATTAAGTTATGGGAGTTGCAGTCTAATTCATCCAGAGCTGCTACATCAGGAAAATGTGCTAGATAAACATCCTTCAAGGTAAGCATTAATATTGATTTACATTTTGTTAGATCTTTATCTTGCCCTGCATCAGGAGCAAAAGCTGGTGTTAAATAGCACTCCCTTCTTCTCTCCTTCTAGTTTGCATTGAATTTTTGTTTCACGGTCCTCAGCAATCTTGACTGGATGTTGTTCAGGAAAGTGGCTTTAAATATTTATATTTAAAGAGCTGCAATTTCTTCTGGATCAGGAGGCTCTGTTTACAGTCATCTGTGCCTTAGTCACCTCTAGGTTGGACTGCTACAATGCATTCTACATGGGGCTACCTTTGAAGAGCATTCAGAAATGACTACTGTCTAGAATGCAGATGGCTAAGTAATCATGGGTACTCCTTGTTGCAACCACATAACACTGCTATTTTAGGAGCTATACTGGTTAATAGGTCAGCTTCTAGGTACAATTCAATATGAGAGCTATCATTTTTAAAGGGCACTAGTGGGGCCATACTTGGAATGCTGCATACAGTTCTGGTCACCAGGATACAAAACAGACATTGATACCCTAGAAAGCATGCATGGAAAAGCAACAAAGATGATCAAGGGCTTGGAGGCTAAACCATATGATAAATGGTTGAAGGAACTAGGTATGCCTAGTTTAACAAAGAGAAGGATTAGGGTGGATATGATAACTGTCTTCCAATACTTGGGGGGCTGTCATAGAGAAGAGGGGATTGACTCATTCTCCAAAGAACCAGAGGGCAGGACTTGAAGTAATGGGTGGAAGCTTGTTAAAGAGAGATCCAGCCTAGAACTAAGAATTTTTCTGACAAGGAGAACAATTAATTGATGGAATAGCTTGCCTCCTGGAGAGGTGGGTGCTACATCACTGGAGGTTTTCAAAAATAGACTGGACAACCATTTGACTGGGATGGTATAAAGTTTCCTGCAGGATCCAATCTGGGTCAGTCAGTCTCCTACCTTGAACAGGAGGCTGAACTAGAAGACCGTTGAAGTTCCTTCCAGCCCTACAATTCTATGTTCTAAAGTAGGGGTTGGGAACAATGTCCCTTTTATGACTTGTGGACTTCAACTCAGCATTCTGGGAGTTGAAGTCCCCAAGTCATAAAAGGGCGATGGTTCCCCACCTCTGTTCTAAAGTCTAGCAAGGATCCTATGTCTCCTTCCCCATTGGCATTTAGAAAGTCTAAATAGTCTTCAAATAACCCTGGGTGGTTGAAAGAGGCGTTTATCCCTCCAGTTATGAAAACAGTTTTAATGGGAGTGAGCTGGTTTTAAAGGGAATGAACTGGAAATACTGGCAGAACCTTATATTGCCATTTTCAAAAATGTTTTTTTTTTTAAATTCTGTTTTGTTTTCATCCGAGCTAAGGAGGGAGCATTGTGCACTACTCATAGTTAGTTATGACTCAGCAGCCTATATGTGCCACAAAATAAATAAAAATGTTTAAAATAAAGTTGAACAACATCATTTGTTAAGTTAAAAGGGTCCATTTTATCAAAGCATATGGGCAAAGTGTAACATGCATTCACGGGGAATTAATATATGATAGAGCAGCGTTTCTCAAGCTTGATAGCTTCCACTCTCAGAATTCCCTAGCCAGCACAGAATAGAACATGTTTGTAGCCTTAAGACTTCTCAGAATTTAAAATAAGGAGAAGAGAGAAAAATGAAACAGAGAATTAGGTGGTTATACAAACCTTATGAAGCCACAGGGGAAGATGCCCCGATTCGCTTTGAGACAGCTGCTTCTGTTGAACTGCAGCCCAGCAGTAGGAATCCACGTACGCAGCCTGACGCCAAGAAAATGCACTTGGAGAAAAACAGCTCATCTGGGTACCTAGGAAACAAAGTAGAAGGCATTGCCAAAAAAAGATCACAAAACACATGAAGTAAAGAAGAGATATTTAGAATAATGTATATATGTAACAGAATCAAATAGAACCATTTTCCCTGAAGAAAAAACATAAAATATGGCATAGGGATAGCATGTACATATTATAATGCAGGATGCTTTCTCTTGCACCTAGTAGGCTACTTTTATTCTGGGTAGAGAATTCAACGCTATTATTCATGGAGGAGGCAGCATATCCAAAGATATAAAGGTGGTCCTCAACTTACAACCCATTACTTAGTGAAATCATCACAGACACCCCCCCCCAAGGCACTTATGACCAGGTTCTAAAGTTCCAGCAGACCCTGGCCCCCCACGGTCACTGGACTGCGTTTTGGGTACTTGGCAACCAACCCAGACTACTTGCAGTGTTCTGCAGTCACATAATGATAATTTATTATTTTGCTGGAAACCAGCATTTACTTCCAGTTTTTGGTAAACTATGGTTTACCAAACAATGGTTCACTTAACGACGGTGATGTTTGATTAACGACTGCCACAAAGAAGGTTGTAAAATTGGGTTGGCTGCATGATGACCGTCACAACTTACGACCATGGTGAATAAGCTCCATTAAGGTCATAAATCAAGGGATTACTTGTATATGTGTAAATAAATAAACTGAAGGAGAACTAAGAAGAAAACAATGCAGATTCTGTGAGCCCAACAAAGTGAATCAGAGAAACTAATGTCACATAGGTCAGGACTATTTTGATTGTAAAAACTATGAAACTATCTTGCACGCTTGAATGCGCTTCCCCATCCCTCACTTTACCTTCAGGTAAACTAGGAAGGGACTTGTCTGAGGTGTTTTCTCACATTGTTTTCTTGGCTGGGCTCAAGCCTCTCTTATCTGACCACTGCTTTGATAGCCATTCTTCTACCTGTCCATTCAAGGCCATTCCCTATGTCCTCTCCAGATTCTTGAACATCCCTTCTAAGCTGATGATAAGATACCACAAGGAACCAGCATCACAGCTGCATTATTTAAATCACGTTATATTTTTCCTACTGTTCAAAGATGCAAATCACTGGGAATTATGGAAATTGTAATCTAAGAAAACTGGAGATAGGGAAACTCTTACATATTTTTAAAAGGTTAAATAATTGTCAAGAGTGTTATTTTTCTGTACAATTCCTCCTTCTATGGTACATAAACCAGTATTGAACCGAGTACAAGATGGCTGATGAAACAGAAAATAAACCACTGCAGTACTGAGACAAGATGGCTAACGGAATAGATGAAAAAGCTTATTTTCCCCTCTTCTCCAGATTTCTTTTTTTTTTAGAAATTATATCATTGTCCTGACTCCTTTGCAAAAGGGACTTTCCCTTTTTATAACATCACTTTTCATTTATATAGCAGAGATTTAAGAAAGCATTTGCCTTCAATGGGCCTTTCTCCCCTTGCTCTCTAACCTGGGCACAAATATTCCTCAGCAATGTTTTTTTTCTGACATGTCTCCATAACTTTGCTTTTCTCGCACTATCTGAAGTCAACATTAGCCATTGTAATTTTATTATTAAGCTTTTATATTGCCCATTTTGGGTTGAGCTCTATCACTGGAGGTTTTTAAGAAGAGATTAGACAGCCATTTGTCTGAAATGATATAATGTCTCCTGCTTGAGCAGGGAGTTGGACTAGAAGACCTCCAAGGTCCCTTCCAATTTTGTTGTTCTGTATTCTGTTATTTCACAGAGGCGGCTCTACTCAAGTATACCCTATTTCTGCGTTTACTAGTGTTGGCTGCATCCATGTATGTAGATTTGTTTAGGTATGAGAGAACTTCCATTTAATACTGTAAAGATCAAAACCAGAGAATCGCAGCCTGTGATTTAAATTGCTGTAGTCATCCAAGGGAGGATTATTACATATTACTAACGTGAGAAACAAAGAAAGTTTAGAAGATCAGTTGCAAATGTAATTCCAAAGACTGATTCATGAATCACATGAGTTGCCTTGTATTGCAAAGACAACCATCAAACTATAATCGAACTGGCCATGGGTTGACCATAAACAGTAACTCTTTGTCTGAGACCACAGAGGGTTAAAAGGGATCTCGTCAACATGGCATGGACCCAGTGGTTCTTTTCTTCCAAAAATTCAGTAGAGTGGAGAAGGGGAAGAGAAAGTTGTGTGTGTGTGTGTGTGTGTGTGTGTGTGTGATAGAGACATGCTGCAAAAGCTGTGCTGTCATTCTAGGCATCAGTCCAAGAATTAAATATATGAGATGCCAAATACGCAGAGACTCTCCTGCTCTATTAGGGAGAAGCACGAAGTAGGAAAAACACCACTGCAATTTTGTACATGTAGGGGTGCAGCTTTCAAGATTATGTCTGGGTTGCTACTTAATATGCATATATAATTTTAGTAGCAGTGTGAACTACTTAGTAGCTACATTCAGTTCAACTGGTATTTCAAAAGAAGGTATCCTTTCTTTTTATCCCTTCTGCAACATGGTTATGTACAACCATTTTTAAAATTTAGAATTGCACTGCAATCCTATCACTGCACCAGTGATATCGTAGACAAAGGGCAGAATAAGTCAACAGAAACAGTTCCTTAATAAAGGGGATTTTGTTCAATTGTCTGGTGAACTTACATATAAAAGCACTCTATAGCTAAAACTCCTGTGTTATTAAACTAAACACCTCTTGTTCAGGAGAAGGGCTGCAACAGAAAATCTTAATGCATGGGTAGACTGACATGAAAATAATAATAATTCACTGTCAGGTATTTGTAACCCAAGCTGTTTATTTATTATTTGAAAATTAAGAATCAGTTCCTTGCATTGGGCCTACAATGCACAATTTAATTCAGTATTAATGAAGTTTAAAATTGATACAATACTCACAAATGTGGCTATACCTTTAAATATTTTGCTCACTCTGTTTTGATTCCTTTGAAGTATTTATTTATTTATTAGTTTGATTTATGCAGCTATCCAACTACCTGACTCTGGGTAATTTATAACCATTTTTTAAAAAATATTAAAAAAAAACCCTAATACAATCATAAACACATAAAAATGTATACAAGCACTATAAACCAATTACCAAAATTCACATTCAAGTAAAAGACAATTTATATTCAACATAACCACTGTATGGGCTGTGCTGCACATCCAGATCCTCACACCTGGTGGCAAACTGGTGTCTTTAAGGTTTTATGAACGGCCAGGAGAGTCTCTGAATAGTCTTCAAGAGCAGATCCAAATACAGGACACTGTAGCAATCCAAGCAAAATATAAAGCATCATGGCTGGAGCATCTCCGTAACCTGAAATGGTCATAGTTATATGAAAGATCGCTGTGTAATCAGCATCATGAAGTCTCTTATGACAATGAGGGATGTATTAATACCTTAGAAGATTTACCACCATCCCTCCATCTTTTACAATAGAAAACAATAAACCCTTCATCTGGTCCATTGTTTTGCGACCTTGTCAACTTTTAAAAGTGTGGACTTCAACTCCCTGAATTCCCCAGCCAGGCACTGATCCAATCACTGAGCAGACTTTTGATCTAAGCATTTGATTAAAAGAAAACTGGAACCAATCAAGTAAACAAATTGGCCCATTATTTTTAAAGCAATAACTGTATTAGTCACAACCAAGATTTTGACTTCCTCTTACCAGCTCTTATCTTAAATAAGCTGGTTTACTGAACAATTAATCCCCCTGAATTTAGTATGGCTTACTTCTGAGCAAATATGTCCAAGATTGCTTACAGTATTAATTAATACAGTAATAAGATTGCCATCCTCAGCTTATTACTGTATTAATTAATTATGAAGATGAAAGAAGGGGAAACATTAGTTAACCAATATTTTTCCTTCTCCAGAACTATTATTTTTTTTATTCTTTTCTACAGCACGCACCAGCCCCATAGGAGTTTCACAAAGGGAGGGATGACTTGGTTCCTAAAGCAGGAAGATGCTGTCATGCTTAATTCTAGGCAATTATCTTTGTCATTAAGGTGTTTGTGCAGTTATTTCATAGTAGAAAGAGGCACGACTACGCTCTTAGGTTTGTCTCATAGTTACACGGGTGGAGTCTTACAGTCTTACTGAACTGGTTACTGAATCTTCCTTCTGAATGTCCAGTGGGATCATATCCTCACCACACATGAAGGCAACAGTTTATCTTAAACAGTGTGCATAAGCATTATGACACACTGTTTTCACCTCAGATTTCCTGATGTTGCCTATGGGCATCTGTTCCTTTTGCTAAATGGTAGCGCCAGCCCTGCCAAGAAACCATCACTTGTTATAATCAACACAGAATAAAGAAAGATAAAAGGAGGCTGCCACAGAAACAGTGGTCTCCTCGCATAGTATACTATAGTTGGTCACCCTGTTCACACATAATACAGGTAGCCTTCAACGTATGACCACAATTGAGTCCAAAATTTCTGTTTTAAGTGAGACGTTTGTTGAGTGAGTTTTGTCCCATTTTACGGCTTTTCTTGTTAAGTGAATCACTGCAGTTGATAAGTTAATAACCTGGTTGTTAAGTGAATCTGGCTTCCCCATTGACTTGGCTTGTCAAAAGGTCGCAAAAGGGGATCACATGACCCTGGGATACTGCAACCGTCATAAATATGAACCCGTTGTCATCAAGCATCTGAATTTTGATCACGTGACCATGGGGATGCTGCAAAGATCTTAAATATGAAAAACGGTCATAAGTCACATTTTTCAATGCCGTTGTAACTTTGAACGGTCGCTAAACGAACTGTTGTAAGTCGAAGATTACCTGTATTACACTAAATACAAGCAAACCACAGTAGATATATAGTCTTCAACTCATGACCATAATTGAGCCTGCGATTTTGATTGTAAGTTGTGACAGTCATAAAGCATATCATGTGATTTTACAGGGGTTGTTAAGGGAGCCCATTGTTCATTATGGGGTGTTTTAGGCCAGAAACTGGAAGTAAATACTGATTTCCAGCAAAAACTGTGGTCATATAACCATGGGATGCTGCAAACGGCTGTAAATATGAGACAGTTGACCCCAGGGCAGATGGCCAGATATCAGAATTTTGAATTCAGGTCATAGTTGCTTTTTTCAGGGTCCATCGAAATTTCAAGTGGTTGCTAAGTGACCTGTTGTAAGTTGAGGACTACCTGTATAGTTTAATACAATGGGTGGACCCGGTCTCTGCTCATCTACCAAAACAAGTACTGACTAACAACCCATTAATGCCATTCTTGCCTCTTCTCATATATAGACATTTGGATTTTCAGAGTCCACAGATGTTAACTGAGCAGAACCAACTGGAGCAAAAATGATCCAATAACTGTCAACCAAAGGCCAACCAGAAGCCTCTTAGAAATGTGAATATGGTGGCTATATTTTGCATAATGGGATATCACACTTAGTATATCACACTAATATCCTCTATGATACAATATGACATGTGGAACCTATCACAATTAGTATATCACACTAGTATGAGCCAGCAGTGTGCTGCAGCTGCCAAAAAAGCCAACACTGTGCTAGGCTGCATTAACAGAGGGATAGAATCAAGATCACGTGAACTGTTAATACTACTTTACAATGCCTTGGTAAGGCCATACTTGGAATACTGCATCCAGTTTTGGTCACTACGATGTAAAAAAGATGTTGAGACTCTAGAAAGAGTACAGAGAAGAGCAACAAAGATGATCAGGGGACTGAAGGCTAAAACATATGAAGAACAGTTGCTGGAATTGGGTATGTCTAGTTTAATGAAGAGAAGGACTAGGGATGACATGATAGCAGTGTTCCAATATCTCAGGGGCTGCCACAAAGAAGAGGGAGTCAAGCTATTTTCCAAAGCACCTGAAGGCAGGACAAGAAGCAACGGATGGAAACCAATCAAGGAGAGAAGCAACCTAGAACTAAGGAGAAATTTCCTGACAGTTAGAACAATTAATCAGTGATACAACCTGCCTCCAGAAGTTATGAATGCTCCATGACTGGAAGTTTTAAAGAAGAGACTGGACAACCATTTGTCTGAAATAGTATAGGGTTTCCTGCCTAAGCAGGGGGTTGGACTAGATGATCTCCAAGGCCCTTTCCAACTCTATTATTATTATTATTATTATTATTATTATTATTATTATTATTATTATTATTATTATTATTATTATTATTATTATTATTATTATTATTATTATTATTATTATTTTCTAGGATACAATATCACATGTGGAACCTATCACAATTAGTATATCACACTAATATCCTCTATGATACAATATGACATGTGGAACCTACAGATATGACACGCTTCTAGTCACCCAACATGCAAAGGAAGAAAGAATGATAAAGATCTTGCTCAGAGATTGAATCAGAAATGAGGAAATTTGATGACAAACTAATTTCAAAGCACTAAAATGAAAATATAAATGGGCGGAACACATTGCACATTTCTGCTAGGCCTCAATAACCAAGAAAGACATGTGGAGTTACCTCTGAGCAATTTCCTTTATTGTTTCTCACCTATGGACAAAAAATCTTGCCAAACTAAAGCAACTATTTGCATCACTATAGATGTACTCTGGGAATCGCTAGGAAGGAGCTGTTTTCACTCTCTTCCTCCCTACCAAATTTCCCAAGCTTTGCTGTCTCTTTGCCTCTGGAATGCAGCCCCTTCCTCCTGGGAATCCAGACTACATTCCACCACTAACTACTCAACAATACCATAGCTGGACATAAAAAGTGACCGTAGTGGCCCTTCAATTACATATGTTCACTTGGATGACCTCCTACAAGATGACGACACAGACTATGCAGAGATCTTAACCCCACCTGGAACACCTAACTCAAAGACCAAACAAAAATATAAATATCTGTTGAAGTCAACACTTCAGGTATCACAATTTGTGATTTGAGTATGAGAGGGTCCTTGGTGGTCTCTGAACTAGATAACATCATCATCATCATCATCAGTGCTAGCATTTCATCACCCTAGTTTGGGCAATGAAATGTCTGCAAGAAAACAACCAAGCTCAGGGAGTACCAAGGATTCCTGATTTCAACCCTGAGCTACAAATGTTCCTCTTTATTGATTTGAGTAGGTTGTCAGAACGCAGCCATTGTCTTAGTATTTATTTATTAATCAAATTTATATACTCGCCTATCTCACCAAAAGGAATCTGGCTGGTACACAACAGTGCATAATCTACAAATATAAAAAGCCATATTAATAAATGCCACAAAAACTAAAGATATAAACCCTAGGTGAAGAGAGGGATAAAAATGCCCACCTCATCAATGAAACCATCTTAGCAAGTCTCTGGTACCCTGAGAGACCCAGGCCTGATAACATAACCAGGTCTAGAGAGCCCTTTGGAATATGAAAAGGGATGGAGCTAAAAGTGGGGGAGGAAGGATGTTCCATAAGGTGGGCACCATGGCAGAGAAGGCACATCTCCTCAGATCCAGCAAATGTAGGTCCCTAGTCAATGGAAACATACTCTCAATATGCCTTCTTTGTCAGATCTAATGGGGCAGGCCAATATAACCAGGGAAAGGCAGTCCCTTAGATAGCCCAGTTCTATGTATTGAAGGGTTTCCTAGGTCAAAATCAGCACCCTGAATTGGACCCAGAAGCAAACTTGCAATCAATGCAGCTCGCAGAGCAGAGGTTACAACACACAATATCCTCTATGACAGAATATGACATGTGGAACCTACAGATATGACAAGCTTCTAGTCACCCAGCATGCAAAGGAAGAATGAATGCTAAAGATCTTGCTCAGAAATTGAATCAGAAATTAGGAAAATTGATGATAGACTAGTTTCAAAGATGTCATGAAAATAAGCACTAGAATGAAAATATAAATGGGCGGGACATATTGCGCATTTATGCCAGGCCCCAAGAGCCAAAAAAGACATGTGGAGTCTTTGACAACTCCTAGGGCACACAACTGCTCATGCCGCTGCATTCTGTACCATCAGAGGCGTCTGGATACTCTTCAAGGGCAGCCCAATGTAGAGTGCATTGCAATAGTCCAATCTGATGGTGATTAGTGCATGAATGACTGTGAGCAGAGCCTAATGATCCAGGTATGGGCACAACTGGTGCACAAGACGAAACTGTGGAAAGGCACTCTTAGCCACGAGAGCCATTTGTTCACTGAGCAGGAGTCATGAATCTAGCAGAACTGCCCAGTATGTTGTGTGAACCACTGCACTAGAGTCATAACACTGTTGACTTGTTTGGGCAGAATGTGTTAGGTGACACACAGCAATTGTGCTTTTTTAATCCTGTTTTAAGATGTTGTTTGACCTCAGTCAAATTCTCTACAACATGCAAGCTTCCGGTTGTAACTGAACTGCAATTCCTAACATCTCCTAGCATTTAATAAGAGAAATGTTGAGAAACATCTGGAGGACCATATCATACCGTCCATAAAGTCATGCTGTACTCCTTCCATGACATTAAATACCTGTATCAGCTCTGATCAGCTCTACTGACATCCATGCCAATGCTAATTTGCAAGATATATATACATATAGCAATATATAGGTAGTTCTCAACTTACGGCCACAACGGAGCCCAAATTTTCTGTTGCTAAATGAGAGGGTTGAGTTTTAGCCCATTTTACGAACTTTCTTGCCACAGTTGCTAAGCGAATCACTGCAGTTGTTAAAGTTAATATCATGGCTGTTAAGTGAATCTGGCTTCCCCAGTGACTTTGTCCATCAGAATGTTCGCAAAAGGTGATCACGTGACACCGGGACACTGCAGCCCCCATAAATATGAACCAAATGCCAAGCATCCCAATTTTGATCACGTGACCCTAGGAATGCTGCCATTGTTGTGTCATGTCACTTTTTTCAGTCCAAATGGTCACTAAAGGAATGGTTGTAAATCAAGGGCTACTGATAAGAAAAAAAGAAAGAAAGAAAGAAAGAAAGAAAGAAAGAAAGAGAGAGAGAGAGAGAGAGAGAGAGAGAGAGAAAGAAAGAAAGAAAGAAAGAAAGAAAGAAAGAAAGAAAGAAAGAAAGAAAGAAAGAAAGAAAGAAAGAAAGAAAGAAAGAAAGAAAGAAAGAAAGAAAGAAAGAAAGAAAGAAAGAAAGAAAGAAAGACTCTATGGGCTATAAAAGTAATAAAGTAATTCCCCAAAGAGGCTAAATAATACAGTCACTTGCATCCTCTGAGGAATAAGAAGCTAAATAAAAATCAGAATGTCAAACTCCAAAACAAACAAACAAATTCCAAAACCATGAGAAGGTAAAATAAGAAAAAAAATAGAGTCATTTAATTGTAGGCCATTATAAAGTTCAAGGCAGCTTTAGGGAAGTCGACGTTGTAAAAAGAAAGAAAGAAAAAGATTGCAGCTATTGGAAACTGCATAGCTGGAGAGCAACTTGAACTAACTTTTGGTTTCCCAACATCTGGAATTTGAATCCTCCCTAGTGACATCTGAACTTTATCAGCTGTGCAGATTCATCATTCCCGGTACACAGAAAGTCCCAATGCCTATTCTTAGTGGAGTTAAAAAAAGATCCGTTGATGTTCCAACAGAAATGCTGGAAGGCTGTAGGGACTTTCCACATTTCTATGCTTTGGGATATGTGTGTGTATGTGTTTGTGTGTATGTGTATCCTTCAGTCAAAAAGTTCTCTGAGAGTTTTCAGCTGTGGAGACATAATCACTGGGACATCCGTTGCCTAACCCATAAAATGGTTTGTTTTCAGCTTGGAACCCAAAGAGTAGATAAGTAATTTAGTCAAATGTATATTATATTCAGCATACTAAAAAGCAGAGACATCACCCTGCCAACAAAAATACGTATAGTCAAGGCCATGGTTTTCCCAGTCGCAATGTATGGCTGTGAAAGTTGGACCATAAGAAAGGCTGAGCGCAAAAGAATGGAGGCCTTTGAACTATGGTGCTGGAGAAGACTCCTGCGAGTCCCTTGGACTGCAAGGCGATCAAACCGGTCAGTCCTAGAGGAGATCAATCCTGACTGCTCTTTAGAAGGCCAGATCCTGAAGTTGAAACTCAAGTACTTTGGCCACCTAATGAGAAGGAAGGACTCACTGGAGAAGAGCCTAATGCTGGGAAAGATTGAGGGCAATAGAAGAAGGGGACGACAGAGAATGAGGTGGCTGGATAGAGTCACTGAAGCAGTAGGAGTGAGCTTAAATGGACTCCAGAAGATGGTAGAGGACAGGAAGACCTGGAGGAACATTGTCCATGGGGTTGCGATGGGTCGGACATGACTTCGCAACTAACAACAACAACATTATATTCATGGAAATTACATGCAAAGGTCTATACATTTAAGGTCAATGGTTTGCAAATGATATACAAGTAGTCCTCAACTTACAATCACCACTGAGACCAAAATTTTCATGGTTAAGCAAGGTGCTTGTTAAATGAGTTGTGGCCAATTTTACAATCTTTTTTGCAATTGTTGTTCAACCAGTCACTGCAGTTCTTAAGTAAATGATGTGGTGGTTATGCGAACGTGATTCCCCCATTGACTCTGCTGGTAGATGGAAGCTGGCTGGCCGGGTCGCAAATGGCAGCCAGGTGACCCTCAGTAGGCTGCAACTGTCATAGGTACCTACTGGTTGCCAAGTGTCTAAATTTTGATCACGTGCTGCAATCGTCATAACTGCAAGGACCATTTGTAAATTGCTTTTTGCAGTGCATACTGTGGCTTCAAATAGTTGCTAAACTAATGGCTGTAAATCCAGGATAACCTGTATTAGGCAACATTACAAGCTGAAATGTATATATTAAGAATTGCACTTCAGATGGATGCTTACTTTGCGCAAAATTAAAGTAAAACAACAGTTATAAAACCTTTACACACACACATGTCTATATAATCTGTATGTGTGTGTGTATCTCTTTCCCTTTTATCTATGGAGATTCTTGGCCATCCAGACTATGGTTATCCCAAAGGCGCTTTTTCAAAAGGCAACTGGACTTTCTTTGTTTTTCCTTGAAGACGTTTTGCTTCTCATCCAAGAAGCTTCTTCAGTTCTTCAGTCAGAACTGAAGCAGCTTCTTGGATGAGAAGTGAAACGTCTTCAAGGAAAACAAAAGAAAATCCAGTTGCCTTTTGAAAAAGCACTTTTGGGTCTTTCTCTTTTGGTTTTTTAATTATTTCAACAAATTGCAGTCTTCTGTAGTTCCTAGCCATTCTTAGGCATCAATGAAATATCAGGCTACTTTTCTTTCATTATTAAGTCTCTCTTATTGCTGTTTTATAAACATGGAACTGCTGAAACTTTGTTCTATAGGATGAATATGAAATCTTTTAAAGAGTGAAATGATTGTTTTCTATCAGAAATCTAATGTGCAAATAAGTTACGCCAGAAGACAAACCTTGGTTGATCTTGAAAAAATAAAATGGAATCCGGTCTATTTAGTAGGAAGTGTCGGGCCCTGTGGGGCCAACATTCCCGGGCGGGCGGGACCTCGCTCGCCACGCCGCCGCCTCCCGTCGCCCTTCCTCACCGTCCGGAGGCTGTCAGCTGTTCGGCGCTGGAGCTTGTTGGCGCCGCAGCCGCCCACCTCCCTCTTCGCCGGTCGGAGCAGCTATGGGGGGTGCCGACGGGCCGTTTCGGGCCGAGTGCCGCTGGGACCGGCGTCGGGACGCCGTTTGCTGTGGGCGTCGGGAGCGCTGCGGAGGGGACATCCCCCCTCCCCCTGGCAGGCTGCAGAAGAAGGGAATCCCCGCCGATGCTGCAGAGGGAAGCCCTGCAGGGCCAGAGGAAGGGGAAACGCTGCGGCAGCCACGGAGCAGGGACGGACGGCGTCGAGCCGCGGGAGGCGGTGGGGCATGGGAGGGACAGGACAGCAAGGGTAAAACAGACCCCCTGGCAATACCCACCTGGACCCTGGCGTCGCAGGAAGGATGACAGCATACACAGACCTGGGGCTTGCTCCGGCAGGCAGCCCGCTGCGTGTCCAGAGGGGGAGGAAATGAATGCCTGACTGGCCGCCTATGTAGGCAACGCGCCGGATGTTGGCTTGCCGGCTGGGGGGCGGGGCTCTGGGTTGAAACGCTATGTAAAGCGCTGGGAGCAGGTCACTCCCAGCGCTGACTTTTTCCAGCACGGAATAAACACCGTTTGTTTGTCATCCATACCTGCCTGCTGGCTCTTTTTGTTGGAGCACCGAGGAGGACGTCCTGACAGGAAGATTGGAAACTATGAAGAAACCCCAGAAGTATAGGTAAGATATAGGTAATCCCAGAGAGAAGATAACCTCATAGAACTCAAACCAATTCTGTATTATTGCCCAGAAAACTGCAAGGATGTTGCCATGAAGTCACTAGGAGTGACTTACTTTAAACCAAAATATTTAGAATGTCCCTAAAAATCGTATTACAGTAAATTAAGTTCTGAGTTTAAATCATTTGCAAAGGGATCTGCAAAGAAATGAATAAAGGAAGTACACAAACAAGCTATTTTTCAAACAGAAGACTAGCTTAAAATAGAAGAGAGTCATGTTCCCATTTTTTTTCTCTGAAGCTTTTAAAATTACAGGTGGTCCCCAAAATGAGACACAAGCTTGCTCTTTTTGAACCTGCTGCCTTCATGGTCTGGCTTAAAAATTACAGTCCTGAGGGCACTGCAAGAAATACTTAAATACAGTGAATTTCCCCTGGAGTGCATTTATACTTGCTTAATCATAAGCAAGCTGCTGGAATTCCTGGATGCTGACTTTTAGAGCAAGAGGGAGGATATTGTCTGGGTCTCAGCCAAATATTTTTGAATAATAACCAAGTTATTATTTCTTCCTGGCTCCCCAGATCAACTGACTAGAATCTGGGCAAAAGCAAAGCATTTGGAATGAAAGAATTCTAAATCCTAAAATTTGTCTTGTGGATCAGATAGGATATATAGGATAACAGCAGTGAAATTATTGTATGCACAAAGATGGAAAGATTTGTCAGTGCCTACAATGGAGGAATGGCTGGTGAAGATATCAGAGCTTGCTGCAATGGCCAAGTTGACCTTCTTGGTTAGAGAAAAGATGGAAACCCCTTACAGATGTTTTTGTATTACAAAAAGAACGTGTGATTTATGGTTTTAATAATTACAGAATAGAAAGAAGAGAGTCCTGATGTAATTTTAGAGGGGTTAAAATATTTGCTTGAAATTCTGGATCATTTCATCTCAGTCAATTCTGATAATTTTGAGTCAGATGATCTCAACACACAGGAGTTATGCATACTTTCGACGTTAATAGCATAAATGCCCAATTAAAATACACTGCACACCCTTAAAATTGAGCATAAAGTGGTACTTAAGCAGCCATTAAGAACAAGTAAATAAAAATAAATATGTTTTTCTTAAAGGTGTCCAGTTGTGGTTGTAAGTCCAGGACCAACTGTAGTGATGCAGTTTTGAAACAATTACACAGAAAGCATAACAAAACTTTTGTGAAATTCTTAAATTAGACTTAGAATTGGTTCGTGTATTGTGTTGTGTCACAATGGAGTCTGCTGCTTGTAGCTTATTATGCAAATGCATTGTGGTTTGCTGCTTGTAGTTTAGTATGCAATGCATTGTGGTTTATAAAACCATGGTTTATGACAGCACAGGGGTCAAAAACCTGCAACCTCAGGGCCACATGCAGTTTTTTTCCTGAAGTGCTTAAATGTCTTCTACAAACAGTAAGTGGTGAAACTGAAAGCTGGTTTCCTTCATTTTGAAGTACGAAACACTCATAAAAAGTTTACTGTGTGCCTCAATGTAGAATGATCTATTAATAAAAATAGCCAGCCCAATATTGTTTTATGATATGATCCCAACTACTGTTGTGATTCCTCACCAGCCAGTGGATCTGGCAGCTGAATCTGAGGAATCAGATGAGGAGGAGGGGCCTGGAGTGACATTAGAGTCAGAGGAAGGCTCTGAGGAGCTCCAAGACTTACAGTCGGACAAGGAGCCTGGCCCCTCTACTCACGCTCAGGCTGAGACACAGCTGTGCTGGGAGCCTGAGTTGGACAGCGATGAAGAACAGTTGGGACAAATCCAGGATGCACGAAAGCGCAGGCAAGAGAAGCGAGTAGGACAGAGGAATGCAATGGGGCGGCTCCAAAGGCAAAGGAGAAGGCATTAGGAAGCCATGCCTTGGCTGAATTATAAAAGGGAAGGTGTGGGAGGTGCTGGTTGCTGAAGGCAACCGTTTGTGTTGAGGATCAAGTTTCTATGAATTGTGTTTGTTTGCCTTGGACATTTTACTCAGGTCTGTGAGAATAAAAGGGGTTGGTTTTTTCTTACGGTTCCTGCCTGTTTCTTGGAAGAGGGGTTTCTCCTTGTGAGCATAACAAGGACTCACGTAATCTGGGACAGAACAACTACTTTGTGGCTCTTAATACTCACAAGTGTTATTTACCAAAAGATTTTCCACTCCTGTATTGGTTTAAACCAGCCAAATGTGGTTCAGGGTATCTAACTGAATTTAATTATTCAATTTAAAAATATGGTTGAATAAAAACTGATTTCAGCATTATGCAGCATTAGAGCCATTCCCCCGTTCACCCAAAAAAATCTTATCCCCTCATGGTCTCAGCCATTTTGCATAAAATTTTATTTATTACTTTTTAAAGCAAATTTATGTGGACACCCATCTACCTAAAGACACTAAAAACCTGGCTTTGCCCTTGAGCCTGGGACTCTGATAGCATAGATAAGCTTGTGTCATGGCTAGCTTGAGTGGTTGTAAGCCTTCTCGGGTGCTACTTTTATATTATTTTTGTGCTTTTTAATTCTGGTTGTCTTTTGCTGTTTTTATTCTGTTTTAATTGTGAGCCTCCCAGAGACATGTATATGAGGTGGGCTGCCTATACATGGATGGATGGATGGATGGATGGATGGATGGATGGATGGATGGTGGGAGGGAGGGAGGGAGGGAGGGAGGAAGGAATTAAAAATGTACCTAAACTCTATGAATCCCTTGCAAAAGAAAACAGGGTCAAGGCTAAAAATCACATTTGCAACATATAAACCACACCTACAAAGAAATCCATCAGCACCCCCCCCCCCAATGCTTGGAACATATAACCTGCCTCTTTTTTTTTTGTTAATTCTGCTCCTTAGCCTCTCCAAAAAGTGTGGCTTCCAGGCATCCTAATACTCATCTGATTTAAAGTATGATCACGTTAATCCAACCTGGTGTAGGCTAAACCTGGATATAATCATACGATGCATCATGAGTGATGTTCACTTGCTGAAGACAGGGCTACTGGAAGGCAGGTAACAGGCCCTTGATAGATTATTTCTTTAAGAAGATGGGGAGTGTTTTTGAAAAAAAAAACCCTCCTAACAAATAATAAACTACAACATCTGTTGGAATCAGCAGTAATAGTAAGAATAAAAACAACCCACTTATCAAAGTCCAACAGGTACAGGTAACTTATCAGCACTCTAATAAAACATCTCTTATGGAAAAATCGCAACTTCAAAGGAAACCTTAAAGAATCTCTGCAAACTTGTCAATGTGACATCTGGAGTACTTCAGGATCAAAACAGAAGTGAAGTCACTACCAAAAAGGCCTCTCCAATCTATCCAGCTGCCTGTTCTCCCAAGCAAGACATAGGAAAGTAGCTTCCCACAGAGTTGTTGAGGTTCACAACCAACATTGCATACATTAGTGTTCCTCAACCTTGGCAGGTTGAAGATGGGTGGACTTCAACTCCCAGAATTCTCCAGCCAACCTGACTGGATGGGGAATTCTGGGAGTTGAAGTCCACACATCGTAAAGTTGCTGAGGTTGAGAAAGACATAGATAATGAAGGTGATATTATGAATATATGCATTTATGCCATTGAATGCAAATCAAATACCTTGCATTTATTTAGATGTATGGGCTGCCAAATAGAAAGACTGTAGGTGGCTTGTAGAGTCTAAATAGCATAGTAAATACAATATAATCCTATTTTTTCCAAGTATTAGTTCACCAAGGAGGGAGGGGGGTTATTCTCAAACCACATCTAGTACAACTTATATTTGTACAGAGAGAGAAGCTTCTCTTTGATTAGCTTACATTAATTAACCCAATGTAATCTGGTTGATCTCATTATCTGCAAGCAAGTCTCCCTGTTTATAATGGGACTTTTGCCTTAATAAACCTGTTTAAGACTACAAGGTTTGGCTACCATCCTCTGCTCTAGAGATTTATCTATTTACTAAATTCCAACAAATCCTAGCAGAGTTTCAGCAAGTATTAGACAATGTAAGGTAGCATAATTTTATATTATATAGTATTGTATAAATTTTATACTTATCCTTTTATATCTATCCTAAGTTTTATAGCATTTAGATTATACATTAATTGTAATTTTATAGGCTTCTCCCACATTTTAATTCCTGAATGCTGTAATTTTATGTTTATAATTTTAACTTTTATCTTCTTTTATTCTATATAAAATCATTCTGGAGGACGTATGTGGGGTCCCCCTAACCAACTTGCTCAGACTGAAGAGGTTACTTGGATAAGCAGCGAAACGTTTCGAACCAGCAAAAAAAATAAGTCCAGTTGCCGTGACTCAACTTCCTGACAACTCTACCTGGATGACTTACAATCTTCATCGACATGATTTTTATATATTTTTTTATTTCTACTTCCTTTTAAATAAATAATTGTTATTAATGCTTTGCTGGTCTATGACCAAAATGCAATTAAGTGATTGCTGTTTACTTAATTTATATAGCTGCCCATCTCACATCCATAACATCCAGGCAGGTTACCATAAAAAAAAGAATACGTACAATAGAATAGAGGTAGTCCTCGATTTACAGCCACAATTGAGCCCAAAATTTATGTTGCTAAGCAAGACATTTGAGTTTTGCCCCATTTTACAGCCTTTCTTACCATAGTTGCTAAGTGAATCATTGCAGTTAAGTTAGTAACACAGTTGTTGAGTGAATCCGATTTAACCATTGATTTTGTCAGAAGGTTGCAAAAGGTGATCACACGATCCTGGGACAACCGGCATAAAATAAGAGTCAGATGCCAACTGTCTGAAATTTGATCACTTGACCATGGGGATGCTGCAATAGTTGTAAGTATGAGAAGATGAGCGTAAGTCACTTTTTTCACGGATGTTGTAACTTTGAACGATCACTAAATGAACTGTTGTAAGTCGAGGACTACAGTACAAGTGTGATTAGACACAAGGAATTTGTCTCTGGTGCAGAAGCTCTCAGTGCACATGCAAAGCAACAGAGTAGTAATAATAATAACAGCAATAAGAGGGTGTAGTAAAGAAGATAAGGACAATACAGGTAGTCCTCGACTTACACAGCTAGATGACTCCACTGACGCTAAGGCATTTTCTTTTGCAGAGCTGCAGCTCTCTGACATTACATAAAAATAAACATAAAAGTAACATTTAAAGCATGGCAGACCTCCTGGGAGGTTGCCAAATCTTAGAAGCTTTTTGTAGACATATATATCAGGGGTCCCCAACCCCCGGTCCGTGGACCAGCACTGGGCCACGGCATGGCACCAGTCCGTGCAAACAAGAAAAACCCCATCCTTGGGATGCAGTCAGCACACGAAACCACGCCCCCTCCGGTCCGCGGAAAAACCTCTCTCCATGGAACCGGTCCCTGGTGCTCAAAAGGTTGGGGACCTCTGACTTACGACCACAATTGAGCCCAAAAATTTATGACGCTAAGTGAAACATTTGTTAAGTGAGTTTTGCCCCATTTTATGATTACTTGCCCCAATTGTTAAATGAATCATCGCAGCTGTTAAGTTAGCGACATGGTTGTTAAGTGAATCTGGCTTCCCCACTGACTTTGCTTGTCAGAAGGTCGCAAAAGCTTATCACACGACCCAGGTGCAGTGGAACCCTCATAAATACGAGTCAGTTGCCAAGCGTCCGAATTTTGATCACGTGACCAAAATGGGGATGCTGCAATGGTCGTAAGTGAAAAATGGTCCTAAGGGGTCCTGGGTGCTCTCTTTTCTTGCAGAAGTTCTAATGATCCTAAATCTGGGAAACAGTCCCAAGTCACTTTTTGTCAGTGCCGTTGCAACTTTGAACGGCCACTAAATGAACTGTTGTAAGATGAGGACTACCTGCAATACAATAATATAATAACAGTACGATACCAAAAGCAAATAAACACAGCAGCAGAGTATCAGAAAACAAATCATGGAAGATGGAAAACAGGTGTCCCCTGAAGGGACGAAATAAGTCCCGCAGATCAGGTTGGGTGTCCCCCTCCCCAGAAGTGGGGGTGAGGATGACCAAGGCTCAGAAGGGGGTTAAGCAGTGCCTCATAGTGGGTAGAGTTGACTTTGGGGTCCTCCCCCCCAAATTCACTCCTTTTGCTCTCCCTCCCTCCCCAGGCTCCGAGGCAGGCCCGTGGAACCGCATCAGTCTCCTTTCCAAGCCAAGGACCAGAATGTCGCCCCTTCGAACGGGTGACAGCCTCTTCCCACGACTCGCCCCGTCCTCAAAGGCGCCAAAACCGGGGGGGGGGGAGGGAAGAGAGAGCCCAGCCGAGCCCGGCCTTTCCACCGAAGTGGGGCTCCTCTTCTCCCTCTCCCCCCCCCCAGGCCGAGCCCCGGATGAGGGCAGGCGCTCCCCAGGGCTGCTGGCTGCTTACCTATGGAGATCTCCTGGGCGAAGGCGAGCGAGATGAGGAGCAGCGGCAGCCCGACGGCGATGCAGGTGACCAGCTTGTCGAGGGCCAGCTCCAGCCGCAGCCCCTTGTATCTGCTCTCCGACGGCTCCTTCAGCAAGAAGTCCGAGAAGACGTACTCGGTGGCGATGTGCGCGATGGCCATGGTCGCGGCGGCGGCAGCGAGGACGGCCACCAGCAACCAGAAGCACCTCTCGCGCGCGCGCAGCCTGGCCCGCTAGTCCCTGCCGCTCAGCCGGGCAGCATCTCTAATTCCAGCCGCCGCGTCCCCGGCACTTGGCCAGGGCTGCAACAGGGTCCCCCGCCCGCCAAAGCCAGTCTGCCCGGCCGGGGGAGGGAGGGAGCGAGCAGCCTTTGTTTGGCGCCCTCTCCGAAGGCAGCCGAGCATTGGCGGGGAGGGAGAGACACCCCGCGCCTCCGCCCTCCTCCTCCCCGCCGGCCTTTTGTCAAGGGGAGGCGGGGCCAGGAGAGCTAGGGGCGGGGCTGCGGGAGGGGGGGTGTTCCGAGAAGCCGAGCGCGGGGAAAGGGAACCCGGGCCTGAGTTTATGGGGGGGGGGGGGGGGGAGCCGCAAACAGGTGGCTCCTCGGACTTTTCCCAAGGGATCTCCTTAAGCTATCTCGGCTGCGGGGCCTTTGGCTGGATAGATCTCCGGGCAGCTGCGGACTGACGTTGGTCGAGCGGGCTGCAGCCCAGGCTTCCTGCACGGGAGGGATGCGTTCGTGTGAATGCGTGGGTGGACTCCGCAGTCTGAGTGGGCTGTTCCGACTGTATGTTCCTCAGGTTAGGACCTCCCGCTTAGGACCACAATCGAGCCCACAATTACTGCTGTAAGCAAAACAGTTCCCAAGCACCATAAGGCCACACAAGAAACAGTGGATGGAAACTCATCAGAAAGAGAGAGAGAAGCAACCTGGAATTAAGGAGAAACTTCCTAACAGTGAGGACAATTAAACAGTGGAAAGACTTGCCTCCAGAAGTTGTGGATGCCACCTGTCTGAAATGGTATAGGGTCTCCTGCTTGAGCAGGGGGTTGGGCTAGAAAACCTCCAAGGTCCCTTCCAGCTCTGTTCTGATTGATTGAATTGTTAAGTAAGCTGTGTCCCACTTTATGGCTTTTTTGTCACATTGTGTTAAGTGAATCACTGTAGTTGTTAAATGAATCGTGTGCTTGTTAAGGGGATCTGGCTTACCCATTGGCTTTGCTTGTTGGAAGCCAGCTGGAGAAGTTACAGATGGTGATCTCATGACACCCCCCCTCCCCTACAGTGCAAATGTCATAAATGCATGCCAGTTGTCAAGTGCCTGAATTCTGATCATGTGACCATGGGGATGCTGCAACAGTAGTGTGAAAAACGATTTTTCAGTACTGTTGTAACTTTGAACAACCCACTAAACAAATGGTTGTAATTTGAGAACTACTTGTAAGTAAGAGATAATGGGAAGGTGTTTGCCTGATATGTTCTATATAGAGTAGTGCAACATCTGGGCTATCTAGCACAGTAGGTTTGGTCCTGATTGGATGGGAGACCACCAGGAAATCTCAGGGCAGTAAGATAGATGAGGAAATAAAAAAATCCTAGAGCAGGCATGTCAAACTCCTGGCCTGCGGGCCGGATGCGTCATGCCAAAACTGTGCCCACCCCATTGCCGGCAATGGGGAAAAAGTCGCGATACGTCGCACGATGTCATGTGACATCGTGAGTTTGACATGCCTGTCCTAGAGGAATAAGCAAGCTACTTCGATACAAGTTTGGCTAAGAAAATTACCAAAACCTGTCCATTTGATCATGAGTAGCCTAGTTTAGGAGCCATTATCTTTTTTTTTTGTGGTTTTTGTGCACACCCCATTGATTGGCTTCGTTTGTGGTTCAGCTCAGCTTGGGCAAAGCCAGGAAATGGGTTAATTCAATATCTCAATGTCAGAAGACGTGTGTGTTTCTAAAGCATGGCTACAAAACACGTTTGCCCTAAGATCATTAAATCCAGAGTGTATTGGTGATACTATATTAGTAAATATGGTACATTTATTAATGCTGATATGTTTTACCTTAATTTCATTTTTAAAAAGACTCCCTAGTCATCTTTTCCTAGATCTTCAAATTAAGCAAGACATTCATTTTCCAGGCAATGTAAAATTTACGTAAAATATTTTTTCCTCTTTGGTCACGTTGTTATCCCATTTTTACTTGTCTTTTAGATGATTTAAATTTTGTATGCTGGGTTTACATGGTCTTGTGTGTCATCTGTAATGCAAACACACTCCAAGGGTGAAGCATAAATGTTTATATTAACAAACCAATAATATTATATTATGCAGCCAGGTAATACAGCAAAAAGTATTAAGCAATATGTAGTAGGTTAATAACTGTAGTAATTACAGGAAATGCAGTCTGAAACATAATTCAAAGTATAATGCTTATAGTTTAAAATACATTAAATTGCTTGAAGAGACTACTTGAAGATGCAGTGTAAAGAATTATCTGATGCTTTATGAATATTAGTCTCTATCTTTCTCTTCCTGAAGGTAAAATGAAGGTCATATGCCTGAGTCCAGTTTTTCAAACCCTGGCTGTAATGGTTTGATTTTAGTATAACCCACTTATTTCAAGTTTAGATGAAATTAGTTTAACCAGCCCCTGTTTGAACCTATTTGCTCTTATCCATGACCTCAAGGCTTAAGTGTTGCCGTACTAAGCCATAATTTGTTTTGAATCATGATCTGTTGAACCAGAAAAAATTGGTTCACAGATAAAGCTGATTGCTGAATCATATAAACTATGAATTACCAAGTAACCATAGTGTGATGCATAAATTTAACCAAAGTCTGAACTGGAACAACTGGATATAATTAAGAAATCATAATGACCTCAGCAGTTTGAAAACCTTTTTCATATTTCTAATCACAGCAGCTAAAGTTGCATAGAGAATTACTCTTGTGTTTGCACAACCTATAAAGGCAACATCAAACAAACTAAATTATGGCTTAAGGTGAAGCATGAACCAAAATTTATATTGCCAAAAGCTTTTAGTAGATGCAAATATTGGATTAAATCCAATGTTGGCTGGAATAGACCTTTGGATTTGGCCTACAATCCATCCATATTTCCTAATAAATGCAAGGGAATTAATTAGAATTCTGCAAAGTTTCAATTTGGAAATTAAATTTGAAGCTGATTCAGTCAAATCTTTGAATCTACATCTTCTGAAGTGGGCCAGGAAATCGCATTGAAGTGGTAAATGAAAGCAGATACATTGTTTCTAAAATACTAGAAAAATCAAGTTGGCTTTCCAAATTATTGAGTTAACAATCAGTTCAAATCAGTTTCTTAGTCTGGAGGTGGTTCACACGCTTTTTAATTAATCCCTTTAAAATTTTAACATTAAAATTCTATAGGCAGCAGCTTTTATTACATTTGGTAATTTTTGGTACTATAGTTGATAATTAAAACCTTCTAGGACTGTGGCAGACTTTAATGGCTGAAAATAATGCAAGGTTTGGAAACAATGTACTGTATGTTATTATGGTAGTAGTTTTCAATGCTATGATAACATGTTGCCACTTCCAACAGTTACAGATTGATCCAAAATCTTGTAACAATGAACACATCTGTTTGTCTTTTTATATTTTAACAGCTTTTTAGATTTATGATGAGGGGGCAGGGCGACCTGTAGTATTTAATTCCATTTCTATAGCTGCCCATCTCAATCCAATTGATTGGTTACTAAACTTGAGCTGCGTGTTGGACTAGAACAGGGGTGTCAAACTTGCCACGTCACGTGACGTGTCGCAACATATCACGACTTTTTCCCCATTGCTGGAGCTGGGATGGGAGCATTTCGGCATGACACATCCAGCCCGCGGACCAGCAGTTTGATACCCCTGGACTAGAAGACCAAGAGTTGTCCCCTAGAAAAATTGGTCCCTTCCAACTCTCTTATTACAGAATAATAAAGATTTTGGGCAGCTAGTCTTCTTGGTAGGTATTTTATCAAGAACTTTCTATAGTAGCCAAGAAATAATTCTGACTTTTAAAGCTTGTCATCTTCAGGGCACATACAGCAACTCGCTGAGATGTCAAAAAACTAGTTACACATAAAGTTCTGTACATATCGACTGTGTTCATAGCCATCATTCAATGAATTGTTTGTGAAATAATCTATGTTTAGTTTCATATACCAAAGTTAGTGAGAAGCCATAGTTTACAGATCACAATTCATATAATGTAGGAAGCCAAGAACTAAATCAACTATTATCACGTTTTCAAGATTATGTCGTTATATCCAAACATATAGATAATATAATTATGTAATTTATCTTCCTGGGCTCCAAGATCACCACAGATGGGGACTGCAGCCAAGAAATTAAAAGACGCTTGCTCCTGGGGAGGAAAGCTATGGCAAATTTAGACAGCATACTAAAAAGCAGAGACATCACCCTGCCAACAAAAGTACGTATAGTCAAGGCCATGATTTTCCCAGTTGCAATGTATGGCTGTGAAAGTTGGACCATAAGAAAGGCTGAGCGTAAAAGAATTGAGGCCTTTGAACTATGGTGCTGGAGAAGACTCCTGCGAGTCCCCTGGACTGCAAGGCGATCAAACCGGCCAGTCCTAGAGGAGATCAACCCTGACTGCTCTTTAGAAGGCCAGATCCTGAAGTTGAAACTCAAGTACTTTGGCCACCTAATGAGAAGGAAGGACTCACTGGAGAAGAGCCTAATGCTGGGAAAGATTGAGGGCAATAGAAGAAGGGGACGACAGAGAATGAGGCGGCTGGATGGTGTCACTGAAGCAGTAGGTGTGAGCTTAAATGGACTCCAGAAGATGGTAGAGGACAGGAAGGCCTGGAGGAACGTTGTCCGTGGGGTCGCGATGGGTCGGACACGACTTTGCAACTAACAACAACAACAATTATTCTCCAAAGCTGCTAAAGGTTAGATAAGAAGCAATGGATGGAACCTTGTCAGAAGGAGATTCAGCCTGGAATTAAGGAAAAAAATCCTGACAACAAGAATAATTAGTCAGCTGAAATTGTGGGTGCTCCATTAACAAGTTTTTTTTTTTTGTTTTTTTTAAAGATTGGACAACCATTTTTCTAGGATGGAATAAAGACTCTTGTCTTGGGCTGGAAGACCTCCAATCCAGCCCTATGATTCTGTGATTCTACTCTATAATAATACAGCTCCAGAAGGTCATATAATTTTATTTCCTGAACTTGGGTTACCTTCAAGGGCTAAAATCAGTCATGGAAGACTTAGCAAAACAGATGTCCATGTCCCACAACTTCATACACAAGGTTCATCTGAAAGTCCCATTCCAATCCCCTGCACAAATCACATCTCCATGCTCTGCCACCACTATGAGTAGACAGAAGGAAAAGTACAAGTAGTACTCAACTTACAACATTTAGTGGCCATTCAAAGCTATAACGGCACTGAAAAAAGTCACTTATGACCGTTTTTCACACTTACGATCATTGCAGCATCCCCATGACCATGTGATCAAAATTCAGACGCTTGGCAGCTGACTCATATTTATGATGGTTGTAGTGTCCCGGGGTCATGTGATCCCCTTTTGTGACCTTCTGACAAGCAAAGTCAATGGGGAAGCCAGATTCACTTAACAACCATGTTGCTAACTTAACAGCTACAATGATTCACTTAAAAACTATGGCAAGAAAGGTCATAAAATGAGGCAAACTCACTTAAATGTCTCAGTAACATAAAAGTTTGGCTCAATTGTAATCATAAGTTGGGGACTACCTGTATAGTGATAGGAAGCATAGGCCTGGTCTTCTTCCTTTGGGGTTCAATGACTTTCCAGTACCACCTAATGCAACTGGAAGGGATAGGGGAATCTGTGTGGTAAGAACTGGGGAGCTGCAAACAAAAATCCATACCTAAATCTGGAGTCAATTCTCATAAAACCTCTTCAGTATTTCTCGGCATGTGAAAGAGGAAAGTGAGTTGATGTGAAGATGGTTTAAGAGGACTATTGAAATGGCCTTGAAGAAAATCAATAATCATTATGTAAACATCAGCTTATCCCAGAAAGAGGAAAAGGTTGGGGGAGGGGAAATCAAGATTGCCCCACTTTAATATAAAAAGGAATGGAAAGAATCTCTGTTAGGCATTCCAGGTTCTACTGTTAAACTCCATAACAATAAAAGTTCCAATATTTCAGGCAGTTTCTTGACATGGATTACCTCAAAAGGTTAACAATTACGTTGTAGCTTGGCATGCTCTATGAACTTGGCTACTGATTTTGTTTTTCTTGGTATTATCCTTAGGCAAATAAGATTTTGGAACATTGTCAAAATGTTCAAAAATTGCTTGCGACTAGAAAAGTATATACACCCAAGATGAGTTGTTCTTATGTCAGTTGCTGGATCTCTTCCAGCCATAATACAGTGTTCACAATCATTGTTACTTACACCTTCGTTTAAAGAAATCAAGATGACAGTGGCTCACATGAAATAGCAGATCTTGGTTTATGAGAATGAGCCTGTATAAATCTCAGGTTCATACCACACCCTACATTCCTGTTTATAATAAAACGAGGACCATGTTGTCGTTTTTGAAGTAATCACAGGTTCCTTTTCCATCAACTGTTTGGGAAATTGTGCTGTTTTGGATGCTAATTAATTAATGAGCAAACCATGATTCATCTGTAATTTCTGATCCCATTAACTAAAAGTATTATTTATTATGATTAGTAAATCATAATTTTCTGAAATAAAATATAGCAGAAACTGGTTGGTTGAAAAAATAAAAGTGGAAGGTTTTAGTCAGTTCCTCTGTTGAACAAAGGAAGAATATGTGAACCCATATTTTTGACAGACTCATTCCTATTCTGGCAAAATATAATTTATTATGACATCTGAATTGATTCATGAATGAACTACAGGTAGTCCTTGACTTACATCTGGTTGCTTAGCGACTGTTTGAAGTTATGACAAACCGCCAAAAGGCACTTACCACCCAGTTCTGAAGTTCCAATTATGAGGCCCCTCCCCCCTGCAGTCACATGACTGCATTTCAGACACTGTCCTTCAGTTACATTACTGCAATTTACAATCTTTTTGCTGGAAACCACTGTTTATTTCCAGCTTTCAGCAAAAATACCCTATGGTGAAAAATGGGTTCGTTTAACGACTGTGGTATTTGCTTAATGGCTGCAGTGATTCACTTAATCACTGCTTCAAAAAAAGTATAATCAGATTGATAATATGGGTGACCCATTTTATGACCGGAATGACTTACAACCATAATGGGCAGGCTCCATTACGGTCATAAGTGGAAGACTACCTGTAACCAAGATTTGAAAAAAATAGAAAGTTAATTTCCATTGAGAAAATTACTGCTTTTCTTTGGTAATCAATAAAATGCAATTGGTATCTTTTTTTTTTTTACTTGTCCCATGTAGTAGTAGTAGTAGTAGTAATAATAATAATAATAATAGTAATAATAGTAATAATAGTAATAATAGTAATAATAGTAATAATAATAATAATAATAATAATAATAATAATAATAATAATAATAATAATAATAATAATAATAAAGTTGGAAGGGACCTTGGAGGTCATCGAGTCCAACCCCCTGCTCAGGCAGGAAACCCTATACCATTTCGGACAAATGGCTGTCCAGTCTCTTCTTAAAAACTTCCAGTGTTGGAGCATTCACCGCTTCTGGAGGCAGGTTGTTCCTGTATTTCTTTTATCTTCTTCCAAGGAAATCAGGAGGCATCACATCTTTGCAGATTCCCAAGAGGCAAAAGAAAAGCACTTCCTAGTGAGGTTTATGACAAAACTGCAAACTCAAACAAGCTTTGACATGCTTTATGGCTGCAATAACATCTAGCCATCATTTCACTTCGAAGAATAAATAAGGACAGATTGTACTACAGCATGATTTCTTTAACCATGTTTTATTGTTAAATGTTAAATATTGTTAAATATTGAAAAAGCATCTTTGAGACATGTTTTAGTGTATAAATCAGAATTGACTGGATTCGCACAGTATGTTATATAAACAAATCACAGTGGTTGGGTTTGCATAATGCATTGGTCAAAAACCAAAGAAGACAGACGTCAGTAGTGAAAGAAGCTAAAATTCAATTCTTGATGTTAATTCTACTTTTCTTCCAGCCTTCTTTCCACTGGTTCAGAGTTCTTGCTGTAACTTCACCCTGCCTTCTTTCCTTCATTTATCATGATAAAAGCCCCTGAGACACAAAGTTATTTGCCAAAATAAACCAACACACCACTTTATGGCAAAGCATGTTAAACTATTATATAATACTGGTTTATTTCTGACCTTGTTTATATGCAATGGACCTTGAGATCAAGGATCATAATGGGTTGCTCTTTTGGAACGGAACAATTTATCTTCTTGCAGAAAATGGTGGAAGTTTGTAAATATGCTTCCAGGATGACTAATTCAAGACCAGCCCGCTTGGATTTGTACTTTTAAATTACATCAAGGAGCCCTTGAGGTCATGTTCAGTTAATATTCTTCAGATGTTTTCTACATGTTTGAGCAATTATTTTGGATTCTGAGTTGAGTCTGAATTTTCCCCAAGTCTGTTTACATCCAGTTTGGATTAGAATTAGTCTCTAGTTGGGTTTGCAAACTCCCCTAAATTAGCAACTTAGTTTCATCCCAACAAAAAATTCTGCTCGGAATTCTGTAGCAACAATCTGAGAGCTGTTTCTCACTTGCCCCTCATCACAACATGAACATGTTTCAACTACCTCTTTTTTCCACCGTGTCATCATGAAGTTGCCTTCATATCATCCCCTGTCCACTCTTGAGATAGCTTAAAGCCACCTTTAGCTGTTTCATTTTTAGTTTGTGCTTTTCCATTTATTTCTACCTAGTTTGGCCACACAAACAAATCTAGCCTGCTTTGTGAATAATAGGCTCAAGGGTGCAATCAGAGGCTGGGATCTGCCCAGCTCCTGTTAGCCACTTTAGACTATTGTGGACTTCACTCTGATCACCAACACTGCTCTGCAGATGTTTTGGCTGCTTAAGGCTGCTTAAGACTAAACCCCTAACTTCTACACAGGCATTGCCCGTGTAATCGTGGGTTCTTTTTTAAAATTATACCCAGTTAGATTGATCCAGGCAGGCATGATGGCTAGCCATTAAAGATGCTGAGCTTGTCAGCTGGAAAGCTGACAGCCCGGGTTTGAGAGCCGCACAATGGGGTGAGCACCGGCTCCTCCAATTTGAAAGGATGCAAATGCAAGTAGATTAATAGGTACCACTTCGCTAGGAAGGTAACAACGTTCCCTACACCACAGAAAATATCTTCAGACGACACTGGCTCCCTCAGCCTAGAAATGGAGATGAGCAGCACACCCTGGAGTCAGACATGACCGAACAGGGAAACCTTCACCTTAGATTGATCCAAATTCAAAAGACCCACAAAAGCACTGGACCATGCACAGTTTTCTATCTCTCTCTATAATGGTTGAGGAGTGTAACCAAGATATAAAAGAAATGTGAAGCACACGCATCTAAATGTGCTTTCTATTCTCTCTCTCCTGTGTTCTATTCTATTGCTATTATTTCTGTGCTAATTATTATTACTATAACCATTACTCTATTATACCACTGTTCAATTACTATGGCAATATTTCCTCTTTATGTTCTATAGTATTACTAGAATATTTTCTTCTTACAAAGCCTGATTTGTCTTCTGCCTTAAAGGTAGTCCTTGACTTACAACTGCAGTTGGAACCATGAATCATTACAGTTATAAATCAAAACACCCATTTGACAGGAAATGAGTTTATTATCATTTCTGAGGTGATCATTAAGCGAACGCTGTGGATACAGGTAGTCCTCGACTTATAGCCATTCATTTAGTGTGTTTGAAGTTACAACCACACTGGGAAAAAAAAGTGATTTTTGACCATTTTTCAGGCTTATCCCCACGTTCACACAAACAAAATGTGTGATGCTTGGCACGTGGCATGTATTTATCACAATTACAGTGTCCTGGGGTCATGTGATCACCTTTTGTGACTTTTTGATAAGCAAAGTCCATGGGGAAGCCAGCTTCACTTAACAACCATGTTACTAACTTAACACCTGCAATGATTCATTGAACAACGGTGGCAAGAAAGGTCATAAAGTGGGGCAAAACACACTTAACAACTGTCTTGCTTAGCAACATAAATTTTGGGCTCAGTTTTGGTCGTAAGTCAAGGACTACCTGTATAGCTGTGAAGCCATTCATCCAAATGGGTGGGGTTTTTTTTGCCAGAAACCATCAAAAAACATCATGAATCGCTGTCATGTGACTGCAGTCATAAAGCTAACTGGTTGTCAAGGACCTGGCATGCAGTCATGTGACCATGGGGGAGGGGGGAATCAAATGACCATTTACAGTGATGATGACTAGCACTGATGATGTTACCTAGTTTGGGTAATGAAACATCTGCAAGAAAACAAGCAAGCTCAGAGAGCACCAAGGACCCCTCATTTGAACCCTGAGCTACAAATGCTCTCCTTTCTTAAAAATGAATTAGAAATACAGTCCTACAGAGAGTCAAATTAGAGGGACTCCATTGATCTGTGCCCAATGAAGTGATAATAGGCCTTTTTCCCCTGGAAAACTACAATAGACATGAATGTCAAAACAATGAACAGAAGCACTACTCCAGTGAAGAAAAGCACTTGGAGGAGAGAACCGGCTTCTTCCAGGTCCAGCCATTGGCCAAAGAAGTCTATCTCTGTTCTTCCATTACCTGTTAAAAGAGGAAAATGTGGTCATCTCGGACAGTTCATAAACAATACCTTATATTAAGAATTGGCAACAAGGCGCACAGCTCCAAGTGAGGGTACAATTGATTAGGAAGAAAGGCTTCTGACTGCAAGCAGGTATGAGCACAGCCACTCTCTGCTATTCATTAAAATAGCATGAGATGAAGATGCTGATGCATTAGCAGGGGACTGGAGGCTAAAACATACAAGGATCGGTTGCTGGAATTGGGTATGTCTAGTTTAATGAAGAGAAGGACTGGGGGGGGAAGACATGATAGCAGTGTTCCAATATCTCAGGGGCTGCCACAAAGAAGAGGGAGTCAAGCTATTCTCCAAAGCGCCTGAAGGCAGGACAAGAAGCAATGGACGGAAACTAACCAAAGAGAGAAGCAACCTAGAACTAAGGGGAAATTTCCTGAGAGTTAAAACAATTCATTAGTGGAACAACCTGCCTCCCGAAGTTGTGAATGCTCCAACACTGGAAGTTTTTAAGAAAAATAATTTTTCTGAAAAGGTATAGAGTTTCTTGCTTGAGCAGGGGGTTGGACTAGAAGACCTCCAAGGTCCCTTCCAACTCTCTTATTCTATTCTATTCTATTCTATTCTATTCTATTCTATTCTATTCTATTCTATTCTATTCTATTCTATTCTATTCTATTCTATTCCATTCCATTCCATTCCATTCCATTCCATTCCATTCTCCATTCCATTCCATTCTCCATTCCATTCTCTATTCTATTCTATTCTATTCTATTCTATTCTATTCTATTCTATTCTATTCTATTCTATTCTATTCTATTCCATTCCATTCCATTCCATTCCATTCCATTCCATTCCATTCCATTCTAAAATATATCTGCAGCAGAAATACAAATGTGTGCATGACAAGATCCATAAGATAGTGGATGAAATATTGCAATACAAATGTGTTCTCTTTGGACATGTGTGCAGTGTAGATGCCTGGACAGATGAGGCTGGTCCACCATGCAACATCCTGTCCTCCATCTTGCCAACTATTACATACACACATATACCCATGGATACCACTGAGTGCCTGTTGCATGAATTTGCAATGGCAGTTAGTGGTGTTCTGCGTAATCTGTCAATCTGTAATCTGTTGGAGTTTTACCTTTTGTAGTAGTCTTGTTTTCGTCAATATTTCTTTCATTTTCTGCAAGAAAAAGTTGGTTTCATTAGTAAGCAGAAGTCTACCACTGCCAATACATTGTCTGGTAGTCTTCATGCATTGCATTAAGCCAGGGGTCTTCAAACTTGGCCCTTTTATGACTTGTGGACTTCAACGCTGGCTGAGGAATTCTGGGAGTTGAAGTCCACAAGTCATAAAAGGGCCAAGTTTGAAGACCCCTGCATTAAGCTGAGGTATGCTTTATCCAAGATTTAGTGAACTGGCCATAGAGATCTAGTTCACATAATATAAATCACACATGGATGGATTCAACTATAACACATTACATCACAAATGGCAATGGATGGATTCAAAAGTTAAAACTACAGATTACTTTAATTAGAAACACTCATTAAGTCTACCTACATCTCTGAAGACTTTATCCCCAGGAGCGCCTTTAAATCAAACCTTTTTCTACCTTGACTCATAATGTAGTTGTGGATTGATTATATTTTGCAGAATTCCAGTTTTGAACAGAAATAGACCCAAATAAATAAACCCAACCTATGTGAATAGGCATTCATGATACTTCTGGGCTGGATTTCACCATAAACTTTCTGTTCATAAAGCAACTAATGATTACACTAAGAATAACTAAGCAGTGGCATTCAACAAACAGCAGCAGAAAAACATCCTAATTTGTTTTGTTGTTGTTTTTAAAAAGGTCCATCATTGTTCAAGATAAGCCTCATCACACTTTTAAATGAAGCCCCTATCCATTCTTAAGGATTTGTTGCTAAATAAAAGTGTGAGCGTGTGGGTGTTCCTATGCTTTGTGGAGAACCACTATTTTTCATGCTCCAGACTGGAAAAAGTGTGTATCCTCAGATCAAGGAATAATTGAATGAATCTCTGCATAGCTGCCATTTCATAGCAACGATAGCAAATAGCAATTGGCATGTTGTTTGGGTTAGGGCCTCATTTGAGAATGGCTCCTTAGAAGAGTGGGTCAAGTGATTCCAAGCCTTCTGCTCCAGTTGAATCAGGACCTAAGCCCAGGACTTGGTATACCTCCTGAGCTAATATAGCCATTTAGCTCACAGGAATTGCACTACTAGACATTCTGAACTGAATGCATGTCAGAAGGCAGAGAGATGCCAAGTGCTTGCTTGTGTAGGACAATGTCTTGGGTATGAAGTTCTACTCAAAACTAGGTCAGCATGCTTGGATGACTGCAGTCAGCTCACCTGAGTAAAGGCATGGAGGTTATGACCTCCAGAATATTGCTAGAGAGTCATTCATGCCTTTGAAGTAATGTTTAAGGAAGAGAGACTTTGGGACTGCTTGGTAGAAGAACTAGAGCATCTTCTTCAGAACTTGGGTTTTACTCTCCTTGTCTTCTGGAACTTTGTATAAGACTGAAACAGGGTTGACCTCTGACCTTTGGACTAATGCACCAATAATTCTTGTGTGTGTGTTTCTCTCGCCATAAATATCCTTTTAAAATCTGAACTAAATTAAAGCTATGCTTTAGCCACCTTGTGTCCCTATGCCTAACCTAGGACAAGATTGCCTTGAGTCATTCTGGGGAAGAATCTAGAGGGAGGGGCTATCCTGGTGGCTTTCAGAGATAAACCAGAGAAGAAGGAGGATTTCCTACAAATCCAGCCCAACATTTGCTGCAAAAGAACTGTAGCCTGTTTTTATTACCTTTAATAATTTTTATTCAAATCGTTAATAAAAATAATAACCTATTTTATTATTTTATATATTATTTTCATATACATTATTTTGTTTATACTTATACCTATTTTATTACCTGCTTTTATAATGGTGTATGTGGTTTCCATCCCTGCTTGAATGTGATTGTGCACATGGCAATGTAAAAGCCAGGTCCCAGGATTAAATGCTACAAGTTCAATTGTCTGAAAAGTTGTAGGGATAAGGTCATACACATCTCCTCTGTGATGGTGATCTATCTGTGGAAAGACAGGAAGCATTATAAAGATTTCATACACTTAGGGTTAGGGTTAACTCTCGGTGAATACGTAGAGTGAAATGGAAACCAACAACAGATTTGGAGCCCATGGGTACGGTTAGGTGGACGCATACTTTCCAAGCCTGCCTTATCTACATTTCCTGGTGAAATACATGGGAAAATTCCATTGGCAAGAAAAACCCACTTAGGGTTAGGGTTATGTCTCCATGAATTCGTAGAGCGAAATGGACACCACCAATGGATTGGGAGCCCATGGGAATGTTTAGAACAGGGGTAGGCAACCTTGACTCTTTTATGACTCATGGACTCATAGCTCAGGAATTCTGGGAGTTGAAGTCCACGAGTCATAAAAGAGCCAAGGTTGCCTACCTCTGGTTTAGAAGAATGCATTTTTTTAAAGCCGGCCTTTACTACGTTTCCTTATGAAATACTTGGGAAAATCCCATTAGTGGGAAAAACCCACTTAAGGTTAGGGTTAGGTTTTCGTGAATTCATAGAGCGAAATAGACACCAACAACGGATTCGGAGCCCATAGTTATGGTTTGGAGAGTCCATACTTTCCGAGCCTACCTTATCTACGTTTCCTGCCACAATTGGAACTGAAAATTCCATCAATAAGTCAGGTGGTCGTTAATGGAAACACACCTTGATTTTATGACCTTTTTTGCCATAGTTGTTAAGGTAATCATGCATTCATTAAGTGAATTTGGCTTCCCCCATTGAATTTGCTTGTCGGAAGCTGGCTGGGAAGGTTGCAAATGGCATTCACCTAATCCCAGGATGCTGCATTCTGTCGCAAATATATTCCGATTGTCAAGTGCCCGAAATTTGATTATGTGGCTATAGGGAGGCTGCAACAGTCATAGCTGCAAGGACTGCTTGTAAGTCACTATTTTTAATGCTGTCGTAACTTCAAATGGTCATTAAATGAATGGTTGTAAGTTGAGGACTACCTGTATTGCTAGAGTTACAGTTCAGGAAACATATTCTGTTCCTCTTTTACCATTCATTTTTTAAAATAACTCGTATATTCTGGCAAACACGCTGATTAAATGGCTGTGTTCACACAATACACCTAAGCAGTTTTGTTAAAGAGTTAGTATTTGCGTTTGTACAATGTGCTAAGTTTGATATAATGTAGAGTTAATTTTATTCTGTTTCTTTAGTGGCTTAGCATGTTGTTCATTTATAGTTTACTATATTGCACAAACTCAAAACATAAGGTAATTCAATAACTGAGTTACTGTAAGTGTGCTGTTTGAATGCAATTGTAGAAAATTATTGAACTTATGTAACTCTCCATATAGAGTGGCTTATATTAAATGCATAAAACAATAATTTTTGGTCCACAAAATATGATGTATTACTATTTCTGTGCTTCCTGTTTGCGGTATGTTGAAAATCTAGCATTTCCTATATAGATTTACTAAAATACAAATCATACTTATTTTTTTTGCTCAGAAGTACACATAGGCTCAGAAAGTATGCAGTATGCCCCAAGAAGCATTCTAAATCTATTACCAAATTGCAATTGTTTAATGTGACAGAAAGTGATTAAGACTGGAAAGTACTCACATTAGCTATATGATCATATAACTATATGATTAAAATCAAATGTAAATGAAATTGCTTTTTTCCTATTTTCTTTTCTTTTGTCCTGGATCCACCAATTACTTTTGGGAGTATCACTCTGAATATGTCACTTAAGCCAAAGGTGACCCTTAGCACAAAAAGAATTGCCCAGCCTGGTCAATACCAACCTTGAAAATAAATGTTTCACCATGAAAATGGACAGTATGAATATCGAGTTCATTTCCCATTCCTATCAGGTACCAATTTGTGTCCTCTCCTTCATTCATTATCAGCCCGGGGAGATTATTAAAGATTTTCCCATTGATTGCTGAAAAAACACACAAGGGGCAGATGTGAAAGGAATGAATCACAGATCTGAGTGTTCCTCTGTGACTTGAAAGCCATAACGGAGAATATTTGTAACTCAGGGTTGAAATGAGGGGTCCCTTGTGCTCTCTGAGCTTGGTTCTTTTCTTGCAGACCTTTCATTACCCAAACTAAAGGAGCACGGTGGCTTGCATGGTTAGGACGCTGAGTTGGAGATTAGCAAGCCTGTGTTTGAGACCTGAATGTTGCCTTGGGTTGGGCTGAGCTCCTGTCCTTTGCTCCAGCTCCTGCTGAGGACATGAAAGAAGCATTCCCCGGGCAATGGTGATGTAATCGGCTTATCCTTTCAAAACAGAAGCGCCTCAGTGCTTCTGTCATGAGTGCGATGTATTTACCCATACTAGGTAACATCATCAGTGCTCAAGCATGGATCAAGCACTGATGCTGTTACCTAGTTTGGGTAATGAAATGTCTGCAAGAAAACAACCAAGTTCAGAGAGCACAAAGGACCCCTCGCTTGAAACACAGGATATGTTATTCCAAAGACTTTTGGAATTATTAGTTTGGATTCAGAGAGTCCTTTACGTAAGCAAATTCTCAGTCTTCTTTTCTCTGATTTCTACATCCTTCCGTTGTGTGACCCCTAATATATACTTGACTATTGCAGAAATTCTTTGAGGGACCAGGGGCAACTGTGAGGGACACCCAGATGACCTCAGATCCAATGGGAATTGAAGTTACCCACTGAGAAATTTATTGGTATGTTTTTAATCACCAAGTCTTCATTTGCACGCCTTTCTCCTAAAACAGCTCACATATCAATGCATTTTGAGAGTAAAATGGGACTCATGGAAATTTTACTTATTTGAATATTTTTCCAACTGAAACTTTTCCTACATATAGTGGCTGAGGTGTTGCACCATGGTTGCTTAATAATGGTTAATAAACCAGAGTTAGTTAGGTGCATAGTATACCCTGAGCCAAAACTCATAAGAATGGGCTACCTCAGGCCAAACCTTCATTTGTAGGCCCAGGAGCATTGTTTCACATGCTCACATACTCTATCATGTTAAAAACACAAGGAAACTGTAGTATAAACTCTAAAACAGAATGTAGTTTAAAGATAAAGAAAAAAACCCTCATAAAATATTGATCTGAAAACCTACTGATACTCGCCTCCACTGGCTGATAATTCTGGTTTTGCCAACAGATAATTCTGGTTTTTCTACTCTTAAATATTGTGTGGCTTCCAACCACAAAAATGTGGCTTCTGCCTTATATCCTAGTTTGCAGCCAGCTACATTCACACAACCTATTCAACCCAACAGAAGCAAACCACATTATAGTTCAGTGTAATCTTTGAAGCTGGTCAGTATATTAAGTTAGACCAGGAACATTTTTCTCAAGTTTATTCTAAAGGACAGAGAATTTTTTTTAAATTCTTCTAAAATTTATAGCAGTATAGTGGCTCAATAAGACTGCAACACATGATGATGATGATGATGATGATGATGATGATGATGATGATGATGATGATGATGATGATGATGATGATCATCATCATCATCATCATCATCATCATCATCATCATCATCATCATCATCATCATCATCATCATCATTATTATTATTGTTATTTTGAAAGCCGAGGTTGTCTTTGAGTTTGGGGAAATTGCACTATGATGCAAAACCTAAACAATTGATAAAGCATTATATTTTTCAAAAAGTAATTCTCTTATTCCATGTAGTAAACCACATACCATACTTTCTGTTCCCTTTCGTAAAATTACCAGTAGGGTTAAATTCTTCAGGGTTTTTGTGCAGATATTTGACAATGTTGTCATTTAAATACCACGATTCATTTTCGTCAAAAATCATAAAAAGAAGAGCAAATTCACGATCAATATCACTCCTTGAGCCCTTTTCGTTTAATATCCCTTTCCTGCAAACTATAAGGGCTCCAATCAAACCACTGCACAAATCCTGGAATTAAAGAACAGGAAAAAAAGAAAACAGGACAAAGAATGGGTTCCTTTATTTGATAGCAATGTATGTATGTGTGTGTTTGTTTGTGTGTGTGTGTGTATATATGTGCGTGTATACACACACACAAACACACATATACAAGGGTAATTTGGAAATAAACCTCCATTTGAGCATGTGCGAGAAATAGGCGGGGATAGTGACACCCGTCCTATGGCGCTGAAAGGAGTAGATTATTAATCAGAAATTTCTAATGAGTCAAGGTCGATAAAAGAAGCCACCTGAAAGTCATAAATTCAGACAAGTGAATTACATACAAACAAGAAAAGGAGAAGTTGCTAGCTAACTGAAACCGTAAGTAGAGGAAACACAAAAACTGAGGATAAAGTTTAGAGCTTAAGGTGGCAAAGGTATAACTGCAAACAAATGTAGAGATAATTATAAGAATTGAACTTTGTTAATAGAAAATTAGATGGTGACAGATAGGATGTGCACAAAGGGGCTTCCTGGAACATGGGGAGGGGACAGTGGTTTTAGGTGGTCCGGGTTAGTTTATCGGATCATTAGGGAAGGGGCGTTGAGTGCGGCAGGGGAGGGGGGAATCTCCGTCAGGGGTAGGATATAAAAATGTGTCAAACAGCTCTTTAAGGTGTGGCTGGACTCCTACGTGTGTTTCAGCTCACCAAGCCTTTGCAAATGCTTCTTTTTAAAATAAAACTTTGTTGCTGGAATTCCAATTGAGTTTGTTTGTTTTGGGATCTTGAGCCGCGTTCCGAACAGCGCCGTGGGCAAGTAGTTCAGTAGGCAGTGAGGAGTGGAAGGAGAAGGTTGTGTTGCGGTTGACTTGTCCGCTAGAAAATTAACCCTGCCATAGAAAATCCTGACAAATGTGAAGTGTGTGCAGTAATACGATTCCTGGGTGCAAAAAAAAAACTTTTGGCAGCTGCGATTCATCACGAACTGTGTAATGTTTATGGACCAAACGTGATGAATGAAGGTGTTGTACGTCAATGATGCCGCACGTTTAAAGATGGACGAACTGATGAGCACGATGAGGCAAGAAGTGGCTGCTCATCTGTAGTCAGGGATAAACCCGTGCAGGAAATTGACAAAAAGATCTGTGAAGTCCGTCGGTTCACGATATCTGCACTTTCTTTACACTTTCCCCAAATTTCTCGGACTGTTTTGTATGAGGTAGTGACAGAAAATTTGGGATATCGCAAGTTCTGTGCTCGTTGGGTACCAAAACTCCTTTCTGAGGAGCACAAAACACACCGAATGGGTTCTGCTTTGGACTTTCTCATGCATTATGCTGAGGAAGGAGAATAATTTCTTAATAGTATTGTGACTAGCAATGAAACCTGGGTGTCGTACGTGAACCCCGAAAGCAAACAGCAATCAATGGTGTGGTGTCATACGCCCTCACCAAAGAAACCCCAAAAAGCTCGGCAAACTTTGTCTGCCAGAAAGGTTATGGCAACAGTATTCTGGGATATCAAAGGAGTACTGCTAGTGAAGTTTATGGAGCGTGGTTCAACCATCAATTCAGAAGTCTACTGTGAAATGTTACAAAACTCAGACGAGCCATCCATAACAAGTGTTGGGGCATGCTGACTTCCAGTGTGGTGTTGGTTCACAATAATGCTCACCTGCACACCGCTAGATGTACCCAAGAACTTTTGAAGCAGTTCCGTTGGGATGTTTTTGATCACACACCCCCTCCCCATAGCCCAGATTTGGTGTCGAACGACTACCACCTCTTCAGGCACATGAAACAGTGGCTTGTTTCGCACCGCTTTGACAATGGCAACGCGCTTCATGATGCTGTTACAGGGTGGCTTCATTCCCAGGGGGGAGATTTTTTTGCAGAAGGAATTTCAAACCTTGTAAGACGTTATGACAAGTGCCTCAATCTGAATGGCGATTATGTCAAAAAGTAATGTAATGTTTTAGTTTTCTAATGTGTATAATAAAAGTTCTGTATTTGCGAGTGTCTGTCATTGATAACCAAATGGAGGTTTATTTCCGAATTGCCCTCGTACATAGAGAGAGTCAAATACACACACAGAGAGACTATTAAATGCAAGATTTTTAAAATAAGTGCAAGAAAAATAGACCATGCCAAATAAATAATAATTAAATGTGTCCATACATGCAAATCTTACAGTGCTGCTAAAAGCTGCAAAATTTCATGCTTTGCTGTCCTCCATGACAAACTTAGAGGAGGAACAGATGACACCATACCAGTGGTGGGATTCAGCTGGTTCGCACCGGTTCAGTAGAACCGGTAGCTAAATTTTTTTGAGTTTGGAGAACCGGTGGGAGGAGGGCTCCTAGGCCTAGAACAGCTCGTCGGAAGTGCATGGATGCCACTTCCGGAAGTCCTTTCTAGACCTTGGATGCCTGGAGAAGGCCTCCCAGGCCTAGAACGGCCCACCGGAAGTGCGTGGATGCCACTTCCGGAAGTCTGTTCTAGGCCTTGGATGCCCAGGCCTGCATCCACGCACATAACCGGATGTTCAGGTATTTGAATCCCACCACTGCCCCATACATATACCCCATATGATATTTCATTTACCTTTACAAAATGCACTGTTGAATAATAAGCCCAAGAAATACAGTTTGGATCAGAAACACCGGGACCTGATCGTTGTGGAATTCTCCAGTAATAAATGCTTGTTTCTCCTGCATGCAAACATTTGTGTTTAAGAAAAGTAAGTTTGGGGAGAAGAGAACGTTAAAATAAAGATGATCAACATCCAAAATTCGATGAAAATTGATCCAACTTGATAATTTTGGTAAAATACCAACTACTTTTTTTAAAAAAAGTGTGACTTGCTTTTAATTCCTAAGATTAGAAGTCTATGATGAAGTCCTCAAAATGCCAAAATTCTGCTTAAAAGCATCAATACTCAAACTACAAATAGTTCTTGATTTACAACCATTCGTTTTGTGACCAAAATTACAATGGCATTGAAAAAAGTGGCTTATGACCGCTTTTCACACTTACGATTGTTGCAGCATCTCCATAGTCAGGTGATCAAAATTTGGACACTTGGCAACTGGCTCATATTTATATGGTTCCACTGTCCCGGGGTCATGTGATCCCCTTTTGCGACCTTCTGACAAGCAAAATCAATGGGGAAGCCAGATTCACTTAACAACCGTGGCAAGATAGGTCGTAAAATGAGGCAAAACTCACTTAACAACAACAGAAATTTTGGGTTCAGTTGAGGTTACAGGTTGAGGACTACCTGTATAAGCAATTTAAGTTATGCCTAGCAATCCACTAAAGACATTGTAAAGGATTTTTAAGTGACTAAAAGTTGTTTTCAGACCATACTAAATTGGTTCAACTACAGACTACAGACTATAGCTGCATGAGTTCATGCCACACTAAACCAAGATTAATCAAACCACATAATGGTTTTGCATGATGTGTAAATCCATCTAATAATGCAATCCTTTGTGTATGGGAGGCAGCTCAACTACTTCTCATAGTCTTAAATGGAATTGGATACAAATTGCTAATTCGGTTGAATCAATTTTGCCTTACAATTATACTGGGAAGTATTGATTTGAAGACTGTTATGTTTTACAGCTTAACTCTGCTAGTTTTAGATAATTCAGTGCTTCTGATAATAATACCCCTGTACATACTATAGTTTCACTATGATTTTTGCATTTAGCTGAATTGCCCAACCACCAGAATGTTTACTAAAGTGCAGAAAAAATGAAGGTTTATTATTTTACTTGTAGGAGCTGCACAGTAGTACCAATCACATTCTAAAATTCCTTATATTAAAAAGGTTTCAAATACAGGTAGTCCTCAGCTTTTGACCACTTGTTTAGTGACTGTTCAAAGTTGCAACAGTACTGAAAAAAAGTGATTTACAATCAGTCTTCACACTTACAACAATTGCAGCATCTTTATGGTCATATGATCAAAATTTGGATGCTTGGTTACAGGGTTTGGGATCACATGATTGCCCATTTGCGCCCTTCCCAGTCAGCTTCCCGGCTTCTGAGAAGCAAAGACAACGGGAGAGGCCAGATTTTCTTAACAACCATATAATTCACTTAAAAGTAATGGCGATTCACTTAATAACTGTGGCAAAAAAGTCATAAAATTGGATGTGACTCACTTAATGAGCACATTAACAATGGAAGTTCTAGTCCCAATGGTTGTAAATCCAAGACCACCTGTAATTGATAACATTTTAAATTAAGAGTGAAGGTTTCCTAACATCCAGCTAGGTAGCAACAACTAATAACTTTGGTTGATCTCAAAAAGCTAAGCAGGATCAGACTTTAGGGCTGTAAAATCCTTTGGATTTTGTCTCCAAACAGTCGAAAACTTTGGATCAACCAAGTTTAGACCAACAGACCACAGGCTTTGGAGAATGTAACAGCATGAACAGAACAGCTGTTGGCAACATCTTAAAACAGCCATGCGTTTTCCTGGGTTTTGCACGGCAACCCTCCCCACCTGCAGTATAATTTTGGGAAGAATCAAAGCTTGTGCGATGTGCTCCTTTGTACATTCAGAAGCTGTTTTGGGAGAAAAATCCAAAACACTGAATGACTGTACAGGTAGTCCTCGACTTATGACCACAATTGAGTCCAAAATTTCTGTTGTTAAGTGAGACAGTTGTTAAAGTTAGTTTTTGCCCCATTTTATGACCTTTCTTGCCACAGTTGTTAAGCGAATCACTGCAGTAGGTAAATTAGTAACACGGTTGTTAAGTGAATCAGGCTTCCACATTAACTTTGCTTATCACAAGGTTACAAAAGGGGATCACATGACCTCGGGACATTGCAACCGTCATAAATATGAGTCAATTCCCAAGCATCTGAATTTTGATCACACCACCATGGGAATGCTGCAATGGTCGTAAGTGTGAAAAATGATCCTAAGTCATTTTTTCCCAGTGCCGTTGTAACTTCAAACAGTCATGAAATGAACCGTTGTAAGACGGGGACTACCTGTGGGATGAAAGACTGGAAAGGAAATCCCCAGTTTTGTATGTTCCCTAGGAAAGCTGAAAAAACATCTTGGAAGAAGGCAATGGGAAACCTGTTCCATTTTGTGGCTCAAGAAACTAGAAAGCCCTGAAGTCATTTGGTGTCAAATCCAACTCAAAGGAGTTGCTTGAAAATAAGGAGGATTGTATCTCCTGTTCTGATCCACTACTGTACCTGGCATGGTAACGTGAGTTTTAGTTCCAGCATCTTCTTGTACTCCATGAGCTGATATGGAGTAGGGCCTACTGGCTCTGTTCTTAAACATTATTACTACCAAGTCACCAACTTCTGCATGAATGAGAGGCCCTAAGGCAAAACAAGAAAAAACAATCACTGTATTTTTTTTAGAAATATATATTATTAAATGTATATTATTTAATATTATGTATTAATTGTAGTATACATTCATATATTCTATTATATGTTAATATTGTATTAAATTTATATTACTATTAAAATGCAGCGAATGGCAAGAACTCTAAAAATGAGCATGAAATTAATTACACAATAGTAAAAGAAATATAATTTATGGATCACTACCCTGCTCTACTGTTTTTTTTAGTGGATAAAGTGTTGAAGTAGAAGCTGTTTTCATTTAGTTGTTCTATTAGGCAACACAATAGATCAGGGGTCCCCAACCCCCAGTCCACGGACCAGCACCGGGCCACGGCATGCCAGAAACCGGGCCAGCCAAACAAGCGAAGCCCCATCCACGGGATGCAGGCAGCACGCAAAACCACGCCCCCACCGGTCCAGGGAAAAATCTCTCTCCATGGAAACTGGTCCCTGATGCCCAAAAGGCTGGGGGCCACTGCAATAAATCATTCACTCTGGCTCTGCATGACGATCCTTAAATTAATGTCAACAACATATTTTAAACCATGACACACTGCTTTAAAAATCAACAAGACTCATTTCCAGCCTGATCTGCCAGAATTTCTCCATGTCAACGAGTGCTGATCTGCTGCTCCATCTTCTGGTGAGAAGCATAATTTGCAAATTTCTTCAAATGTGAGAAAATACATCCAGAGAAGATGCTTCCGGATGGCACAATGGTAAAAAAAGTAAGGTTCTACATTTAGGCAAGAAATACCAAATGCACAGGTGTACAAGTGGTACAAGTGGTACCTGGCTCAATAGTAGTAACTGCGAGAGGGATCTTGGAGTCCTAGTGGACAATCACTTAAAAATATGAGCCAGCAGTGTGCTGCAGCTGCCAAAAAAGCCAACACAGTCCCAAGCTGCATCAACAGAGGCACTGAATCAAGCTTACATGAAGTGTTAGTACTAGTTTATAATGCCTTGGTAAGATCACACTTGGAATACTGCATCCAGTTTTGGTCGCCATTATATAAAAAGATGTTGAGACTCTAGAACATGGGTCGGCCAGCCGAAACATCCAACGAGCCGCACGGACCCGTTTCCCTAGAGAAGAGCAACAAAGATGATTAGGGGACTGGAGGCTAAAACACATGAAGAACGGTTGCAGGAATATGAAGAATGGTTGCAGGAATGTCTAGTTTAATGAAGAGAAGGACTAGGGGTGACATGATAGCAGTGTTCCAATATCTAAGGAGCTGCCATAAAGAAGAGGGAGTCAAGCTATTCTCCAAAGCACCTGAAGGCAGGACAAGAAGCAACGGATGGAAACTAATCAAGGAGAGAACCTAGAACTAAGGAGAAATTTCTTTATAGTTAATCAGTGAATAGAAGTTGTACAGAGGAAGGAAAAATTTCCTGAACGTGAGAGCTACTAAGCAGAAGAAATCTCCTGAAATCATGGAAGCTCCATTACTAGAGCTTTTGAAGCCCAGGTTGGATAACCATTTTTCTGGAGGGAGTTGGACCAGTAAAGTCCAAAGTCCTTTCCAACCTTATAATTCTATGTGAACGACATGGCAGCAGTGACATTTTCTTCCAAGGAAGCAAATGGGATGTCCGAAATGCACACCTGCACAATGAAGGCAAATGCTGCTCTGTAGAAATAGAAGCCAAAAGACAAAACAGAAAGAAAATGGAAGCTATTTGGAATAGAGGTTTAAGAGGATTTATCTCAACCATTTCTTATCCTTTTACACTGAAGTCACACACCTAAGCACACATCCTGAGGAATACATTTCACCGAAATCAGCAGGGTTCCCCTTTGCAAGGAAAACATTTTGCAATTGTTTTAAAACTCCTGTGTCAAAAATCTGCCTCATGGTTTATCCAAGTTCCTCACCTAGAATTTGCAGATGTTCCTCTTCTAAGATCCTTTCTTTGTGCTCCATAAATTTTCCGTCTTTGTATTCTCTATAAACCGCCTTCTTGTACTTCGAACCTATCGTATGTTCACCTTGGCTCAGAAATATATGTCCATAACTTGAAAATAAGTAAAAGTATCATAATATTCATAACTCTATATAATAATTAGTCATTTGTACATATCCACGGTCAGGAATTCCTGAAATCCTGAAATCACAGATCAAGTCAATGAAAATGACGGAGCGAAAAATTTTATGGGATTTTAAAGTTCAGACTGATTGGCACCTGAAGTATAACATACGAGTCATTGCTGCCATTGAAAAGAATTGTGTTTGGTTCACAGGGGGTCTCCAATTTAGGATCAGTTGCCTATGGAAATTACAGTGGACCTACCTGGGTCTACTTACGGCCAGTATTCATGATCAGGCCGTATACAGATAGTCCTCGACTTACGACTACAATTGATCCCTTCTGTTGCTAAGCAAGACATTTGTTAAGTGAGTTTTGTCCCATTTTACAAGCTTTCTTGCCTCTCTTGTTAGTTGAACCACAGTAGTAGTAGTAATAATAATAATAATAATAATAATAATAATAATAATAATAATAATAATAATAATAATAATAATAATAATAATAATAATAATAATAATAATAATAATAAAGTTGGAAGGGACCTTGGAGGTCATCTAGTCCAACCCCCTGCTCAGGCAGGAAACCCTATACCATTTCGGACAAATGGCTGTCCAGTCTCTTCTTAAAAACTTCCAGTGTTGGAGCATTCACCGCTTCTGGAGGCAGGTTGTTCCACTGGTTAATTGTTCTAACTGTCAGGAAGTTTCTCCTTAATTCTAGGTTGCTTCTCTCCTTGATTAGTTGCCATCCGTTGCTTCTTGTCCTGCCTTCAGGCGCTTTGGAGAATAGCTTGACTCCCTCTTCTTTGTGGCAGCCCCTGAGATATTGGAACACTGCTCGTCCTTCTCTTCATTAAACTAGACATACCCAATTCCAGCAGCCATTCCTTATATGCGTTAGCCTCCAGTCCCCTAATCATCTTTGTTGCTCTTCTCTGTACTCTTTCTAGAGTCTCAGCATCTTTTTTACATCGTGGTGACCAAAACTGGATGCAGTATTCCAAGTGTGGCCTTACCAAGGCATTGTAAAGTGGTATTAGTTGTTAAGTTAGTAACACAGTTGTTAAGTGAATCTGGCTTCCCCATAGGCTTTGCTTATCAGAACGTCGCAAAAGAGGACCCCATGACCTTGGGATACTGCAACCGTCATAAATATGAATCAGTTGCCAAGCTTCTGAATTTTCATCACGGGACCATGGGGATGCTGCGACTGTCGTAAGTATGACAAACGGTCAGAACTCACTTTTTTCAGTGCCGCTGTAACTTCGAACGGTCCCTAAATGAACTGTTGCAAGTCAAGGACTAGTTGTAGTCATGTAACCAAACTTCAGATGCTTAACAACCACACGGCATTTATGGCTGTTTGTAGCATCCGGCAGTCATCTAACCACAGTTTACAAACATCGAAGTAAATGCTGGTTTTCAGCAAAGCCGCACCCTTAACAACCACATCGTTCACTCAAGGAGCATGGCTTAATGACTGCCAAAGGTCATAAAATCGTGATGGGCAGGCTCCGTTATAGCTGTAGGTCAAGGACCACCTGTACTAATGTAGTCATTCCATACAATACACATATAATACACTAGAGATTTTTAAGAAGAGACTGGACAGCCACTTGTCTGAAATAGTATAGGGCAGGGGTCTCCAACCGTGGCAACTTTAAGACTTGTGGACTTCAACTCCCAGAATTCCTCAGCCAGCCAAGCTGGCTGAGGAATTCTGGGAGTTGAAGTCCACAAGTCTTAAAGTTGCCACGGTTGGGGACCTCTGGTATAGGGTCTCCTGCTTGAGCAGGGAGTTGGACTAGAAGACCTCAAATGCCCCTTCCAGCTGTATTCTGTTTCTGATTCTGAATAGTCCAATTAATTTATATGGGCACGTCATAGAAAATTAGAGGCTATCTTTACTCTTCCCAAGCCCTTAGACAGATCATGAAGAAAACTGGCTAACTTCAGCTGGAAAATCACAATACAAAGAGAAGGAGAGGGTGGCAGTAGATATCCAAACATGTAACCTGAATAGTTTGATCACCAGATCTCTATTCTAAAAGAAGAGAGAGGTAAACTAAATGATAGTGATCCAATTTAATTGAAACAACCAGCAAGGCAATTCTATGCATTTTTACTTAAATGCAAGTTTCCCTGGGTTTATGTTCCTTTGTAAATTTATTTTTTCATCATAGTTAGAGACCACCCATCTCCCTCACAGAGCGACTCTATGCAATACAGGTAGTCCTCAACTTACAACAGTTCATTTAGTGATCATTCAAAGTTATAACATCACTAAAAAAAAGGTGACTTATGACCATTTTTCACACTTAGGACCGTTGCAGCATCCCCATGCTCACATGATCAAAATTTGGCCGCTTGGCAACTGGATCATATTTATGAAGGCTGAAGTATCCCGGGATCACGTGATCACGTGATCAGCTTTTGCAACTTTCTGACGAGCAAAGTCATTGGGGAAGCCAGATTCACTTAACAACTGTGTTACTAACGTAACAGCTGCAATGATTCACTTACCAACTATAGCACAAAAGGATGTAAAAGGGGGCAAAACTCACTTAGCAAATGTTCCACTTAGCAACATAAATTTTGGGCTCATTTGTGGTCGTAAGACAAGGACCACCTGTACTATTTCAGAGAAGCGCTTCTGAATGCAGACGACTATATGTCCAAGTGAATATCCATAGCTTTGACAGCAGGATCTCCTAAAAGAAATGGGTATGTCAATCAAACAACTATATTTTCTCCCTTGTTTTTAATGGGGATTAGTTATGATTAGATGGATTGGGGTCAAGACTTTAGCAAGCTCAGCTATAAGGTTATAAATCCTGTTTCCAATGCAAAGCTTCCTCCCCAGATGGCTCACAGCATGTTTATACTGGCCTATTTTGAAAGTGCTCTCAATGTGCTGGGTTTAATTTCTAAAGAGACGAGTGGCAGGGATCCGATCAAGAATCCATGCCTTCTCACCCGGACACGGAACATAACCTGAGAGGTCCTTGGTGCTCTCTGAGCTTGGCTGTTTTCTTATAGATGTTTGCCAGTGCTTTTTTTATATATATAAAAAAAAGGTGCTGGAAGTCACACATGTCATACAACCCACCTTGCCTACCCTACAAGGTTCCATCCAGAAAAGGTGCCGGAACTCCGTTCTGAGCGTTCTATGAGAAAAAAAGCCCTGGGTGTTTCATTACCCAACTAGATAACATCATCAGTGAGCTACAAATATTCTCTTCTATTGAACATAGAATATAGATTCATAGAACTGGAAGGGATCTTGGAGGTCTTCCAGTCCAACCTCCTGCTCAAGGCAGGAGATCCTGGTCAAATGGTTGTCCAGTCTGTTTTTGAAAACCTCCAGTGATGGAGCACCCACAACTCCAGGAAGCAAGCTGTTGGTAGATAAACAATTGGTAGAACATAATCCATCCTTACCTTTCTTTTTTGCTCATTCCTTCCATCTTCTTCTCAGCCCAGGTCTTATCAGGGGCATAATCCCATTCTACCTCTTCTGCAGCAACATAGTAGGTCCTCACTGTTCCATAGTGTCTACCATCAGATGACCCCTTGCCACAGGATTTAACCTTATACCATTGCTTCATCCCACCAGTAAAGTGATCAAATGTCCTACAAGCCACTTGGAAAGCCCCTGAAAGGAAATTGAGACATCGACTGTAATACTAGCTGATCACAGTGAGGACTGGATGTTTAGTCATGATTATGAAAAAAAGGTTTACGCAATAAAAATGGCCAGGTTTTGTACTAAAAATCAATAGGTCCTTTAATACAATACAATACAATAAAATAAAATAAAAATAGACAGATTGTATTTTGGAGAAGAGGGGAAAAGATTTAGTTGGGAAAAACAGAGATAAATAAAACCAAACCTGCAACCAGAATTAGAACCTGTTGTCTATTTGAATTTACAATCATAAGTGTGAAAAGGTAACTGGAATCCGTAAGAGGAATTATTCAAAAAGTTAAATTACTCAGAAGTGTGCATAATTTGTGTCCTGCCATCATGTTAAGATAGTACAGGGAGAGGTTGCTTTGGTGGCAAGTCAAGGGACGATGCTTAGAGCCCATTTGTAAGATTTACCTGTTTGATCTGGCTGCATCAGTGCTGTGTTTGTAACATGGGAGAACAAAGGGAGACTGTCCCTTATTGTGCCTCCCAAATGGATGGTGTTTCCTTGGAAATGGATGCCGTGAATATCTGTACTGCTACCTAGTCCAAGCATATGCCAAGAAACAACATCACCTTTGCACATGTTGAGGCCAGGTAAGGTACCAAACAGGTAGCCATTGACCGCTGAAAGGAGGAAAAGAAAATTGCAGCAAGGCAGATTCTGGCTGAATGATAGAAAAACAGTAAGAATACTTGTTTCCTTACCCCCAAAAGTCAATTTAATGGAAAAGACATAGTAGATATAAAAAAAATCATTTGGCTGGCTCTGCAAGATTTCTCTGTCTTGGGGAGTGAAGGACATTATCTCTGAGTCCCATCAAATCCAAGAAATAATTCTGTTCATTTTCAAATCTATCCCAATTCTCATTGGACCTGCCATTTTTTTTTTTTAAAAAAGGCAAAGGATTCCCCTGCACAGTTGTGTCAACTCTAGAGGGTGGTGCTCATCTTTATTTCTTAGCTGAGAGAGCCAGCATTGTCTGAAGATGTTTCTGTGGTCATTCAGCCAGCATGACAATATGTTACCTTCCCACCAAAATGGTACCTATTTATCTACTCGCGTTTGCATGCTTTCAAACTGCTAGGTTGGCAGGAGCTGGAGCAAGGAACGGGAGCTCACCCCATCACACAGTGTTGGGTCTCGAACTGTCAACCTTCTGGTTGACAAGCCAGCATCTTAACCGCTAGTCCATCCATTTCTTAATCATTTTAACTGCTGTTCCACAAGTCCCTCCCAATTTTAGAGAGAGAGAGAAAAAAAAGCAACAGCGTTTTGGCCACCTTTCATGATCAGGTGAAGGAAAAAAAGAGTAATTCTACCCTCTTTTCAATTCATGGCATTCTTAGGATGGAGAAAATTACTTTACTCCTCAGAATGGATGGCAAACAGTAGTATAAATTCCTATATAGCCCTATGCTTATCTCACAATATATAATTCTAGCCTATATGTTTGCATCATGTTGAAAATCTCCCTTGCCTAACTTCCCAAATGTATATTTTTCATACCATGCATTCTGTTGGATTCCTGAAAATCCTTGTCCTTCTTATTAACCGTCGAGGGATCACCAGTAAAAGCGTCAATGTTTAAGTCAAAGTAAAAACTCTGATTCTCATCAAAGACAGTGAAGAGCAGATAGAATTCTTTGTCTACTCCTTTCTGTAGCCAAAACATAAATATTGTTCATTAAAACTGCAAATGTTTTGTCTGCAGAATAAATAGAAAACCAGAAAGAAATTTCAAACAGCTTCCCTTTACATGCAGATGGGGCATTTTGGCTACTACCTAAGATAAGCATTTTTAAAAAATAAAATAAAGTAACTTACCATTGAAACTGCTTGTCTCTTTTGCCATACATCAGTTTTTTAAAACTGCCAACACGCCAGACTTACTACCAGTAGCCTTTAGCCAACATATCACAGCCTTTTCTTAAACCCCTATTGTCCATAAAGTAGTGGTAGCCCTCGACTTATAACCCCAATGGGGACCAGAATTTCCATTTCCAAACAAGATAGATGTTGTGAAACATGCTCATTTTTTTTGAGCTTTGACCTTTTTTACCATGCTTGATAAGTGAATCACTGCAGTTGTTAAACGAATCACATGGTGAATTCAGTTTCCCCACTGACTTTGCTTGTTGGAAGCTGACTGGGAAAGTCACAAGGGGTGATCATGTAATCATGGAACCTTGCAACGGTCATAAATACATGCTTGTTGCCAAATGCCTGAAGTTTGATTAGCAACAGCACTTAAGACTTATATACCGCTTCACAGTGCTTTACAGCCCATTCTAAGCAGTTTACAGAGTCAGCCTATTGCCCCCAACAATCTGGGTCCTCTTTTTACCGACCTCAGAAGGATGGAAGGCTGAGTCAACTTTGAGCCGGTGAGAATCAAACTGCTGAACTGCTGGCAGCCAGCAGTCAGCAGAAGTAGCCTGCAGTACTGCATTCTAACCACTGCGCCACCACGGCTCTTAAGTGATCATGGGATGCTACGATGGTCATAAGACGTAAGTGCAAAGACTGGTCATAAGCGCATTTTTCAATCTTGTTGTAACTTCGGACAGTCACTAAATGAAAGGGTGTAGGTCAAGTACCTGTTGATCATTACAAGATTCAGTTCTGCTACTGTACAAAGAATTTCAGGATTGTTACTGTTAAATAAAGTGACATTCCATTCTTTAAGGCAGCGGTCCCCAATCTTTCTGGCATGGCGGACCAGCAAGGGAGGAGAGGGGATGGTTCCACATGCACATGCGCCGCTCACACAAATGGAGGTTCACACACAAGTACTCTTGCCCGCCACTTGTGTTGTCTGGTTCTGAATGGACCAAGGTCCTGGATTGGGCCATGGCCCGGGGATTGTGGACCCCTGCTTTAAGGTCACCTTTTTATTTGTCATCTTCTGGGGGCAGTTTGGTTGGATGTTCTAGACAGGAGACCTTTTCACAGGACTGTACATCTCTGAAACAAATTATTATACTGTCTAAAGCTCACTAAGCTTTATCACCAATCAACTTTTCAAGACAGTCCTGAGATTTAATCATTTTCATGGTCTTCTTTTGAGTGGATTATTTATGCAATTCAGGATGGGTCAGATTGCATTTTTTGATGTATTTTTAGTAGCTTAATTACTTTCCCTGAAGTTTATTTACTGATCTGGAAGATACTAGTCTTGAAGTATTTGTTTTCCTCCTTGCAAGCTGCTCTTCGGATGTGTGGACTTCAACTCCCACAACTTTGCTGACCAGCAGAGCTATTGCTGAGAATTCTGGGAACTGAAGTCCACTTATCTGGAAGATGCTTGACTTGGAGGAAAGTAGTAAATATAATGAATTTGGTAATTGTGACCAAGATTGCTATAACTAAACATCAAGACTTTGGCTATATAAGTTTGTCTTCCTTCCTGGGGTCTTAACTGAACATTATGGTGGATGCAAAATCTTTCTAGTTTTGATGTCTTCTGACCAGCAAGATAAGTCTTATGTTGTCAAGTTGTTACTTTGCATTTGGAGGTGTGCAACAATCATCCTTTCGTTCCATCTATGCAGTCAGCCATTCAGAATATTATCAAGCTTTGTACCTGGCTTCCATTGGATTTCAGAGTATCTTTCTTACAAACGATAAGAGGTCCCACCAGACCAGACTGAGTATCCATCATTGGATCAGTTGCCGAATAATACAGATAAGTGAGGCATGCTGGATCATTCTGTGTAGGCCCAACACTTTCAGGAACTCTCCACTCATACTTAAAGGTCTCGTAAGGTTTAACAAAAGCTCCTGGCTTTGGATATCCTTAAAAGAAAGAAGTCAAAATATCCCTATGAAATTAAACTCTAATTGAAATCCAAAGATCATTTGAGTACAAGTAATCCTCAACTTACCATCACAATTGAGTCCAACATTTCTGTTGCTGAGCGAGACAGTTATTAAGTGAGTTTTGCTCCATTTTACGACCTTTCTTGCCACAGTTATTAAGTGAATCGCTGCAGTTGTAAAGTTAGTAACACAGTTGTTAACTGAATCTGGCTTCCCCATTGGCTTTGCTTGTCAGAAGGTTGCAAAAGGTGAACACAGGATCCCGGGACACTGCAACCGTCATAAATATGTGTCAGTTGCCAAGCGTCCAAATTTAAATCGTGGGACCACGGGGATGCGGCAACGGTCGTAAGTGTGAAAAACTGTCATAAGTTATTTTTTCTGGGCCATTGTAACTTCGAATGGTGACTAAACAATCTGTTGTAAGTCAAGGACTACCTGTACTGTATGCCTACTCATAGAAATAAATATTGTCCTATAGGACCCTACATGGAAAAGCTGGATAAAAATATTTGTATAAATAAAGAGGTTGAGTTGTTAGAATTGCAGTTTTAAGGAGAATAAGTGGTGGAAATTTCCCTGTCAACAGGAAATCCACTAATTACTTCCTGTAATTTGTCTCACTTTAGATCTGAGGGGATATCACTACTTACTAGTCTCATTATTGAGGCTGGTTAGAACTTGGCTGTAAGGAACAGAGCAATTAATGTTGAAAGGAAGCACTCAAAGCAGCTGTTTAAGGGAGACCTTTGGTTCATTTATATACCCACCCCATCTGGCAAATGTAACATTCAAAGTATTTTGCTAAGGGATTAATTCAATAGTTAAGTTAAAGAAGAATAGAATAGAATAGAATAGAATAGAATAGAATAGAATAGAATAGAATAGAATAGAATAGAATAGAATAGAATAGAATAGGATAGGATAGGATAGGATAGGATAGGATAGGATAGGATAGGATAGGATAGGATAGGATAGGATAGACTAGACTAGACTAGACTAGGGTAGGATAGACTAGACTAGACTAACTAGACTAGACTAGACTAGACTAGACTAGACTAGACTAGACTAGACTAGACTAGACTAGACTAGACTAGACTAGACTAGACTAGACTAGGATAGGGTAGGATAGGGTAGGATAGACTAGACTAGACTAGGAATAGAATAGAATAGAATAGAATAGAATAGAATAGAATAGAATAGAATAGAATAGAATAGAATAGAATAGAATAGAATAGAATAGAATAGAATAGAACAGCAGAGTTGGAAGGGACCTTATAGATCATTTAGTCCAACCCCCTGGCCCAATGTGTGAGGTGATGCAGCCAAAGTGTTTGTGCTTTGTTTCAGATAAATTAAAAACAGAGTGAGGTGAGGGTGTGAACTGATGACTGTGCAAGTAATTTGACTTCCCTTAAGTGTCACTTAATCTGGGCCCAGTCTGGGACGCCTTGAGAGTATTACTCTTTGTCCTCAGTATTTATTTTTGAGGTAGCAGAAGAGAAGGTGACAGGGCAACTAAAAACTGCTTTGCAGGTGTGTTGGTAGGTGGCAGGCATCTAAGTTCTCCAAGGAAGTTCTTATGAGTTTAGTGACAAATGAGGGCCTGGAAGGCCTCATTCTGTATCGTGCCATCCCCGCTACATAGCAAATAAATATTTTAGAAATTATTTGTGATGCAGTGCTGAAGTTTGCCATTCAAAACAGTGAACAAAATCATTTCAACTACAGGTAGTCCTCGACTTACGACCGCAATGGAGCCCAAAATTTCTTCTTGTTAGGTAAGACATTTGTTAAATGAGTTTTGCTCCATTTTACGACCTTTCTTGCCACAGTTGTTAAGTGAATCACTGCATTTGTTAAGTTAGTAACACGGTTGTTAAGTGAATCTGGCTTCCCCATTGACTTTGCTTGGCAGAAGGTCGCAAAAGGTGATCACATTGCCCGGGGACACTCAACCGTCGTAAATATGAACCAGTGGCCAAGCATCCGAATTCTGAGCGCAGGGCCAGGGGGTTGCTGCAACGGTTATAAGGATGAAAAATGGTCATAACTTACTTTTTTCAGTACCGTTATAACTGAGTGGTCACTAAATGAACTATTGTAAGTTGAGGACTACCAGTAATTCATTTGTGCCTGTTTTATGTATTCTATTAATCTCCTGGATAGAAAACAAAATACAGGTAGTCCTCCACTTGTGACCACAATTGAGCCCAAAATTTCTGTTGTTAAGTCAGACATTTGTTAAGTTTTGCCTCATTTTACGACTTTTTTTGCCACCGTCATTAAGTGAATCACTGCAGTTGATAAGTTAATAACCTGGTTGTTAAGTGAATCTGGCTTCCCCATTGATTTTGCTTGTCAGAAGGTTGCAAAAGGGGATCACATGACTTTGGGACACAGCAAAGGTCATAACTATGATCCAGTTGCCAGGCATCTGAATGTTGGTCACATGTTCATGGGTCGTAACTATGAAAAATGGTCATGTCACTTTTTTCAGTGCTGTTGTAACTTTGAACAGTCCCTAAAGAACTGTTGTAAGTTGAGGACTACCTATACACAGAAATAACATAATTGACTTACCATCAGCATAAGGGAATCCTTCCGATGACTTATCGAAAGCTACACCGTGGGGCATCATGCTATGGTTCTTGTCTCCTCTATTGAGAAAAGTAACCAAGATGATATCACCAACTTCAGCTTTGATAACTGGGCCTTGAAATTAGAGGTAAATGAATTAATTGTTAAAAAAAGGATTAGTTGAAAGCATCATCTTATCCAGTGGTGGGATTCAGCCGGTTCGCACCACTTTGGCAGAACCGGTAGCTAATTTTTTGTTGCCCGGGGCCCAAAATGGACTTCCGGAAGCGGCATCCACCCAGAGAACCAGTTATTCACATATCTGAATCCCACCACTGATCTTATCTCTGCACCAGAAATTATCCCTACTTCCTTCAGCCTCCACCCATTCCTCCTTGTGACTCTCACTCCAATCTTTTCTAAGAAATCATTTTACAAGCTCCCTTTCTCCATGTAATCAAATTGCACTCTCACCATCGTGGCTCTCCCTCTCTCTGCTGAAGCACAATATCTCAGTGGTTATTTTTGGGCACTGCATGAAACACATTTGGCTAGAGGCTACGGCTAAAGTACTGCGCCTTGCCCTTTCCACCACCCATATACTGTAGGAAAGGGAGAGACTATATGGGGTTATAGATGTATTTCCTTTGGGACATTTTCTTCCCAAGCACTGTCATGAATGTTCTGTTCGCAACGCAGACATGAAGACGAGGCAGCTGGTGCAACAGATGATCTTTGTTGTGTACATGCACTGAACAGAAGCCAGAACAGAAGAGAGAGAAATAATGGCAACATGCCCTTTTTATACTCCCCCTGCAAGGGGAGGCTCAACCAATGAATGCAGGCCATTCTCCTGCCTCGCACATGCGCACGAGGCTGGAGACAGCCTGTCTGGGTCCCGGGCAGACATGTGGGCTACCCGGGTCTATACAACCGGTCCCGGGCAAACACGTGGTCTGCCCGGGTCTCTGCAGTTGTCCTGCAGGTTCCCTGAACCTTGCTGATTGGCTCAGCAAGGCCCAGGACACAACAATGAACATCAACCATTCTAATTCCATTTCCACCCACAAAATCTGATGTTGTGCAGGTGGTCCTCGACTTACAACCACAACCGAGACCAACGTTTCTGTTGCCAAGCAAAACAATTGTTCAGCCAGTTGCACCCCGTTTTATGATCTTTTTGCCATAGTTGTTAAGTGAGTCACAGCAGATTGATAAAGTGAATCTGGTTTCCACCATTAACTTTGCTTGTGTGGGAAGCCAGCTGGGTAGGTTACAAATGGTGGTCACATGACCCCAGAAGAGTGCAAACTGTCATAAATATAGGCCGGTTGCCAAACACCCGAATTTTGATTACGTGACCATGGGATACTGCAATAGTCGTAAGTGTGAAAAATGGCCACAAATCTCTTTTTTCAGTACCGTAAGTGGAACTGAATGGTCACTAAAGAAATGGTTGTAAGTCGAGGACTACCTGTATCCAGTTTAGTCACGTGACTCAGTTTATGGCTAAATGTCTGTGGAGAGAAGGAGACGAATAAAAAGAAGGAGGAGGGGGAGGAGGGGGAGGAGGGGGAGGAGGAGGAGGAGGAGAAGAAGTAGGGGAGGAGGAGGAGAGGAGGAGAAGAGAAAGGAGAGGAGGAAGAAGAAAGGAGGAGGAGAAGGAAGAAGAGGAGGAGGAGAGGGGGAGAGAGAGGAGGAGAAGGAGGAGGAGGAGGAAGAGGAGGAAGAGGAGGAGGAGAAGGAGGAGAAGGAGGAGAAGGAAGAGGAGGAGGAGGAGGAGGAGGAGAAGGAGGAGGAGGAGGAGGAGAAGAAGGAGGAGGAGGAGGAACAGTTTCTTGGATGAGAAGCAAAACTTCTTCCCCAAGGAAACCCTTCCAGTTGCCTTTTGAAAAAGCACCTTTGAGACATGACCTAGTTTAGTTTTCATTCACAAAACTGAGATGGCATCTTCTAGAGTTTAAAGTTCCTCATACAGAGAAAACTATATCTTATGAACACAACGCTATTAGGAAGCCCATATCTGCAGTAAGTTCTGATGTAGACATTATTTCAGTATCATTGGCTAGGGTTTCATCGTGGCTTGGCTGGGTTCAGAACTGCTCTTAATGTGTGCCGTTATCAGAGTAGCGTGTCTGAATCCCGTGCCAGGCAAACCCCCCAAAGTTTTCCCCACCTCATACCAAGTATGCCAAGATGGGCCTCAGATGCCGGTCGCTTCTTTTTTCTGCTAAAGCTACCATCGGTGTAGGCCACATAGTGGACTTTCCAGTAGCGTCCTCCAATTCGATCATCTCCTTGTCTAAAGTAAGGCGCTGAGTCACTGCGAAAACATGAAATGTGAATGTCGGTTACAAAGCTCCCTGTGGATTTGTAATGCTGGGATATGTAGTAGTAGGGCAACCTGAGTCATGTACCTGCACAGGTGACTCCTTTAAAGTAGACCAGATGATAAACTTCAAAGCAGGGACAGAAGTTTGGAAAAAAGACCTTGCTCGTTGTCACTTAATGAATTTCCATTCAAATCAATTTGTGATCTGAATCTGGCACTTCACCCATTTTATAAAAACCGTGATGGCGCAGTGGTTAGAATGCAGTATTGTAGGCTGACTCTGTTCACTGCCAGGAGTTCGATCCTGACCAGCTCAAGGTTGACTTCCATCCTTCCAAGGTCAGTAAAATAAGGACCCAGACTGTTGGGGGCAATATGCTAACTGTGTAAACCGCTTAGAGAGAGTTTTAAAGCACTATGAAACGGTATATAAGTCTAAGTGCTCTTGCTAAGCTCTATGTATTATGTTCCCACAAATATTCATAACCTGGTACACCTGTTCACCGACTCACAAAGTAACCAAATAAGCTTTATTCTGGGCTTGCAGGAGATATTAAACCAAAATCATTTGATGCTAAACCTAATCAAATAGTTCACATTATGAAAGTACAGCTTGTGTGTTGCCAACACAATTATGTGGGACAAACAAGTTAATTTAAAAGTTTTAGACACTTACAAAGCCACTTGCAACTTGTCTTAATGAGAAGGGGGAAAGACAATAATAAAAGAGGAAGGAAAAGGGCTGGGATTGAATAGATTAACGAATGATGCTGACCTGTCAGCGGCATTTAAAGGTTGCCCAGTGAATGTATTAATACCACCAGGTCCGTAATCCCACAGAATTCTTTCAGCAGCAATAAAATATTTTCTTTTATGACCACTCCAGGAAGGAGTGATGTTTTGACCACAAGACTTGATGCTATATAATCCTGACATTCCATCTGCAGTGCAAAAAAGAAACATGAGAAGCATTTAATCGCTTTTGGTCTAATAATCCCACAAAAACTGTCTTTATCCAAGATGCTTATCACAGTCCATTCAAGGCACATGCTCAACTGATATTAGTTACACTCCTGGGTCTCTCAAAACCAATTTGTAAATGAACTGTGATCTTTTTTCAAACAGTGGACATTGGGGTAAACATTTTCAATCATCCAAAATATATTTTAAAAAATGCAAAATTAGACACATTAAAATGAGTAGAATTTGTCTAATAAAATATTAACAAGAAGAAATGGATGGAAACTAAACAAGGAGAGAAGCAACCTAGAACTAAGGAGAAATTTCCTGACAGTGAGAACAATTAATCAGTGGAACAACCTGCCTCCAGAAGTTGCAAATACTCCAACACTGGAGGTTTTCAAGAAAAGATTGGATAGCCATTTGTCTGAAATGGTATAGGGCTTCCTGACTGAGCAGGGGGTTGGACTAGAAGACCTCCAAGGTCCCTTCCAACTCTTCTATTCTATTCTATTCTATTCTATTCTATTCTATTCTATTCTATTCTATTCTATTCTATTCTATTCTATTCTATTCTTAGCACAAATCTCCAAGTGGTCCCAAAAATTCTTTATGGAATGGCCCAAATTCATTTATATGTGACTCAGGGTTACACGTAGTCCTAGATTTACAACCATTCATTTAGTGACCATTTGAAGTTACTATGGTACTGAAAAAAAGTGATTTACAACTGTTTTTCATACTTACGACCATTGCAATCATGGGATCAAAATTTGGAAGTTTGGCAACTGGCCTGCATTTATGACGATTGCAGCGTCCCAAGATCATGAAATCACCCTTTGCTACCTTTTGATAAGCAAAGTCAATAGGGAAGCCAAATTCACTTAACCACTGTGTTACTAATTTAACAACTGCAGTGATTTACCTAACAACTGTGGCAAGAAAGATAGTAAAATGGAATGAAAGTCACTTAACAAATTCTTGCTTAGCAACTGTAATTTTGGGCTCAGTTATGGTCATAAGTTGAGGACAACCTTTATTTAGCAATAGGGTAGGGTAGGGTATAGAACAGTGTTTGTCAACCTTGGAAACTTTAGGACATGTCGACTTCAACTCCGGAATTCCCCAGTTGAAGTAAAGTCCACACATCTTAAAGTAGCCGAGAAACACTGGGTTAGAACCAGGTTAGATTCAGATCTGCCATGGATTTAGGATCTGCTTACATCCAAATTCTGGCCCAAATCTATCTGAGAAGTCTCCACCCTGCCTTAGAACACGGCACGCGTTTCTGAATATCTAGCACGCTGCTGCTTGTTGAATTGTTTACCTGGCATGTGACGATTGACTTCACAGTTTACAAGCCATTTCCCAATGTTCTGCGCAACCATCCTTGCCGTGATGAAGGTGGCAGGAAAAAGGCTAATGACATCTGTCCTATATCCTCTGTTAATCAGGACATGATCAAAGAAGTGCACAGAGTGAACATCCAATTCGCTCCCCATTCCAATCAAGTACCAGGACACCAAATCACCACTACACATTTCCAATCCAGGGAGGTTTCCGTACATGTATCCATTAATTGCTATAAACGTATAACACAAATAAAACCAGCAAAAGTTAGGAGAAATGGGAATGCAACAAAGCACTTTCTTCCCAAAACAAGTCTTGAGAATATGCTCCTAGCAATTGTTTAAAAAACAAAAAAATAGCATTTTGCAATGTTAGATAAATATCTAACAGGAATACCAATATCCAGTATGAAACTGATTGCCACTAATGTGGTTTCTCCTGAATTAACTAATCAGAGGCTGGATGGCCATCTATCTGGAATTCTATAGTATTATCGTATTATTTGCTCAGTACGTGGTACCTGACTCAACAGCAAAAACTGTTAGAAGGATCTAGGAGTCCTAGTGGACAATCACTATGAGCAACCATTGTGCTGCAGCTACCAAAAAAGCTAATGCAGTCCCCCAGGTTGCATTAACAGAGAGAAAGAATCAAGATCATGTGATGTGTTAGTACCACTTTATCATGCTTTGTTAAGACCACACTTGGAATACTGCATCCAGTTTTGATCGCCATGATATGAAAAAGATGTTGAGACTCTAGAAGGAGTGCAGAGAAGAGCAACAAAGATGTTTAAGGGACTGGAGGCTAAAATATGAAGAACAGTTGCAGGAATTTGATAAGTCTAGTGCAGGGGTAGGCAACCTTGGCTCTTTTATGACTTGCGGACTTCAACTCCCAGAATTCCTGAGCCAGCATGGCTGGCTCAGGAATTCTGAGAGTTGAAGTCCGCGAGTCATAAAAGAGCCAAGGTTGCCTACCCCTGGTCTAGTGAAAAGTCTAATGAAAAGGACTATGGGTGATATGATAGCATATTTGAGGGGCAGCCACAAAGAAGAGGGAGTCAACCTATTCTCAAAGCACGAGAAGGCAGGACAAGAAACAATGGATGGAAGCTAATCAAGGAGACAACCAACCTAGTGTCAACGCTGCTAACATCGGATGTTCTTGCTTTGACAACAGATGGAAATGTAGCCATCTTTTCTCTTTCTGTTTTAGAGTTAGTTGATGCTGGGAGGGGGGATGTGGATGAGAGTCCAGTTAGTCATAACAATAATAACTCAGCCATGGGAATCCAAGGTTATTGCGCCCAGAGTTGATAAAGATTTGGCGGGCTGGAGAGCTGGGGAGAAAGCCCGCACTTCAAGCTAATTGGGGAATGTGATTTATGACTGTTAATTGGAGGAGGGAATTGTGCTTTGCTACTTTGTGCCCAGAGGAGGGGAATTCAGTTTTTGGCTTTAACTATGTAGTGCCGATACTTTGTTTCTCGAATAAAAGATTTTTTAAGGTAAACAATGCCTCAAAATTCTTTTGAAGAGTTTCATCTGTCGGAACCATGACATCTAGAAATAAAGAGAAATTTCCTGACGGTTAGACTAGACTGGACAACTTCTAAGGTCCATTTCAACTCCTTTATTCCAACTTTCTGCACTGTCTCATTCTTAGGTGAGTAACAGGGAATTTCAAAGTATTACACTTTCTAGACTAAAATGCTATTCCCACTATTTATTTGTGTTAATCGAAACAAAATTCTAAGGCCATAAACTTACCCTGCCCGTGTATACTGGCTATTGAATTAATGGAACTTTATCTGATAATGTCTCCTTAGTTCTGATACTGTCCTGTCATCTTTCAAGTTGCTTGCTGTGGTCTTCTGGTTTACAACTTGGTCCTTTATGCATTCATGCGTTACATTAAGCTCCAGTTGATGAACCTGGAAGTCTTAATAAAATGAATCTCACCAGCTTAAAATCCACCCTCACCTGGTTTACATAATCTCTCTTTTCCAGGGAGGATGCTGAAATGTCACCATTTGAACACAGAACATAGAATCATAGGACCAGAAGGGACTTAATTCAAGTGAGAAGCACTGCTTGAAATGAAAGGTACTTTGCCTTGCAAACTCTATTTCAGCCTGCAAGCAATCTAAACACAAGGCCCTAATAATATTACTGAAATGTAACTTATCATTTCAAATTTCTTACTTAAGAAAAGCTGCAGCAGCTACGGTAGATCTCATACTCCAAATCAATTATGGCTATAAAAACAGCATCTTACCATGGCATCGGTTATGGCAGACATGTCAAACACAAGGCCCAGGGGCCAGATGCGGCCCGCAAAGTGGTTTCATGTGGCCTGCAAAGCCATCCTGGAAACAGTGAGTGAATGGCCCCCGCTGCCTTGGCCCTGGCCCAGGCCGGCCGGGAGCCAATGTACAATTTTGTAGTGGCCATCTATGCTGAAACGCATTCAGTCTTAGCTCCACAAGGCCGTCTGGAAACAGCAAGGGACCGGCCCCTGCCGTGTTGGCCCCACCCCCTGGGTGCATGCTGGGGAGGCTCCTCCAGTGGACCATGCCTTGGCACTTGCCCTGGTCCCACCCCCTTCTGCCACAGACCCTCAGATCTGTCCCACTCCTGCCCAGGCCCCACAGGCAGCCTTGACACGAACGATGTAGAGCTGGCCATGCCCACCCAGTAGGCCACACTCACTCCATCCACGCACACCCAGTAGGCTGCACCCACCCTGGCCACACACCCCCGCCCCCCCCCCGAGGGCAACCGCAATGCTGATGTGGCCCTCAATGAAATTGAGTTTGACACCCCTGGGTTATGGCAACAACTTACATAGCATAATATTGCTGAGCTGAAAATCTTCATCCTCTTTATCGACCGTACTAGGATCTAAGCAAAAAGTGTTTATATTCTCATCCAGGTACCAGCTGAAATTTTCATCTATATTGCTGAACATCAGGGCAAAGCCTTTGAAGTTGTCTGCCGGTGAAGCTGAAATGTTGTCTAAAAATCCTTTAAAAAGAAATTTTTTTAAAAAAAAATCCTCTTAAGGACATTTATTTGGAACATGCTCAAATCTGCAAAAATTCTTACTCTGAAACCAACCCCAAGTTAGAAATAATGTACCAAAGAAACAGCAATCCAGCCCACACAGATACCAGGCGTCTGGGGCACGCCAAAATCATTTTTTAAAGAACTGAATATTGCCAAAACCTTGCACGTTTGCCAGCTTTTGTGCACTGTTGAAATACTGCAAGATTTCAGGCAACAATACTATAATTCCAACAATGTGCACTTTGTAATGTGCAAATTCTCACAGACATTTGAGGGTGAGATTGTTGAATTCTTACCAGGGAATTCTTGGGGAGGGGATACATTTATTTTAATGTCTTGCTCCCTATATCATTTCAGAGACTTTTGGTTCTGAAGACACATGGTCTACATACTCGGGATTACAGATAGTCCTCAATTTACAACAGTTCACTTAGTGAACAACCAGCTAAAATGGCAACATCACATATGGAGATGTCAGGAAAGCGGTGAGATGACTGTGCGCGGCAGAACACACACTCCGCACGGGCGGGGCATGAGGAGAGGAGCAGAGCGCCGAAATTCAAACAGCTGTCAATGAGCACGACAAAAACAACAGAGCAATTAACAGAGCAATTAGTTTTTTATATATATATATAGTTTTATATATATATATATAGTTTTTTATATATATATATAGTTTTATATATATATATATATAGTTTTATATATATATATATAGTTTTATATATATATATATAGTTTTATATATATATATATAGTTTTATATATATATATATAGTTTTATATATATATATATATATATATATAGTTATAGTTATAGTTATAGTTATAGTTATAGTTATAGTTATAGTTATAGTTATAGTTGTTATAGTTATAGTTATATATAGTTATATATAGTTATATATAGTTATATATATATATAGTTATATATGTAGGTCTTTGGTAATTCAGGTTTTCTCCCGTGTAAAATTGAAAGTGTCACTTTCAATTTTACACGGGAGAAAACCCGAATTACCAAAGACCTACATACAAACACCCGTGAAAACCTCAGAAAACAAATATAGTTATATATATATATATAGTTATATATATATATAGTTATATATATATATAGTTATATATATATATATAAAACTAAAACACAGATCACCAAGACTGAAGAATTTATTTAAAAACTTAGCTTTCGTCAGCATCTGCTGACATCGTATATATAACTATATATAACTATATATAACTCTATATATAACTCTAACTATATAACTCTATATATAACTCTAACTATATAATTCTATATATAACTCTAACTATATAACTCTATATATAACTCTAACTATATATATATATATATATACACATATAGTTATATAGTTATATAGTTATATAGTTATATAGTTATAGTTATATAGTTATAGTTATATATAATATTTTGTTCCAACACTATTAAATATTCATATTAATTAAAATCTGTACCTTTCTTACAAACCAGCAAAGGTCCAATTAACCCACTGCTGATATCTTTTGGGGAGTTAATGTGTGAATGGTAAATCCAGGTCAGACATGGTGGATCAGCTGGAGTAGGTGCAAAATCCTCAGAAACTGGCCATGTGTATGTGTAGTTGGTCCCAGGGAGAACAAAGTCATCTTCTTTACTCTTTCCACTTGTTCCATCAGGATAAAGAGCCCCTGAAGCAGATAAGGAAAGAAGACTGTCTGAATCCATAATATTTTCATTTAAATTGTAACAGCACTTTTTCTGCTTCCAAAGTTCAAAGGTGCTCCTGGATTCTTATGCCATTTTAAAAAGAGAATAGAATAGAATAGAATAGAATAGAATAGAATAGAATAGAATAGAATAGAATAGAGTGGAGTGGAGTGGAGTAGAGTGGAATGGAATGGAATGGAATGGAATGGAATGGAATGGAATGGAATGGAATGGAATGGGATGGGATGGGATGGGATGGGATAGAATTCTTTATTGGCCAAGTGTGATTGGACACAGAAGGAATTTGTGTCCAGTGCATAAGCTCTTTAGTGTACATACAAGCAGTAAGTGATAAATCATGATCATAGTCATCATAAAAATACATCATAAATCATAAGATACAACACTTAGTGATAGCCATAGGATACTAAAATAAGCACATAAATCATACTAGGATACTAAATAAAATAATATAAATCGTAAGATACAAGCAACAAAATTCTAGTCATAAGTAGTTAGGAGATTGGTAAAAGGAAAAATGAGAGGAATAATGGTAATACATAACACAGCTTTACTAGATAGTTTGACCATGTTGTGGGAATTAGTTGTTTAGTAGAGTGATGGCATGGGGGGGGAAACTGTCCTTGGGTCTAGTTGTTTTGGCGTGCAATGCCCTATAGCGACGTTTTGAGGGTAGAAGTTGAAACAGTTTATGTCCAGGATGTGAGGGATCTGTAGATATTTTCACTGCCCTCTTTCTGGCTTGTGCAGTGTACAGGTCCTCAATGGGAAAAGATGAAAAAAAAACCTTCTTGAAATACGGGTAGTCCTTGTTTATCGATGGTAATGGGACCAGAATGCGGTTGCTAAGTAACGTGGTTATAAAATACAATGTCATGTGACTGCATCAACTTACAATAGTCGTTCCAACAGTGACAGTTGCTATTGTTAGGCGAATCCTGCGCAGTCTGTGTCCTGCGGCTATTGGATTGCCATTTGTGACCTCCTGCTGGCTTTCCCACTGATTTTGCTTGCCAGAAGCTGGCAGTGCAAGTCACAAATGGTTATCGCATGATCACGGGACGGTCAACGCTGCTAACATTGGATGTTCTTGCTTTGACAATATATAAAGAGGCAGCCGCTCTCTGTATAAGCTGTGTGGTATTTTTAGAGTTAAATTAGATGATGCTGGGAGGGGAGGAGAAAGAATGTGTGTGGGGGCTTCCGGTTCCGGATCGTGGCACACGCAGTCGCATGGAGAGATCCGTCTCTCCCACCGGCTGTTTTCCCTCCGCCGGTAGACCCTTAATCGGGTCGAAAGTCGCCCCGGAGAGGCGACCACCGTTGAGGAGGCCCTCGTTTGACTGGGGAAAAGCGGCATCTCCCTCCTTAGTCCGAGCTAGCTCCTTAGGGCCGTCGGACAAAAGATCGGCCAGTAAAATGGACGATCACTTTGCTGCACCAGCCGAAAGCCAGAAGAAGAACTAAGCACAAAGAACCCCCGTGGAGAATCCGGGTGAGACCTTTCCTCCCCCTTCTTTCCCTAATTACTCTCCTGTAAAAAGCTTTTGTATTTGAATTACTTCCCTGCTGTGAGGGAGCAGCGTTTGGGCACTTGGGAAAAACAGCTTTGGGAATTGAAAAAAACAACAACCAGTTAATTTTTTATTGACTATTTAATTTCTGGAATACTGAGGGGGCCTGAAGATATTTTTATACTTGATCATTATTATCATAACTACGCGTCTATTATTTTGGAGAGGCCTTTCTTCATCTTTTTAACGTGAAAAACAAAAAATCTATTAACTTGGAAAGAAAGAAAGAAAGAAAGAAAGAAAGAAAGAAAGAAAGAAAGAAAGAAAGAAAGAAAGAAAGAAAGAAAGAAAGAAAGAAAGAAAGAAAGAAAGAAAGAAAGAAAGAAAGAAAGAAAGAAAGACCTTATAGCCTGCTGAGGACACCTTGTGACGAAAAGTGTTACTGCAACTGTATATTTTTCTCATTGCTAGAGGATGGCTCTGACCTTCAAAAAATGATAAGAGTAAGATAACTGAAACAGCTGTGTGCTGATTTGGTCTATTGAGAATTGGAGGTGAAATAAAACCTTCACTAAAAGATTAAAAGATCTGTTCACCACTGACATGGAACTTAACACACAGCTGGACTATGAACTTATATTGGAAAAAATCTTGGAAGCCACGGAGGATATGAACTCTTACTTCCAAACTTTGACGGATCAAATTATAGGCCGAAAAACAGTGGAGAAGGAGCAGATTGGAGCTAAAGAGACTAGTGAGCAATATTTACAACCTAAAGAGGAATCATGTCTACAACTCAACTATGAAATTACACCGAGAGAAATTGTGGAAACTAAGGAACAAACCAACTTTATACAATCCCAAATGCAATCTATGGAGAAAGCTTAATGATCAAAGAATAATTTTAACTGAGATGCCTGAAGCATCAACATCAACAGAGACTGACACTCAGATACAAGTTATTGAAAACTGTGATAATGTGGACAAACAACTAGCAACTATAACATGGAATAAAATGGCTTTTATCATCCAAAGGCTACTAGAAGAAAGGAAAGAGAACTTTGACCAATTTGAAGCGTTGAGGAATATTGACTCTCTAATATTGTGGTTTGATGATGCAGGAATTTTATTATGGAAACCGGTATGGCACAGAAAGAAACCAAGAGTTAGATTTAAAAATGTATTTTAAAGTTTTACTTAATGGGTTTAAAAAGGCTTTTGAGTTTTTGACTGATTTTATAACTAACGGAGTACGTGAATTTTCTAAGAGAATACCCTTTGTAATAATACTTTGTCTTAGATATGATAATTATTGGAGAGGTAAACTTTATCTACTGGGTTAAAAAGATTTTTTATAGACATAGATGAATTGATAGAATATATATTTAAGTCAGATAGAAACCTATTTGTTGGTTTGATATTTTTATTTTAAATAAGATAATTATTTTGTAATAGAAGAAGAATAAGAGGGATTGGTGACAAGAGAAGAAATGGTATTAATGAAGAAAATATAAGAATGTTACTGCGGGAATAATATACTCATTTTAGATATAATTATTATGTTAAAAAGGGACACCCGAAGTGTTAATAATATGTCTATTTAAGGCTAATTGGAATATGGTAACTGTAAATTAGTAAAGCCTAAAAACAGGACTTGGATTTCTATAATTGAAATGTGATTGATATTTGATAGGATTGTTTGAAGTTTATTTAGAAATGTATTAACTTGAATAGGTAAGACTATATGAGGGAATTAGAGAGGGAATTTTCAATGAATTAATTTGAGCTATATATCTGTGATTGTCTTTTTGGATGTTTGATATACCCACCTCCACGGTGTTTCATAAGCACCTTGATGTAACCCTTTCACCCCCATAAAAATCCAATAAAATATATATTTTTTTTAAAAAAAATGTGTGTGGGGATTAGTTAAGATAAGAAACCGGGAGGGCTACAGAACGGAAGGGAAACTTTGCCCTTCAAACTAATTGGAGAACGTGATTTATGACTGCAAATAAGAGGAGGGAAATAGACTGGAATATTATGTGCTCAGGGGAGGGGAATTCAGATCTTAGCATCCTCCATGCTGTGCCGACACTTTGTTATATGATTAAAGACTTTTCAGGATAAACGATGCCTGGAAGTTCTTTGAAGTGTTTTGTTAATCGGAACTATGACAGGGACATTGCAACATCCTTAATTTTGAGCTGGTTGCTGAATGATAGCCTTTTTTTTTTTAAATGAACCCCTTGGAATTACCTGGGTAATTGTGAGAATCAGACCATTGGACTGATCCAGAATATGGCTCAATACATTAAGGGATATTTTTATATATCTCCGCAGACTAACTGAGGTGTGAAGGACCAGGCCATTTCAGCCTAGTGCCAGCACGCTATTCCAGAGTCACTGTTCTGGACCAACCAGTAGCTAAGAACTGTATGTTAGAATGTTTAGCATTTATGGGGTTAAGCGCTGTTTCCTTAGGAGATGGCTTATGGGTAATGTAGTTTCAGCAGTCAGTTTATCTAGTCAGTGGGAGGAGTTCAAAGGTTTATGACTGTACTTCCTGGCTCTGTGCCATTGTTTGTTCTCTTCACATTGGGATCCAGCCTCATGGCTCGGACACAGCAATCATTCAACATGTGATTTATATACAGGACAGGAGGACATCACTGTCTTTCAACCTAATGATATGGATCCAGATTAATATTGCATTCTGGACATATTTCATCTTAATCGTGAGTTGTTGAATATCTCTGTGAATAAAGTATTCTTCTTTGATCTGTTCATTCGAGTAAACAACTACCTGTCTACACAGAAGTAGATAGTCACACTAGCAGTATTATTGGAGAATAACGTCTGAAACAGAAAGGCAGAAAAGAAGTTATTTGTTTTACCTTCTGAGTCCTTCTTGTAGAAGACGCCGTGCGGATGTACAGAATATGGCCGGGAAGCAAAGTTTTTAAAATGAATCACAAAGGTGTCCCTTTCTTCAGCCTTCAGCACCGGACCAAGAACACCCAGCCAAGATGGCTTGGCAATCTCGTGAGAGTAGGAATCATCGGTGAACTGTTTGAAAATTGCCTTCTTGTAAACTTGTCCAATCCTGCTAGGTCCTCTTCTCAGAGTCTTATTTGCCTCCCTACAATGAAAAGTGGGAAAACCCATTCCCATCATGGTAGAAGATTAAAGTTCAAATACAGGTAGCTCTTAACTTACAAGAGTTCATTTAGTGACTGTTCCAAGTTACAACGGCACAGGAAAAAGTGACTTATGATCTTTTTTTTCCACACTTACAATTGCTGCAGCATCCTCATGGTCATGTGACCAAAATTCAGAGGCTGGACAATTGATTCATATTTATGATGGTTTCAGAGTCCTGGGATCAAGTGATCATCTTTTGCGACCTTCTGAGAAGCAAAGTCAGTGGGGAAGCCAGATTCACCTAACATCCACATTACTAATTTAACAAGTGCAGTGATTTATTTTAACAACCGTGGAAAGAAAGTTCGTAAAATGGGGCAAAACTCACTTAATAACTTCACGCTTAGGAATAGAAATTTTGGGCTCAATTGTGGTCGTACGTCGTACGTCGTACCTGTAATGTATCACTTCCATTCTCCAGAATATGGGGAATTTTTTTTTAAAAAAAATGATCAAATGTGTATACTAATTTAAGCTTGATACAAAACAAAATATAGGAATCTGAAATTCAGGTGTTACAGATCCCCTAATAAACAAACCAGCAAAGAGAGAGAAGCAATATGTCATTTAATATAAATATGACAGAAATGTAGGATGGGATGAGTGTTTCCAGATATATATTTGTTCACAAATGGTGAGAAGAATAGAGAGCATGATGGAAAGTACCCAACAGTGCTTTCATTTGAATGACCCGGGGTTCGGTTAACAGATGTGGAGCTGTGATGAATGATAACCAGTGAGAAACAGAAGATAGGTAGAACCTTGTAGTCATAAATTTAAGACACAAATGAGTTATATCTTGAATATGGATTTCCAATTCCATTTTTCTTCTGCTACAAGGTAATTTCTCATCTACTTGCCTAAAACTAAAGGTTTCCCTTGCCCAGTTGTGTCCAACTCTAGGGTGCGTTGCTCATCTCTGTTTCTTAGCCGAGGGAGCCTGTGTTGTCCATGGTCATGTGACAGGGTGACTATATGCTGAGGTGCACGGAACATTGTTACCTTCCCACCAAAGTGGTACCTATTTACCTATTCACATTTGCATGCTTTCGAACTGCTAGTTTGGCAGGAACAGGAGCTCACCCCATCATACAGTACTAAGGACTCAAACTGCCAACTTTTTGGCCAACAAGCCCAGATCTTAATTGGTTGACCACCACAGCCCCTTAGATATACTTACATACATATAAGTTCATCAATTTGACATTGGCAAACACTCAACTTGAAATTTGGGAGGATCTAACCCTATTGACCTTCTATAACGGGGGTCCCCAACCTCCAATCCATGGACCGGCACTGGGCTATGGCATGCCAGCAACCGGGACGCGCAAACAAGCGAAGCCCCTCCGCGGGATGCAGGCAGCGCGTGAAACCACACCCCCTACGGTCTGCGGGAAGAACCTCTCTCCATGGAACCGGTCCCTGGTGCCCAAAAGGTTGGGGGCTGCTGTTCTAGAAGTCTACAATATTTTCCTCAGGCATTAGTGCTTGGATATTAGGAATGACTGATATACATGTGTTTGTTTTGAAACTCTGGATACTTTTTTCTCTGTTTGAATTGTTTTAATTCTGTTTGGTTATGGGACTCATGTATAACTTTTTTTTTGCAAAATCTCTGCCACCAAGAGTTATGTATTTAGGATATATATTTTCTAAATAAAGAAACAAACTTTAAATGTCTATTAAATGTAAACTTGTCAATGCTAAACTAAAGGTATCGAAAAAAAGTTAATAATAAAAAAGACAAAACAGAATTATTATTTAAAAAAAGACACAAATAAATCAAAGTACATAATTGAACAAACAATATCAATCAAGCAGAATAGAGCTGGAAGGGAGCTTGGAGGTCTTCTATTCCAGCCCCCTGCTCAAGCAGGAGACCCTATACCATTTCAGACAAGTGAATATCCAGTCTTTTCTTAAAAACCTCCAGTGGTGAAGCACCCACAACTTCTGAAGGCAAGCTGTTCTACTGGTTAATTGTTCTCACTGTTAGGAAGTTACTCCTTAATTCCAGGTTGCTTCTCTCCTTCATTGATATATATACTACTTGATAAGATAGAAAAATGTGGCTTAGACAGCATCACCAACAGATGGATTCGTAGCTGGCTGACCAGCCGTACTCAGCATGTGGCCCTCAATGGAACTGCATCTACATGGAGGAAAGTGTGTAGTGGGGTGCCCCAGGGCTCTGTTCTGGGCCCAGTGCTCTTCAACATCTTCATCAACGATTTGGACGAGGGGATAGATGGGGAACTCATCAAATTTGCAGACGACACCAAGCTGGCAGGAAAACCAACACTCCAGAAGATAGGCTTAAGATACAGAAGGATCTTGAACATTGAGCGCTATCTAACAAAATGAAATTCAATGGTGAAAAAAGTAAGGTTCTACATTTAGGCAAGAAAAACCAAATGCACAGGTACAGTATAGGTGGTACCTTGCTCAATAGTAGCAACTGTGAGAGGGATCTTGGAGTCCTAGTGGACAATCACTTAAATATGAGCCAGCAGTGTGCTGCAGCTGTCAAAAAAGCCAACACAGTGCTAGGCTACATTAACAGAGGGATAGAATCAAGATCACGTGAAGTGTTAATAACACTTTACAAGGCCTTGGTAAGGCCACACTTGGAATACTGCATCCAGTTTTGGTCACCACGATGTAAAAAAAAAAGTTGAGACTCTAGAAAGAGTACAGAGAAGAGCAACAAAGATGATCAGGGGACTGGAGGCTAAAACATATAAGGAAAGGTTGATGGAATTGGGTATATCTAGTCTAATGAAGAGAAGGACGAGGGGTGATATGATAGCAGTGTTCCAATATCTCAGGGGTTGCCAGAAAGAAGAGGGAGTCAAGCACCTGAAGGCAGGACAAGAAGCAACGGATGGAATCTAACTAAAGAGAGAAGCAACCTAGAACTAAGGAGAAACTTCCTGACAGTTAGAACAATTAACCAGTGGAACAAGCTGCCTCCAGAAGCTGTGAATGCTCCAACACTGGAAGTTTTTAAGAAGAGACTGGACAGCCATTTGTCTGAAATGGTATAGGGTTCCCTGCCTGAGCAGGGGGTTGGACTAGATGACCTCCAAGGTCCCTTCCAACTTTATTATTATGATTATTAGTAGTAGTATTATATAATTGAAAATAAACAGCAGTTAATCACTTCCTCAGTAGCTAGCTTTGTTTAGCTTAAAAGAACATGGCTTTCAATTGTATGCTTTTACAATGTTTGATTATGTCTTTCCATGGTTGTTGGACTTAGCTACTGGAAAAAAGAAAACACCAGTGTAAAATTAAAGTTGGAAGAAAATGAACTTGGCAAGCCATTCCTGTAATATCCAAATATCAGTGAATGCCTATAGGATTGATTTTGCACACAAGAACTTTAGAATTTGATCTGCCTTAGGTAGCATTCTCTTTCCATTTGCAAAAAGAAAAAGAGAACTGAAGGAAACGTATGACATTTGAAGTACTGCATAGAGAACAAAGGGTTCACTTAACAACCATGGCTTTGCTTAACAACCATGGTGATTTGCTTAATGACAAATAAAGGTCATACAATTGGATTATCATGGTTGCAGGAACTGGGTATGGCTAGTGTGGGAAGTCAGCCCCCTCAGAGAAGGAAATATTAAAAGGGCAGAAAAATATATTTCCTCCAAGGATCTTAAAGAAGCAGGAAAGCATGCCCAGTTTTCTTAATAGCCCCAGGTCTCCCTTCCCCAAGCAGAAACCAGTTCTATAGAGATGCAGATGTAAATCCAGGGAGCTAGGAGATTAAGAAGACAAAGTCCTAAAATCTGGGACAGACCCCCACCTGGGACAGGACATGGTAGGATTAACTCACAAAGGCCAAAGAAGCACACCCAAACTCAGGTCAGAATACATGACACAGGAAATAGCCTCAAAACAGGAACAGGAAATAACTCCAAACAAAAGGCTCCAGAGAGTATAAAAATCCACTTCCTACATGTGCTCAGCCCTTTTTCCACTTCTCTTGCTGCTAGAACCATCTTCCTGTCTGGCTCTCCTCTCCAATAAACTACAAGCTTCTTCCCAAAGCAGTTGCCATGTTTATTCCCAGCTTGGATGAACCAGGATGAAGACTTTTCTTACAACACTAGTCTAGAGAAAAGAAGGACTAGGGGTGACATGATAACAGTATTCCAGTATTTGAGGGGCTGCCACAAAGAAGAGGGGGTCAAATTATTCTCCAAAGCACCAGAGGGCAGGACGAGAAACAATGGATGGAAACTAATCAAGGAGAGAAGCAACCATTTCGGAGAAATACTTGTCCGATCTCTTCTTAAAAACCTCCACTGAATTTAATTTGGGAACTTACAATGTTTAGAACAACATCAAGCTTTATTTAATCTTGATTTACAAAACATTTCATGTAGGAAATTCCTCTCATCTTGCAATCCTTTTGCTGATAAGCAAGGAAATTTAGAGTCACCTTATGGGTGGCATAAATTAAATAAATAAATAAATAAATAAATAAATAAATAAATAAATAAATAAATAAATAAATAAATAAATAAATAAATAAATAAATAAATAAATAAATGAATGAATGAATGAATGAATGAATGAATGAATGAATGAGCAAATAAATGAGCAAATAAATAAATAAGCAAATAAATAAATAAGCAAATAAACAAACAAACAAACAAACAAACAAACAAATGAATATTTGCAACTTGTGTGACATGGATCTGTCCTGAAATACAGTATCATGTTTCACAATTTTTTTCACCCCCTTCCCCCCCCCCCAAAAAAGCAAAAAACAAAAAACAACCCAATCTCAACATGAATATTAAGGCTGCTGTTAAAAATTGCCTGGATTTACTTTTGAAATGATAGAAAGCCAACAACGTGTAAGCCACTAAAGCCAGCAAGCTGCATCTGGGTGGCATACACAATTTATCCAATGGAATGAAATAACTTTAAAAAAAACTTTGCCATGCAACAAGAAATTCTGATCTTACTTATCTTCTGCGAGCTTTTGTCCCGTGATCTGATTCTTCCCCGTGGGTGCATAATCCCAATATTCTTCCACAGCTCCAATGTAGTAGATTCTGGTAGTTGCTTGGATTAAGATTAAAAACGGCAGGGTTATACAGATTAAAAGGCAAGCGAGCAGTTTTACAGAAGGCATGATTGTGCAATTCAAGGGCGTGCTGTTTGAGCCAGGAGGCAACAAAAGCACCTTAACCTCTCCCGCTTATAAAAATCCCAGCTAATGAAGCAGGAAGAAAAGTGATGCTCCTCCCATGATTAATTTGAGGAAGGAAAGAGCAGAAAACATGAGCCAACAGAGGGAAGCCTGATACCACATGGGCTTGCTTTGATGATGGGCTTCTTGCCAAGCAAAGTTATAAACATAAATATTCTTTGTATTATCCTTATGAACCTCTTTTCAGATTTTTCCCTTTTTTCAGTTTTCTCTTCGCTTTTTCCAAGCAAATGTGGTCCCTGTACCTGTAAGTTTGATTATGAACTGTCTTTTTCTGTTTCATAAGCAGCAGCAACTTAATCATTGTAAACAGATGTAAATAATCATTTGGGGGTGACCATTTTCTGGCATCCAAAATTTTAAAAAAATGCAAAATTAGACACTCATTAAAATGAGTGGAATTTGACTAAGAACATATTAACAAGAAGCAATGGATGGAAACTGAACAAGGAGAGAAGCAACCTAGAACTAAGGAGGAATTTGCTGACAATTAGAACAATTAATCAGTGGAACGACTTGCCTCCAGAAGCTGTGAATGCTCCAACACTGGAAGTTTTTAAGAAGAGTTTGGACAGCCATTTGTCTGAAATGGTATAGGCCGGCTTTCTGCTTGAGCAGGGGGTTGGACTAGAACAGAGGATCCCCAACCTATGGGCTGCAGCCCACTACCGGGCCGTGGCTCTTGGCCACTGGGCCACGTGAGTAGCTGGGCAATGCACATGCGCGTTTGTGCGTGGTCACCTGCCCTTGTGCCACCATTGCCACGAGTATTGAGCGGGCGGCAGCAGCGCTGCTAGTATTGTGCGGGCAGTGGCATTGCCACAAACTTTGCACAGGCGCCGGCAACACTGCGAGCGGCAGGTGGGCAGCGGCGTGCCACACGCAGGTGTTCTGATCCGGCTCCCCGAACACAACAGAAGATCGGAAAATGCAAAGATAGATTTTGCCACAGATGCATTTCAAAATCAGTTACATATACAATGAGACATCCACTTAATGGACTTCAAATGCAATGGACCAAATTCAGACTTCGATCTCTAAATAATGGACAAGTCAATTGTTTCAATGTCAAAGTGGACCTCTAGGTGTAATTTATATCGTAAGTCTCAAGTTTAATCCAATATTTTTAGTTCAATTGCCTCACGTTTTCACATATTGACATGAATTATATTTTTAAAAAAACGTCAGTGACACCATGGCATAAGTTGTGGTAGCTATGTCAAATCGGATTTCTTAGGCACACATTTAATGGAACTCCTTCAAAAGTACATCAAATCGTGTTTTGCCCTTAATTTAATTGCTAGTTCGACAGATGGAAATATCCTGATATGCACATAATGAAAGCGCATTTCTGATTTGCTTCCTTGCATGAAATTAGATACGATTTACACACAGATTTCATGTGAATCATGAGACACAGTTTTATAACTCACTCCATTCTTTTCCCTTCACTCTATTAGTTTCACTTTTTCCACTCCACCCTGAATCAGCATCCCTACTCCTCACTGAGAGTATTTTTTGGATGCTCTCCTTTTATTTTAGGTGTGGTGACTCAGTGGCTTAAAAGATGCATGAAGGAGTGAGCTCCTGTTACTCGCCCCAGCTCCTGCCTACCTAGCAGTTCAAAAGCATTCAAATGTGAGTAGATAAATAGGTACCACTCCAGTGGGAAGGTAGCAGTGCTCTGTGTTTCGCCATATGCTCTGCGCTATGGAATGATCTCATGCTGGCCACATGACCGTGGAAACATCTTTGCACAGCACTGGTTCAAAGAAAGAGAGATGAATACCATCCCCTAAAGCAGGGGTCTCCAAGCTTTCTGGTTTGGCGGTCTGGTGGGAGAGGGAGGGGTAGGGGCCTTATGCATGCATGGGCAAATGTGAATGTGGCCACATGTGCACACGTGCGCACAAACAGGTTGCGAGCATGCGACCATGCAAACAGGGCTGCAAGCATGCGCACAAGGCTCTCAGCGACTCCGGCGCCTTTGTGAGGCTTGTGGCTCCACCACCACCAGGCTCGCAGCGATGCTACCACTGGCATGAGGATCATGCCATGGCCCCCACGTGAGGTTCACACCGCAGCCCACAGCAATGTCACCACCGATGCAAGGCTCGCACCACAGCCAGCCTACTGCTTGCAATGCTGCCGCTGCCTGCACAAGGTTTGTGGCAATGCCGCCACCTGCGTGTGGCGTGCTGCCGCCCACATGCCACTCACGGCGCTGCCACCGCCTGTGCAAAGTTTGTGGCAATGCCACTGCCCGCAGAATACTAGCAGTGCTGCTGCAGCCCGCACAACACTCGTGGCAATGGTGGCACGAGGGCAGGTGAGCACGTGCAAACGCACACATGCATTGCCCAGCTACTCACGCGCCCAGCTACTCACATGGCCAAGAGGCTATGGCCCGGTAGTGGGCCGCGGCCCATAGGTTGGGGACCTCTGCCCTAAAGAATAAAACCCACAAGGACACCTTTACCTTTACCTTCACCTCTTATTTTAAGATTGTCCAGAATTTTGCAACTTCAGTTCTTCCTGTTCTTGGAAAACAAAATGATAATCCTCTCTTTGCATAATCGATGACACTTTGCTACACAGGTAGTCCTCGACTTACGACCACAATTGAACCAAAAAATTTTGTTCCTAGGCGAGACGCCTCATTTTACAACCTTTCTCGCCACAATTGTTAAATGAATCGCTGCAGTTGTTAAGTTAGTAACACCGTTGTTAAGTGAATCTGGTTTCCCCATTGACTTTGCTTGTCAGAAGGTTGCCAAAGGGGATCACAGGACCCCCCCTGGACACTGTAACCGTCATAAATATGAGTCAGTGCCAAGTGTCTGAATTTTGTTCACGTGACCCTGGAGATGTGCAACGATCATATGTATGAAAAACGATCATAAGTCACTTTTTTCAGTGCCATTGTAACTTTGAATGGTCATTAAATAAACTGTTGCAAGTCGAGGACTACATATATAAGCAGCTGTGCTCATGTCTTGACCACTGCTCAGGTCAGCCTATATTAAAATAAAAGAGAGAAGCACCATATGGTAAATTATGCAATATGGTGAACTGTCCCATCATATATTGCAAGGAGTAAAACGTAATGTCAATATCATGTTGTATTTATACTATAATCTTTGTGGGCAGGATGAATGCCACATCAGCAGTAACTATCTGCTAAATAAGCCTCAAAACTCCAGCCTTAATTTTACCTAGCCCATGTTAAATGGTACTTGCATTTCGATATGTTTTAGTGTTAATTGCCCTGTAGGATGATTCAATTTTGCATCATGCATACAGCAGAAGATCCAAAATATTTTTTTAATGTAGCTAAGGATCTGTATTCCCCCCCCCCAGATTCTACTATATTAATGGTAAGTCACCCCAAATCATTACCTAGGTAGGCAGCTATATATGAATGAATGAATGAATGAATGAATGAATGAATGAATGGCAACAAATGAAGAATGGGATTTCATTCTATGAACAAAACTGGATCCTTCCACTTAAGTGACTGTCTTAGTTGCCTAAAGTCATGCTGTCTACATTTATGTACTTGCTACTACAGGTAGTCCTTGACTTATAACCATTTGTTGAGTGACTGTTTGAAGTTATAATGGCACTGAATAAAGTGTCTTATGATGGGTTTTCACATTTACAACCATTGATCAAAATTTGGATGCTTGGCAACTGGCATGTATTTCTGACGGTTGCACTGTCTCAGGGTCATGTGACAAATACAGGTATATGCACCTGGAAGAATATTCTCAGATACAATCACTTACTTGCACTCTGAAGTGGAACAATATAAGAAGACCCATCTTAACTTGCTTGTCCTGTAGCCTGACCTTGTTAGCATTTTGGCTCCATGGTCACCATAAAAAAGGGATATAAAGGAAGTTGATTCCATAAAAGAATATGGAGTACATAATAACGTGTATGCTCTGTTGACCTGTGACAAATGATTTCAGGACCACATAGCTGCTGGTAATGACACAGATTTATTTAGAGGGATATTATAATTCTATGCAGTTCCCTAGCAGAGTTCCTAACTCTTGTAGAAAGATATTCACTAATCAGAAATGGGCAAATGTTCACTGATCTTGACCCACAAATGAAGCTTTAACTTACTAGCACAGTGATGGCGAACCTTTTAGAGACCGAGTGCCCAAACTGCAACCCCAAACCCACTTATGCATCGTCGAGTGCCGGGTGGGTGTGGCCCATTGGCTGGGCGTGGCCAACTGGGTGGGCGTGGCTGTGGTGGTAACGGCAGATTGGGTGGGACTAAAAAGTTCAATCAATTCCAACTTTGCAAGATCTTTTTTTTCCCCGCGAGAAGTTGATATTGACTGATTGAACCTTTTTTTTTTTGCAAAGGCCGCGGAGGCCTAAAGTGAAAAGGTTTTATAAAACCCAGCTGAAGGCCTAGGACTGGGGCGACGGCGCGCGTGCCCACAGAGAGGGCTCTGAGTGCTGCCTCTGGCACCCGTGCCATAGGTTCGCCACCACTGTACTAAAACATCACAAGGCATCTTCTGATGATTGTGTGAGATCTCTAGAAGGGCAGAGCTGAAAAAATGGCTCTTATTTTAATGGATTTGTGCAGGGGTCCCCAACCCCCGGTCCGTTGACCAGTACCGGGCCACGGCACGCCAGCAACCAGTCCACACAAACAAGCAAAGCCCTATCCGCGGGATGCAGGCAGCACACAAAACCACGGACTCTCCAGTCTGCAGAAAAACCTCTCTCCACAGAACCGGTCCCTGGTGCCCCAAAAGGTTGGGGACCTCTGGATTTGTGGATTGGGGAAGTAAAAGTGGGAATGGGGTCAATTCGACTCCCACTGGCCTTGCACGTCTCAACATGTGGCTATCATATTTCAACAGTACAATCTTGAACTACTTTGGGGACCGGAAATAAGCTGCTGAGTGCCATTCATAGGCTGATCATCTCAAAAATAAATGAAGGAAAAAGAAATCAGGGAAATTGTCATTGTGCCTAAAGGCAACAACACTAAGTGCAACAAAAGTGACTGAAAAACAGTCAAGAGTCTGAAGCTGAGTAGAATAACATAATAGCAGCAGTGGAAACAAAGATTAAGAGAAAAGAGTTATATAAATTAAGAGAACTGGGAATTCTGACACCTTCATCCCAAAACATTTATGTGCTGTCCGGGAGCAGAAACTGAAGTAAACATTCAAAGTTACAACGGCTGTCATGGTTCCAACAGATGAAACTCTTCAAAGAACTTCGAGGCATTGTTTACCTTAAAGAATCTTTATTAGAGAAGCATTACTTCGGTACTTACATAGTCAAAGTCAAAATCTGAATTCCCCTCCCCTGAGCACATAGTATCAAAGCACAATTTCCTCCTCTAATTCACAGTCATAAATCACATTCTCCAATTAGTTTGAAATGCAGGCTCTCCCTCCAGTTCTCTAGCCCGCCAATTCTTATCATCTCTTATTTCAATAATCTTGGTTCACATACTAGTTACAGTATTGTTATGTCTAACTAAACTCCCATGCACATTCCTCCTCCTTTCCCCCAGTATCATCTAATTCTAACTCTAATTCTAAGAGTAAAACACAAGAAGGAAAATGGTTGCAACTCCATATGTTGTCAAAGCAAAAACATCTGATGTTAGCAGCGTTGACAACGGCACTGAAAAAATGTGACTTATGACCATTTTTCACACTTATGACCCTTGCAGCATCCCCATGGAAAATTAGATGCTTGGCAACTGGCATGTATTCCTGACAGTTGCAATGTGCTAGGCTCATATGATTACCTTTTGCGACCTTCTGATAAGCAAAGTCAATGGGGAAGCCAGATTCACTTAACAGCTGTTTTACTAACTTTACTGTCTCGTTTAACAACATAAATTGTGGGCTACATTGTGGTCGTAAGTCGAGGACTACCTGTACTATGCTAATGATAAAATTTACTTTTCTCTGGACCCTTGTCTGGATTTCTCTAGCCACTGCTTAAGCTAAATATCATATCACTTTCTTTTCCTTGATTCCAGTAATGGGTTTACTTGCAAGGTATTTTACCTGAGTGTCATAATCACAACTTGTTGCTCAGTCTACATAGGAGACATTGTGGTCAATTTTTGGAGTGTTTATGGTCGATCCCCTCCAGTTCTTGCAAGTGTTAAAAACTGTTATTTCTAGCAGACAAAAACACAATTAATAACTCTGGCTAAAGTTAATCCATAACTTATAGAAGCCTCTAATTTATTATTAATAAGCTAATAAGCCACCAGATCCTCAAACCAGAAGGATATCATAATTATAAATAGGAATCAGGCTAATTTCCACTTGTCCTACAGATCTTCTCTGGGGACAGGACCACTAAAGAGACCCTTTTCTGTCTCACTATTATTAGAGGTTTTTTTTAAAAATGGTAAAATTTGTATGCTATCCAGAATCTCTTCTGTGAAGGGGTGGATGGGAGTTTAAAAGACAATATTCTACACCAGACTTAGCTTATTTAAACACACATGTAAATTATAAAGTCATGATTCATAGAGAAGCAATTTTGGGTAGTTTGTGATATAACTTTTTAAAAGCAACGCTACCTTTTTAAAAGTGCACAAACCAGAATTTTTTTATATACTGCCCAAATACTTAGCAAGGCTGACATAATTTATAATTGCCGGGTACCTTTCTCTGAAATGAAGCTCCCTTATCATTAAATCACTATAAGGCACTTCAGATGCACTGTAATCATATAATTATTGTAAATGGTTTAAGAATCAATAACAGCCATTAGCAAAGCCAGGCAATCTGTTCTGTCAGACACCCAGGGCTCCAGACTTGGACGCCAAAACAAGCTTCACAGGGAATATGAATCCGGTCTTAGACATCTTAGAATCACAGGGCAGGAAGGGACCTTGAAGGTCTTCTAGTCCAACCCTCTGTTCAAGGCAGGAATCTCATACCATCTCAGTCAAATGGCTGCCCAGTCTATTTTTCAGGGCCTTGCAAAAAAAACAGCTGGGTTGGGGCTAATCAGATCTCCAAGCAAATGGTGGTCCAAAGGGAAAGTGCATAACAGAAAAGGCTCTTCTCCTAACAGCTGATCCCTCCTTGATCCAGTAGGACAGGTAGAAACAATTGGGGAGAGAGAATCTGGTAAGTAACCCTGTCTCCAGCCATGAAGGTCTTTAAAGGTAGCTACCAGCATCTTGAATTGCACCGGGAAGCATCCTAGGAGCCAACAATGTGGTGTTATGTGCTGTGAATCACAGGCACCAATTGCCCACAACACCACATTCTGTACGACTACCAGTTGAATTTCCAAATGCTCTTAAAAGGCAGATCTAAAGTCTGAATTGAACTGTCTAGGTAGGACATTCACCATCCAACCAAGAATTAAGGAGAAATTTCCTGTCAGTGAGAGCAATTAACCAATGAAACAGCTTGCCTCCAGAAGCTGTGGGTGCTCCAACACTGGAAGTTTTTAAGAAGCGATTGGACAGCCATTTGTCTGAAGTGGTATAGGGTCTCTTGCTTGAGAAGCAGTTTAGACTAGAAGATTTCCAAGATCCCTTCCAACTCTTATTCTGTTATATAGCTTCTCTCTGAGCTTGATGGTTTGCTTGCAGATGTTTAATTACCCAACAAGGTAACATCATCAGTGCTGAAAGGGAGAGAGCCAACCCCATTCCCTTTGTGCACTGATGATGTTACCTAGTTTGGTAATGAAATGTTTGCAAAAAAAAACCAAGAGAGTAAAATTGCTATAAAGCAATACCTAGTTGTGTATTTATTATATTTTGCTTTTTTAAAAGTATTTTTAACAAAATATCAGCAAAGGCTAATTCTAGTAACTACATGGTCCCAATGTTGGACTAGAAGACTTCCAAGGTCCCTTCCGATACCGTTATTCTGTATTCCGAATGTAAGAAAAAAAAATAAGAATACCTTATACAGTCCACCTTCCCTTAAGGTTACTATGCAAAGAGATACAGCTATTATATTATGATATGCCCCCATGTACCAAGTTTACATGATGTCTACCATCCCACCACCCTTTTGGAGTGGGAAGGGAGATATTTCTGTTTTTAGATGATATATGTCAGTGGTAGCGAACCTATGGCACGGGTGCCAGAGGCGGCACTCAGAGCCCTCTCTGTGGGCACGCGCACCGTCGCCCCAGTCCTAGGCCTTCAGCTGGCTTTTATAAAACCTTTTCACTTTAGGCCTCCGCCGCCGTGTGCAAAAAAAAAAAAAAGTTCAATCAGTCAATATCAACTTCTCGCGGGGAAAAAAAAGATCTTGCAAAGTTGGAATTGATTGATTGAACTTTTTAGTCTCACCCAGTCTGCCGTTACCACCGCAGCCACGCCCACCCAATTGGCCACACCCAGCCAATGGGCCACACCCACCCGGCACTCGACGATGCATAAATGGGTTTTGGGTTGCAGTTTGGGCACTCAGTCTCTTAAAGGTTCGCCATCACTGATATATGTCCTGAGTGGTCTTTTTTTTAGTTACATTGTTTTAGTTACAAGTTTTACATTTAGGCAGGAAAAAATCAAAGGTGCAAGCACAGATTGGGTGAGACCTGGCTCAAAAACAGCAACTGTGAGAGGGACCTTGGAGTCCTAGTGGACGATCACTTGACTATGAGCCTGCAGTGTGCAGCAGCAACCAAAAAAGCTAATACAATCCTGGGTTGTATAAACAGAGGTATAGAATCAAGATCACGTGAAGTATTAGTACTGCTTTATAAAACCCTAGTAAGAGCACACCTGGAATACTGCAGCCAATTTTGGTCACCATATCACAAAAAAGATGTTGAGAGTTTGGAAAAAATTCAGAGAAGAGCAACTAAGACGATCAAAGGCCTGGAGACTAAAACATATGAAGAACGGCTGCGGGACTTGGGTTTGGCTAGTCTAAAGAAAAGAAGAAAATAGGGGAGACATGATAGCAGTATTCCAGTATTTGAGGGGCTGCCACAAAAAAGAGGGGGTCAAATTATTCTCCAAAGCACCAGAGGGCAGGACAAGAAACAATGGTTGGAAACTGATCAAAGAGAGAAGCAACCTGGAATTTATGAACATTCTTCACACTTATGACAGTTGCAGCATCCCCATGGTCATGTGATCAAAATTCAGATACTTGGCACGTATTTATGACAGTTGCAGTGTCCCAAAGTCATGTGATCACTTTTTGTGATCTTCTGATAAGCAAAGTCAATGGGGAAGCCAGATTCACTCAACAACCATGTTATTATCTTAACAATTGCAGTGATTCACTTAACAATTTGGCAAGAAAGTTGTAAAATGAAGCAAAACTCACTTAACCACAGTCTTGCTTAGCAATGGGCTGAATTGTGGTCGTAAGTCGAGGACTACTTGAACTCAGGAGTTGCAGGAAGGAATATCTAGACTTTTATAAGACTCGTGATGGTGCAATGGTTAGAATGCATCATTGCAGGCTAATTCTGCCGACTGCCAGCAGTTCGTTCCTGACCGGCTCAAGGTTGACTCAGCCTTCCATCCTTCTGAGGTCGGTAAAATGACTCAGATTGTTGGGGGCAATATGCTCAGTTCGTAAACCGCTTAGAGAGGGCTGTAAAGCACCGTGAAGCGGTATATAAGTCTAAGTGCTATTGCTATTATCAGAAGACTATATACAATCCTTCTTTCCTCAGACCAGAGAGATGCAGATATTGTCACTGTGTAAGAAATTTTATGAACTGGAATAGCCATAGCAACAAATCAGCCAATGAGAACTGTTTTTGATTAAGACACAGTATTTGGCTGTGTGAGGCATGTGATCCAGCCTAGGTCTGGGCGTGTCTTAGTCTTCTCTGTGTTGTTTTTTTCTGATCTCCAAGTTAAGAGTTGTCGATGTTCCCCAGAACTGAATGAAACTGTATGTATCATGTTTATATATATTTTATAGATAAAGTTTTTTTCTAAACTATGCCTCCTGCTCATTTTGAATGTGTGCTTATTTTTTGGACTTATTTTTGCGCTGGAAAGCTGTAAAACTGTAACAGATATGCCAATACCCATGTACAGGGTTTTACATGGGAGAGGGGGAATTATATCTTTTATGCAATATATATCCTGTATGGTATCTTCCAGCATCAGATGACTGGTTCCCATTCTCATGACATTCTCATGAGTCCCAAAAAGGAGAAAATCAGTCTCCTGGTGCCCCATGGTGGTATAATACTGTAGAATTGATTTATAGGGAAATTCTATGGTCTTTAGATCATGCATTTTCCCATGTCTTCATTCTTTTCCAAAGCGTGGTAGTGCTCGGTCTTTACCTACTATTGAATTATAGTGCTTTCCACTCACCCTTCTATTTCTCATACTGACAAATCGTATTTAAAAGTGCAAGGTTTTGGAGTTGCAGTTCGTTTGATCAGATGCAACGGAGTGTTATTCTGCAGAAGTACCACCAGATTCCTTCTGATTTTTTGGCTAACACAATGCTCCTCCTACTAAGGACTTCTGATCCTTTGAATCAACGGGCAACTATATTGAAATGAGATTTTGTGACCTCACGACGATTTCCGTTCTGCCCCAATCGCTGCTACTCCTGTGGGTAAATCAATTTTCTGACTTCCCTCTAAAATTACAAGGGACTAAACCTAACAGATTTTATATGCTTGAAGGCTGCTATTGGATCGTGAATGAATAAATGGGAAAAGATTAGAGGATTGCAGAAAAAGATGACATTCACAGAGGAATAGAATCAAGATCGTGTGAGGTACTAGTACAGTTTTATAAAGTTTTAGTAAGGCCACACCTGGAATATTGCATCCAGGTTTGGTTACCACCAGTGCTTTTTTTGTAAAATAAAAAGGTGCCGGAACTCACACACGTCATACAACCCACCTTGCCTATCCTACAAGGTTCCATCCAAAAAAGGTGCCGGAACTCCGTTCTGGGCGTTCTATGAGAAAAAAAGCCCTGGTTACCACATTATAAAAAAAGATGTAGAAACTTTGGAAAGAATGCAGAGGAGAGCAACAAAGGTGATTTTTTGATAATTAGGGGACTGAAGACTAAAATATAGGAAGAACAGTTGCAGGAACTGGGCATGGCTGGTCTAGTGAAGAGAGGAATTGGGGTGACATGAGAGCAGTATTCCAATATTTGAGGGGCTATCACAGAGATGAGGGGATCAACCAATTTTCCAAAGCACCTGAGGCCAGTCAAGAAACAATGGATGGAAACTGATCAAGGAGAGATTCAACCTAGAAACAAGGAGAAATTTTCTGACAGTGAGAACAACCAACCAATGGAACAGCTTGCCTTCAAAAGGTAATGGTGCTCCATCACTGGAGGCTTTCAAGAAGAGCCTGGACTGCCACTTGTCAGAAATGGTACAAGTCTCCTGCTTGAGCAGGGGGTTGGACTACATGACCTCCAAGGTCCCTTGCAACTCTGTTATTATTATTATCAAAGTGATTCATAATTTGATGCTGACAAAGAAATGGAATAAAGGATATCTCAGTTATAGGCTGAGGATAAGACGAAAGACTATGTCACAGGACCTTTGGGGACATAATACGATTAACCCACCAATACCCAAAGGGCACACTCAGACTCAGGTCAAAGTACATGAAACAGGAAATACAAAGCCTCAAACAGGAACAGGAAACAGCCTCAAGAGCCCCAGAAGGTATAAAAGCCCACCACTCTGCTCCATGTGGTCTCTTTTTCCAGAGCCATCTTTCTGTCTGGCTCTTCTCTTCAATAAACTACAACCTTCTTTCTAAAGCAGTCTCCATGTTGTTTATTCCTGGCTTGGACTGGACCCTGATGAAGATTTTTCTTTCAACAGAATAGATTCATTAAAGAAAGGATGCCAAAGGAGGGACAAAATGAAATGTGAATGACAAAAATTAAAATGATTTTTAAAATGATTTTAAATAATGAAATTGAATTGTTGAATTGTCCCATGGCGAGTTGGCCCTTGGTGAGTTGGCTGCATTGAGTTGGCCGTGGCAAGTTGGCTGTGGCGAATTGTCCATTCCAGTTGACCAATGTGGAGTGGCCAGCACATTAAAACATGAGAGACAAAACAAATGAGGCACATCCTTCATGGCCAACGCAAATCCTCAGCATGCAGGACATACCAGAAGAGGAAGAGCGAGAAGAATGGCTGGCAGTGTGTCTTGCATTCGTTCATTTGGACAAAAAAGGAGAAGAGCTTTTGTTTTTACAATTATTTTACCAAGCTCGTTGAGCTCTCGTGCATATCATCTCTTCAAGTTAACCGGATACCATGAGAACCGGTTCGGGTTTGCTCACCAGGACTTGCTTTTGAGCATATTTTCCACACCCCACCCCACCCCACCCCCAGGAAAGTTGCACAAGGAAAACATGAAGGATTCATTAATTTTTATTTTTGACTTTCTTTAACTAAGCAAAAGCTAATAGAAGGAAATTTTAAAAAAGAAAAAAGATAAAGAGTCATATATACACACATACACATGCACATGCACACACACACACACACATACATATACATATTATACACATATACAAAGATTCTTCATATGTACAACGACAGGAGAGAAAGGATTCCTTTTGCTTGTCAAAACGGTAAAAGGCCATCATTTCTCCACTCGAGATAAGGGGAGAAACGGTGTACAAGTCTGTCAATGCTCTGGTCACTGAGAAGCACCAAAAGAGTGTTAGAGATGAACAGCGGGTTAAAAAAGTGAGTGTATGCCAAGACAAGGCCAAGGAACAGACAGCAGCCAATCAGCAAAATCATCAGAATTTTAGCTGCTGTCCATAACCAATGCAGAACCTTCCTTTCCTTTGACCAGTCCCGGGCCACCCCCACCAGCCTGGCCTCCACTAGTTCATGCGTCAGGACACCCGCTGGCATCTGGTTCTCCTGGTCCAGCCGCACTAATGTGGCCTGCTGCACGCAGAGATCCTGTTGGGTTTGCAGATCTTTGATGTAGTTCCTCCTGTTTTCTCTGACTTTCTGAAGATCTGCAACTTTCTCCTTCAGTTGGCTAGAATGGATTTTCTCCACATGGAAGCTGTGCTCCATCTTAGCCAGTTTGTCCTCCAGATTACGCAGGTACTTTTGAACCTCTGACGGAAGGTTCCGCATCTCTTCGAGGTCATCCTCTTGGGCAGGCTTGTCGTCTTTGAAGACGGTCACTTGGCTGGTGACCTCGTGCATTTCCTCGTTGAGGTCTTCGTTGGCTTTCACCAAAGACCTGTTCTGCAGCGCTAATTCTTGGATCACCGTGTTGGCATGGTCCAACTTTTCTCTGATGTCCTCCACAGTTTTCTGCAGGTGTTCTATTGTGGATTTAAGGTAATCCACTGTGTCCCGGAGAGTCTTCTGCTGCCCTTTGATGCATTCCTTGTCTTTGAGAAACATCTGATTCTCAGCGTCCAAGCAGGCTAAGGTCCCTCTCAGTTCCTCTACCTGGAGACGGAGACTCTTGTTGGTTGCTGAGAGATCTTCCAGGGGCTCCTTCTGCTTCATAGTTTTTTTCAAGATGCTGGTCTGTTTGAGAAATGGAGACACACAGTCACACCCTCTCCTCAGTCCAGAGGTGATTTTGCTAACCTGCTTTGGGCCATTCCCCCCCCTCTCTCCCTCTCTCTTGAAAGATAAAAAGGACAAGTATAGAAAATGGAAAGAGGGGCACATAACTAAGTCAGAATATCAGCAAATAGCCCGAGCCTGCAAAGGTGAAGTGAGGAAAGCTAAGGCTCAAAATGAACTAAGGCTTGCGACCAAAGTCAAAAATAACAAAAAAAGCTTCTTTCAACATGTAAAAAACAAGAAAAAAGTGAAGGAAATGATTGGTCCACTAGTGGGTGAAAGTGGCAAGAAGGTGACAAGCAACAGGGAGAAAGCAGAACTATTTAACTCGTTTTTTGCATCTGTCTTTACACAAAGGGAAAAACAGACCAACCTATCAAAAATAGTGCCATAAAAAACAGAATAGAAACACAAGTTAAGATAGGCAAGAAAATGGTAAGTGAGCACCTGTCCAGCCTAGACGAGTTCAAATCACCAGGACCAGATGGATTACATCCCAAGGTTCTCAAGGAACTGGCAGATGTGATCTCAGAACCACTGAACTATATTTTTCAAAGATCCTGGAGCACTGTGGAACTACCGGAGGACTGGAAAAGAGCTGATGTAGTTCCCATCTTCAAAAAAGGAAAAAAAATGGACCCAGGAAATTACAGACCTATCAGCCTGACTTCAATACCTGGGAAGATTCTGGAAAAGATAATCAAACAACGAATCAGCGAACACCTAGAGGCAAACAAAGTCATTACTAAAACCCAATATGGGTTTGTCAAAAACAGATCATGCCAGACAAATCTTATTGCATTCTTTGACCAAGTGACAAAATTAGTGGATCAGAGGAATGCTGTGGATATAATTTATTTGGACTTCAGTAAGGCATTCGATAAAGTAGATCACAACCTACTACTTGACAAGATAGAAAAATGTGGGGTAGACAGCATCACCACCAGATGGATCCGTAGCTGGCTGACCGGCCGTACTCAGCGTGTGGTCCTCAATGGAACCGCATCTACATGGAGGGTAGTGTGTAGTGGGGTGCCCCAGGGCTCTGTTCTGGGCCCAGTGCTCTTCAATATCTTCATCAACGATTTGGACGAGGGGATAGATGGGGAACTCATCAAATTTGCAGACGACACCAAGCTGGCAGGAATAGCCAACACTCCAGAAGACAGGCTTAAGATACAGAAGGATCTGGACAGACTTGAACAATGGGCACTATCTAACAAAATGAAATTCAATGGTGAAAAAAGCAAGGTTCTACATTTAGGTAAGAAAAACCAAATGTACAGGTATAGTATAGGGAGTACCTTGCTCAATAGCAGTAACTGTGAGAGGGACCTCGGAGTCCTAGTGGACAATCACTTAAATATGAGCCAGCAGTGTGCTGCAGCTGCCAAAAAGGCCAACACAGTGCTGGGCTGCATTAACAGAGGGATAGAATGAAGATCACGAGAAGTGTTAATACCACTTTACAATGCCTTGGTAAGGCCACACTTGGAATACTGCATCCAGTTTTGGTCACCACGATGTAAAAAAGATGTTGAGACCCTAGAAAGAATACAGAGAAGAGCAACAAAGATGATTAGGGGACTGGAGGCTAAAGCATATAAGGAACGGCTGCTGGAATTGGGTATGTCTAGTTTAATGAAGAGAAGGACGAGGGTGGATATGATAGCAGTGTTCCAATATCTCAGGGGCTGCCATAAAGAAGAGGGGGTCAAGCTATTCTCCAAAGCGCCTGAAGGCAGGACAAGAAGCAACGGATGGAAACTAATCAAGGAGAGAAGCAACCTAGAACTAAGGAGAAACTTCCTGACAGTTAGAACAATTAACCAGTGGAACAACCTGCCTCCAGAAGCGGTGAATGCTCCAACACTGGAAGTTTTTAAGAAGAGACTGGGACAGTCATTTTTCCTGCCTGAGCAGGGGTTGGACTAGATGACCTCCAAGGTCCTCCAAACATTATTATTATTATTATATTATTATTATTTTATTATTATTATTATTATTATTATTATTATTATTATTATTATTATTAGTATTATTATATTATTATTATTATATTATTCCTCTCCTCCCTCTCTCCCTATCCTCCTCCAGTCTCTCTCCCCTCTATCCCCACTCTCCCCCTCTCTCTCTCCTCTGTCCCTTCCTCTCTTTCCTACCTCTATCCTGCTCTCCCTCTCTCCCCCCTCTCCCTCTCCCTGTCTCCCTCTCTTTCTCCTCTCTCTCTCTCTCTCTCTCAGTCCAACCCACTTCACAGGGTTGTTGTGGTGGGGAAAATTGGAGGAGGAAGGAGCATTAGATATTTCACTGCCTTGAATTATTTAGAAAAAAAATAAAAGTGGGATTAAAAATCTAATAAAAAAAAAATATATAGTTCAGTCACCAGGGTGAGTTTTTTGGGAAATCCCCAGTGACTTTGACAGGACACCAGAGCTTCTAGTTTTGATTCTAATTAACGTACAAAAATCACTTTTTAATTTTTCCCCCCAGATTAAATACAAAATAAAAAGAACAAGAAACAAACTAATAACTGTCAGACACTAATAATAAAAATAAAAAACCTTGTGTACAAAAAAAAGGATAATAAAAAGCGAATATATCATTCACACTGACATTAAACATAGAAAGTCCAGCCTGGTTGAATGCTGACAAAAATATCAAAAGTATTGGGTGTGTTCTCCTCTCCTTACATAACTTGTCTACAGATAGTTATAAACTTTCCATCCATATTTGATACAAATACTATATCACATAAAAAAAAATCCTGAATTTTATTTATCTAGCAATCCAATGAACCCAACCTCTGTTTGTTTTGGAGTTAACCTGTTAACTGCTTTTATATATAAAAGCAGTTAATAGGTTAACTCCAAAAGTAAAACTAATCTTCAAAGCCCCCGTTTTTTTTTTCTTTTAACAACCCTATAATCCAGTGATGGCGAACCTTTTAGAGACCGAGTGCCCAAACTGCAACCCAAAACCCACTTATGCATCGTCGGGTGCCGGGTGGGTGTGGCCCATTGGCTGGGCGTGGCCAATTGGGTGGGTATGGCCCATTGGGTGGGCGTGGCTGCGGTGGTAATGGCAGACTGGGTGGGACTAAAAAGTTCAATCAATTCCAACTTTGCAAGATCTTTTTTTTTCCCACGAGAAGTTGAAATTGACTGATTGATTGAACCTTTTTTTTTTTTGTACACAGCAGCGGAGGCCTAAAGTGAAAAGATTTTATAAAACCCAGCTGAAGGCCTAGGACTGGGGTGACGGCGCGCGTGCCCACAGAGAGGGCTCTGAGTGCCGCCTCTGGCACCCGTGCCATAGGTTCGCCACCACTGCTATAATCCTTTGCATCAGGGTGGGGTCACGGCAACTGAATGGAGCTGAGCATTTACTGCCCCGGATGCCTTTCCTGACACCTATGTGGAGCTCACAGCAGATATTTTCTCCTCATGCCCAGAGAGAGAAATATCTACCGCTACCTAGGATCGAACTCACAGCCTCCTGATTGTGAGGTGAGAGCTCCACCTCTAGGCCACCACACCACACTTCAAAGCCCTCCATTAACCATCTGTTATTGTATTTGACACACAGTTAGTCCACAAATGGCTTGCAGTCTCTTATAAACTGATCTAATCCATTGTCTCTATTTCAATGCAGTTAAATTCGCCCTCTCTGCCAGTTCAATCAGTTTTAAGGTCCACTCTTCAACAATCGGTGTCCCCTTTTCCTTCCAGTGCTAATGTACAACAGTCACTTTTGGCAATAATTGCCATCAAAAGGAGGTGTCATCATTTCAGAAGCAGGACTTGATATGCAATGGATGCTAGCTTCAACAAACATGCAACAACATTGGAAGCGTATCTGGTCAATGAAGTATCTTTTTAGGTTCATTTCACCAAATCATTGAGCCAGATCAATTTCTATCTTTGTGATCACAATGGCCATCAAATCGGGATATCCTGTTTTGGCTCCTAAGTCTGACAGATGTTTCTTAGTGCACATTATTGTTAGCCGCCTGACCCTAACGCTCTTACGGAGATATGTACCTTTGCCATTGTGGATGGTGCGATTCAGTCAAAGGTGTGGAGGTTGATCTCAAAGCAGGTGTGACCACTTCTCTGGGGTAATGTTGAACCCCACTTTTCTAATCTCACCCCCTGTATAAATAAATACTAAATAAAACAATTTTGCAGGCGCTTTTCTTCTGATCCAGGTATTTTGGAACTGATCTAGTAGTGCTGCTATCCAGAATAATCAACAATGCTGGAAATGTTGACGCTATGGTCACCCAGCCAATGAGGTTAGGAGGAGCAAGTGATGTCACAAAGAATGGCTTTGATTTGGCTTGGACCTGAAGTTTGGGGGAAATCAATCCTCTGGTTGCCTTCCCACCAGGGCCTGGCCCATTAATTTTAGTAGCAAACTCACTTTGCAAGTGAGGCCTGAATTAGCTTCAACCAAAGCTAGTCAATCTAAATCACTATATTTGGAGTTTGGCTTGATAGAGCCATTATTAGAATCAGCTAATTGCCTATTTTGTCAGTTACCCAAAGAAGCTAAAAGGCTAAAAATGAACACATCACGCATAGGAAGCATGGCTGGCTAAGGAATTCTGGGAGTTGAAGTCCACAAGTCTTAAAGCTGTCAAGCTTGAAGATCCCTGGTGTAAGCTGATCGATTGTGAGTTTGTGACTGTGCTGAAGAATTTTGCAAGTGGACCCCCAATACAGCTAGTCCTCGGTTTACAGCCATTTTGTTTAGTGACCGTCCGAGGTTACAGTGGCGCTGAAAAAAGTGACTTAGGACCATTTTTCAAACGCTTGTTGCGGCCTCCCTGTGGTCATGTGATCAAAATTTGGATGCTTAGCAACTGACATGTACAGTATTTATGACAGTTGCAATGTCTCAAGGGTCATGTGATCGTTTTTGCGACTTTCTGCCATGCAAAGTCAATGGGGAAGCCAGGTTGACTTAACAAGGGTGGCAGGAAAGGTTGTAAAATGGGGCAAAACTCACTTAACAACTGTCTTGCCTAGCGAGAGAAATTTTGGGCTCAGTTATGGCCATTAACTCGAGGACTACGTCTACTTAGGCAAGGAAAGGGAAGGTGGCATTTGTGATCAAGAATGTCCGGGCAAAGATGTGGAGGGAGAAAGCTCAACATTGATATGTTTTAAAAAAAAACATGCCTAGACCATGGCCTGCTTGCTCTCCGCAGGGAACACGCTTAAAGGGAGTTAATTAACAGCATTCACATGACACGAGGAAGGAGTGTGTCTACTGGCATACCTGCAGGAGAGGCAAGCTATAAATTCATTTAGAGAATACGTAAGGTAGAGTGTGGATATTGAGACTTTGGAAAAAATTCAGAGAAGAGCAACTAAGATGATCAAAGGCCTGGAGATTAAAACATATAAAGAATGGTTGTAGGAATTGGGTCTGGCTCTAGTAAGGCCACATTTGGAATACTGCATCCAGTTTTGGTCACCACGATGTAAAAAAGATGTTGAGACTCTAGAAAGAGTGCAGAGAAGGGCAACAAAGATGATTAGGGGACTGGAGGCTAAAGCATATCAGGAACGGTTGTTGCTGGAATTGGGTTAGTCCAGTTTAATGAAAAGAAGGCTAGGGGTGACATGATGAGCAGTTATTCCAATATCTCAGGGGGCCACAAAGAAGAGGGAGTCAAGCTATTCTCCAAAGCACCCGAAGCGAAAAGGCAGACAAGAAGCAACGGATGGAAACTAATCAAGGAGAGAAGCAACCAGAACTAAGGAGAAACTTCCTGACAGTTAGAACAATTAACCATTGGAACAACTGCCTCAGAGCGGTTGAATGCTCCAAAACTGGAAGTTTTTAAGAAGAGACTGGACAGCCATTTGTCCGAAATGGTATAGGGTTTCCTGCCTGAGCAGGGGGTTGGACTCGATGACCTCCAAGGTCCCTTCCAACTTTATTATTATTATTATTATTAGTCTAAAGAAAAGAAGAAATAGGGGAGACATGATAGCAGTATTCCAGTATTTGAGGGTCTGCCACAAAGAGGAGAGGGTCAACTTATTTTCCAAAGCACCAGAAGGCAGGACAAGAAACAATAGTTTGAAACTGACCAAAGAGAGAAACAACCTGGAATTAAGGAGAAACTTCCTGACACTGGGAACAATTAACCAGTGGAACGGCGTCCCTTCATAAGTTGTGGATGCTCCAGCCCTGGAGGTTTTTAAGAAAAGACTGGAGATTCACTTGTCTGAAGTGATAATAGGATCTCCTGCTTGAGCAGGGGGCTGCACTAGAAGACCCCCAAGGTCCCTTCCGGCTCCATTCTGACGTGCCTGCGTGTATTGTGCAAATCCAATGCATTGGGCTGGCTTAGAGATCAATTTTGCAAAGCGAGTAAGTCACTTCTGCACGCAGGCGAACGTGTCGCAGGAAGATAAATCTCTGCGAATGCTGGCCCGGACCAGATCGCAAACCCCATCATCCACAGGCAACGCGCGAGCGACACCGGCATAGCCGCGAAAAGCTGGGCCGCCGTCTCTGCAGCCCCGCCTGCCCGGGGGCTGGAAGGACCCGAGGGGGCGGAGCGGATGGAGGAGGGGGCGGAGCTTTAGTGTCCCCGCCTTGGAATTCCCAGGAAGAGGCGACGTCACTCGTTTCGCCGAACGCTCACATGGCCGCGGCTGCTTCCGCGATGGAGGAGGAGGAGGAGGAGGAAGCATGGTTGATGGACTCCCTGAGGCTGTGAGTCGCCTTCCCTGGCCCGGAGGGGGAAGACAATTCCCATCCTCCCCAGCCAAGCCTCCTCCCCGACCTGCCCCAGAATGATGGGAGGTGTATCTGCGGCCTGAGAGGCTTTGCACCCTCCTGTCTGGGAGGGAGGGAGGGGCTCCTTGCTGGGTGTGAAGCGCCCCCCCAAGCCTTCCCCTCCCCCATCTCTCCCCACACACACACACACACACTCGACTTCAGTTTCTCATTTTAGCCAAGTGGGGTTTTGTTTCCAAATTCGAGCAAAAAGAAAATAAGAAATAGGGGAGACATGAGAGCAGTGTTCCAGTATCTAAGGGGCTGCCACAAGGCAGAGGGGGCCAGGTTGTTCACCAGAGCACCAGAGGGAAGGACGAGAAACAATGGTTGGAAACTGATCAAGGAGTGAAGCAATCTGGAATTGAGGAGAAACTTCCTGACAGTGAGGACAATCAACTGGAAAGGCTTGCCTTCAGAGATCAAAGCCTCCAGAGATCGTGGGCGCTCCATCACTGGAGATTTTTAAGAAAAGACTAGACCATCACCTGTCCGAGGTGGTGGAGGTTCTCCTGCTTGAGCAGGGGGCTGGACTAGAAGACCTCCAGGGTCCCTTTCCAATTCTACTCTACTCTATTTCTATTTCTATTATTCTTGGGTCCCTTTCCGATCCTTTCAATGGGCGATGCATTGAAAGCCACCCTGAGAAACAACTGGATGATGGGAGGGAATGGATGGGGTGGGGCGGGGAGGGGGGTGTCTGTTCTTGGCTTTGCCATTGCATTAATCATTGCAATATCACTGGATTGTTAGTCCAATGAATGGGGTGCTTTCAAGGCGCCTCCCACCCACCCCTCCAAAAACCCCTTTGCCATTGGAGTGGTCAAGCAAAGGTCAGTTGCAAGCCGGCTTTCCCACCAACTGCTAACCTTGACTGGCCTTCATCTTGGTCTGTTTTTTTTCTACTGCCAGTCTGGCTTGTTGGCGTTTTTATTCATTATGTGCCTTCAAGTAGATGTCGACCATTAGCTACCCCATGGTAGATTTTCTCATGACAAACCAGGTTATATTATGGCTTATCAGTACTGTGTGAACTCAGAAAATGGCTTAATTTGGGGACCAGTTTTAAGTGTTACTGAGCTCCACTATAGGTAATCCTAGACTTACAACCACAATAGAGACCAGAATTTCCACTGCTAATCAAAGCACTTGTTAAGTGAGTTGAGTTTAGCAAATCACTGCAGTGGCTAACTGAATCACCTGGTCCTTAAGCAAATCTGGCTTCCCCCATTGATCCTGCTTGTTGGAAGCCAGCTGGGAAGATTGCAAATAATGATCACATGACCCCTAGTCAGCACAACGCCAGTTGCCAAGCACCCTAATTTTGATCACCTACGGGCAAGCTGTTATGGCTGCAAATGTGAGGACCGGCCATAAGTCACTTTTTTTTTAATGCCATTGTAACTTTGAAAAGGTTGTTAAATGGTTGTAAGACCAGCATGAGTCTTGCCTTGAAGTACTCCATCTACTGATAGTCTTGCTTATTATTGCACTATTCCAGGGGTCTTCAAACTTGGCCCTTTTATGACTTGTGGAATTCAACTCCCAGAATTCCTCAGCCAGCGTGCCTGGCTGAGGAATTCTGGGAGTTGAAGTCCTCAAGTCATAAAAGGGCCACGTTTGAAGACCCCTGCACTATTCAGAGAACCCCAAGGTTTGCAGGGCCAGGTGATGCTCCCCCTGTTCTAGCCTCAAGATGGGAGCATTGCCGTCTTCAGTGGGGCAGACCATTGACTCTTCCCTTCCCCTTCTGAATATTCCTCCCCCCCCTTTCATCTTGCTTAGATACAACGACCTCCATCTCTTTGAACTTCCCGGGCCCACCAGAGTCATCGAATGGACAGGAGACCAACGTGAGTGACCGTTCATTGCCTTTCAAGGTTTGACCTGGATGAGTTGGAAGCAGCTGCTGGGGGGGGTGGGTCCTGAGGAGGGTTTTTTTTCCCCCAGGGCTCCACATTTCCATGCCATGGAGACGGATCGTGATTTCCTCCAAGACAACCATCCATCCGTCTCTCTGGTAGAGCAGATCATGAAATGGGATCCCCTTTCTGGGGAGGCTAAGTTGAAAACAATTGCTCCAATGGGGTAGGTAAGGAGAGGGCTTTAAAATGTGGGTTCCCAGTAAGCACAGGTAGTCCTCAACTTATGACCAACACTGGAACCAGAATGAGTGTACCTAAGAAGGGGTTGTTAAGTGAGTTGGATTTTATGAACTTTTTTGCCATGGTTCAGTGGTGGGGTTCAGCCGGTTCGCACCACTTCGGCAGAACCGGTAGCTAATTTTTTTGTTGCCCAGGCCCAGAATGGACTTCCGGAAGCGGCATCCACACAGAGAACCGGTCGTTCACACATTTGAATCCCACCACTGCCATGGTTGTTAAGTGATTCGCTAGTTGTTAAGTAAATTATGCAGTTGTTAAGTGAATCAGGCTTTACCCATTAACTTTGCGTGTCAGAAACTGGCTGGGAACATTGCAAACGATTATCACATGATCCCCGGAGCCGTAAATATTGCAAATATGTGTGCCCATTGCCAAGCACCCAACTTTTGATCACAGGACCGTGGGAATGCTGCGACCCTTGTAAGTGGGAGGACAAGTTGTAAGTCACTTTTTTCAGTGCCATTGTAAACTTTGGTTCCTAAATGAATGGTTGTAAGTTGAGGACAACCTATAATGTGGCCATCTTGCCTGATGACATTGCAACACTGAGAATGACTGTGATTCTCTCTCCAGGCCTTTGTGTCGCTGGATACAAGAACGGGAGCAGGAACGAAATTTTGCAGCTCCTTCTGCCTCCGAGGCTGCTTGCAAAACAAAATAAGGTAGAGATCACACTGGGAAGGTTGTCCGCAAGATGGTGGCTGCAAAAGTGTCTTGTGGAACTCACCTCCACCAGATGTAGGGACTACTGTTAACTAAGCTGTTAACTTAGATGGCTTTCTAGAGAGACTGGATAAATTTACCTGGGATAGAAAACCCAACATCTGGATTTGCATTACAGGTAATGCTTGACAATTAAGCCCAAAATTTCTGTTGTTCAGCAAGACATTTTCAAGTTAGTTTTTGCCCCATTTTACGATGTTTCTTGCCACCGTTGTTAAGTGAATCACTGTGGTTGATAAATTAGTAACGTGGTTGTTAAGTGAATCTGGCTTCCAATAACAATTAGTTTCTGTAATTCTATAGTCCATATAATGTGGCTTTGCTTGATTTTCTCTTCTTCCAATAACATTCTCTTTTGCCAACCCTTCAATTAATACCGTTCTTATGATTTGAATAAATGACAATGAAATATAAACATGTTCTCATGTTTCTGCAAATAATAACCACCTCAATATAAAGCTTCTTTTCTAATTGATCATCTTGATTGCCTCGTCATAGATCCTGATTACAAAATTCTTATTTAAATATAAACCCAGACAACGCGCTGTCTACCAAATATTAAGGTGATTATGTTAAAAATCAATAAAACGTTTTTTTAAAAAAAGAAACTGGCTTCCCCCTTGATTTTGCTTGTCAGAAGGTCGCAAAAGGCAATCACGTGGCCCTGGGACAGAGCAACGGTCATAAGTATGAACCAGTTGCCAAGCGTCTGAATTTTGATCACATGATCATGGGGATGCTGCAAAGGTCGTAACTGTGAAAAACGGTCATAAGTCACTTTTTTTAGTGCAGCTGTAATTCTGAACGGTCACTAAATGAACTGTTGTAAGTCAAGGACTACCTGTATATAGGAAGTATCAGAAAGACAGAAGTATCACTCTAAGCTTAGCCAGCATCCCAGAGCCTCTTGCCGAACCTGATATTCTCCAAATATGAGGATTACAGCTCCCATCATGCTGAATGGTTATTGGACCCGTGTGTAGCCCAGGGTAGATATAACAGCTCTCAGGGTCCCCCACGGTCACGTGATCAAAATTTGGGCACTTGACGATCAGCGTGTATATTTATGACAGTTGCAGCATCCCGGGATCCTGCGATTCCCACTTGCGACCTTCCCAGCTGGTCTTTGACAAGCAATGGGGGAAGCCATGTGATTCATTTAACAATGCAGTGATTCACTTAACCATGGCAGCAGAGGTAAAACTAGATGTGACTCATTTGATAACCACCTTGTTTGAAGCGTATAAATAAAAGAATGTAAATCATTCCCCACCATTCAGTTAGAACTGAAGAAGTGTCTTGGATGAGAAGCGAAAGGTTTTCAAGGCAAAAAAAAAAACCCAAGAAAGTCAAGTTGTCTTTTGGAAAAGCACTTTTGGGACAGCCTTGCTTTGCAACGCAAATTCTGCTCTCATTCGTGGCCGTAAGTCAAGGATTACCTGTACTCAGCGATCCCAGTGGACCAGGGCGGACTCTGCTTCTCTTTCCCACAATCGGCTAAAATCATCTCGATGCTACCAGTAGCCAGTAGCACCAGCGGGGTATAAGCAGTGCAGATGTTAACTTTTTCCTTTATTTTATTATTTTTTTAAAAAAGTTGTAGCCAATGTTATCTTGCTGTTCTGGTCTGTTTTATTTTCTTTCAATATGATGAGTGGATCCTTGGACTTTTGTTTTTGCAGGCCTTATGTCCGGAGAGAGATTTCAAGGTTGAAAGGGGTGGAATCTGTGATCGCCCCATCTACAGGCTCAAACATGTCCCGGGAACCAGGTAGGTGATTAAGAGCCTTGTTGATGACTTAAGTTGAGTTAGGAATGCCTTGGTAAGGCCACACTTGGAATACTGTGTCCAGTTTTGGTCACCATGCTGTAAAAAAGATGTTGAGACTTTAGAAAGAGTGCAGAGAAGAGCAACAAAGATGATTAGGGGACTGGAAGCTAAAACATATAAGGAACGGTTGCTGGAATTGAGTATGTCTAGTTTAATGAAGAGAAGGACGAGGGGGGACATGATAGCAGTGTTCCAATATCTCAGGGGTTGCCCCAAAGAAGAGGGAGTCAAGCTATTCTCCAAAGCGCCTGAAGGCAGGACAAGAAGTAATGGATGGAAACTAGTCAAGGAGAGAAGCAACCTAGAACTAAGGAGGAATTTCCTGACAGTTAGAACAATTAACCAGTGGAACAACCTGCCTCCAGAAGCGGTGAATGCTCCAACACTGGAAGTTTTTAAGAAGAGACTGGACAGCCATTTGTCTGAAATGGTATAGGGTTTCCTGCCTGAGCAGGGGGTTGGACTAGATGACCTCCAAGGTCCCTTCCAACGTTGTTGTTGTTATTATTATTATCATTATTATTGGAAGGCCTAAAAGGAGAAGCAAAAACTATATTTGAAAGAAACATTACTGGCCCTTAGGCATGAGCGCTAGCCTGGGCCAGAGATATGGCGGTCTTGTGAATACACTGGTGAATTTCCCACATTGCACACAGCCATGAGGTGGTTGATGGGACTGTGATTTTTAGGCTGTGAAGCATTCAGGATGCTAATGTGCAATCAAACACAGGACCCCCCCAAACCAATAATCAAGGTTCACTGCAATATTTATGTAACACTGTGCACTATAGGAACACCTGCAGACAAAAGAATGCCCTCATAGTTATACATTTCAGGAAAGGAGGAGAAAATTATAGTCACACATATGCATAGGTAATAGATGATGTAAGCATGAATATTCATAATCAGCAAACCTCAAGTGACAGATAGTCCTCGACTTACAGCAGTTCATTTAGTGACCAAAGTTACAATGGCATTGAAAAAAGTGACTTAGGATTGCTTTTCACTTACAACCGTTGCAGCATCCTCATGATCACGTGCTTAAAATTCAGATGCTTGGCAATTAACTCATATTTATGACGGTTTCAGTGTCCCAGGGTCATGTGATCACCTTCTGACAAGCCAAGTCAATGGGGGAAGCCGGATTCGCTTAACAAACCCGTTACTAACTTAACAACTGCAGTGATTCACTTAAAAGCTTTGGCAAGAAAGGTTGTAAAATGGGGCAAAATTCACTTAACAAATGTTTCACTTAGCAACAGAAATTTTGGGTTCAATTGTGGTCGTAAGTCGAGGACTACCTGTACTTCAAGCAAGAGTTAGAGTCTTAATAAAAAGAAACACATCAGTTCCATTGCCACAGAATTTTGATGAAGCGTACAGAGAACTGAGGACTTCAAGGCTGCCTCAATTGCCACACATTCCTTCTATGTTTCTTATCTGTTTTCCTCGTATTCATCCTGGTTTAAGGATACCCAGCATGAATCTCCATGGCCTTCTGTGAATTCAACAGACTCCACCTCAAGTCTTTCGGGGGGCCCTTCAGAAGGTCACCAAATCCTCATGTTTCACGGGACAGAAGGGAGACATTATGAAGCAGATAAATTGGTTTCCCACCGTTTTCTGAAACTCAAAGCCCAGGTTAACCCGAAATTGTTGCCACATTGTTCACACATTTCTGAATAAGGTTGGCCCGCATGCTAGTGACTCTCTACTGCAGGGCTTTTCAACTTTTCTTACCGATTGTACCACTTTTAGGATATGGCAATATTCGAGTACCACCTAGCAAGGTGTCAAAAACTTGATGATCAAAAAAAAAACAACCTGTTCAAAGTTGCAATTGCACTGAAATGACTTGTGACCATTTTTCACACTTACGACCATTGCAGCATGCCCAGGGTCATGTGATTTATATTTGGATGCTTGGCAACTGATTCATATTTATGATGGTCACAGTGTCCCAGGGTCATGTGATCCCCTTCTGCAACCTTTTGACAAGCAAAGTCAATGGCAGAGCTGCTGGTGGCCAAGTGCTAAGGCGGGACTTCCTTCCCTCCCCTCCCCGGTCCCCTGCCTCTCTTTTTCTCATTCCCATCTCCTTCTGAAGGAAGAATTTGACCCCCCCCCCATATTTTCCCTCTTCCATTATATTGATCAAACAAGGAAAAGCCTCCAGAGACAGAAAAGACAAGCTGCTGAGTGAAGTAGCTTAAAAAGGCACATTCCCCTTTAAGAATTAGCTACTGGCTAGAAAGGAAAGGAGCGCGGCCGGCACTTAAGGAAGAAAAAAAAATGTAGTAAATATTGGCTGCTGGCTAAGGGAGCCTCGCCAAATGGCTCCATTCATAAGTAAAGGAATGGTACAGGCAAAATCCATTCAGGAGAAAAATACTTCAAAATCCCTTGCAGCAAAACTTACAGCTAACAATAGCAGAGCAATGGAAGCTAACACGAGACATCAGCCAAATAGAAATTGCCAAACACTCCTTAAGAACACAAAGCCCACATTGCACAAATCCCAGAACTTCAAAGTCACAAAAACACATAAGAATCCTTCCACTCTCCATCTCCCTCCCTCCTCCGTGCCTCACCTCCAGCCATTGCTGCCTTTTTTCATTCCTCTTGGAGGGTGACCCTTCCCCCACTGCATTTCTTGCCTGTTTGCTGCTGCCAGCACTGGTGGCTGCCACAGCAGTTGTAGAAAGCCTGCTTGATCATCTCTCCCCCCATCCTCCCCCTCCTCCTTCTTTCCCTTTGGTGCAGGCTAGAGCTGACTCTGCCTCCTCCCAAGGCTGCTGCTTTTTTTCTCTCTCTCCCTCTCCCGCCCAAACTGCCTCCTTTTATAGCCTCTCCTGTCTCCACCCCCCTCCTCCTCCTTTCTCATGGGGGAGGGTGAGCCAGAAGTGAGCCTGGGGCCTTTGCAGCTCCAGAGGACTCTCTCACTGTAAGTCTTTGCCTGCGCTGGCTCTTTCCCTCCCCCACTACACTTGGCTAGGCAGGGCTGTGTACCACTTGCCACTCATTAATGTACCACAAGTGATACGTGTACCACCGGTTGAAAAGCCCTGCTCTACTGCATCATTGCCTGTGGAATTCATTGCCACAACATCTGAGGATGGTTCCACCTTGGATGGCTTTGAGAGATAGGCAACCAAACAAAACCTATGTTGTATCATAGTAGGATGGTGTGGGTCATCTATTGTGTTCAGGCTAGAGCTGTTCCCACCAACATCCTAACCCACCAACAGTCCAATCCAGCTTAGCCTTCTTTAGAGCAGTGTTTCTCAACGTCAGCAACTTGGAAGATTGATGGACGACAACTTCCAGAATTCTGAGGGTTTTTGCCCTTCTACTCCACCCATCTTAAAGTGGAGCCTTTATGCGATGGGGAGAGAATTATCTTCACCACTCGGTTTCTTCTTGATTTGTGCTTTCAGCTTGCTGGTAACCAGTGGCCCACCAGACAGTGCTCTGCAGGTTTGGCGTGTGGAATCAGATGAAAGAGGTATGCTTCCAAGAAACTGCGCTGCTTCCCAACTGGGTTTCAACTTTAGGATGGCCAAACCCCACTCAAAAGTGTGCAGGGACAAGGATGAAAAGTTTTCTCGTTCCCACAATTTAATTCGTTGCTCTTCTAAAGGAGACAGCCGAGTCTTTCTTCAGAACTAAGATTTCTCCCAACTGTTAGCATAAACCAGTGTTTCTCAGCCTTGGAAACTTGAAGATTGGGTGGACTTCGATTCCCAGAATTCCCCAGCTAGCTGTGAGACACACTGGCACAAACAATGCTAACTGCGTGAAGTTTGAAGGAATATCTGGTTTGGTGAAATTGAATGGGGGAAAAAAAAAACTTCCCGAAAGCTTTGCACATCGCACATCTCTTCCAGGTTGATGTTGGATGATGTTTGTTCATCTCTGACATCTTTGCCGTTCTACTCCTTGGAGGATAGAAAAGAAAGCAGGAATTGCTTTTCCTCTGGCCTTGCCCTTATCATTCTTGACAAAAGTGCAGCGCACCCAGTGCTCAGAAGGTGGCACTTTTCTCGAGGTCGGTATGATTTCAGCCAGGCACCCAGCAGAATAACCAGGCAAAAAAGCTAAGCTGCGATCTCCAAAAGGGAGAGAAATTGGAGAAAAATGATGCTTTGGAAACTACAGGCAGTTCTTGACTTACAACGGTTTGTTTAGCGACCATTCAAAGTTACAGTGCCACTAAAGTGATTTACAACCGTTCCTTGCACTTACGGCCATCACAGCATCCCCAAAGTCACGTGATCAAAATTTGGATGGAGTGTATTTATAACAGTTTCGGGGTCCCAGGGAATGGTGGGATTCAAACATGTGAACAACCACTTCCGGAAGTCCATTCTGGGCCTGGGCAACAAAAAATTAGCTACTGGTTCTGCCGAACTGGTGCAAACTGGCTGAATCCCACCACTGGTCCCAGGGTAACATGATTGCCATTAACAACCTTGCCAGACAGCTTCCGACAATGGGGGGGGGGGAAAGCTGGATTTGCATAATGACCATGTGATTCGCTTAACAATTGTAGCGATTTGCTTAACAACCATTGCAAAAATTGTCATAAAACTGAGTGTCTCATTTAACAACCACTTTCCTTAATAAGGGAAGTTCGGTTTCCAATTGTGTTCATAAGTCAAGGACTACTTGTAGATGGAAATTAAATCTTGTGGAAATTCTTATTTCTTCCTCTCCTCCACCCTAGATAGGATTAAGCTACTGACTGTCATCTCTCCAACAAAGACAGAAGATACTTCCTGGTCCAAAATTGCAACCAGCTGTGCCAAACCAGCCTGCATCCTCCACGGGCAAAGAATCGGCAATCTCCAAATGATGGAAATTGAATCGGGGCAGAATCTTTGGGTGGCAGGTAGACAGTTTGATTGAAAACCCTTTCCAAAATCCTAAGGGTCCCTTTCTTAGAAATAGAACTTCCCAAGGGGTTAGAAATAGGGAGATATAGTAGGGTTTTTTTTTCTTATTTCTGTTTCTCTTTTTGATTCTTGATCTCAGGTTAAATTCAAGGGAACAGGAAGGAGAATGAATAGACTTTAATATGTGTATCTTTGATTGATTTTCATCCCACCTTTTTCACTTTATAAGTAACTCACGGGAACAAACCTATGTAACACTTTTTTCTCCTATTTTCCCCACAACAGTCCTTTGAGGTGGGTTGGGCTGAGAAAGAGTGACTAGGCCAAAGTCATCGCATAAGGCAGGACTAGAACTCAGAGCGTCCTGATGATTGGTCCAAAGACATCTAGCCGGTTTTCTCACCTAACGTGGAACTAGAATTCACAGCCTCCTGGTGATTGGCCAAAAGTCACCCAGCTGGCTTTCGTGCCTAAAGAGAGACTAGAACCCATTGTCTCGTCATAACTGGTTCAAAGTCAGGTTTTGGGGGGAGGTGGCAGAATTCTCTCCCACAACCCAACTCAGCTCTTTTTCCTCTTTCGATCTACAGCCTCTGCCAGCCCTGACAAAATCGCCAGTCTGGACTTCCTGGATGAAGTCACTGCTGTGGTGTGTGGTGCCAAAGGGCAGCTGTTCCTTGTGGACATCCGGCAGCACCAGGGCATTCTGGGAGCTCTCGAAGAGGCTCAGACCCCTTGGGCCCAGACAGAGAGGCTGAGCTGGTGTGCAGGAATCGGCTCTGGAGAGACACCGCTGATTGCCCGTCTCTCCTCGGGTGGCCTCGTCGTGTTGACGGACATCAGACACCCCTCCAGCCCCCTGAAAGTGGCCCAGTGCTGCGTTCCCACCCCTAACCTCCGTGGGGCAGATTTCCTGTCCATCAGCTTCGCTCCTGTACTGGGCAACACCTTAGCGGTGTCAGGTAAGCTGTGATGGTGCTTCGCTTGGCAAGGCCGCTAGCTACTTTTGCCGCCATCAGTCTTATGGGGTCTGCAGGGGTGGGTGGTGTGCAAAGGGGAGGCCACCCCAAGGAGCAACCCAAATGAAAAGAAGGCCCAATTTGCAGAGGGGCTCCGCTGGGTCATGTCACCTGTGGGTCACAACTTCCTTCTCCTATTGTCCCCATAAGAACAACCCAATGAGGTAGGTTGGGCTGGGAGAGAGGGACTGGTCCAAGGTCACCTAGCTGGCTTTCATGCCTAAAGCGGGACTAGAACTCACAGTCTGCTGATGACTGATTCGAAGTCACCCAGAAGCTTTCATGCCTAAAGCAGGACCAGAACTCACAATCTCCTGGTTTCTAGGTCAGCACCTTAACCAAGAGACCAAATGCTCCCTTTTCTTGATTTTCCCCCATAACCCTCTGGGTTGGGACTTTGGGTTTAATAAAGAACACACCAGGTTTTTTCACACAATTTTTCCCTTATGTGCCACCCCCCACCACCACCACCCCAGCTTCAACCCACCTTTTTGTCTCTCTTCCACTTTTCCAATGAAGCATTTACTTGCATTTCTCATTTCTTCAAGGTTTCGACGGGACCGTTCAGGTCTACAATACAAAGGACTGGGATTCCTCAGGGCAGGAAGCCAAACCGGTATTCATTCACAAAGGACACATCTTTGGCACCCCAGGCAAGGATGGGGATAGTCCGGTGGTCACCACCCACACTTGGCACCCTTGGAAGCCCCAGACATTACTCTCGGCTGCAAGCGATGGATCACTGCATGTGTGGGACTGGTCTGACCCTCGAGCAAGTGAGCCAGTCTGACACCCTCTGTCTCCCTTGCCTTGGGGAATGTCCTCTGAGGTGCCCTGCAATCCCCGCCCTTCACCACATATCCTGGAGTCTCTGGATCTAATGATATTTGGGAATAACCTTGGGAGACAGAAGGAAGAGCTGAGAATCTCATAGGCATTTGGTTAGTTTAGGGCAGGGGTAGGCAACCTTGGCTCTTTTATGACTCGTGGACTTCAACTCCCAGAATTCCTGAGCCAGCATGGCTCAGCATGGGAACCTCTCCCTTTCTCCTCAGCATGGCTGGCTCAGGAATTCTGGGAGTTGAAGTCCACGAGTCATAAAAGAGCCAAGGTTGCCTACCCCTGGTTTAGGGTTTCTCAACCTTGGCAGATGGAAGATGCGTGGACTTCCACTCCCAGAATTCCCCAGTTGGCACAGATGGACTACTACTCCCAGGATCTCCCAGCTGGCATAGGAGAACTTTTCACCAAACACTGACCATGAAGCCGGATAACTTGCTGCTCCTTTGAAGCTATATCACAACTTCCTCAAACTGTTGTTAAGTCCACCCGTTTACAAACACATGTATACATTCTGGACATCTGACACGTGGCACGCTTGCTATCCCTAATTGCATTCAGTTTCAGATAGCATATGGTTTCTTTAAGTGAATTGGCTCAGCTTTGCTCCCTTTTGAGCATCTTCTCCTCTCACTTTGAAAAACGGCCCAAGGAAAACACAATGGATTCATTCATGTTTATTTTTTTATTTTCTTTAATTAAGCAAAAGCCGAAAGACATAATAAAACAATAGAAAAAAAAGATAGGGCCAACAGTAGAAAAAAGAAGATCTATACCCAAAGAGGGTTATATGTTTCCAACGCTGGAGAGTCCATTTTTGTTGTCCATCCATCAAATTCCGTTATCAGGTATGCCCCTCTGCTACTTGCGTACTAGATAGCAAGTCAACGGAGGGAGAGAAGGAATTTCATTTCTCAAAATGGTAAAAGGCCATCGTTTCTCTGTTCAAGATAAGGGGAGAAACGGTGTACAAGTCTGTCAATGCTCTGGTCACTGAGAAGCACCACAAGTGTCTCGGAGATGAACAGCGGATTAAAAAAGTGAGTGTATGCCAAGACAAGGCCAACCAATAGACAGCAGCCAAACAACAACAACAACAGAATTTTGGCTGCCACCCATAAGCAATGCAGAACTTTCCTTTTCTTTGACCTGTCACGGGCCACCCCCACCAGCCTGGCCTCCACTAGTTCGTGCATCAGGATGCCCGATGGCATCTGGGTCTCCTGGTCCAGCCGCACAAATGTGGCCTGCTGCACGCAGAGATCCCGTTGGTTCTGCAGATCTTTGATGCGCTTCCTCAGGTTTTCTCTGACTTTCTGAATAGTTGCAATTTTCTCTTTCAGTTGGCCGGACTGGTTTTTTTCCACACAGTAGTTGTGCTCATTCTCAGCCAGTTTGTCCTCCAGATTACGCAGGTACTTTTGAACCTCTGACGGAAGGTTCCGCATCGCTTCGAGGTCATCCTCTTGGGCAGGCTTGTCGTCTTTGAAGACGGCCACTTGGCTGGTGGCCTCGTGCATTTCCTCGTTGAGGTCGTTGTTGGCTTTCAGCAAAGACTTGTTCTGCAGCGCTAATTCGTGGATCACCGTGTTGACAAGGTCCAACGTTTCTCTGATGTCCTCCACAGTTTTCTGCAGGTGTTCCATTGTGGACTTAAGGTGATCCACTGTCTCCCGTAGACATCTCTGCTGCTGTTTGATGTGCTCCTTGTCTTTGAGAAAATCCTGGTTTTCAGAGTCCAAATAGGCTATGTTCTCTGTCAGTTCCTCTATCTGGAGACGGAGATTCCTGTTGGTTGCTGAGAGATCCTCCAATGACATTGTCTGCTTTTCTGATCTTGCCCCCTATTTAAATAAATACTAAATGAACTAATTTTTGAGTCCCTTTTCTTCTGATGCAGTTATTTTGAACTGGATCTGGCAGTGCTGCTGTCCTAAAGAATCAACGATGCCAGAAATGTTGACACTTGCCATGGCAACCTCCAGCCAATGAGGTTAGGAGGAACCCATGAGGTCATTAAGAATGACTTTTGGCTTTGGAAAAAAACAACCAACCATCTGATTGCCTACACATCAGGGTCTGGCCCTTTAATTTATTAGCAAATTATTAAAAGAGGTTTTTGCAAGTGAGACATGCATTAACTTCAACCTAATCTAGTCCATCTGAATCACTTTGTGTAGGCTTTGTTAGAAGCTGGCTCTATCATGCTGGCTCAGGAATTCTGGGAGTTGAAGTCCACAGGTTGTAAAAGGGCCATAATTGCCAACCTCTGACCTAGACAAACCCCTAAAGATGGCTGGCTCAGGAACAGTCCCACACATCCAATAACAACCGTCTTTAGGGATTTCTGTAGGTCAAGTAGGCAACAATGGCCCTTTTACAACCTATGGACTTCAACTCCCAGAATTCCTGGACAAGCATGGGAGTTGAATTTGATTCTGTACGTTGAAGTCCACAGGTCGTAAAGGAACCATAGTTGCCATCTCTGGTCTAGGACTAGGTTGTAAGTCGTCAAGTCCAAATACGAGTCACATTTCCAACAAAAGTTGCCTTTGAGATACACAATAAACATTATATCAAGAAAAGAAGTAAAGGTCCAGACCTCAGTCGGTTTCAAGGACAGCTTGGTGGTGAAAGAATGATATGTAACAAAAAAGTAGTCCAGCAATCTTGTCAGCTGCAATTTTGGAGGGCAAAGCTGCAAGATTGGAGGATATATTATGAAGAAAATTATCATTCTAAGATAATTGGTGATCATGGTGTAAAAAAAAAACAAAAAACAGGTCCAGTCAAGGTCTGTAGAAGGCACAGGAGATGCTCCTTGCAACAGTGTAGTTTGTGGTAGAGTCTTAGGTGGGGCTTAAATCATAGTTCTTTGTTTTCTGTGTGAAGGGGGAAAAAAGAACTTAAGAGTCACTGAATAAAACAAGAATCTCTACCTGCCTTTAAGGGTCATCCAAGACAAGAGTGTCAGGTGTAAATACAGTAACAGGACTTCAGATGGTTATAGGTGTCAGTCCAAGGGTACTCCCAAATAGCACAGCTTAGGGAGAACGTCCTCTATAACACACAATGACTTGAAAAGAAAAATTAGAAAGATTGAAATACAAACTTCTAGCCAGTCACTTGGTTCTATTAAACCAGAGGTCTCCAACCTTGGCAACTTTAAGACTTCTGGACTTCAACTCCCAGAATTCTTCAGCCAGCCCTGGCTGGCTGAGGATTTCTGGAAGTTGAAATCCACAAGTCTTAAAGTTGCCAAGGTTGAGGACCCCTCAACGGTAGCTTGACATCTAAGTCATCTGCCACAGGTTGAACAGCCCAAGCAATGTCAGGTGGATCTGTAGTCTTCAGTCTGGAATAGTGAACCCAGGATTTAATTCCTTGAACTTTCTACACCGGAGCATAGAACTTGAAGAAGGTCCATGATTTCACATACACCCAAGCTGGTCCAGTCCAACAACTGCTGCTTCTTGCAAATATTTAACAAGAGAGAGAGAGAAAAAAAACCACAGCAGACAACTGTTCCACACAAGTGCACCTAACACAATTTGCAGTTTGAGATGGATCAGAAACCCCCCCCAAAAAATGGAAAAAGAAAAAAATCCATTATGGCTGAATAATTATAATGTCATTTAAAAAACAACAACAGATCTAACTTTGCCTGGAGGAACGTTGTCCATGGGGTCGCGATGGGTCGGACACGACTTCGCAACTAACAACAACAAACTTTGTCCGCTTCATATAAAGAAATATATTGGCAGATGAATTTTGAGTGCTAAACTCGGCTGCAAAAGAATTATCATTATCTAATATTTAAAGACTTGAGAGATTGTTTTGTCTAGTAAGGAAACAACTGTCTTTATCACAAGATTACAGCTCTTCTGCATGGTTTGTACAAGGCCAATGAGCATTCCATAAGACTCTTCTGGCTAGCTAGCGTTGCTTGCTTACTCCCCAGATCCAGTTTCAGTCCATTCCTGAGATTCTATGAAAAATGGCTTTGAATATCAGCGGCTTAGTAGCTCTGCTTTTATTCTATGCCCTGACTCTAGCTATTGGAATATGGGCTTCTCGGAAAACCAGACAGAAGGAACATCAGAAGCCCAGTGAAGTTGCCATGGTGGGAGGAAGGGACATGAATTTCTGCATTGGATTGTTCACAGCAACTGGTAAGTACAAAGGCTTCAGAATGATAAATAGATCCTTTATTCTAATCCTTACTCTGGACTGGGGTGATGTGATAGCAGTGTCCCTACATCTAAGGGGCTGACACAAAGAAGGGGGTCAACCTATTGTCCCAAAGCACCTGAAGGCAGGACAAGAAGCAATGGGTGGTAACTAATCAGGGGGGAAAGTTGAGAAATAAGGAGACATTTCCTGACAGTGAGAAAAATTAACTAGAGAAACAGCTTGCCTTCAAAAGCTGTGGGTGCTCCAACACTGGAGATCAGAGGAGGAAAAATGTCCTGACAGTGAGAACAATCCATCAGTGGTACAGCTTGCCTCCAGAAGTTGTGGGTGCTCCAACACTGGAGGTTTTTAAGAAGAGATTGAACAACCATTTGGCTGGAATGGTACAGGGTCCCCTGCTTGAGTAGGGGGGCTGGACTAGAAGACCTCCTAAGTCCCTTCCAACTCTGTTATTCTGTTATTCTCTTAAAGTGAATGCAGGGGTGGTGTGCCAACAGAGAATGAGCTAAAACAGGTTTAGTCAAAGTCTGAGGATTGGGACCAACATGCTTTCAATCATGAGTGATCTGGTCCTCCCCAGCTGACTAAAAACAACCTAAGGAGGCTTCAGTATTCTTAATCACCATGGATTTTTTTGGGGGGGGAAACCCTGGAAATTGAAGGGTGTGTGGTGCTTTCTTGATCTCTTTGGGAAAGAATGACTGACTGGCAGGCAGGCAGGAACAATGCAAAAAAGTATTCTTGGGAAGGTGGCAGGGGACACCATTACAATTTTTAGGGGTAAATAACACTGTTTCTTGGGAATGGTTGATCAGTCATTAAACATTGCAAACTTGGTCAGTAGACCAAAGTAAAAAGAGCACATCCCGCCTACAGTCTTTTAGGAAAAAAATGGCAGGTGGAGATAGATCTAGGCTAGGAAGCAGTGAGCAAAGAAAGTTATATTAGATAGAAGTTAATGAATAAACAGGGAAAGGTGGAAAATATACCAACAGCATTACAGTAAGCATCCTTCCCTGGATGTAATTGTTCATGCAATTATTTTTATTTTATTTATTTACATATCAAACTTCTTAGCCACTCTCTCTCAGAGGAGCTCTGGGCAGTGTCCCAATTAATGTCCCATAAGATTTGATAAGAAGATATAATAAATTTTATCCATTTCTAAGACCCAAGTTAAAAAGTTGGCAGGCTTAGGGAGTGTCTCACCTCGTTCCATGGGCTATCTGTGGCCCACATTCCCAGCTTTGCATCTTGCACACTCAATAGCCATCGTGCTGCTACTTAAATTTGGCAGCAAACCACCACATCTTGACTATTTAAGAGTGAGATAGATGGTACCTAAATTGATAGGCAAATTTAAACGAGAATGCTAAAATGGAAGTTATAAAATATAAGATTGCTGTTACAACTCTATTTTTCTTTTTTTTTAAAAAGCCTAACTTCACCCACAAATCCTTGCAAATCTTGCTCAGTTTTGTAATATTGTCAGCAGCCCATCTCTACGGCTTCTGGCTGCTAAAAATAATTTTATGGAAATATTTGCTCTATCTTTTTATGCTTTAGGCTAGTTTTCCAAAGCCCAATCTACAATCAGTAAATTCAGCAGGAATTAAAGAGAAAGTTTTTCCTTCAATGACTCCTACACTATAAAATCAGGCACACATACTTGCCGTAGCAGAGAGAATGCCATGTATGTTCATTTGAAAAGGCTTTTAGAACTTCCTTATGTTAACAAAAAATATTTTATAGCATCTATTGCTGAGGGTATACTTGATATTTTATTTAATTTCAGCTGTCTTGTTTTTAAAATGCACAATAAACCACTTTGGAAAGGCCATAGCTTTGAAAGGCAGCAAAGTATATTAAGTAAATAATAGGTGATTTAATGCATTGAGGTTTACTGCCTCATAAGTGTGTTTACAGAAATACAGAATAACAGAGGTGGAAGGGACCTTGGAGGTCTTCTAGTCCAACCCCCTGCTCAAGCAGGAAACCCTACACCATTCCAGACAAGTGGGTGTCCAGTCTTTTCTTAAAAGCCTGCAGTGATGGAGCCTAGCAGTGTATCCTAAGAATGTAGGAAGCAGATTTTTCTTTCTTGCTGCATGAAACATTACAGAACAGGTATTATCAAATACAGTGTTGTTCAGATCTTAATCATAACAGATCGTAATAAATGATTATTTCAGAGTTATTTTCTAATCTAATTCAGTTTCTCTGGTTGGTGATCAAATAACAGCATTTCCCCAGTGTCCATAATGTTCATTCAGTTGTCTAAAATGAACAGAGCAGAAAATTACCGATGATAGGAAGATTTTGATTTCAAAAAGAAGAAGAGTTGTGGACGACAGAGGTTGCATCATTCAAACGCAGAGCCATCCAATACAAGCCAAAGAATTTTCAGCAGCAACTGTCTCCAGTGAAAATGTCCATGATTCTTAGTGGGAAGTCAAATTGACTAAAACAATATATGTTTGCCTTGTACAGGTAGTCCTCGACTTACAGCAGTTCATTTAGTGACCGTTCGAAGTTACAACAGCACTGCAAAAAGCAACATATGACTGTTTTTCACACTTACGACCGTTGCAGCATCCCCGGGGTCATGTAATCAAAATTCAGACGCATGGCAACTGACTCATACTTATGACGGTTGCAGTGTCCGTGGATCATGTGATCGCCTTTTGCTACCTCCTTACAGGCAAAGTCAACGGGGAAGCCAGATTCACTTAACAATCGAATCACTGACTTAATAACTGCAGCGATTCACTTAGCAACTGTGGCAAGAAAGGTTGTAAAATGGAGCAAAATTCACTTAGCAACTGTCTCGCTTAGCAACAAAACTTTGCGACTCAATTGTGGTTGTACCGTAAGTTGAGGACTTCCTGTAATTATCCATGTATCTTTTATTAACTTCATTTTTCCCTTTTCTCGGTTTCTTTCAGCAACCTGGGTTGGAGGAGCCTATATCAACGGCACGGCTGAAATTGTCTACCTCCCTTCAAAAGGACTGGTGTGGGTTCAAGCTCCAGTTGGCTTTGCTTTGTCTCTCCTTGTTGGTAAAGTTTTTAAAAGATTCTTAAACTAACTCGAGGGGGGCGGGCAGGCTTGAAACAATGCATAGACACCTGGTTAAAATACTTAAATCTCTCTCCATGTTTAATTTTACCTCAAGTTACCTGCCCCGGTTTGTGCATTTGTCAATGATCAGAAGCAAAATTTCATTTGGTTGGAAAGTGCACGAGTGGCTTGCACCCTTAGGTCAGAATGATAGAATACAGCTAGTCCTTGACTTACGACTACAACTGAGCCCAGAATTTACATTGCTAAGTGAGAAATGTGTTAAATGAGTTTTGCCCCCATTTTATCACTTTTCTTTCCACAGATATTAAATAAATGATTATTTGAGATTTATTTTCTATCTTAATTTTCAGCTTCTCTTGTTGGTGACTCTGCAGTGACTCACTTTCTTGAACGAATCACTGCAGTTCTTAAATGAGTAACCCGGTTGTTAAGTGAATCTGGCTTCCCCATTGACATCGCATGTCAGAAGGTCGCAAAAGGCGATCACATGACCCAGGGGACACTGCAACCGTCCTAAATATGAACCAGTTGTCAAGCATCCGAATGTCACTCACGTGACCAGGGGGATGCTGCAAAAATTGTAAGTGTGAAAAAAAAATGGCCATAAGTCACTTTTTGCAGCACCGTTATAACTTTGAACCCTCACTAAATGAACTGTTGTAAGTCAGAGACTACCTGTATCTCCTTTGTTACCAATAGAGGAGAATATTTGTATCTCAAAGTTGAAATGAGGAGTCTTTGGTGCTCTCTGAGCTTGGTTGTTTTCTTGCGGACATTTCATTTCCCAAACTAGGGAACATCACTAGTACTAATGGGGAGTGGGGTTTGCTGTCAATTGATATTCTAGTGGCCTACCCTGCCGATGTTGCTGGGAGTAGTCTTCGGGGTTCGTTAATTGGGCTGTTTACTGTTAGCTGGTTTGGTAGTTCCTTGATTGATTGATTGATTGATTGTCTCCTGGGACAAGACTCATCCTGGAAGTCTTCTTGTTCATGAGCCTCTGTAGAGTCCATGTCAATAATCCCATTCCTGAAAACAGTTTTATAATGCGCATTGCTGAAATAGTCTTATACTTTGAGATTTCTCCCGGTGGTGTCATCATACACTGTGGAAAAAGACATGATTCATTATCTTCACATCAGAATCGAGATAAGCTGTTTCTGATCTCCTTTCCTCTCCAGTATCTCACTACACTCTTTCCTGTCTGTCACTGCATACTTATTAGATGTGTAGAAATGAAACTCACTTGATACATAGCTCAAGTTGGGCAATAACTCTTCTATTCTAGCTTGTCTGGGATTTTTAATGTCTCTCTGTGTCTTGGAGCTTTTCTGCATTGTTTATGTGCTCTTATTTTTGTTTTGACTCTTCAGCCGAGGGTGGGCAATTAATTTTCTCAAGGGGCCACATGAGAAACTGGGACTGTTGTGGAGGGCCGCTGCTGCCCCGCCCCCTGACACCGCTGCCCCGCCCCCTGCTTCTGCTCCCGCCCCCCATGCCACTGCATGGCTGCCCTGCCCTCCACCATCTGCCTGGCCAGTGGTAGGATTTCCTAATGTCTGCCACCTCAGCTATCTGTGGATGGTACATCTCATGTAGGGTCCTGCCTTGCCATGGCTCTTCTCCTGCTTGATCTTCCTCCCATGTCTGCTGCTTTCTCAGGCATATTCTCAACAGCTCTTTGGGAGCCATCTTACTGATGTACTGTACTCCTGGGTTTTGTCCAGGACAGTGGCTATATAAATATCAAAATTTCCAATCACAACACTGAAAGCGAAGTCAAAAACAATAACAATAAATAACAAATAACCATAAAACCATAATGCAATAGCCAAGCCACCATAACAGACTCACGCCACACCTCTACAGGTAGTCCTCGACTTACAACAGTTTGTTTAGTGGCTGTTTGAAGTTACAACAGCACTGAAAAAAGTGACTTATGACTGTTTTTCACATCTATGACCGTTGCAGCATCCCCATGGCCACGTGATTTATATTGAGGTACTTGACAACCGGTTCATATTTATGACAGTGGCAGAGTTTTGGGGACGTGTGACCATGTTTCGCGACCTTCTGACAAGCAAAGTCAATGGGGAAGCCGGATTCACTTAACAACCGTGTTACTAATTTAACAACGGCAGTGATTCACTTAACAAATGTGGCAAGAAAAGTCATAAAATGGGACAAAGCCCACTTAACAAGTTTTTCACTTAGCAACATAAATTCTGGGCTCAATTGTGGTTATAAGTCGAGGACTACCTGTATTGGGCTCAAGTAACATCCTGGTCCACTGCTTCTTGGGCTTCACAATCTTCTAGGAGACCAGGAAGGTTGGAGTCTTCTACCGTAGATCTCAACAGTGAGGTGGTTGCATAGGGCAGGTTTTAGAACTGAGGAGGTATGGCTTCTAGGCCCCATCCACCAGATAACATTTTCTAAAACAGGGAATTTATGGTGCACCCATCCTGTCAAATCTGATGAGATGAATAGAAATACTTGGGGAGAGATGGTCTTGTCCCATGCAGGATAATAATCAGCATCTTGAACTGCAAAAGAGGGTTGCAGCGGTCTAGCAGTTAAAATACTCGGCTGTCAGCCGGGAGGTTGGCAGTTTGAGACCCAAACACTCGCAATGGGGTGAGCTCCCATCCTTGCCTCAGGTCCTGCCAACCTATCAGTTTGAAAGCATGCGGATGCAAATAGATTAATAGGTACCACTTTGGTGGGAAGGTAACAGCGTTCCGTGCACCTCAGCATATAGTCACATGACCACGGAAATGTCCTGGGACAATGCTGGCTCCCTCGGCTAGGAAATGGAGATGAGCACTAGAGTCGGACACAACTGGACAGGGGAAACATTTACCTTTACCTGAACTGTGAAGCACTATGATGCCTTTCAATTTGTAAAGATAACTGATTGTAATATAATTTTTTTTTAAAAAAAACAGGGGGCTTCTTTTTTGTCAATCCAATGAGAACGAGAAATTACATGACTCTGATGGATCCAATTCAAGAGATGTATGGGAACGTGATGGGCTGTCTTCTTTTTATTCCTCCATTGATCGCGGACATATTCTGGTTTGCTGCTGTTCTTGCCTCTTTAGGTAATATGGTGTCTTCCACTTGTCTTGGCAGAAACTAAATTTAGCCACCTGGAAACCAAGGGAATACAGCTGAGATTAGCTTTCCATCCTATAAGTGATTTATTGATTACTGAAGGCATGTTCAGAAGAATTACCCGTGAGGATATTTGTAGCTCCAGTCTCCATCTGTGTCACATTTCTGAAGTCTAGCATATAAACAGGAGATAAGGAGATGATAAAACAGAAGGATTGTCTCTAAATAATTTAGAAACACCACAGAAATCTGTAATTCAGATCTAGAGGCAACCATTTTAAGAACGGAGATCATAGAATATGATGGCCATTTAACCTATGAAAATAGGCTTGATGTGTGACTCTTTGACTCCAGCAATTCATAATTCATAGATCAACCTGGTCCCCTCCTAGTGGATCAGCTTCACCTCCCAGAATTTCAGTGGAATGCCCCAAAAGTGAGAATCCTAGGAGCAGAATTTTTATAACAATGACTATGCTTTTGTTACAAATGGAACAGTTATTTTGTAAATCATATACAGGGAGTCCTCAACTTACAACCATTCATTTGGTGATCGTTCGAAGTTACAACGGCACCGGAAAAAGTGACTTATGAACATTTTTCACATTTATGACCGTTGCAGCATCCGCAAGGTCACCTGATCAAAATTTGGATGCTTGGCAACTGGCATGTACTTATGACGGTTGCATTGTCCCAGGGTCATGTGATCCCCTTTTGCGACCTTCTGACAAAGTCAATAGAGAAGCCAGATGCAATTAACAACCCTGTTACTAGCTTAATTGCAGTGTTTTGCTTAACAATTGTGGCAAAAGTTTGTAAAATGGGGAAAATTCACTGAGTAACTGTCTCACTTAGCAACAGAAATTTTGGGTTCAGTTGTGGTTGTAAATCGAGGATTACCTGTAAATTAATATATTTGGGTAAAAGAAATGGCATAGCACAAAATGTATTACTGCATTTAAATAGTAATTACTGCATCTTTTCCTAGGAGCAACCATGAAGGTCATTTTGGACATCCAGGGTTATGTTGCCATCATTCTTTCTGCATGTACAGTGATATTGTATACTTTGCTAGGAGGTCTGTATTCAGTGGCATACACAGATGTGATACAACTGATTTTTCTATTGCTCAGTCTGGTAAGTTCCTATCTTGTTATATTACCACTCACTTGAACTACTGGGAGTGATTGAAAATCCAGAATGAAACGCCAAGAAACTTTCATTATTTATGACATGATTTCTCAACCCTGGCAACTTTAAAATACAGTATATATAATAATAATAGTAATAGTAATAATAGTAATAATAGTAATAATAATAATAATAATAATAATAATAATAATAATAATAATAATAATAATAATAATAATAATAATAATAATAATAATAAAAATAATAATAAAAATAATAATAAAAAGTTGGAAGGGACCTTGGAGGTCATCTAGTCCAACCCCCTGCTCAGGCAGGAAACCCTATACTATTTCGAACAAATGGCTGTCCAGTCTCTTCTTAAAAACTTCCAGTGTTGGAGCATTCACCGCTTCTGGATGCAGGTTGTTCCACTGGTTAATTGTTCTAACTGTCAGGAAGTTTCTCCTTAGTTCTAGGTTGCTTCTCTCCTTGATTAGTTTCCATCCGTTGCTTCTTGTCCTGCCTTCTGGTGCTTTGGAGAATAGCTTGACTCCCTCTTCTTTGTGGCAGCCCCTGGCATGCTGGCTGGGGGATTCTGGGAGTTGAAGTCCATATAGCTTAAAGTTGCCAAGGCTGAGAAGCACTGATCTTTGAGATGCCAATAGATGACATGGGAGATGACTTGGGAGATAATCTGAACCAATAAAGGAGAATATTTGTAGCTCAAGGTTGAAATGAGGCCTCCTTAGTGCTCTCTGAGCTTTTTTCCCCCCCTTGCAGACGTTTCATTACCCAAATTAACCCGACAGAAGAGACGAGAGCACTCATGGAAAAGAGACACTACATGAATAAAACAGTGAAGTAGCCATGATACACTTAGAGTAGAGGCAGGATCTGATTTAAGTGGGAGGGCCAAGTACAAAGAAGTGGGTGGAGTCATAAGACAGAAGTGGGTGGGATTAAGACATGAAAGCAGCAGGTGATGCTATTGCAATTCATTTACATTTTTAAAATTAATTCAGTATCATGACTGTGGACACACGGAATACTTTGACTATCAGAAACCTTTCAGAAAACGTTTTAATTCTAATGTTTCTGTTTTTTTGCTGCCAGTGGATTTGTATCCCTTTTGCCATCATGAACCCTGCCACAGAAAATATTTTTTATACAGCTTCCCAAAATATATCCCAAGCACCTTGGATTGGAAAAATTGAAACAGAGTTTTACGGAAGATGGTTTGATGATTTCTTATATTTGGTAAGATCTGTTCCTGAAGTGGATGGGAAATTGGGGGCTTGACACACTTACTGTATCCAACTAAATAATGAAAACACTTGTTCTTCTAAATTAAGAGCAAGCCATGTTCTTCTCACCACAAAGAACACTTTTTTATATTAAAAAAAAAGATACGTGGGGTATGTTGTTGATCTTCTAAATTAAAAGCAAATCATGTTCTTCTCACCACAAAGAACACTATTTTTTATTTTTTTTAAAAAAAAGATATGTGGGGTATGTTGTTGATACGGTAAATTCACTCCACAAGAAGGGATTAAAAATAAATAGCAGTGTAATACATATACACAAAATGTCCTAGATAGTTCCAAACTGGAAAGCGAGATACACATGTCGCCCTTTCTCTTCTAGATGGCTGGAAAATTGCTTTTCCACAAGACATTAAGAAAAATACATTTCTAAATTAAAGATGAAATGCAATTAATAACGTCAGGGCTGACATATGCATCAGACTGGGGTGATAGCCTAATGTTGGAATGTTTGTTTGCTTTAGAAAAGGCAAATGAAGACTAGAAATTCTAGCATGATCCAGAAAGCAAGCTATGGAGATGCTACAAGAATTGCCCATCATGCTTCATGTTAGATAAACGTCCCAGAGTCATCCCTATTGTTACGTTAAAGGCAATCTGGTTTAAGTTTTGACTTTTCAGCTAAGATCAAGAATACCGTCCTATCTGTTTTTATTTCAGTTCCGTTCAAGATTCTATTTTTCTTCCAGGTTCTTGGGGCCATCCCATGGCAAACCTATTTCCAGCGAGTTCTCGCGGCTTCCTCTCACAAAGAAGCCAGACTAATTTCCTATTTTTCTGGACTGGGCTGTTTCGTTATGGCTATCCCTTCTGTATTGATAGGAGCAGTTGCTGCCTCAACAGGTAACCATGGCTGAATAAAAACTGGAAAGCTAGAGCTTTCAGCCCTAGTACAGGTAGTCCTTGACTTACGACCACGATTGAGCCCAAAATGTATGCTGCTAAGTGAAAAATTTGTTAAGTGAGTATTGCCCCAGTTTACAACTTTTCTTACCACATTTGTTAACGGAATCCCTGCAGTAGTTAAATTAGTAACATGGTTGTTAAGTGAATCTAGTTTCCCCATTAACTTTGCTTGTCCGAAGGTCGCCAAAGGGGATCACATGACTCTGGGACACCGTCATAAATCTGAGTCAGTTGTCAAGCATCCAAATATAAATCACATGACCCTGGGGATGCTGCAATGGCCATAAGTGTGAAAAATGGTCATGTCCCTTTTTTTAGTGCCTTGTAATTTTGAACAGTTACTAAATGAACTGTTGTAAGTCGAGGACTACCTGTAATGCTGTTGCCCTATTTCAGGAGGGTCGTTCCTCTATGTCAGTGTTTCTCGACCTCAGCAACTTTAAGATGTGTGGACTTCAACTCCCAGAATTCCCCAGAATTCTCCCCGGATTCTGGGAGTTGAAGTCTTTACATCTTAAAGTTGCTGAGATTGAGGAAAAACTGTTCTGAATAAATGTTGAATAAACTCTTATATCCTAAGCAGTTCAAGGAGCCCTGGTGTAAAAAGAATTATTAACACAAAGCAGTATCACATATAAAGGAATATAGAGCTGACCTTGAGGAAACTAAAAAATATTTTTCTTAGTTTGCATTGTTTTTTTTAATCTTTGTATTTTTAAAGCTCAATTTAAAACCAATAACACAGAATCTCTGAGAAAGCTGGCCTATCCATTTCTTCTCTGGTCAACTCACAACATTTTTGATTTTTTTAAAATTAATGCTGCTTTGCCATTTTTTTCACTAATGAAAAAGTGGGTAAGAAATTACACACACCTCACATGCACAAGTCCAACATTTCCACAAGGTTTCCACCTTCTTTGATGAAGCTTTGTGTGATATGGTGCACGACTAGTAATATCTCAGGCGAAAATGCTGGTGTGTCATCGAATTTTAGCATTCTTGACAGAATCTACATGCTCAGATATAACAATCTCATGTTATCTGGTGATCCTGTGAAATGTCTATCATTTTGCAAAAAATAATTTTGGGAAGATGCTTAAGCCACCATGTGTATCATTTTGGATAGCTGCCTAGAAATCTGGTCAATGTGTATGTAATATCTCACAAAATGTACTCAAAATAGCATAGAAGAAAAACAATATTAAAACTACTATAACTCAATCAATAAAAGAGGACAATAAATAGAATAACTTACGTGAAAAAGGGACTTCAAAGGTCACCTAGCCCAACTGCATCCATGCAGCAGCTAGACTTTTGGTTCAAATTTTAAGGATCAAATATGAATAATCATATATTTAAAGAACTAACCTTGACCCTAACACAACATTTCTCTTGTCAGATTAAATGTAATCCTCAAAAGTTGATTTTTCACCTTATCTTATAAGAAATCTATCAATATCTCTAAGTCAAAAGAAATTTATTCATGCTATTGTCTCTGGGCAAAGCAGTCAATTTTGCCATTAATTTCAAAGACCATACTTCCATTGCGAATATATATGACAGATAATCCTCGACTTACAACAGTTCGTTTAGTAGTAATAATAATAATAATAATAATAATAATAATAATAATAAAGTTGGAAGGGACCTTGGAGGTCATCAAGTCCAAGCCCCTGCTCAGGCAGGTAACCCTATACCAGGGGTAGGCAACCTTGGCTCTTTTATGACTCATGGACTTCAACTCCCAGAATTCCTGAGCCAGCATGGCTGGCTTAGGAATTCTGGGAGTTGAAGTCGACGAGTCATAAAAGAGCCAAGGTTGCCTACCCCTGCCCTATACCATTTCGAACAAATGGCTGTCCAGTTTCTTCTTAAAAACTTCCAGTGTTGGAGCATTCACCGCTTCTGGAGGCAGGTTGTTCCACTGGTTAATTGTTCTAACTGTCAGGAGGTTTCTCCTTAGTTCTAGGTTGCTTCTCTCCTTGATTAGTTTCCATCCGTTGCTTCTTGTCCTGCCTTCCGGCGCTTTGGAGAATAGCTTGACTCCCTCTTCTCTCTGGCAGCCCCTGAGATATTGGAACACTGCTATCATGTCCCCCCTCGTCCTTCTCTTCATTAAACTAGACATACCCAATTCCATCAATTGTGACTGTTCAAAGTTACAGCTGTACTGAAAAAGTGACTTCTGCCTGTTTGCAGCCGATGTCATGACTGATTCGATTCTGAACCAATGTTTTGAAAATGACACTTCTGTATTTCCTTTTTGAGACTGGAACCAGACCAACTATGGTCTACCCACCCCAAATGAAAGAAATGAGTCTGCTCTCATACTTCCACTAGTCCTTCAGCATCTCTGCCCGACTTACATCTCCATCGGTGGCTTGGGTGCCATAGCGGCTGCTGTGATGTCTTCAGGAGATTCTGCGTTGCTCTCTGCCGGTTCCATGTTTGCTCACAACATCTATAGGAAAATATTCTGGAGAAAGGTAAGTGACTGATTGTTCACGTTTGTCTCACAAATGATACAGGAACATTATTACAGGTAGTTCTCAACTTACGATCATTTGTTTAGTGACCGTTCAAAGTCACGATGGCACTAGGAAAAGTGAATTTTTCATACATATGGCCATTGCAGCATCTCCATGGTCATGTGACCAAAATTCGGACGCTTGGCAACTGATTCATATTTATGACAACGGCAGTGTCATGTGATCCGCTTTTGCAGTCTTCTAACAAGCAAAGTCAATGGGAAAGCCAGATTAATTTTACAAGTGTGTTACTAACTTAACAACTGCAATGAATCACTTAACAACTGTGGCAAGAAAAGTCATAAAATGGGACAAAACTTACTTAACAACTGTCTCGCTTAGCAACATAAATTTCGGGTTCAGTTGTGGACGTAAGTCAGGGACTACTTATATAGCAGTGTAAGAGAAATTCCTTTTTTTAAAAAAAAATACCTTCTAATATTTAAAGCTTCCTCAATAGTCATATACCTTTGAGTGGACAGAATTTAAAATGGTCATAAATGGGAACCCACTACTGGACTTTTTGTTCGAGACAGAAATAAAATGAACTCCTGACTTTGAGTTTTGCTGATTAGATGAGTTGGCTATGGAAATGGCTAGTAATGACCAAGTTTGTAAAAAAGTTGAGGCTGTAATTTTATTTTGTATTTTACTGTGCTGAAAAAAGTTGGAATGCTTTTTTTTCTCCTTTACCCTACACTTCTCTCCCTTTCTTATCCTTTCCCATTTCCTTATTATCTTTACTCTCATTTGCATTTTACACTATTAAAATTTTAATCAAATTTATTAAAAATGGTCGTTAATTGGAAGCATGACAGATATGTTAAAACCCCAAATGTACAAAATGGCGGGCAAGATACCACATTCAAAATCCTGCCATGTACAAAGGGGTGAAGCTTCAATCACAATACCACACCCACTTTCACAGAGACTTTGATCCTCTCCTGTGGGCCCCCACGACTAGTTTGTTCATTAGACACAGATGCAATTAATCTAGTCATGGAGTTTTAAACTAATTCAAAATAAAGAGGCAAGCCAAGGCCATGTCTCTAGAAGCCTCAGTTTTCCTTCCTGTTCCTTTCTCCTGCTTTTCACAATTTCCTAGTGGAACCCTTACTTTTTAGTTGGGGAAAACCAACCCGCAAAGCAGCAATGCCTTTTTCTGTGTCCTGTTAGCATTTTGCTATCTTCTTTCTGGTTCTTTTCTTTTTATTCTGAATGCAACTTAAGAACTTCTTTAAATTTTCTCTAGCATTCTGACCTTTCTCTTTTCTGATGCTAACTATTCTTTTTTTGATCTAGCTCTCTTTATACAGATAGTCCTTGACTTACAAGAAGTCATTTACTGACCAAAGTTACAAGGGCGCTGAAAAAAAAGTGACTTATGACTGTTTTTCACACTTAACAACCTTTGCAGAATCCCCATGGTCACCTAAGCAAAATTCGGATACTTGGCAACTGCTCATATTTACGACGGTCGCAGTGTCCCAGGGTCATGTGATCAGCTTTTGCGGCCTTCTTACAAGCAAAGTCAATGGAGAAGCCACTTAACAACTGTGTTCAACAACTTAACAACTGTAGCGATTCACTTAACAACTGGGACAACAAAGGTTGTAAAATGGGGCAAAACTCATTTAACAACCGTCTCACTTAGCAACATACATTTGGGGCTCAAATTTGGTCGAAAGTCAAGGCCTATCTGTGTATGTCAGGTTTGTAATAAGTGCATATTTTTATGAATGAAAGAAGAATCTTGAAAAATGTAGGCCCATTCTTTTTTTATGAGATTGGGTCCAATATGCAACAGTCAGCCTGTTAATGAATTTGCACCCATTTTAATTTGGATGCAATTTTTTCTCTCTTTCCCATTCCCTCCCTCTGATTTTTTACAGGCATCAGAGAAAAATGTCCTATGGGCAATGAGACTCTCCATTGTGGTCTTTGGGATAATTTCAGCAGTTCTGGCTTACTACTCCCATTCGATTTATGACCTCTGGTTCTTGAGTGGAGAGCTAGTATACACTCTCCTCTTTCCCCAGTTGTGTTGTGCTCTGTTTCTTCCCAGCACCAACACCTACGGCTCAGCGGTTGGGTTCTTCCTTGGCTTTCTTCTACGGCTATTGGCAGGAGAACCATCCCTGAAGATCCCCCCTGTAATCTGTTACCCAGGATGCTCAGTTGTGGAAGGTGTTTATGTCCAGCTCTTTCCATTCAAGATGGCCACCATGCTGTTCACGCTGTTCGCCATCTTCTCAGCTTCCCATCTGGCCAGCTTTATGTTTAAGAGCAAAATCCTTCCTGCTAAATGGGACATCTGCCAAGTTATTATGGATGACAGAGTGCCTGTTCCCTTCTCCTGGGGAGAAAGGCAGATGGATGTACGAAAAAATCCGGAATTGTGAGCAAGCAGAGGAAGCAGTTGTGAAGATATTTGATATTTCTCCTCTGTTACCACTGATTGTTGGAGCCTCCTTTGAGCAATGAAAAAAAAAAAGTTGGCAGATAGGCCAGAATTCAAAATCACAATAGTGTCTTCGCATTACAGCAGCTGGGACACTTTCGCAAGTTGGATATCTGCGCTCTTTTTAAATGCCAAGATCATGAATTCAGATGTAGTTAGGGAAGCGCTGCTCGCAGTTTTTACTGAATATTTATTTGATTTAATATTTCAACTCGGAGGCTACCTGACTCCAAAATGATTCTGGCAGTGATTATCTTACAATTAAAAATTTTAAAAAAGTGCATGAGGAAACCACCGAGAATGTTACTCTCCTTTGATCCTTGCAGGGAAATTATACAGAAATAGCAACACTGATTACATAGCACATTTAACAACCTGTTCTATATTCTCAAGGATACTGTTGTTATAGTCTAGACCAGGGGTGTCCAACTGCCGGCCCACGGGCCGGATGCATCACGCCAAAACCGTGCCCACCCCATTGCTGGCAATGGGGAAAAAGTTGCAACATGTCGCGACACGTCGCGGGTTTGACACCCGTGGTCTAGAGCAGGGCTTTTCAACCTTTTTACCGATTGTACCACTTTTAGGATATGGCAATATTCGAGTACCATCTAGCAAGGTGTCAAAAACTTGATGACCAAAAAAAAAAAAACCTGTTCAAAGTTGCAATTGCACTGAAATGACTTATGACCATTTTTCACACTTATGACCATTGCAGCATGCCCAGGGTCATGTGATTTATATTTGGATGCTTGGCAACTGATTCATATTTATGATGGTCACAGTGTCCCAGGGTCATGTGATCAACCTTTTGACAAGCAAAGTCAATGGCAGAGCTGCTGGTGGCCAAGTGCTAAGGCGGGACTTCCTTCCCTCCCTCCCTCCCTCCCTCCTCCCTCCCTCCCCTGCCTCCCTTTTTCTCATTCCCATCTCCTTCTGAAGGAAGAATTTGAACCCCACCCCCCCATATTTTCCCTCTTCCATATATTGATCAAACAAGGAAAAGCCTCCAGAGACAGAAAAGACAAGCTGCTGAGTGAACTAGCTTAAAAAGGCACTTCCCCTTTAAGAATTAGCTACTGGCTAGAAAGGAAAGGAGCACAGCTGGCACTTAAGGAAGAAAAAAAATGTAACTACTGGCTGCCGGCTAAGGCAGCCTCCCCAAATGGCTCCATTCATAAGTAAAGGAATGCTACAGGCAAAATCCATTCAGGAGAAAAATATTTCAAAATCCCTTGCAGCAAAACTTACAGCTAACAACAGCAGAGCAATAGAAGCTAACACAAGACATCAGCCAAATAGAAATTGCCAAACACTCCTTAAGAACACAAAGCCCACATTGCACAAATCCCAGAACTTCAAAGTCACAAAAGCACATAAGAATCCTTCCACTCTCCATCTCCCTCCCTCCCTCCCTCCGTGCCTCACCTCTAGCCATTGCTGCCTTTTTTTTCATTCCTCTTGGAGGGTGACCCCTCCCCCACTGCATTTCTTGCCTGTTTGCTGCTGCCAGAACAGGTGGCTGCCACAGCAGTTGTATATCGGCTCATGGCCGGCCTGCTTGATCTCCTCTCCCCCCACCCTCCTCCTCCTCCTCCTCCTCCTTCTTTCCCTTCAGTGCAGCTAGAGCTGACTCCACCTCCTCCCAAGGCTGCTGCTTTTTCCCCCCTCTCCCACCCAAACTGCCTCCTTTTATAGCCTCTCCTGTCTCCGCCCCCTCCTCCTCCTTTCTCATGGGGGAGGGTGAGCCAGAAGTGAGCCTGGGGCCTTTGTCTCGCCCCAGCAGCCCTGCAGCTCCAGAGGACTCTCTCACTGTAAGTCCTTGCCTGCGATGGCTCTTTCCCTTCCCCACTACACTTGGCTAGGCAGGGCTGCGTACCACCTGCCACTTATTAATGTACCACAAGTGGTACGCGTACCACTGCTTGAAAAGCCCTGGTCTAGACCCTACTTTATACTTCCCAACAATTAGAAACTAAATATTGGGCAGCAAAGATCTTCTTTCTTATCAACCCAGTCACCAAAACCATCCTTACATTATTAATAAATCCATTGAACAAGTGCATCCTGTCATAAAAATGTTGCCGTGTACAGTGTGCTACATTTCCAGGTTGCTCAAATTCCATTAGGACTTTGTGTTACACTTGTATAACTATAACAGTGTTCCTCAATCTTGGCAGCTTGAGGATATGAGGACTTTAATTCCCAGAACTCCCCAGCCAACATGGCTGGCTGGGGAACTCTGGGAATTGAAGTCCACACATCTTCAAGTTGCCAAGGAACGTTGATCTACAGATTTTGTATTATAGGCTCAGATTGTTTCGGATCTGCTCATATCATTGTAGTGCATTTTGTCAACGTACATTTCTCCTTCCTTCAACAGCAGACGTATTTATGACGGAACCTCAGCATTTTCTCAAGGTTCCAAATCTGCTATGTCCCCAACATTTTTAAATTGGATATTCTGATTTCATTGTCATTCCAGATAGAAAATTTAACAACTACCACCCACCCCCTCAATTTCCAATGTAACTTCCTGGATGCATACATTTTTTCTTACAACTGGTAGAGAATATCCATCCATATCCATACAATATTGTTCTGCCATGCTGTTTTTCAAACTATCATACCAACTTGGAGTCCTTGCTTAATGCTTATAAGTCTCACGGTGGATATCAGAGAGACCATGTATTTTATACATCTGTTCTGAGCAATGCATCAAAATGACCTGTACATAAAAATCTTAAGTTTCGGCAGCCTACATTTTTTGATTCAACGTGGATATGTATGTTTTAGAATGATCCTCTACAAGAATTTTCTGACAAAGCACAAGATGAAAAAAATCCTTCTGCCAACAATGTGAAAGGCAGACAGTTGACCGTTAATCTAATAAAATAGTCTGAAAGCCAGATTTTGTGTTAAAAAGAAGGTGGAAACTGCCATCTTTGGCTAAAAGCTTTGCAATTTCTAATGCACCATGTAGCAGATAAGAGCTTTTTGGCTCCTGTTAGTCTGATGCTCTTTTCTAAGTGTATTCTTAATTCTATTATTAATTATTTCAGATCCCAAAAGAAACTTTAAAACCTCACAGGATACAAAGGTGGCAGGAGAACTGAACTATTGATACCTAAAGAGGGAACATGTAGAAGAGTTAGAAATATAGTTCCTATTTTTGTTTAATTCTGTGCAACCAAATTAAAATAATATAACACAGGAAACATGAAAAAATATAAAACATGTATACTGGATTAAAGCATACATTCTTTCACAATTAATAAAAGACTCTTAATGTCAATATTCCTGTGGCAGGCCAGCTTTGAGGCATATCATTTTTATAAAATATCCAGGATGATACTTCTTTCATAGAATTATGAACTGGTATTTGATAATGACACCTTTTTGTAAGATTTTAAATTTTATTAGGAGCTGCGGTGTGCAGTGGTTAGAATGCAGTATTGCAGGCTGACTCTGCCCACAGCCAGGAGTTCGATCCTGACCAGCTCAAGGTTGACTCAACCTTCCATCCTTTCAAGGTTGGTAAAATGAGGACCCAGATTATGGGGGACAATGTGCTGATACTGTAAATCACCCAGAGTGTGCTGTAAAGCACTATGGGGCGGTATATAAGTCTAAGTGCTAAGTGCTACTGCTATTGCTATTCAGAGGCCTCAAGGAGTGAGGGCAATCCCTTACTTTCCCCATCCTTATACTTCACTTCTCCCTAATTCTGCCCTTTGTTTTAACATTACCAAACTTAAGACATATTATGCAAGGACCTACCTCTCTAGAGAAAGCTCTAATGTTGAGAAAGCTGGAAGAAAGGAGAAGAGAATAACCAATATGTCCAAATCTCCCTCATGCAGATGTGGACTAACACTCTAGCACAAGAGGCTATTCTCTCTCATGGAAAAACGGATGGAAAACCTGGTATGAGAGCTGGCAGATACTCTGCATTCATAACACTTTTACAAATAGACCTTGAGTTACAGCCCGAACTGGCAATGATAATAGTAGGCTGTGACAGTCATAATACAGGTCACCACATGACCGGATTCGCTTTTACAACCTATTTTGCAGCAGTCATTAAGTGAACATGGCAGTTGTAAAGCACCACAGTCATTAAGCAAACCCATTGTTTGCTATGGGCTGTTGTTGTTTTTTTGCCAGAAATCAGAATAATGCCAGTTTCTGACAAAACCATCACAAATCACGGTCACATGACCTGGAGGTGCTGCAAACAGCCGTAAACATAGGCCAGTTGTTGAGCACCCCAAATGGGGTCATGTGACCACAGGGGAGGGGGCGATGTTGAAACTTCAAAACCGGGTTGTTAAGTCTCTTTGGAAGGATCTATCACAACTATGAACAATCGCTAAGCTATGCTAACCTAATGTTCTCTAGCTGTTTTTCTGTTCTTGCTGTTGTCCATGCCAGCAAGTAGTTCATGTCAGTCCCTTCAAAGCTCTCCAGCATTTTATTACAGCTTGTTTTGCTGGCAGGAACAGATGTCCTATTAAGATTTTATCGTACAACTGCAGAGATTGCCCATGAAAGGTTTTTAATAAGGCGAATAAATGCGTTTGTTTGAATTCTGATCCCGTAGCATTCCTATTTCGGCAAATGAGTGAGACGTCAAATCTCACAATTTTTTAAGTGTTGGACTGGGTATAATGGGAGATGAATTCCAATACAACTCATGAGCACTAGCCTGGAGAGGGCTTAACTCAATTATCCCTTCTGGTTTGTACTAGTAGGAACCTGGTGAAGATCTCCAGAACTAATCAGCAAAGGATGACGTGTGGGACCCAACCAGTAACAATGAAATTATGGAGAAGTACAGAGGTGTTTCAGAGAATGCCAACAATGTGATCATAGGTGTTCAAAACCACTTAAAGGTTGCCTCTTCCACCAGTAGGGCATTCAAAGATGAAGTTAAAATTCAACTAGATCCATCCTTCCATTTATTTGCTTGTTTTCTTAGATAGATGCCCAGAGTTCCAGAATGGCATCGGTAGTAAGCCCTTCACAGAGAGCTGAGACATCTGGGACATAGACTGAGCTGAGATATAAGGCGTAGCTTAAGGTTACTCAAATAGTTGTTAGGACATGGGTAGGAGGTTAGTAAGCCTGCGTTCAAGATCTGAGAGCTACTGTGGGACGGGGTGAGCTCCTTCGCTCCAGCTCCTGCTGGTGACATGAAAGGAGCCCCCAACTGGGCATTCCCAGGGCAAAGGAGATGTCACTGCCTAATCCTTTCAACCCAGAAGCACCTCGGTGCTTCTAACAAGAGTGCAAAACTCAAATACTTTCTATGGACTACATAGATTTGAAATTGTGTCTCTCCAAATTTAGCCTTAGTCAACACTGTAAATCAGTGTTTCTCAGGCTTAGCAACTTTAAGAGATCTGGACTTCAACTCCGAGGATTCTCCAGCCAGCATGTTCCTTCCAACTGTTTCAGAAAAAGCCTTTCCCTGAAAATCTGGCTGGCTAAAGTATAATTCAGGATGTGGTACACTACCAACCCGTGTGCTTAATTTATGATTTGCAATATTGCGCTATCAAGGCAACTGCATTATTCATAAACTGGCTACATACTCGTCATATATTATACCTGGGGGGATGTTCTTCCTGAGTAACGACTTACCCAGTGCCATTGATAATAATCTGAAAAATAATATATGGCATCCAACTTCAATATGGAACAATCTAAGTAGTTACTATCCTAGCCAATACTTATTTATTATGTGAAAAAATATAGAAAAATAAGCTGTGGCCCAATTGGGTTAGAAGAGGGAGAGAAGATTGGGTGAGAGAAGATTTAGCAAATCCTCATCAAGTTTTGGTAGAAATAACAATATCAAACCAAGGGGTCCTGAGCATCAAAGACCCCATAGTTCAGTGATGGTGAACCTTTTAGAGACCGAGTGCCCAAACTGCAACCCAAAACCCACTTATTTATCGTCTGGTGCCAGGTGGGCATGGCCCACTGGGTGGGCGTGGCTGTGGTGGTCATGGCAGACTGGGTGGGTGTGGCCAAGGTGGGCGTGATCACCTTGATGTTGCTCATGGGGAGGGACGTCTGTGGGGGCCGGGCAGGGTTGGGGGAGATCCAGGGGGTCTCTGGCAGGTGGGGCGGTGGGCAGGAGGCTCGTCCTGCGGGATGAGGCGAGGCAAGGCAAGGCAGGGGCCGGGGCGGCTGCTGCCTGACACCATCGGCCCCCGCACACAGAGGCCAGCGAGCGCATGGGTCCTGGGATGCATCCAGCCACATGGGACCTCGGCGAGTTAGCAGGCGGCTGGTTGAAGAGGGATGGTTGCCATCTCCGGGGCATGGCACGCGTGCCCACAGAGAGGGCTCTGAGTGCCGCCTCTGGCACGCATGCCATAGGTTCGCCACCACTGCCATAGTTCATCCTTGAGCTACAAATATCCTCTTCTATTGATACATTAAATAAAAATATTTTGTATGAAAAAAACCCCTCTTTTTTAACAAATTACATATTAATAATGAGAAAACAAACATTGTTTCATAATTTTGCCAATGCGTCCAATATCTGGAAAATAATTTTGATTTCACAGACTCCTAAGACAGTTTGGGGACATCCCCCCAAGGTTCCTTGGATAGGTATTTTGAAATCTTCTGGGTTTGCACTCCCTCCTTGACCTTACAGTGCTCACTGAAATGTGAGCATGGGCTGGCGGGGTGAGTTAAATATAGCAAAGGAAAAAATAATGTGTTATCCTGATGGTTTGAAGGTATTTGGTCTTTAAAACTAGCAGTAGAGTGGTTTGAACCTGCTTGAGATGCCTAGGTGAAGCATGCTATTTTCAAGTTTTTATCCTGTTCCTTTCCTTAAAAACAGGCAGTCCTCGACTTACAACCATTTGTTTAGTAACTGTTCAAAGCTACCACAGCACTGAAATAAGTGACTTATGATCGTTTTTCACACTGTTGCAGCATCCCTGAGGTCATGTGATCAAACTTCGGATGCCTGGCAACTGGCATGTATTTATGACCGTTGCAATGTCCAAGGGTCACGGGATCACCTTTTGCAAATTTCTGACAAGCAAAGTCAACGGGGAAGCCAGATTCACTTAACAACTGTGACACTAGCTTAACAACTGCAGTGATTCACTTAACAATGGTGGTAAGAAAGGTCATAAGATGGGGCAAAAAGTCACTTGGCAAATGTCTTGCTTAGCAATGGAAATTATGAGCTCTGTTGTGGCTGTTAGTCGAGGACTTCTTGTATTTATGCACAACTCAAGGCAGCATACCTAATGTTTGTACCTCTGTTTTTCTCCACCACAACAACCCTGTGAGATAGGTTGATGAGACGGAGAGGGAGAAAGAGAGGCAGAGGGAGGGAGACAAGGGCAGAGGGCAGAGAGAGGGAGGAGGGACAGGGACAGATGGACCAGCAGACACACAGAGGGAGGGAGGGAGAGAGGGAGAGAGAGGGAGATAGAGAGAGAGGGAGATAGAGAGAGAGAGAGAGAGAGAGAGAGAGAGACTGGCCCAAGGTCCAGTTGCGGAATTAGAATGTCCCATCTCTCCAGTTAGAACAATTAATTAGTGGGACGACTTGCCTCCAGAAGTTGTAGAAAGTTTTAAGAAGAGATTGGGCAACCATTTGTCTGAAATGATATAGGGCAAGGATAGGCAACCTTGGCTCTTTTATGAGTCGTGGACTTCAACTCCCAGAATTCCTGAGCCAGCATGGCTCAGCTTGGAAACTCTCCCTTTCCCCTCAGCATGGCTGGCTCAGGAATTCTGGGAGTTGAAGTCCACGAGTCATAAAAGAGCCAAGGTTGCCTACCCCGATATAGGGTTTCCTTCTTGAGCAAGGGACTGGACTAGAAGACCTCCCAGGTCCCTTCCAGCTTTATTCTGACTGAAAATTCTGATTAATAAAGGAGAATATTCGTAGCTCAGGCTTGACATGAGGGGTCCTGGGTGCTCTCCGAGCTCGCTTGTTTTTTTCCAGACGTTCCATTACCCAAACTAGGTAACACCGTCAGTGCCCTGATGATGTTACCCAGTTTGGGTAATGAAACGTCTGCAAGAAAACAAGCGAGCTCGGAGAGCACCAAGGACCCCTCAAAGTTCTGGCTGACTCCAAGGCGCTCTAAGAATCCATCTTCTCCCCAGGCTGCCCAACAACAAACTGGGCGGCTCCTGGCTGGGCAGGGCGAGGCGCCGAGCCTGGCTGGTTGTTGGCCCTCGGCCAGCCGCAGCGCAAAGCAAGAGCCCGGCTGGCAAGGCTGAAGCCGAGGCGGAGGCCGGCCTTCGCCTCCCGGCTCTGCCTCTTCTGAAGAAAGGGAACAGCCGCGGCCAGGAACGCTCGTTTCATGGAGCCTCTCCGGCGCCGCAGACGGGCTTCTTCTGCCATCTCCATGCCGACGCGGGAGCAGATCTTGGGAGAGGGGAAAAAAAAACCCTCCCGACCTGACCCGTATTTCTGCCAGGTCCGCCCGGAGGATCGTCTGAATGAACCCTAGCGGCGTTCCCCCGCTTTCTGATGAGGCCTCTCGACCGCCCACAGCGTTGCCGACCGCGGGTCCGACTCGCTTGGGTGACTTTGTGCCTGGCCGCCGAGTGGGCTCTGCAAAGTGAGTGCCTCGCGCGCCTCTCCCTTCAAGACCGGGTTGGGACCGTTTTGAGAGGGGGGGGGGGAGAAACACCTTTCATAGTCCTAAGTCGAGGACATCGTGTGTTCCTCCTCTCCCCTCTCCCCGTCGCCTGGGCAGGTGTCGTTTCGCTCGCGCAGGGGAGGCAGCGAGGGGAAAGTGGCGCCTGTTGCGTTTCTGCCTGACGCGTTCTCACAACCCGGGTGGGAGCAAAGCCATTGCCAACCAGATGGGGTTGTTTTGTTTTGGGAGTTTTTTTGGAACAAGGTGTTAGCGGCCGTTTTGTTTCCCCCCTTCCCAGGTCCTTCTCCCTCCTTCCCTCCCAGCTGCTCAGTTGTTGGCATTTAAAACAACAAGGATGATCAGGGGACTGGAGGCTAAAACATATAATGAATCGTTGCTGGAATTGGGTATGTCTAGTTTAATGAAGAGAAGGACGAGGGGGGACATGATAGCAGTGTTCCAATATCTCAGGGGCTCAATTGTTATTGTTATTGTTATTGTTATTGTTATTGTTAATAATAATAATAATAATAATAATAATAATAATAATAATAATAATAATAATAATAATAATAATAATAATAATAATAATAATAATAATAATACAGTTGGAAGGGACCTTGGAGGTCATCTAGTCCAACCCTCTGCTCAGGCAGGAAACCCTATACCATTTCGGACAAATGGCTGTCCAGTCTCTTCTTAAAAACTTCCAGTGTTGGAGCCTTCACCGCTTCTGGAGGCAGGTTGTTCCACTGGTTAATTGTTCTAACTGTCAGGAAATTTCTCCTTAGTTCCAGGTTGCTTCTCTCCTTGACTAGTTTCCATCCATTGCTTCTTGTCCTGCCTTCAGGCGCTTTGGAGAATAGCTTGACTCCATCTTCTTTGTGGCAGCCCCTGAGATATTGGAACACTGCCACAAAGAAGAGGGAGTCAAGCTATTCTCCAAAGCGCCTGAAGGCAGGACAAGAAGCAATGGACGGAAACTAATGACCGTCGTTTTTGCCCAATGACCACCTCAAAAAGATTGTAAAATCAAGTCAGTCATATGACTGACCCATTTTATGCCTCACAATTTGCAGCCTTGATGGGCAGGCTCCATTAGAGTCGTAAGTCAAGAACTACCTGTAATCACAGATCATCATCTGCTAACTGGACTTCCTTTTTACCCCCTTTCCTAGTATTTATTTTATTTATTTTTATTTTATGTTTGATTTTATTTGGTTTTGTTGTTTTATTGATTTGTGAGGCCGTCCATCACTAATTTTCAATGTGCAAGCAGCTCTTAAAGACTGTGGCAATGAGTGGGTGAGAATGCAGATTTCTCTCAGTTATATTCATGCTTCACCTTTTTTCCAATTTCTTCTTCCTCTCCTCCACCCCCCTTTTTGTTTTGTTTTGTTTTGTGGTAAGACATCAGGGTTTGTTGGACTGGGCAATGTGCTGCACTGAATAGGACAGGGTTAGGGAACCTTGACTCTTTTATGACTTGTGGACTTCAACTCCCAGAATTCCTGAGTCAGCATGGCTGTTTCGGGAATTCTGGGTATTGAAGTCCAGAAGTCATAAAAGAGCCAAGGTTCCCTACCCCTGGAATAGGGCATATGTTTTATGTATGACACTTACTTGAATTTGGCATGGAAAGGAATACAATTCAGGGGCTCGTTTTTCATTTGTTTGCTGGAGTACAATAATCCAGAAAATGCAGTATCCCATCTTGGAAGATTAGATTTCTGGCAGAAAATGGCCATTCGATACGCTGGATTCCCTTAACATGTAATTTGCTTAATGATCATCATAAAAATGGTTGTAAAATTGAGTTAGGTCACATGTTGACCTGCTCAATGACTGCAGTGGCTTGAAACCAAATTTCTGGGCTCAGTTGCAGTTGTATCTGTTAATTGTTTTTGGTTGTCCATTCTTAGGGAAGTTGGGGCTAGCCAAGGGAATTAACAGAGATAAGCCAAACACACCTAAATAGCTATTTTTATGACAATAAATTTACTTGATGCCTGGATGGAAAAGAGCAGATATAAATAACATGCTAAAATGTAAATCTGTAAATTTCATACAATAGCAATAAATAGCAAAAAGTGGACAATAGCTCAGCGGTCCTCAACCTTTGCAGCTTGGTGGCCCAGCTGGGTGGGGGGAGAGGGGAATGGGGCTGCGTGAGTGGTGGGCTGGTGCTCATGCACGCGCAGCTTGACGTTTGCAAGTTGAGCTGTGTGTGTGCATGTGTGCCGGCCCACTGCTTGCGCAAGTTGAGTTGCGCGTCTATGTGCCAGCCCACCACTTGCGCAGCCCGGTTCCGAATAGGCCACGGCCCAGTAGAGGCCACGGCCCGGAGGTTGGGGACCCCTGCAATAGCTGACAAAAATGTTTCAAAAAGCAGTACAGGTAATCCTTGTTTAGCAACTGCCTCGTTCAGCAACTGTTCGCAATTACAACAATGATGAACTTTATGATACAATCCTCGCATTTATGGCTTTTGTGGGTCTGTTAAGCAAAGGAAAACTGAAGCTGGGAGAGTATGTTTCAAGACAAGATTAACAATCAGATTAATTTAATGAAATTATTGGTTTTTCCTGGTTTTGCGCTTGAATTTTCCTTTGTAAAGCGAAGTTATAAATCTAAATATTTTTTTTATTCTCATGACCTCCTTCAAGTTTGCCCTTTTCAGTCTTGTCCTTTCCTTTTTCCAAGAAAACATGGCCACTGTACCTCTGCATGAATAAATAATAAGGCAGCATTGAAAATTAATATCCCTTGTGCTAATATAAGAACTGTCTGATGTTCTTGCCTTCTGTTTCCTCATCTCCAGTCCAAGTAACTGCTGCTTTTATATTGTTTTAAGAGCAGAGGCATAACTCAGGACTAATTTTCCCAGTCATTGACAGGATCAGTGGGGTGGGAAAGTAGGATTTAAGAGAGAGAGAAAATCTCTCCCTTCTCAAGAAGCCATTTCTCCCTCTCTGAGGCGTTTGTCTTAACCCATGCAAAGCAAAATGTCTTTTTCTGCACACATGCAAAACATGCAGAGCAATTGTTTCATGGAGAAAAGTGTTGCAAAGAAAGAACTTCAGGTCATTAATGACCACTCTTCCCCTTTCCCAAAGGGCAAATGTCAGACCTGCCAGCACTTAAACCTCTAATTAGAAAAGATCCTTGCCTCCTTTTATTGAGACAGGTATAATTTTATTAGAAGTCAAGTGTATTGCACTAACACATAGCCAGAACTGAGAATTGTGTGCCAAAATCCCTAAGTTCAACTTTTCCCTCCCTTGACTGCCTCCCATCGCTGATCCCCCCCATGACCAATCAGGTTCAGGCAAGATGTTCTTCAGGCACATAGGTTGGTATGCAGCTGCCTTCTTCTCCCAGCCAGGTGACCTTGCAGCAGCATCTTGGGGAGATACAGCACTACTTTCGCTTTCCCCCCAAGCATCCCTCCTCTCATCCACCCTCCCCAAAGTTCATGACAGACTGTCACTGCATGATAAGGGAAGCACACTAGCAAGTGTAAGGTGGCACCTGACAGCAAATATCTCTGGGAGCATAGTTTGCAAGATAGGAAGTATACAGGTAGTCCTTACTTACGATCAGTTGCTTCATGACCAGTTGAAGTTCTGACAGCCCTACCCAGGGGCCACTTATGACCTGGATTTGAAGTTCCAATGGTCGGCCTGCCACTTCACAGTCACATGACTGCACTTCACATAATGGGCAATGTTGGCTGTTTGTAGTGTCCTGTGGTCACATGATCACATTTTGCAACGGTTTTGAGAAAACCCGGCATTGACTTCTGGCTTTCAGCAAAACTGCGCCCATAACAAACCTTTGGTTCACTTAATGTTCGCAGTGTTTGCTTAAGGACAGCGGATTCACTTAACAACTGTGGTGATGTGCTTAATGGCCACTACAAAAAGGTGGTAAAATTGGGACAGTCATGCGACTGATCTGCTTTACAACTGCAACAAGTTATGACCGTGGTAGGCAGGCTCCATTATGGTTGTTAACTTGAGGATTACCCGTTTCTGGAAATTTGTATTTTATTTTTAATGAAAGAATACAAAAGGAATTCTGTAACGGTCTGTGAGAACTTTGAGAGAGAAGAGCCACAGCCTAGATCAGGGGTCACTACCGGGCAATGGGCTGTTGGCCACTGGACCACATGAGTGGCCTGGCCAGCGCACCGCACGTCATGCCGGCACTATCGTCGCTGCAAACACAACATCCCCACTCGTGCCAGCATTGTGGCATTGCAGGGGTGCTAGTGTCGCCCGAGCATTGCGCAGGCACTCGTGACCCCGTTTGTGTTGCATGCGCAATCACAGCCCCATTCGCGCGTGCGTATGCTCGCATGCGTAAAGGCACCTCCATCCCTCCCTGCCCCAGGCTGCCAACTTAGAAAGGTTGGGGACCCCTGCCCAAGATAACTATCATACAAAAGGTCTCTCAGCCATTTGGAAAAGGAGTGTGTTGGAAGGGACCCTCCCTAGTTTTCTAAAGAGTGAAAAGGAAGGAGCAAGAAATACTTTTAATCTTGAAATATTCCATTACTATTTTTTTTCTTTTTACGACCCTGTAATCCCTTGTATTGGGGTGGAGTTGGGGCAACTGAATGAAGCTGAGAGTTTATTGGTTGGATGCCCTTCCTGACACCTACACAGAGTTCACAGTAGATATTTTCTTTGTGCCCTGATAGAGAAACATCTATCACTACCTAGGATTGAACTCTCAACCTTCCGAGTGTGAGGTGAGCATTTAAACATCTAACCCACCCACTGCTCGCAAGATTCTGTTACTATAACCTTACAATAAAGGTTAGGTTAGTCCCATGGTTTGTGCTTATTCTCTGGACTACTTTGAAGGGCTGACAAATTCTTTAGGTTTCTCCCTTTTTTTTTTCTTCTGTAAAATTATGTCCAATTCTTGAAGATTGCCTGGACAAGTCCCTGAAATTTTCTTGGCAAGGTTTTTCAGAAGGGGTTTTTGTTATTGCCTCCTTCCTAGGGCTGGAAGAGAGTGACCGGCCCAAGGTCACCCCGCTGGTTTTGTGTCCAAGGCAGAACTAGAATTCACAGTTTCCAAGTTTCTGGCCACTAAACCAAACTGGCTCTCTCCTTCCTTTAGCAAAGGAAATTGTTGTTTTGATTTTCTGATAAACTAATTACAATTGTTTTTGCATTTTTTTGCACTTGGTATTGCGGTACAGTTCTGCAGTTAGAGGTAGAGATTTTCAGCCTATTTTTGCAGAGGACACAGTACTGAACATTGCCTCCATTGTTCTTTTTGATGTGCAACCTGCAGATTCATTGGCAGGCAAACAAGTCATTTAAGGGAAAGCCTCTTTTATCCCAAGATTTAATCTAACAAATTGCTGTTCTCCAGAAATGCAGTGATTTCTAATTTAAATTCAAAACAGTGAGTCAACAAGATGGAGTGAAAAATCATGTTCTGACGTCTGGAGTTATTTGTTCACGAGGCTGAAGATGCACTATTGAAACAACAACAACAACCCTACATAATTGTTTTCCTTCCATAGTTATTCAATCCTGCCCTCATTTACCAGAAGCAACAGGATTTGGTGTCAGAAATCCATCATTTAGTATGCTCACAAAAATTAATTTACTTCTCTACCCAACCTTTCATATTTAGCCTTTCCTCCAACACACTGAAAGCAATATTAGTGAACTCATCTGCATAAAATAATCTTCTAATGGATAATTACCACTGGAGACCGGTTCTCCCTCAAACTTTGGGTGTGAATCTTTCTAGCTTCAGAGTTTTCTTCTGGTTGTCACAGCAAGCCTGAGTCCTTTTACTTGGTGTGCAGGCCCAATGAACCACACCCGATAGGTGTGGTTCATTTTATTTTACAAATAAAAGATTATCCAGACTCAAGTTCCAAAAGGACCATACCCTTATATTAAGTGGACCCCATTTTATACAATTTTGAAAAGCACACATTACCCTGAACCAGTGACACAAACGCACATTATTATAAAACCAATCCTCAAAAACATCATGCATACATTTCAGTAGCCGTAGCACAGGTAGTACCAGGTCACAATTCCTGGGTTTGACCGAGCCAGTCCATGGTTTGAGCAACAGAAGCTCCTTCCATTCCCATAACTTTTATACAGTACATTGAGCTCAGCTTTGCAACATGTCCCTGTAATGTTCTTAGCCATAAAACAGGTAACCCTCAATTTACAAGAATTTGGTTAATGACCATTTGAAGCTACAACGGCACTGAAAGTAATTATTTGCGACCGGTCCTCGCACTTAGGATCATTGTAGCGTCTCCACCATCATGTGATCACCATTAGTGACTTTGCCAGCTGGCTTCGACTAGCAGAGTCAAAGGGGAAAGCCAGATTCGCTTAACAACTCCATGCTTCACTTAGCAACTGCAGTGATTTGCTTAACAACCAGGGCAGAAAAGATTGTGCACGGCTTACTTAACCACTGCCTTCCTTAGCAGTGGAAATTCTGGTCCCAACTGTGGTCATAAAATGAGGATCACCTGTATGGAAGTGCTTTACCATTGACTTCCTCTAGAATGTTTTTTCCAACTATCTTAATCAAGGCTGCAGCCTTGAGATTTCCTAGGCTCCCCCACCCAGTTACTAACCAGGGCCAACTCTGCTTAGTTGGGATTTGCTTTGTCTAGCTAGATTCCAAAGAACTGATTAAAGTTGTTGGGGTGGTTTCCTTACTGGCAGTTTACATTGGCACCATTTTCTCATTCTTTGATCAAACATTACAGGCCTTTTCTTTTAAAAAGTTGTACAATGATCTTTCTAGTGCTGGACATAGCTAGGTTTTCCTGCTTTAGCAATAGGTTCCTATTACAGCAAGAATATCAGAATTAGAATAGAGCTGGAAGGGACCTTGGAGGTCTTCTAGTCCAGCCCTCTGCTCAAGCAGGAGTCCCTATATCATTTCAGACAAGTGACCGTCCAGTCTCTTCTTAAAAACCTCCAGTGATGAAGCACCCACAACGTCTGAAGACAAGCTGTTCCACGGGTTAATTATCCTCACTGTTAGGAAGTTTCTTATTTCCAGGTTGCTTCTCTCCTTGATTAGTTTCCATCTGTTATTTCTTGTCTTGCCTTCTGATGCTCTGGAAAATAAATTGACCCCCCTCTTCTTTGTGGCAGCCTCTCAAATGCTGGAATACTGCTATCATATCCCCCCCTAGTCCTAGATACACACATATGTGTCTGTGTGTTTATACAAGGTGTATGTGTATATGCTTATGCATATGTATGTATGTATGTATGTGTGTGTATACACACACACACACACACACATATATATATATGAGAGAGAGAGAGAGAGAAAAGAGAGAGAGATAAATAGATATAGTTAGATGACAGATAGATAATAGGTAGATCAAAGGGTATGTGTCTGTATGTATAAGGTATATATGTAGTTTTACTGCTCTTTTTCAAAGAAAATTTGATTGGGAAACCTGTGTTTGTTGGATGTGACACAGGCATGAAAGAAGCTTTTCTTTGCCATGATTGCGGTTGTGTAGCTGAGTGATTATCCCCCGATGTCAATGTTGTCATTTCTATTCATTATTTTTTCTTTTGTTGGTTTTCACTCCCATATTTGCCAACCAAAGTCACAATTGTGAGATTGTGAGCAGCTATATAAATCAATACATTAAGTAAATCAAAACAATTGGATCTTATCTTTGAAGATGCTTCAGATGCCTGCCCTAGCATATTGAATTGTGATCGGACCTTTCCCACTGCTTCATCCCTTTCTTCCTGATAAGCCACAGGTATGATGATCCACCCTGTTTACTCGGTGACCCTTTATTTCCCCCCCCTCCCCTGTCAGGATCCATAGGATCAAATATCATCCTTCATGCTTATGCACATTAACATACACAAGCACAGCTGCTGACCTCCAATCAGAATAACAGAATGACAGAGTTGGAAGGGACCTCGGAGGTCTTCTAGTCCAACCCCGTTCAAGCAGGAGACCCTATACCATTTCAGACAAGTGGCTATCCAGTTTCTTCTTAAAAGTCTCCAGTGATGAAGCACCTGAAGGCCAGCTCTTCCACTAGTTAATTGTTCTCAATGATAGGAAATTCCTCCTTAATTCCAGGTTGCTTCTCTCCTAGATTAGTTTCCATCCAGTGTTTCTTGTCCTGCCTTCAGGTGCTTTGGAGAATAGCTTGACCCCCCTCTTCTTTGTGGCAGCCCCTCAAATACTGGAGCACTGCCATCAGGTCACCCCCTAGTCCTTTTTTTCATTAAAATGTTTCATTTCATTTGGTACCGAAACATTTTGTTCCTGTTTTCATCCTTTCAACATCACCTTGAGGGACACCAAAGCAGTTCTTACAGAGTTGCTGGGAGACTTTCTAGTTTCTCCTGAAACAACAAGCAGATGGTGATGAGGAAATAGCCTGGCATCTAAAATCACCAGTGGTTTAAAGTAGCCAGCAGTTGGGCAGAACCCAGCTTTTGACAGTATCATCTACTGTAGTGTTTCTCAATCTGTGCAACGTTTAAGTTATGGTGTCTGGGGAATTCTGGGAGTGGAAGTCCATCCCTCTTAAAAGTTGCTTAGGCTGAAAAAAACCTGATACTAGGTCATCAAGGAGGCATCACAGACTAAATCCATAACAACGACTCTCAGAAAAAGATAACTGCTATAAAACTTGACCTAATAAAGATGATGTTGTTTTCTCCGTAGCAAGTTGAGAAGAAAATGAAGGGTATGAGTTGAAGTTATAGTTCAGGTAGTCCTCCACTTAACAACCATTCATTTAGTGGCCATTCAAAGTTACAATGGCACTGAAAAAAGTGACTTGTGACTGCTTTTCACACTTACGGGAGTTGCAGCATCCCTAGGACAATGTTGTCAAATTTCGAAGGCTTGGCAATAGTAGTTTATGACCATGCATTGTGCACAGTGCATTGTGATCGACTTTTGTGGCTTCCTGACAAGCAAAGTCAGCGGGGAAGCCAGATTCAGTTAACAACCACGCTACTAACTCAACAGCTGCCATTATTCACTTAACAACTGTGGCAAGAAAGGTCATAAAATGGGGCAAAACTCACTTAACAATTAGGCTGTCTTGCTTTGCAACAGAAATTTGGGGCTCATACATTTTGTGATTGTAAGCTGAGGACTGCCTGTATTTAAAAATGGTTTGTAGATATTTTCACGCTATGGTTAAAGGGATGCGAGAGATGGGCCTGTCAGTCCAAAAAGGAAATGGGAAAAACCTAATTGGGTCATTAAACTGGCAGGAAAGAGTGAGAAACTGGTAAAGCGGGCACAGCAGCGCCTGCATTTTCTGCGCCGCATGAGAAAAGCACATCTTCCTTCCCCTGTCCTGACCACTTTCTACAGGGGACAATCGAGAGCATCCTGTCATACAGCATCACAGTCTGGTTTGGAGGCATCACTGCTTCAGACAGGAAGGCGGTGCAGAGAGTGGTGAGAATGGCTGAAAAGATCATTGGCAGTTCCCTCCCTTCCATCCAGGACATAGCACAGAAGCGTTGCTTGAGCAGGGTTCGTAAGATTATCTGGGACACGACACATCCTCTTCACGACCTGTTTTCCTTGTTACATTCTGGGAGGAGGGGGCTTCGTGGTATCCGTAGCAGAACATCCAGATTCAGCCATAGTTTCATTCCATACAGCATTAACCTTGTGAACTCTCAAGCTTCCTCCTTGCGTTATATATTCAAGATGAACAGTATTTAATATTTATTTGCTATGTATATGTAGGGATGTGGGTCTATATATATGTTGTACATAGTATGTTTAGGTGTGTGTCATGTATGTGTTTCACTTTGAGAGCGGCCAACTAAATTACATTTTTGATGTGTGCCTTTGTACCCACAATATAAAAATGACAATAAAGGTTATCTATCTATCTATTGGTGAAGTTTGCTTTACAGTAATGCCTCTGTTTGATTTTTCAGCTCGAGGAGGAGAAATATCCTTACTGGTCTCACAACCAAACATCAATATTTCGGTGGCTGAGAACGTTTTGCTGTCAGTGGCCTATACTGGTGAGACAAACCCAGTAATTGAGTGGAAACACACCTCAGCAGGTGGCACAACCAAAATAGCAGAATGGAAGACTGGCGTTTATGCCAATATATCCAGCACTTACAAAGACAGAGTGAGCATTTATGAAAATGGCTCTTTGCAGCTGCTGAAGGTGGACTTTAAAGATTCCGGTTATTACTTAGTCACGGTGAGAGACGAATTGGGAATCATCCTTTATGGCACCATCCTGTTGAATGTTTATGGTATGGAATGAAAGGACCTCAACTTTTCTCTAATGTCTGATGTCCACTTTTAGCAGATGTGGGCCCATTGCAGATTTATGAGCTTTATTTTTCTAACAGAACTTCAAGGTCCATCTATTGAAAGTAAGTTCCCAACATGACAGCTCATAGGCCCAAAAGCTAAAGTAGATGGGAAGCAGTGGCTTGATCTGATAGCCAGTGTTAGTTTATTATTTTTAATTTATATACAGGGTTTATAGATCCACTCCAATCAAGCTGTATCTTGAGTGATACACATCTCCCTGAAGTGTCGGTGAACACAAATAGATAATATGGGTAGTCCTCAACTTACAACTGGTCACTTAGTGACTGTTCAAAGTTACACAACAGATCTCCCCAGGGATACGTACAATCTGGTTCCGAAGTTCTGACGGCCAGCCATGTGATTGCATGCCAAGCCCTCAGCAGCTGGCCTGCATTCATGGCTGTTTGCAGTATCCTGTGGTCACATGACCATGTTTTACAAGTTTTGCTGAAAATCGGCATTAACGTCTGGTTTTTAGTAATGTCAAATCATAGCAGGTTCGCGTAGTGACCTCAGTGTTTGCTTAACATCCACCACAAAAAAGGTTGTAAAATTGAGTTGGTCATGTGAATGACCCAATTTATGACCAGCACAACTTAAGATCATGATAGGCAGGCTCCAATATGGTTATAAGCATGGAGTAGAAATGGTTATGTGCACCAGGGATCAGGTATTCCAAATAATAATCATAATAATAGCAACTGCTCATCCAGAAAGGCAGGGATAACAGCTCTGCTGCCAAAGCTTAGTGAGATAATGAAGGGGTGTCCACAGGATGTGGTCAAAAAAGTCAAGATGGCAGTGGTAATGGTGCAATTGAAGCCCCAACTGTTTTTTATTTCAGAACAAACCATGAAATTTCCAGGATAAGAAGCCACAACCAATAATGGACAGAGCTCTTAGAAAGATTCTTAATAAAGAATTTCAGAGAGTTGTCGACAGAGGTTCAGTTGTGGAGACCTTGATGCTCTCTGAGCATTTTGTGTTGTTTTCTTGCAAGTGTTTCGTTACCCATCTAGGTAACATAAATGCTGGAAGGAGTGTGGTTTGTTCTGTTTATACACTAGTGTTTTGCCCTGTCAGTGTTGGTTGGAAAGTTCTTAGTAGTTCCTCGATTAGGCTGTTGTTTACTGTTTGTTTGTCTGAGTTGGTAGTTCCTTTTTTTTTTTTTACTGTTTATCATTTACTGCTGGTTTGTCTGATATTAATCCCGGTGTTAATCTCTGCTTATCTGGATGTTGATTGCTGATGAGGTGCTTTGTTTCCTTTTTAGCTTTCTGATTGTTTCTTTTGAATGGTATGTAGATGTTATCTCTATCGGCCTGTTAATGGCTGATTTGTCTGAGTGCCAGGGTTCAAGCAGTTCTGGATTGTTTTTGGATTTAGCTTTCTAGGATTCTCAGTTTCCCAGTTAAAACTGTGGTTAGGTCTGTCTATGTCAGGGGTAGGCAACCTTGGCTCTTTTATGACTCGTGGACTTCAACTCCCAGAATTCCTCAACCAGGCACGCTGAGGGGAAATGGAGAGGTTTCCAAGCTGAGCCATGCTGGCTCAGGAATTCTGGGAGTTGAAGTCCACGAGTCATAAAAGAGCCAAGGTTGCCTACCGCTGGTCTATGTGTAGTGCAATTGAGGGGTTTTCATCATGTTTTCCAATTGCATCATGGATCTCTCCTAGTCTTCTGCTGGTCAGTCCTTCATAGTGGCTGTTACAGTCCTTTCACGCTATACAGGTAGTCCTCAACTTACGACAATTCGTTTAGTGACCGTTCAAAGTTACAGCGTCACTGGAAAAAGTGACTTATGACTGTTTTTCACTTACAACGCTTGCAACATCCCCAAGGTCATGTGATCAAAATTCAGACGCATGGCAACAGTTCTCCATGTTTATGATGCTTGCAAGGTCCCAGAGTCATGTGATCACCTTTTGTGACCTTCCGACAATGGGGATGCAGAAGCCAGATTCACTTAACAAACGTGTCACTAATTTAACCTCCAGAGTGATCCACTTAACAACTGTGGCAGGAAAGTCTTAAAATAGGGCAACATTCACTTAAATGTTTTGCTTAGCGGAAAAAATTTGGGGCTCTATTATGGTCGTAAGGACTACCTGTATTATAGATGGCTCCTTATTTTTTGCTTCTGGGATCCTGGGTCTTTTGGTTTACTTAAGCTTTCAAGGGCTTTATTGGCTTGTGAGCTACAAAAGTAGAATTGCAGTGTTGGAAACACCATCTTGATTCTTGATTAAATTTTGTGGACACCCCTGTCACTGACTTCCTAAAGATCAGGAAATGTATATGTGTGGGGAAGTGGGCCATTTGAATTTTCTATTCCATCTACAAGCAGGATTTTGATCATATCATGTCCATTATGTCTACATAATTTTGACCTGCAGATGACCATAGGCGGGTAGAAAGAAACCAAGATAGTTCCAGGAATTTATGTCACATACATTATAACCCTGATATTAATCCATGATTGTATCTACAAAACCTACACGTCTTGAAGTAGAGCAAACAGCATGGGTCAACCTATATTCAAGCTTAGCTCTTCTCCTGTGTTTCTTCAGCTTTTCTACTTGCGCAGAGAACACTTCGTAATGCAATGCTATGATTTTTTTTAAAATATATTTTTTCTTGTCCCTTTAAATTTTAAGAGGGAAAAAGTGGTACGTGTATGTTTGTGTCTCTGCAAGGTGCGTGTGTGTGTGTGTGTGTGGGGATAGTGAGGAAAAAGTCAGAAAGGCTGATGGAAGTCTGGAATTGCATTTCCCAGCAGCTTAAGTGAAGCTGATGTATTTGTGTGGTCAGACCTCACTGCACTGTGTGTCTCCCTTCCTTAGAGATTCGCTATGAAGATTTGCATTTTGTGGCCGTCTTCTTTGCCTTTCTCACTGCTGCGTCCGCTGTTCTGATCTGCTTGATGTGGTTATGCAATAAATATGTGCACCTTCTGCAAACAGAGAGGCAGCAACTCAGAGGTAATGCTTCTTTGACACCATAGACTTACTTAACCGACTGGGGAAGGAAAATCCCAAGTCTTCTTGCTGGATTTTGTTGTGCTAGTTTCCCTTTCACATTTTTTACCTTTGGAGGCTGTCTTTTAAAATGTTTCTCTCTGTGTGTGTGTGTGTGTGTGCGTGCACGTGCAGCATGCACGTCATTATATCAGTGTTCAATCTGAACAAATCCTTGCAGTTTTCTTGGCAAAATTTCAGAAGCGGTTTGCCATTGTCTGCTTCTTAGGACTGAGAGAGAGTGAGTGCTGGTCAAGTCATTCAGCTGGCTGTATGCCTAAGATAGGATTAGAACTCGTATTATTCCAATATCTAGACTGGTGCCTTTAACCCCTGCATCAAAGTAGCTCTCTTAAAATATATTTATTCATTGCTTTGTTTTCGACAAGATAAAACAAATTGAGCAGTCAATCAGTAGAAAAGGGGGGGGGGTGTAAAACCCTTCCGTTCCTTTCTTTCCTCTTTTCTTGATTTCTAAACTTTGCATCTCTTTGCCCTGAAGTTATTTAAGATTGCTGACCTGGAAGACACAATTTAGACCAGTGTTAACCAGTATCAGCAACTTTTTTAAGAATCTAGTTGGGGAATTCTGGGAGTTGAAGCCAACACATCTTAAAGCCGCTGAAGTTGAGAAACACAAATTTAGACGAGTCCACCCTGCTCAAGGAAGAATCCAAATCCAAGCATCATAGATAGCAAAGGGAGACCTCTTTCTGTTCTGGATAATTGCTTCTTCCACTGTCAAACTGCTTGCATTGTAGACCTTTCTGCTTTTTGTAAACCCAGTTACGTTTAGCTTGCAGAAGAGAGAATTGTGGGGAGGTATGCTAGTACAGCAGTTTTTAATTATATGGAAGCTTGCCTTGCCCTCTATTTACTTAAAAGGAAGGACCGATGGCTCAAAACCACAAGGCTAGATGTTAGGAAGAAGTTCCTGGACTACAGGAACTGTTAGCTCCCAGAACGAGCTACCACATAAAGTGATGAGATCTCCCTTTGCTGGAAGCCTTGAAATAGAAGCCTGTCAGAGATGGTGTAGTGTAGTGGATCCTACATGATCTCTGAACTCTGTAGTTCTATGAATTTAAATGTATCATTCTGTATTCTGAACTCCCAGTGTTTTTCAAACTGTATTCCACAAAACCCTGGAGTTCTGAGGAAGGGAGGGAGGGAGGGATTGATTCACACAAACACAGCCAATTTTTATCACTAGAGCAGTGGTGGCGAACCTATGGCACGGGTGCCAGAGGCGGCACTCGGAGCCCTCTCTGTGGGCACACGTGCAGTTGCCCCAGCCTTGCCTTCCCCTGCGACCCCCTCACCAGCAGCCCCCCCGGAGAAGAGTCGCCCCCAAGCGTGGCCCACCTGGAGCAGCGCAGCCAAGGACATGGCAGCCAGGCAGCGTAGACAAGACTCTGCCCTCACACCCCATCGCGCACAGTTGATGCTGTGGGGCGCGGGCAGAGGGCGCGGCTGTCATGGCACTGCTGGGCTGCCTGGGCGATCTGCGGCGGGCCCTGGAGGCGGTGAGTGGCCCTGCGGGCAGGTGGGGGTGGAGCAGGAACAGGGCAGGGGGTGGAGCAGGGGTGGGGCCAATTTTTGGGCACTCGGTCTCTAAAAGGTTCGCCATCACTGCACTAGAGCTTTGATCAAGAGTCCCATAGTTTTAACTAATAGGGTCCATGGCCTGATAAAAGTCGAGACCCTTGGGCTACACGACACCTTTCTAGCACATTGAACGAACCCCAATTGCTTGCATTCATATAATACCCTGAGCCAAAAGTTGAGGCAATCACATTTTAGCCTAAATTAAAACACAAAAAACAAAAGGGTTTTGTTTCCCACCTTTCTTTCTGACAGGGTGTGCTCAATGGAGAGGCCAGATTTCCCACGTGGGAAACCGCTCAGCAGCTTGAAAAAGCCTCCATTTTTCCCCCTCTCTCTTTCGTATTTCTTCTCTGTAGCCTTCTCTTAACAATAGAGCAGATTAGCGAATATACCGGCCTTCATGTACTAAATGATGATATTGAGTGGTGTATTCCACGTGATTAGGTATACGTGAGATTTATGTTTTGGGCAGAGAAGCGAATTTAATTTTTGAGTTGGCTTCCACATTTTTTTTTTTTTTTTTTTTTAAAAATCACTTGTAAAGGCAGAAATTGAAGGCCTGATCCTAACTGGAAAAGAATAAGAGTTGGAATTAATACAGATTTGGAAAGGGATACAATCCAGAGTACAGCCAGTCTGCCAATTCTAGTTCTCCGTTCACTAATTCTCCAGGCTTCTCAAGAGGCTGGCATACAATCAATCCAACTACTGTAGATCGTTATTTCTGACTGCTTCCTTGCTGTCTGATCCAGTGTCCTCCTTTCATTTACAGTAAGCGAAACTGAAGAGACAGAGCTTCAAACAATGGGGTGTTAGCTGTACAACACTGTAACATAAGACACAAATCAGTTTTCTACCTCAAGAAGAAGCAAAGCATGAAAAGCATGATTGGTAAACAAAAGACTGAGCATATCCATTTTGTCAAATACTGTTTTCTGAAGCAGAAAAGGCACCAGGTCCACGAAGGTGATACACAGAAGGTTTGAGAAATGCTGCCCTTTCCTCATCATAATTTATAATGGATTCATTTCAAAAAAAAGACCTGCAGTTCCTACAGGTTTGCCTCCACGTTCACAAGACATCGAATTTTCTCTAATAACATCAAGATGCTACGATTCAACAGAACATGTCAGAAGAAAGGTACAAAAGCCTTGAATCCATACAATTTTTTTTTTTAAAAATGACCCTGTAATCCCTTACAGCGGGATGGAGTCAGGATGACTGAACGGAGCTCAAGCGTTTACTGGCCAGATGCCCTTCCTGACGCCTACCTGGAGTTTGCAGCAGACAATAACTCATTGCGCCCAGAGAGAGAGAAATATCTGTTGCTACCTAGAATCAAACACAGCCTCCTGATTGTTAGGCGAGAGCTCCATCTCTAGGCCACCACGCCGCCCAGTAGAAGACCACATTGCTTTTAGGAAAACTGCAATTCTTTATTAAATTATATTTTAAAAAACATTATCCTGGTTTTAGGTCCCACCATCAAAACGTTACTGATGGATTTAAAAACCCAACAGATTTATTATTAGACGGAAATTTGTGGTATCGTTAACTTTCCAATATCTGATGAAGGCAACATTAAACATTCCATTTATTTTTGTATTTTTTTTCTCATTGTTTCCTGCTACCAAGTTGTGGCAAGGCCTTCAGCCAAATGGATATTATCAATTTTTATTTCACTAGCACACGTTAGTCCTGGATGGGCTGAACAAGTTGGTAAACCTTTTACACTCCGAAAAAAAAACACCAAAACAACCTTACCCCAACCTGCAAGTGATTTTTCAGTAACGTCACCATTTCTGCTCTGGAGCAAGCCAAACCAAGAAATAGCACTGGCAAAATGCCATTTTGACCCAAATAAAATTCTGGATTCCTCTTGTGAATAGGGTATTAGTCCATTTGTTCAAAAGATGTAACCAGGCAATTTAAACAGCTAAGACAAAACATAAATGTAAACCTGCTGTCCTTTGTACAGAGTTTCCAATAAAGTATTTAATACAATTTGAACTTCAGTAACGTGACTTAAATTATTTCAAAAGCTGCCACAGTTTAACTGAATATTCAGAACTTGCAGGGCTGACTGTACCCGGCATAGGCAATAAAAGATGGCAATCAAATATCACTGAAGAGAAATCCATGGAGTTATCAGAAACCGATTGCTTCCTGGAATGTACGTGCTGTTCTCACACTCACTTTGCTTATGCTGGTCTCAGAATCATCTCCTTGGATTATCCCCTAAACTAGGAGCAAGGAGTCAGTGCAGCCATGAGGAGCTCCATTTTGTATACGAAGTTACGCCCTTCCATTTTGTTCCACTGGACCTCTTTGAAAGGGCCCCGCAGGTAGTTCCATTTGTTGTCTTGCAACACGTCACTTTTAGGGAGATCTTTGCACTGGCACCGTGGGAATTGCACCATGATTTTGCTGCCACTTTCTGGACCGTTACGTACTGCAAGAGGGAGGGAAACCACACTGTAACTGCTTTTAGACTGTTCTTTCAACCAAATCCTCTCTGAAAAGTTTTCATTTTAGAATTGTTTACTATTGTTTTTGTTTGTTTGTTTGTTTGTGTTTACTATTCTTTTACAAACTGTTCTGGATTCCTCTGGAAAGAACACTAGTGTAGAAAATAATCTACACCAGTGGTGGCGAACCTATGGCACGCGTGCCAGAGGCGGCACTCGGAGCCCTCTCTGTGGGCACGTGCGCCGTTGCCCCATTCCTGCTTCCCCTCGCGCCCCCTCCTCACCAGCAGCCCCCCCCAGAGGAGAGTCGCTCCTGGGCATGGCCCGCACAGAGCAGTGCAGCCAAGGACATGGCAGCCGGGCAGCAGGGACAAGACTCCGCTCTCGCGCCCCGTCGCACGCAAATCATGTTGCGGGGTGCGGGCAGATGGTATGGCCGCCGTAGTGCTGCAGGACCGCCTGGGCGATCTGCTGCGGAGGGCCATGGAGGCGGTGGGTGGCCCTGCGGGGAGGCAGGGCAGGGGCAGAGCGGGGGGACGGTTTTGGGGCACTCGGTCTCTAAAAGGTTCGCCATCACTGATCTACACTATACTATAGGCCAGGGGTAGGCAACCTTGGCTCTTTTATGACTCGTGGACTTCAACTCCCAGAATTCCCGAGCCAGCATGGTTGGCTCAGGAATTCTGGGAGTTGAAGTCCACGAGTCATAAAAGAGCCAAGGTTGCCTACCCCTGCTATAGGCAGTTCTTGACTTACAACCATTCGTTTAGCAAACGTTCAAAATTACGACAGCAATGAAAAAAGTAACTTATGACCGGCGCCATACTTTCAACCATCACAGCATCCCTATTTCATGTGATCAAAATTCAGGTGCCTTGCAGATGGCATGCATTTGTGATGGTTGTAGTGTCCTGGGGCCATGTGATCATTTATGACCTTCCCAACTAGCTTCCAATAAGTATAATAAATGGAGGAAGATGGATCTGCTTATAGACCGTGTGATCCACTTAACAACTGCAGTGATTCACTGCTTGCACAGTAATTAAATCTGTAAATAAAAATCAAGGCTACTGCACCTAAAAGCTTTTCTATAACCCCTACAATTACAGAATATGCAGTAGTGCATTTACTATTTTAGGGAATAACGTTCCATTCTATTTAAGTGATGCCCAGGAAGAAATATAATTCTCCATGAATTAAATTACTAATACAATACCTGAAACAGCGTAATCTCCATTAGGCGATGCTACCGTTATGGCAGAGGCGTTGCCAATGCTTTCTACTGGGCCCAGCCCCACATGGTTACTGAAACTGAGCACGTGCCAACCCATAACCTTTGCCAGCTGCTGAACTGCAAGAATCTGATGTTGTGACATCTGGAATTTTTTTTTAAAAAGAAAAAAAAGTGTGTTTTAGCTGTTTTATTATTTTTAGCTTCTGTTACATTCTTTCAAAATACCAATCACTTATTTTATGAGCTATGCTAACATAATTCTTGGTAGTTTAGTTAACCTCTTGAACAGTTGGCATTTTAATTAATCTCTTTTACAATAATAATGGAATGAAGACTTTGCTGTCTTAGTAAGTCAGTTCTACTAAAAAAAAAAAAAAAGGTCCACGCAAACAAGGGGGGGGGGGAAATCTCATTTTTTACCTGAGAAAGAAGAAAATCTTGTAATTCTTGCTCTTGATGGGACAGTGTGATCACTCTTCCATCTCTGTGTACTACTCTGATCTGTTCAATGCCAATATTCAATTGCAGTTGAATAGACCTTTGAAAATCACAAGATATCATTGCAAGTGTTGTACTACATAGTGCTAAAGTCAAAACAAATTGCCTTGCTCTGTAATAAAAAGTGTTCCTTTAAGCATCATTATCTTTAAATCAAAGTGAAAGTAAGTCAAACATAGTCAAACACTAATACAGTGGGATAAAAATTTCCATGTGAGAAGCATTCATTTGCTAGCTAGTATTGCAAATTGTTTTCGTCTCCATAATGAAAGCAATTTGCAACACTAGCTAGCAAATGAATGCTTCTCACATGGAAATTTTTATCCCACTGTATTAGTGTCAATGCATTATTGAGAGCCTTACTGCTATGTAAAAGCATAGAGAAATAAATAATAATAAAAACTCAAAAGAGTTACGTCAGGCATAAACGTGACGTAAAAACGAGAATGCTAGTAGGCAAAACCCTGTTGGAATCAAACTGCTTTTCCCAAGCAGTCACTTCTGCTTTATGAGACAAGATATCCCACAATGGAGCTGCAATCACTGCCACTTGCTATCATCAGCTGAATTTCCACGAGCTCAGGAAGCTGTCAAATGAGCTGGTCCCAATCAGGAGGATAGTCACATTTCCAGATTCCACCCCAACTGAGAAACTGTAAGAATGTCCAATACAGGTAGTCCTCGACTTACAACCGGTTGCTTAATGACGGTTCAAAGTTACGACAGACCTAGTTACAGCCTAGTTCCAAAGCTCTAATAGTTGGGCCTCCACAGTTATGGGACCGAACTTGATGACATAGCTGCATTTACTGCCGTTTGCAACAACAAGATGGTCACCTGACTGTTTTATGATGGTTCTCCCAAAAACCCCAGCACTCACTTCTGGTTTTTGGCTAAACCACACCAATAGAGAACCACTGGCTCCCTTAATAACCGCTGTGAAAAATGTTGTAAAATCAGACTGGTCACATTGACAGATGTTTTACAACTGTCACAACATACAACTGCAATGGGCAGGCTCCATTAAGGCCATCGTGTCGAAGATTACCTGTCATTTTTCTGCTAAAAGGAGGCAAGGCATAAATGCGGTCCCTGTTTTTACACTTACTTGCATATCTGCTCATAACCCTGGGAGGTGATGAGAACCTTGACGCTCGACTCGTACACGTCATTGATGTTGGACCAGTGGGCTTGGATCTGGGGATCCTCGATTCGGCTGGCAAGACTGTCAATTGTTCGGGCGGTTCTAAAGTGAAATAAAATCCCATCGTAAGAGTTTTAGTTCAGAACAAGGCTGGGGAATTCTGGGAGTTGAAGTCCACACGGTCGCTTCAAATGGCCAAGGTTGAGAAACTCTGGTTTAGAAGCATCCTGCAAGGCCATCAAAACTGCCATTCCTTTATACTAAGTGCATTTGCTTCCTAAGTGATATTAGGAAGTTGTACCTTTGGATGCTAAATACTTCATGGCATTCGCTAGCTTTGGCATGTGTACATAGTCCTTGACTTACAACCATTCATTTTGTGACCATTTGAAGTTACAACGGCATTACAAAAAAGTGACGTATGACCGGTTTTCACACCTACAGCCATGGCACCATCCCCATGGTCACGTGATCAAAATTTGGTCACTTGGAAACTGGCATGTATGTGTGACGGCTGCATTGTTCCTGGGGTCACGTGACCACCGTTTGTAACCTTCCCAACAAGCCGATTCAATGTGGGGGGGAAAAGCAAGTTTTGCTGAATGACCACGATTCACTTAACAACCCCCATTTTTAACCTTCCCAGCCAGCTTCTGACAATGGGGAAAGGGAGTTTGGCTTAAGTGACCCCATGGCTCACTTAAGAACTGCAGAGTTTTTGCTCAACAACTGTGGCCAAAAGGTCATAAAATGGGGGTGAAAAGAACTGCCTTGCTTAGCAACCGAAATCTTGGATTCAACTATGGCTGTAAGTTGAGGACTACCTGTTATCAATAAAGGAATACAAGAAACGGGCACTGATTCGACTACGTAGGAAAGAGCAGATCGCTATTCGTTACAAGGGAACACGCCGCACGTAGGTGGCTACTTACGCGCGTCTCAGAAAGATGTGCTTTGCCTGCTTTATGATCTTCTCCAGCAGCCCCTCGCTGGGTTGCAAGGAGCTGATTTCATTCTTATCAAAAGCCTGAGGCCCTGCCAGTCTCATTCTTTTGTGGCCGAAAGGCGCACTCGCCGGATGAGGCATCATGCTGCTGCTCAGGGTCTGCTTGTGAAACTGGGAGGAAAAAGACAAGTTGTGAGTTTCGTCCCATTTTACGGACTTTCTTGTCGCCATCGAAGAGTCACAGGAGCTTTCTCTGGATGACCCACAGGGTTTGCTTAATGACTGCCACAATTAAACGTCATAAAAACTGGGCTCAGTCAAGGGGGCGCCTTGACTTACTATTGTCATGATTGACGATGGAAATTCCAGGCTCCGTTGCGGTCATAAATCGAGGTATGTGCAAAATATTTCACGATATTAATCTCTAGACTTGATCCTTAAGCGATGAGGGTACTTGGTGTCCAGAACCTTTTGTCTAAATGGCAGCGCATTGCAAATACCCCGGAGCTGATCTCAGGACCAACAACTTTGGCTTCTCCCCAATGTTGGTTCTCTGGGCTGCTCAATTGCTCTCACTGCCCTCGGATCACTGCTGAGGACTTGACTAAACACTCGGCTATGTTGACGTTCTTCAACTCTCCTTTTTAAAATCTGCCACTCTACTTCGGGGTCTCTTTTGGGATTTTCCTATGTCCATTATGCACTCCGTTGTAGTCAAGCTCTTTTTAAAGGGCCAGCTCATAATGCCTCCCATGGTGGGGTCCTTAAAGAGACAGATAGGCCTAAGGTGCAGCCACACATCCATCTTTCCACGTCCAATCTCATAGCTGAGATAAACACAGGCTGCTGGCAAGTCATGCCATGTTCAGCATCTGCAAGAGGTTCCATTTTTGGGAACGTGTTGAACACGAAATATTTTTGTACCGCTAAAAGCCTCACAACGTTCAGTGAAAAAGGGAGAATCTGAAGCCAAACTCGGCTGTAGTAAAGTTCTTTACCTCTCTGATCAGTTGGTGCAGATTATGCTCCAGAACATAAAGATGATCCTCTGGACCTTGTTTCTCAGAAGTAGATTTTTGGGATTTCTTGTCTTCTGAGGAGTGACACAAGGAAATGCAGAGCTGCAATCCTACAAAATGAAATGCAAAAATGTGTACGCATATCTGTGAACTGCATCTTGGAGTGTTATTACATTCTGGTTGTCTATACGTAGCCACTGATTTCTTAAATATTAGGGTATACGTAGGTAGGTAGGTAGGTAGGTAGGTAGGTAGGTAGGAAAGGAAGGAAGGAAGGAAGGAAGGAAGGAAGGAAGGAAGGAAGGAAAGGAAAGGAAAGGAAAGGAAAGGAAAGGAAAGGAAAGGAAAGGAAAGGAAAGGAAAGGAAGGAAGGATGGATCAATGGTTTGGTTAAGTTCAGCCCATGTCATGTATCTGAGTCATCCCTGTCTACATGGATAGAAACAGTAATGTTGAGGAGCCAGAATAATGGACATAAATTTGAACTAAATAAAATGCTTCAAATGCATTTCAAATGGAATCTTGTCTATTCATTCCAACAAACAAGTGGATCAAATTCACCTTTTTAATACTGTCTTAAATCTTACCTGGGAAGGGTTGGGAAATGATTTGGTTCTTCACAACAATGTGAGGGATTTGTGATTTGATTTGCACGGCTTCCCGAGAAAGCTGAGCAAATATTTCTTTACATAACAGAACGTTCTGTGCGGTCTCCAGTTTTGTTTGCCAGTGCAGAGCCCCTGAATAAGAGAATCGTTATTTACAAATCAGTAAAAATAGAAAATGAACTGCTCTGTTTATACAAATGTGTACGCTTCTCTGAAATATAACAATTTACATTTTGAAACAATACCTGGCTTAGATTTCAAAATAGGTTTTTTAAACAGATTGACTATCCCAAGGTCCCCTATATCTGGTGCTTGTTTCTGAATAGATACCTAAATGTTAAAAAAATAAATAAAAAAAATGTTAGGTTCTGTTTTCCCCCCCTAGGCATTTTAATCAAATCAATGCATAAACAAATAACCTTGACAAACCTTAATATAGGCAGAACCTTCCAAATCACTTGGAATTTGAACAGCTAGAGGGCAGTAATCATCGGGAATCTTTTTATCCAGATCAATGTCTGTGTTTTTTATGACCTCAAATGTGCCGTGATGAGGAAAGAGAGACCCTTCATAAACGAGAGAAGTTGCAACAGTGCTTTATATTTTACATTACACAGATCTGAAATATCCAGTACATGTTTGCCCCTTTCCCTGTGTGCATAGACTGGAGGCATAATAGGCGTGTTTTGTATACATATGTTGTATTTGGTATGTTTTAGGTGTGTGTCATGTATGTATTTCACTTTGAGAGCGGGCAACTAAATTTCTTTTTTTGATGTGTGCCATTGTGCCCAGTAAAAAAAATGACAATAAAGGTTATCTTATCTTATTTTATCTTATCTTATCAAATACCACTTCAAAGAAAATTGTCTTGGATTAAAGCAACTCCATATAATCTCTAAAGGGACAAAGAGATATTAATCGAGCAAAACCATCATCAGAGCAAAACATACTGGTTCCTACTTTCTTCATCATTTATATTATGATAAAGCTGAATTTAAAAATGATTTTTTTCATGCATGCACCCACATTATCTCCATCAACAGTTACCCGATATCTATGATATGTACAGGCAGTCCTCGACTTAAAAACAATTCATTTAGTGATCATTCAAAGTTACAGCGGCCCTGAAAAATGTGACCTATTTTTCACCCTAACGGCCATTGCAGCATCCCCAGGGTCATGTGATCAAATTTCAGACGGTTGGCAACTGACTCATATTTATGACCGCTGCTGTTTCCCCAGGTCATGTGATCACCTTTTGTAACCTTGTGACAAGCAAAGTCAAGGGGGAAACCAGATACACTTAACAATCATGTCACTCATTTAACAACTGCAGTGATTCACTTAACAACTGTGGCAAAGAAGATCATAAAATGGGGCAAAACTCACTTAACAACTGTTGTCCTAGAAATGTTGGGCTTAATTGTGGTCAAAGTAAGTCGAGGACTAGCTGTATATATAAATAATAACAAGAGCTGGAAGGGACCTTGGAGGTCTTCTAGTCCAACCCCTTGCTCAGGCAGGAAACCCTATATGTCATTTCAGACAAATGGTTGTCAAATAATGTCCACTTTGATTGTCCAAATGGTTGTCTAGTACTGTAAATAACAATACAGAAATCGTGCCCTCCTGGCTTCACCTGCACTCTTGTAGCTCAAATCTCCAAGGATTTTATCTCCCACTTTCCTCAGCTTCCAATGCTGCCTCAACCTGAGCAATTCTGAGTTGAAATCTCTTTGCCGCTTATTTTCTTGGTTTTCAGCAACTGATTTAGTCAACCTTTCTGCTCCTTTCAGAAGAATTTGGGCTGCTCCAGCTAAGTACTTTTTCTTGGAGATCAGCTGCAAAACCTGAGGATTCTAGAAATGAAGAAAGAACTGAAATCAATTCAAATGCAATCTTCTCTGTCAGATAATAGACTGAAAGGATATTCCTACATTTGCGCCCATCGTTAATGCGAATGGCTGAAGTAATCTGACCTTATTTAATACAGCAATATGAAATCAGATGCCTCCAGATGTTTATGACCATCACATGCAACCACCATGGCTAATGTTGTGGCATTTATTGTCCCCAGACAGAAAAGTACAAAAATTACCCAACCCTGATTTAGGATATATCTGGAGTGAGGATCATTGTTTATTGATATCATAATAATTATAATACAGTCGTACTATTTAAATGTATATGCTACCTGAGTCCCGATGACTCTGGGTGACTACAGATAAAAAGTATTAAAACCAGGACCCACCCCTTCAAAAAACAATAATGAATATGGGAAATGTGACCAAAAAAAATGGACAGAAACCAACCCAATAAATCTACATAAGGCTTCATCCACCCTTGCCAAAGCCTTGGGCAAACTCTTTACAAGCCAAGATAAGAAACTTGGAACAAATATTTGAACAGAATAAAGAGAAATTATGCCTAATTACCTGCTTTTGGGAAAGTGATTCTTGTACAACTGGGTCTAGAGTCATGAACTTTTTATCTTTGACTATGCTGAGGACGTCATAAAGCACACACATCTCTGTCAAAGCACTCCTTATGTTATTCCGTACTGAATCCCAAGGCCAGAGAGAAGGCTGAAATTTTATCAGGCCTGAAAAACATAAGCATAGGAGGAAAACAAGTGTAAACTATTATTGGAACTTTCTTAAACCACACAGGTAGTCCTCGATTTACAATATTTACAATAGTTCATTTAGTGACCATTTGAATTTACAACACTGTAAGAAGTGACTTGTGACTATTTTTCACACCACCACTGCAGCATTCCCATGGTCATGTGATCAAAATTTAGACGCTTGGCAACGACACGGTTGCCGTGTCCAGGAGTCATGTGATCACCTTTTGTGACCTTCTGACACACAAAATCAATGGGGAAGCCAGATTCACTTAACAAACCGCGTTACTAATTTAATAACTTCAGTGATTCACTATAGCAGACATGTCAAACCCGCGACGTCACCTGACGTCGTGCGACGTATCGGAGCTTTTTCCCCATTGCCGGCAACGGGGTGGGCGGGTTTCCTCGTGACGCATCCGGCCCACGGGCCGGCAGTTTGACACCCCTGCACTATAGCAAGGAAGGTTGAAAAATGGGACAAAAGCCACTTAACATCTGTCTCACTTAGCAATAGAAATGTTGGGTTCGCTTGTGGTTCTAAATTGAGGATTATCTGTATAACTTTGTAGTATGAAAAGCTCTGGAACTGCCATCCCTTCTTTGCTTCTCAAAGGCAAAGGCGATTAAAAAACAATCCAACAGCAAACCCAAAGAGAATTCCTTAAAAATATTGTCCTTTCCTTTTACAGTGGCAATGGGGGCGCTGTTGGAAGACCTGAAGGACCAGGTTAGGGACAGATCATCACGGAGAAAATGTATGTGGCCACCAAGAGTCGACACTGACTTGACTACACACACAATCAAGGATATTCATGCAGATCACACATAAGAACAATGGGACTCAGTAAACCTGGATTATACAAAAGTGGAATGGACAGAGAAACAGAACGGATGCCCCAGACTGTGTTAATGCCGTGTTTTTCTGCACCGTGGAAAAGGTTGCACTAAATGATCTTTGTAACTCCTTTGAACTCCATTTTGTACTCCCTTGGACAGTATGAGTGTTGACCCGGACTTAGGGGACAGTGAATACGTGCAGATGGCCCCGCTGTCTCTGGCCACTTGCAGAACCATGATTGCAAGGTCATGAAAGGACAGCAAAGGAAACACCAATATTCTAACCCACCCGGGAACATATGGTGCCTTGGGGAAACACCCAAACCACCCAAAAGGGAACATATTAGCTCAGTGGTGGCGAACCTATGGCACGCGTGCCAGAGGCGGCACTCGGAGCCTCTCTGTGGGCACACGCACCGTCACCCCAGCCCTGCCTCCTCCCACGGCCCCCTCCTCACCAGCAGCCCTCCGGAGGAGAGTCGCCCCCAGGCACGGCCCACGCAATGCTGCGCAGCCAAGGACATGGTAGCCGGGCAGCAGGGACAAGACTCCGCCCTTGCACCCCATCGTGCGCAGATGATGCTGCAGGGCACGGGCGGAGGGTGTGGCCACCATGGCGCTGCTGGGCTGCCTGGGTGATCTGTGGCGGGCCGTGGAGGTGGTGGGTGGTCCAGCGGGCACGGCGGAGCGGGGACAGGTGGGGGTGGTGGTTTTGGGGCACTCGGTCTCTAAAAGATTCACCATCACTGTATTAGCTACTTCTGCTTTCTTCCTTCTTATCTACAGTGTGCCAGCCTTAAAGGGCGAAGTCTGTATCTTATGGGTGTCAGCTTTGCTGGATGAATTGCTTATGTAATCAAAGTGGGTATAAAAATAAGGCTTTTTCGATATTTGGAGCTTTTCTCTTTCTTTAGAGAAGCCCGTCTTTACTCAGCTGAATAAACACGTAACTCTTGAAGGCAACTTCTGGTTTCCTATATTTTTTATCAAGCAAAAGCTCAGAACCTGCATATCATGAAGCAATGGTTGCAAGTATTTTAATTCAATGGTCTTATTTGTGAATAAATTTAGGATTGCACTGTATTAACCACCATGTTATCCAGCAACATGCACACACACACACAGGGAGATCCATCTCCTAATCACCCAGGCAGAATCCCAGCTCCTCCAAAAAGGCTCCCTTGGGGCAGCTCTGAAAGTCAACCTAGGCCGTCCATCCTCAGGTCAGGATTAAAGCAACTGTACTTAAATCTACCTAAAACGGCTCCCTTTAGATAGTGGGTAAAATGTGGTGTTTTTTGTGTGGCTCCTACCCCCACCCTCACCTCCAAAGGTGGTGGTGTTGCTTCAGGCTGCATAGCCTTCCTTTTGTATTTTGCTCTGTGTTCACTTTGTAAAACCATCCAGAGTCATCTGGGAGCTGAGTGGCTAAAATATATATATATAAATAAATCTGATAACTAAACGAAATTGAGGCAGGCATGATAACAGTGTTCCAGTATTTGAGGGGCTGCCACAAAGAGGGGGTCACATTATTCTCCAAAGCACCAGAGGGCAAGACAAGAAACAATGGTTGGAAACTGATCAAAGAGAGAAGCAACCTGGAATTAAGGAGAAACTTCCCCAGTCAGGACAATTAACCAGTGGAACAGCTTGCCACCAGAAATCGTGGGCGCTCCATCACTGGAGGTCTTTAATAAGAGACTAGACAGTCACTTGTCTGAAATGGTATAGGTTCTCCTGCTTGAGCAGGGGGCTGGACTAGAAGACCTCCAAGGTCCCTTCCAGCTCTATTCTATTCATTGGAACATCTGCTTCCAAGCCAGGATGGCCTCGTTGAGTCTCCATGCAATGTTCTTGGGGAGTTATGGTGGGTTCCCCCCCCCATCTCTCAGCCTTGGGATCTCCTGGTGGTCTCCCATCCAAGTATTGACCGGATTTCAACCCTGCTTCGCTTCCTTGCTGAGGGGGCCTCTTTCCATCCCCTTCGGGAAGGCTCTCCTGCTTCTCTCCCCGCTCCCCTCACCTTCTTCCTCCTCCTCCTCCTCCCCGCCGGGCCATTCGCGACTCTCGCCGGCCGGTGTGGGCTCGTCCTCTTCGGAACCGGAGCTGCCTTGGCTGAAGTCGATGCGCTGCGCCAGGCGGGCCAGGTTCTGCGACATGGACAGCGGCTGCAGATACGTCTCACTCCCGTCAAGGCCCACCTCCTGCACATGCTTCTCGCAGGCCGACTCGATGCTGATCCGCACCGCCTGAAGCCCCGACATCTTTCCCCCCTCGGCGGCGTCGCAGCACCCTCCACACCCACCCCGGCTAGAGCATGCGCAAAAGAAACTACAGGGGCCGCAGTGGGACAAGCAGAAAACCGCGATTCCAAAGGAGCGCACTGGCGGCCCCCTAGCGGTCAGCAGGAGAAGGCGGAGATGCTCGGAGTTCCGCGGGCAGGCGGCGGACGCGAGTGTGCGCGCGCCTCTTGCTGGACGATACGGAACAACACGCAGGTAATCCTCGGTTTACCACGGGGACGCCACAACAGTCATTAGTGTGAAAACGGTCATAAGTCCCATTTTTCAGTGCCATTGAAACTAAATGTTCATTTAGCGACCATTTGAAGTTACAATGGCACTGGAAAATGGGACTTATAACCATTTTTCACACTCACGACCATTGTGGCATCTCCATGGTCACGTGATCAAAACTCAGATGCTTGACATGACTCATATTTATGACCATTGCAGTATCCTGGGGTCATGTGATCACCTCTTCTGACTAGCAAAGACAATGGAGAAGCCAGTTTTACATAACCGTGTTACTAATCTCCATCTCAATCAGAATATAGCTGGAAGGGACCTTGGAGGTGTTCTAGTCCAACCCTCCCCCCAATTTCAGACAGGTGGCTGTCCAATCTCTTCTTAAAAACCTCCAGCAATGGAGCACCTACAACTTCTGGAGGCAAGCTGTTCCACTGGTTAATTGTCCTCACTGTTAGGAAGTTTCTCATTATTATTATTACTAACATAACTGCAGTGATTCACTTAACAACAGTGGCAGAAAGGTTGTAAAATGGGGGCCAAACTCACTTTACAAATGTCTCATTTATTAATTTTACTAATTATTTTTTGGTTCAATTGTGGTCGTAAGGCGAGGACCACCAGTAGTGTCATTCTAGAACTATTCACAAACAAGGCCGCTGAATTAAGCTACTCGCATCTATTGCCCTTTGAACTTAAATGGGAATTAGTAGTGGCTGGTAGATGCACATCAGACTGCACAGTGACTTCCCATCTGGAAATTCTCCTGCTATAATTTTGAAACTTCTAAACCCAAGTTTTCGCACCCCCTGGAATATTGTCTCGCACCCCCAGTTGGGAACTCCTGAACTAGTGGAACAGCTTGCCTTCAATCTTCATCACTGGAGGTTTTTAAGAAGAGACTGGACAGCCACGTGTCTGAAATGGTATAGGGTCTCCTACAGGGGGGTTGGAGTAGATGACCTCCAAGATCCATTTCAGCTCTATTCTGATTAATATAGATAACTAAACTCTCAGAATTCTCCTAAACAAGGGGAAGGGATCTTGGCCAACACAGGTTTTGCCTCTCTGCCACAAGGGTGCAGCAGAGAGCAGGAGGGCCAAGTTATGCAATTAACTCCTTTGCCCATTGAGGGCTATGCTCTCTGCAGGTTTCCTTTCTCTGATGTAATGCAGTGACAGATGGCAGAAATTGTACTTCAGCCATCTTGGGGTAGGCATAGAATTCCCACCCAGATTGCAGCCGAAATCTAGATGCTAAGGACAGAAAGAAGGGGAGCCAAATGATCTAAAATGTAAATATTTCAGTAAAAATTGGGCTCCTGTAGTTTTGTTTTGCAATCAGCCAGAATGTGCTACATTTCCAATCTGGAAAAAAAATCAATTTTGCCATATTTTATTTTTAAGTGCCAAACAAAGAATTCAGGTTGTGATTCGACATTAGTTGACCTCACTGAAAAGCAGACTTAGTCATCTCTTGATTTTCTGCTCCTTAATTAATACCAGCTTCCTGGGCGGGTTAGACTTTAATCCCGGCCCACCATGTGAGTCTCCTTTGGTCTGTCGATCCGAAAGAGGAACTCAGCAAGCACAAAATACCCCAGATATTCTACAGTCTCTGGCGTTGTGTCCATATGGTAGTGGCCTCCTTCGCCGTGGTGGCTGAAACAGTGGGTGTGCTCCACACGCAGATCAAAACCCTGGGGAAAAATCAAGAACCCATAAATTCCTGCCTCTGGGAAGGGCCCCAAGCAGCAAACATTTCCTTTCAGTTCAGGTACATCACATACAAGGCTGTGTTATTTTGGCAGTCCTCGTTTAGCAACTGTCTCATTTAGCTACCGTTCAGTTATGACAATAATTAAAAAGTAAATTTCTGACAAGTTCCACAAGCAAAGGAAAGCTGAAGTAAGATCATAAGTAAAATCCTGGCTTCACAGTGACTGCTTTACTTAATGACCAAGTTGCCACTCAATAGTAGTAGCTAAATGAGGACTACTGGTGTATTTTGGGTGAGATACATGACATATCTCACCCCAAATATAAGCTGCATTTATACCAATACAGGTGTAAATAACTGAAGATGGGGAATTTACATAACACTCCTTCCTATTTTTGTCACCTGTGAAGTGGGTTGGACTGAGAGACCGACCCACAATCACCCAGTCAGCTTTCATGCCTGATGTGGGACTAGAACTCATAGCCTCCTGATTTCTAGGCCAGCACCTTAACCACTACACCAAACTAGTTTTCACTGTATCCTTTCCTAAGCCTTTGGTGCATGTTACAGAATTCAGTGCATGAGGAATTGATGATGACTTCAAATAATGATCACTTTGCATCCAAGCCAGTATATGTTGGGTTTTTCACTTGAGAAACATCAGTAGACTTGACTTACTGGATCTTGGGAAACGATTACAGGCTGGCAAACGAGTGGAGCTTTCATTTCAAAAAACTTCAGCCAATTGTTCACTTTCTCGTCAGTTTCCAGAGGGCAGGCAGAAAATTCAGAGGGCTGTAATTAAAAAAAAAAAAAAAGTGACTGCACTTGAATAAAGAAACAACACAGGAACTCAAGTCGTGAAAGTCTGTTTCTTCCATATACAAACATGGCACAAGTTTTGCTTTGACGCAATTCTGCATCTCTGCTAGTATTTCAACTCCTTTTGAAATGTAAGCCAGAAAATTCTCCAGCCGCACAAACAACTTTCAACTGTCCATCAAAATTGGGACAAGAGTTAAGTAGCTCAATGACAGCTTTATTGGCTGTTTTGAATGCGAAAGTTTGCTAATCTACCTTTTCCAAATATCAGTGAGAAAGACCCATATCTGAAATCTTGGGAAATTCCTGCCAATCAAGGGCTGTGTTCATGTATCACATTTAATCATAATTTATGGAATTCATCCCATTTGTTGGCTTTACACAGTGACAAAAATAATGGACAAGATGAACCAGTAATCTTGCTTAATGGTTAAGTTTGCACAACATGCTTAAGTTCTATACTGAACCTTCTTTCCCTTTGCATAATACAATTAAACAAATAAAATACAATGAACTATGCATATAAATTAACACTAAGTAGGTCCTACATATTGAGCTACAGAGAAAACCAATTAAACCAAATTTAGTATATTGTGCAAACAGCTAACAACTAATCTACTGTTATCTGTGTCAATATGTAACTGGCCAACATACAAGCTATTATGGCTTTGCATTGCTGGCCATGTTTGCGAGTTCCATTCTTCATTAGCCTTGACAGTAGATAGTTAGCAATCACATTTTTAGTTTTAGCATTTTAGCTTTAGTTTTTTTTTCTTTTAGTTTCAACATGCTAACTTTAAAAGAGCAGAAATCAGTAGCAGCTCCAATAGGTTAATGCATGTCTTAACTACTACAAATGGAAGCTCTAACCATAGTTTGTAAATCATGTTGATTATTTAGACAGTGTGCTAAATCCAAACCAACAAATCACCTGATTTATTACATGTGCATTTAAATGTGCCTCAGCTTGAAGTATCATCATTCTATGTGGTGCATTTCAACCACAAATGCCTGCCAGCTGGAATTACACAAGGGGATATTTGCTATTCAACCATTAGTGGTTTAGAACAGGGGTCCCCAACCCCCGGTCTGTGGACCAGTACCGGGCCACGGCATGCCAGCAATCGGGCTGCACAAACAAGCAAAGCCCCATCCGCAGGATGCAGGAAGCACACAAAACCACACCCCCTCCAGTCCGCGGAAAAACCTCTCTCCATGGAACCGGTCCCTGTTGCCCAAAAAGTTGGGGACCTCTGGTTTAGAAGGACTTGCAAAAAAGAGTATATGAACCAGTCCCTACAAAATCTAAGGCCAAGATGACATGAACATTGTAAAACTAAACAGACCTTCTTTGACTAGTATTTGAAAGACTACTTGGAAAGCTTATCTATACCACTATTGGCAGATAATAAAAAAAATACTATATCTTAGAACAGAATAGAACTGGAAGGGACCTTGGAGGTCTTCTAGTCTAGCCCCCCACTCAAGCAGGAGAACCTATACCATCTCAGACAAGTGACTGTCTAGTCTCTTCTTAAAAACCTCCAGTGATGGAGCGCCCACGATTTCTGGTGGCAAGCTGTTCCACTGGTTGATTGTTCTCACTGTCAGGAACTTTCTCCTTAATTCCAGGTTGCTTCTCTCTTTGATCAGTTTCCAACCATTGTTTCTTGTCCTGCCCTCTGGTGCCTTGGAAAATATTTTGACCCCTTCTTCTTTGTGCTAGCCTCTCAAATACTGGAATACTGCTATATATAATAAGACTCTTGAGAAAACCATGGATTTGCAAGAAAAGAAACAAATGGATCATTGAACAATCCAGAGTTTTCACTTGAAGCATAATCAGGCTCAAATTATCATTGTTTGAAATTATGCAAAGACCTATTCTCTAGAGCGCAGGTGTCAAACTCGTCACGTCATGTGACATGTTGCGATGTATCACACCTTTTTTCGCATTGCCAGAATTCGTGTGGGCGCGGCATCCGTATGATGCAACTGGCCCATGGGCCGGCAGTTTGACACCCCTGTTCTAGAGAAAGTCTAATGCCAGAAAAGTAGAAGGAAAGGGATGAACAGCAGAAAGGTAGATGGACTTAATTTCAATGGTGGACCAGATGATGATGATGATGATAATAATAATAATAATAATAATAATTGAGATGTCTGTATAAACACTAAGAATTGACACCTACTACTTGATAGCACACAGGCAGGATTTCGAAGAGGCAGAGGAACTAGAGATCAAATTGCCAACATACGCTGGATCATGGAGAAAGCTAGGGAGTTCCAGAAAAACATCTACTTCTGCTTCATTGACTATGCTAAAGCATTTGATTGTGTGGATCACAACAAATTGTGGCAAGTTCTTAAAGAGATGGGAGTACCAGACCATCTTATTTGTCTCTTGAGAAACCTATATGCGGGTCAAGAAGCAACAGTGAGAAACTGGACACGGGAAACCACTGATTGGTTCAAAATTGGGAAAGGAGTCCGGCAAGGCTGTATTCTGTCGCCCTGCCTATTTAACTTATAGCAGAGCACATCATGAGAAAGGCAGGGCTAGATGAATCAAAAGTTGGAATTAAGATTGCCGGGAGAAATATCAACAACCTAAGATATGCAGATGATACCACTCTAATGCAGAAAGTGAAGAGGAACTAAAGAGCCTCTTGATGCGGGTGAAGAAGGAGAAAAGTTGGCTTGAAACTCAACATTAAGAAAACCAAAATCATGGCATGGCCCTCTCAATTCCTGGCAAATAGATGGGGAAGAAATGGAGGTAGTGACAGATTTTATCTTCCTGGGCTCCAAGATCACCACAGATGGGGACTGCAGCCAAGAAATTAAAAGACGCTTGCTCCTGGGGAGGAAAGCTATGGCAAATTTAGACAGCATATTAAAAAGCAGAGACATCACCCTGCCAACAAAAGTACGTATAGTCAAGGCCATGGTTTTCCCAGTTGCAATGTATGGCTGTGAAAGTTGGACCATAAGAAAGGCTGAGCGCAAAAGAATTGAGGCCTTTGAACTATGGTGCTGGAGAAGACTCCTGCGAGTCCCTTGGACTGCAAGGCGATCAAACCGGTCAGTCCTAGAGGAGATTAACCCTGACTGCTCCTTAGAAGGCCAGATCCTGAAGTTGAAACTCAAGTACTTTGGCCACCTAATGAGAAGGAAGGACTCACTGGAGAAGAGCCTAATGCTGGGAAAGATTGAGGGCAGTAGAAGAAGGGGACGACAGAGAATGAGGTGGCTGGATGGAGTCACTGAAGCAGTAGGCGTGAACTTAAATGGACTCCAGAAGATGGTAGAGGACAGGAAGGCCTGGAGGAACGTTGTCCATGGGGTCGCGATGGGTCGGACACGACTTCGCAACTAACAACAACAACAACTTGATAGCACACAATAAAAAAGCAAGTTTGCAAATATTTACAGAAATTTAGAATTTACTTTTTTTCTTCTTGTTGTGTGACGCATATTTCCCAAAGAAAAATAGAAAAACTTCTTCTTGTAATCAACTTACCATAATATGAAGTTTTGCGTTTCCTTTCTGGATAATGAACGTACCTCCCATTCCAACTGTTTTGTCACCATAATGCTTATCCAAGGCTTTCCTTATGCAGGATATGAAATTCTGCTCACCAACTCTCTTCTTTGCTCGGACTTCAATGACCTTAAAAAAGAAGATATATTAATATTGTTATGTTAAGCAGAGAAAAGTCTGTAATGTAATGTGAGTTGAGAGTAATACACTTCTAAGATTTCATTATGACACACTTAATGCTTCTTACTTAAAACATTTTGTGTCCATAATCTCCACCTGACAATTCTAATGGTCAAAATCATTATTCCCACATTAAAAGTACAAGGCCAGGAGCCCATAGACTGAGTTATTCCTCTCAGAAAAAGTTGAGAAAGTTTTTTATATTTCCCTTTTAATCTAGTTGTAAATAAAGTAATGTTTGTGAATTCTTGGCATCCAATATGTTCCTTATCTTCAATCTTCATTTTTAATGTATTTTTTTTAAAAAGCATCTAGGTGTTAAATAGTCTGATAGCATAGGACGGGGTCTAGAATTTAAAAACTTATTTGGAAGTTTGCCCGCACTTAAAAAAGCAAAAAAGCAATGTAGCAGACAAAACCTTAATGAGACTAAAAAGACAGGCAGGAACCAACCTTTCTTAAACTGTTCCTGGTCTTATGGAGTTGCAAACCTGTTCTCTTACTGCAGCCAATTTGTGAATTGTTATCATCCAAGGGTTTACAAGGGCCAAATATATTGCCTTTCTTTTCATTACAGAAACATAGGTCAACTAAATGGGCAAAACTGTATTCAAATCTAAAATGACATTGGTAGTCTTACTACATGGGACCAGAGTCTTCTGCATCCAATAAAGAAAGTCAATAGGATGTTAAAAGAAGAAACTCACTTATAACATTTGTGGATTCATACGGTTGTTCTGAGTAAGATATTGAATATAGCTGTGGAACACAGCTGTATGTGTCTGGATATACTTATGTATATCTTTATTGTATGCAGGTGGTCCTCATTTAACAACCAATTGCAAAGTTACAACAGTCACATGATTGCATTTTGAATGCTCAGTAAGCAGCCTGCGTTTATAATTGTCTGCAGCATCTCACAGTCCTGGCTGGGGTTTACGTTTTTTGCTGGAAACTAGCGTTTACTTCTGGTTTCTGGCAACAACAACAACAAAAAAAGCCCATTGCAAATGATGGGTTTGCTTAAGAAACACTGCAAAAAAAAAAAAAAAAAAAACTTGTAAAATCAGGTTGGTTATTTGATAACCCACTTAACAGCCGGCATAATTTATGACTGTAATTCTGGGCTCGATTACTGGTGTACGTTGAGGACTAGCTGTAAATATGTGTGTTTAAACACCAGAAATTCCATTGGTAATATGTGTGGCTATAGAACAGTGATGGCGAACCTTTTAGAGACCGAGTGCCCAAACTGCAACCCAAAACCCACTTATTTATCGCCGGGTGCCAGGTGGGCGTGGCTGTGGTGGTCATGGCAGACTAGGTGGGTGTGGCCAAGGTGGGCGTGATCACCTCGATGTTGCTCATGGGGACACCTGTGGGGGCCGGGCAGGGTTGGGGGAGATCCAGGGGGTCTCTGGCAGGTGGGGCGGTGGGCAGGAGGTTCGTCCTGCAGGATGAGGCGAGGCGAGGCAAGGCGAGATAGGGCAGGGGTGCCATTGTCACAGGGCAACGCGAGGCAGGGGCCAGGACGGCTGCTGCCTGACACCATCGGCCCCTGCACACAGAGGCCAGTGAGTGCATGGGTGCTGGGATGCATCTGGCCACGTGGGACCTCGGTGAGTTAGCGGGTGGCTGGTAGAAGAGGGACGGTTGCCATCTCTGGGGCATGGCACGCGTGCCCACAGAGAGGGCTCTGAGTGCCGTCTCTGGCACCCGTGCCATAGGTTCGCCACCACTGCTATAGAAATTTGTCAATAAAATGAAGCAAAACAAAACAAAGCACTTAAGCATGTTCGCATGTAGAAGTTTGTTTGTTTGGGCTTGTTAGTTTTTTTAATTTTGTGTCCTTTAATCGGGTTTTTGTTTTTTTGGTAGTCCTTGCCTGGATGTTTTGTTTGTAAAAAGCCATTTTTAAAAGCTGACTGAGCCACATACCTTACCAGGAAGGCCTTCACTTGCATACAGGTTAGCCAGCAGCCCAAATTCACAATCATTATATAGGGAGCTGTATTTTTGGAGCAGACAGCTGCCGTCCTCAGGGCTGATCTTGGCTAAGTAACTTCCATTGATTGCTGCCCTTTCTCCCTTTTCAGCTTGAACAATTGGGACAAACTAGATAGAAACAGATAAAACATCTTCAAATAGATCAGCACTGCCTACCATCATTTCACAAGTATTAAACAAGCAGCACATTTTGTTTATAGCTTATTCCAACTGCAGAAAGTCAGTTTGAAAATCATGGTTTATTTGTTAACGTATAGTATGAACCTACCCAATGATGGTTTATTCAGTAAATCCTTTTAACACATACTATGGCTCAGAATGAGCTAGGGGTTAAGGCCTCATCTTAAACACAGAGAAAGTCCAGAAAAACAACAACAGAGGTGTTAAAAGTCTACTAATATAGAGTAGATTTAAGCAAGATCTGAACCCAATTAAGTCAGGGGTCCCCAACCCCCAGGTCACAGCCTGTTGGAACGGGACTATGGAAACAGTGGGCAAATGTGTGAAGCTTCATATGTGCATGCACGGTATCTAGGTTGCACATGCGAAACCATCCCTCCCTGCCCCCCGCCGGTCCTTGAAGCTAGAAAAGTTGGAGACCACTGGATTAAGTAAACCAAACTTTAAAGGGGATTTTATAGCCTAATGGTGCAATCCTTGTAACAAAAATTAAAACAGAAATTGAGAGCAGTGCCGAGATCAACTATGCTGGCTGGGGAATTCTGGAAGTTGAAATCCACAAGTCTTCACGTTGCCCAGGTTGAACAGCCCTGCTTTAAAGTATACACGACTAAGGCTAATATTTTCCTACCAACTGTCTTACCTCAGCATTGCTTCCAACTACCCTGGAGGAAACAGCTCCAGCACCAAGAAAAAATGCTCCGGGTAACTGTATTTCTTTTGCTATTATGTTCAGGTCATAAACCTAAATGAGAAAAGAACGGTTACATTTGCTCATCGGCTTGTCCAGGGCAGTGCTTCTTAAAGAGGGTTCCCAGGCCTTCCCCAAGACGCTCTTACGAGTCCACAAATTTAAAATGAATTGCCATCCTAGGTTGAAAAAGAATACAGCAGGGGTCTTCAAACTTGGCCCCTTTATGACTTGTGGACTTCAACTCCCAGAATTCCTCCACCAGCGTGCCTGGCTGAGGAATTATGGGAGTTGAAGTCCACAAGTCATGAAAGGGCAAAGTTTGAAGACCCGTGGAATACAGTATTAAAATCTCATCCAACAATCATGAGAAGTGGCAGTGAATGCATACATTTTAATTTTTAATACGGTAAATATAAACATAACCCATACAAACAAAAGCCGTTTTGGAGTCCTCCATAATTGTTTTCAGCAGGAAGGGATCCACGATTTATGTTTTTGCCAAAAACCAATATTTGCTTCTGGTTTCCAGCAAAAAAAAAAAAATCTTATAGAAAACAATGGGTTCGCTTACTAACCGCAGTGTTCACCTTATGACCATCACAAAGAGACTGTAAAATCGGTCAAGGTCACATAGTGACCCACTTTGTGACCATCATAACAGAAATTGCAAACTCAATTATGGTTGTAAGCCAAGGACTACCTGTAGTAATAAAGGAGAACATTTGTAGCTCAGGGTTGACATGAGGGGTCCTTGGTGCTCTCTGAGCTTGCTTGTTTTCTTGCAGACGTTTCATTACCCAAACTAGGTAACATCATCAGTGCTAGGAGGAAGCAGGGGAAGAGAAGATGGTGGAGGAGGAGGAGGAGGAGGAAGAGAAGGAGGAGAAGGAAGGAAGGAAGGAGGAGGGGTCCTTGGTGCTCTCTGAGCTTGTTTGTTTTCTTTCAGACTTTTCATTACCCAAACTAGGTAACATCATCAGTGCTAGGAGGAAGCGGGGGAAGAGAAGATGGAGGAGGAGAAGGAGGAGGAGGAGAAGGAAGAGGGGTCCTTGGTGCTCTCTGAGCTTGCTTGTTTTCTTGCAGACGTTTCATTACCCAAACTAGGTAACATCATCAGTGCTATCCACAAAGTGATTAGTGCATCATCATTACTAGCACCGATGATGTTACCTAGTTTGGGTAATGAAACGTCTGTAAGAAAACAAGCAAGCTCAGAGAGCACCAGGGTCCCCCCCCCTCTACCTGTAGTGTGAATTCAAATAAAGCAACCATTTTGTGGGATTCATTAACGACTAACCGAGACTTACCTGCATTTTTAAAATTGCGGAATTAGGATCTGAACCAAATCTCTTTTAAAGGATTAAAAAAAGGTTACAAATTAACACAGGTGCAAAATGGACTAGTCTGACTTTACTGGGATCGCTGCAATATTAGCAAAAATGATTTGATTCCACTCCAACCTCCCAAAATGGGAATTATTGTTTCTGATCAAAATGGGAGGTTATTGGATGAATGACTAAATCTCAAAACCTTTGCATATGGTTGCAAAAGTGGGCCACATTTTATTTACCTTGTCTTTCTGTACAAGTGGTAAAAGATATGGAACACCTCCCACATCTGCTATTCTAGGCTTGCCACAAATACCTGGAAGAAGAAGAAAAAAAAGGGGGCGGATTAATTTTTTTCCAGATTTTTTTTTACTAACCCAAAACAATATAAAGCAATCAGCATTTAGTAGACCTCTAATCCAATTATTGTGGGTTGTATTATGAACCAGGCAATGGTGGCTTGTATAACCAACCATAGCTAAAGCAAACCATCACTTAGCATAGCGTAGCATCCCTCCGACCTACACAAGATCATAGGGAGACATGGTCAGCAACCCTGTGATGTAATGACAAAAGTGGGGCTGTTCTGTGAAATTTGAAGTCCTTCGAAAGTAGGAAAAAATAGGATTTTTGAAAGGAGCATTCAGCATTTTAAGGAATGCGACAAGGGCTCTTTAACTTGCATAACCCAGTCTTGAAAAGGCTTAAGCAAATTTACTCCATTCTTTAAAGAAAACCCATCCCAGCAAAAATAGTCCTGGCAATTTTGTCCCTGCCCACCTGGTGGCCCACATGTTACCAAGGTATTGCCAACACGTGTAATATTTTGTCACAGATACCATGTGTTACCTTTAACAGGAAAACAGAAGGGTTCTTGAGTCATATCAGGACAATCCACTACAGAAGCCTGGACATCTGCAAAATTTCCTTTAAGTCCATTCTGTAGAACTGGAAGGAAAACAAATCATTTCAAAGAAAATGGAAGAATGGAATATGTTAAAGCTGACCACGCTGAAGATCAGGGTGAAGCCCTTCAGTTCAGTATTAATTTTTCCTGTTTTCTGGTACTGTTTTCTTGAAGCTCACTGTGTATGTACATACTAGCCACACCCTAAAACAAAGGCAAAAAGCCAGGGCAACGATTTAATATTAACTGAATGAATTACTGCCAATTCAAATTAACTGCATGTAAAGTAAGGCACTGCACTTGTAAAACAAATGGATAGCCCATCTGCATATACTTACATAGTCCTCACTTACTGCCTCATTCAGTTATAACAATGCTGAAAAAAACGTTACGACCAATGCTCATTTACAACTTTCACACCGTTCCTCAGACATGTGATCACTATTAGTCAGTGTGTTGTCCTGTGCCCGACTCATTTTTCATTTTTCCCTCCTCACAAAGCAGAGATCGATTACAAGCACACAATGGGAAATACATATTGAAAGCAATGCACTAGCAACTGTAAGTGTGCTATGCAAATAACCTGGTATATTTCCCATTCTGTGGCTGCTTACTCTCTTGTAATCCCTTCCACTGCAATCTTTCTGCTCTGTGGTGGAGGATGCTGTTCTGCCTCTTCCCAGCCAGACCCAGTGAATGCCCTTTGGTAAACGAGGCTCTGTCACACTTGCTCCACGCATCCCGGGGCCATGTCCTTGTCTAGCATCTGAATCCTGGATCACCAGCAGAAGACAGCGAAGATCAGCTGGGATAGGGCACCAGCAGGGGTAGGTGACAGCAGCAGAATGCAGGGAGCCAAAAAGGCAGAAATGAGCGGGGCATAGAGCAAGTAGATTTATATACCGTTCCATAGCGCTTTACAGCCCTCTCTGAACAGTTTACAAATGTCAACATCTTGCCCCCAGCAATCTGGGTCCTCATTTACCCAATCTAGGAAGGATGGAAAGCTGAGTCAACCTTGAGACTTGTCAGGATCGAACTCCAGGACGTGGACAGAATTAGCCTGCAATACTTCATTCTAACCACAATTCCACCACAATTTCCTCCAATGCTGTGATTGTAAGTGCAGGCCAGTTGCCAAACACTCAAATTTTGATTATGTGACTGCAGAGGTGCTGCAACAGCCCATAACTAACTATCATTTGCTCAGCACCAGTTGCTGAACAAATGGTTAAGCAAAGGCTACCTGTAGCTGGCTGACCGGACGTATTCAGCATGTGGTCCTCAATGGAACCACATCTACATGGAGGGAAGTGTGCAGTGGGGTGCCCAGGGCTCTGTTCTGGGCCCAGTGCTCTTCAACATCTTCATCAACGATTTGGACGAGGGGATAGATGGGGAAATCATCAAATTTGCAGACGACACCAAGCTGGCAGGAATAGCCAACACTCCAGAAGACAGGCTTAAGATACAGGAGGACCTGGACAGACTTGAACACTGGGCGCTATCTAACAAAATGAAATTCAATGGTGAAAAAAGTAAGGTTCTACATTTAGGCAAGAAAAAACCAAATGTACAGGTATAGTATAGGGGGTACCTGCTCAATAGCAGTAACTGTGAGAGGGACCTCGGAGTCCTAGTGGACAATCACTTAAATATGAGCCAGCAGTGTGCTGCAGCTGCCAAAAAGCCAACACAGTGCTGGCTGCATTAACAGAGGGATAGAATCAAGATCACGTGAAGTATTAATACCACTTTACAGCCTTGGTAAGGCACACTTGGAATACTGCATCCAGTTTTGGTCACCACGATGTAAAAAAGATGTTGAGACTGTAGAAAGAGTGCAGAGAAGGGCAACAAAGATGATTAGGGGACTGGAGGCTAAAGCATATCAAGAACGTTTGCTGGAAATTGGGTATGTCTAGTTTAATGAAAAGAAGGACGAGGGGAACATGATAGCAGTATTCCAATATCTCAGGGGTTGCCACAAAGAAGAGGGAGTCAAGCTATTCTCCAAGGCGCCTGAGGGCAGGAAGAAGTAATGGATGGAAACTAGTCAAGGAGAGAAGCAACCTGGAACTGAGGAGAAACTTCCTGACAGTTAGAACAATTAACCAGTGGAACAACCTGCCTCCAGAAGCGGTGAATGCTCCAACACTGGAAGTTTTTAAGAGGAGACTGGACAGCCATTTGTCTGAAATGGTATAGGGTTTCCTGCCTGAGCAGGGGGTTGGACTCGATGACCTCCAAGGTCCCTTCCAACTTTATTATTGTTATTATTATTAACTATATTTTACTGAAATAGCTACAGTGACAGACTCTTCAGTGTTGATGGGGGTGTTCTTGAAACTCACCTTTCCCAGGGCTTAAGGAATGCTTCTGCCCTCGTTTCTATAATGACTTCCAAGTGTTCCCTTCAAGGACATCTCTACATGGGGGAAGAAAGCTTGCCTCCCTTTCAAACAAACACACACAATGTTTTATCTCGGGCACTATATCCTGCTTTTCTAACTGCTGCTGTTATACCGATTCTTCTCTCACAGCTTTTCTAACACAAAAGAAACATGCTTGCTTACCATCAGCCACTTCTTCCAGAGTAGGTGTGTGAAAAGCAAATTTTTCCACTCTAGCCATGTTTTATTCCAGGCAGCCAACCAGGCAGATCAGCTCCTAAGAGATCAAAGTACATCAAGAACAGGTTACAGGTCTGTTAATGAACATACTGGTTTCGCGATTAAATCCAAGCTTTAGCCGTACACATGTTCAGTCATTTCTGAGAGGGTTACATGTTTAAAAAGTCATGGACCCTACTGTGCTCTGCTGTCCGTTTCACTATTTCAGTCTTTCCTTCCATTGTTAATGTTGGTGCCCACATCTGCTCTTTTTGATTATTCAGAGGAAAAAAACAGATGATTCAACAAGCAATATTGTTGATGAATCAGCAACCACAACATCTCAACTACTTTGGACAGGAAAAAAGTATGTGTACAGTATAAGCCAGCAATTTCATTGTAAAGGAATACATTTAACTGAATATTTTTCTACAGATAATGTAAGTAAATCAAACATAGTACATGGCTGCAATACTGTTCTTACTTTAAGCCTGGATTCATAGGTGGTTTGTTTGGACATAGACTTTAGTATTTTGTAAACTGATTTATGGTTTAAGGCAATGTGTGAATGATGCAATGGTTTACTCAATAAACCAGGGGTGTCAAACTCGCAACGTCACGTGACATGTCGCGACGTATCACGACTTTTTCCCCATTGCCAGAGCTGAGATGGGTGCGGTTTCAGCAGTTTCTGGCCCGTGGGTCGGCAGTTTGACACCCCTGCAATAAACCATAGTTAGTCATTCACACATAGTCTGTATCACTTAGAAACAAACTTCTCAATTGTTGACTGTTTACAGACATTAGATTTGAAAAGTTTATTTGCTGGTTGCTTCAAATCAAATGTTAACAAAAAAAAAAGGAAATGGATTTTTTTTCTTCACCAGCTGACATTATTTGGAAGTAAGCTCCAATTAACTACTGCCTAGGAACAACATGGAGGATTTGGAATGTATTAAGTTCTATTGAAAAAAAGTGAAGGGAATTTATTTTGCAAGAAGAAATTATAATAGCAGCTGAAACCACTAATCATGCAAATTGTCCATTATCAGGGCCACGTATTTCCCAAGGTTTTGATAACAGCTTGGTTACAATATTAGCTCATTTCTCTTAGTATGAATTTATCAAAGTTCAGTGATAAACTTATCACATTAAAAAGTATTATTTATCGTGCTAATGTTTTTCTAACACTTTACAAAACTTACATTCTACTTCCTAGAAAGTCTCCTGTGTATTATTTATACCAATCCAAATTGCCACCTCAAGTCTTTTATAGTTTTCAGTTAACATTTTCATCAGGAGCATCTCAAGCCATTTAACATTTCCTAAGGCAGAAATTCTGAGAGGAGTAATAAAAATGCAACCTATTCAGAAGTGAGGTTTCAACGGTTGTGCCCGGGCTGGTTTTAGAGCAGTGATTTTCAAACTTTGACAACTTGTGTGGACTTCATCTCCCAGAAGTCCCCAGTTTTGGAAAACACTGCTCTTCTAAAACACCCATTTTCTGAATTTACACCCTGGAACCCAAAGTACTGTAACTACCCAGGCTGAACCCGCACAAGATGCTGCCTGCACAAGCCTACCCAACCTTTATCTTAGCATGTAAACCCCACCACCTATTTGCAACAGAGGTTTCTCCAAAGTAAAGCAGCCTCAAAAGTTCGGCAAATTTGCCTGGAGTCCGATACAAGCTTTATTGCTCCTATAGAAGCTCCATTAAGTACAAAAGGGATTACTCCCGTGTAAACACACCTTGCAGGTCCCGCGTTTTTCCTCTTTCCAAATGTGTTAAATCCCATCAGCCACAGCCAACAGCCAAGGATTGAGCTGGGACCACCACTTATGGAAGGTATTAAGTCGGAGCCTTAATTACTGCCTTAAACTAGTACTCCTCCCAATGCAAACCGTGCAAAATACGCCCCCGGTTGCATTGGCTTTACTTACAGCACTAGAAAAAAGGCGCGCGCGCGCAGGACGTATCCTCCACCCGGAGCAACTTCTCAAGGCGTAGGTTCGCAGCCACTCCCAGAGCTCCTTTTGACCACTTTCAAAAGGGCGCGCCCGGCCTCACCCCTTCCCCTTCCCCTTCCCGTTCTGTGACGTCAATTTACGAAGACTCGCGAGATCAGAAGTCGAATATAAGCGGCCCGCCGGGGCTTTCGCAGCCTTGGCGATACGCGTGATGAGGTGAGTTGCGTGGAATCCGTTGCCATCCGTTGGGTTTCCGGCCTGGGTTCAGCGCTGCTTGTTTATGTATTTGTTCATCAAACTTGTATGCCGCCATCTCGATAGAAACCTGCATGCGATGGACGGCCATTGTTCTAATTCGCCCGTCGTGCTAGACCGCAATATGGTTGGTTGGCTGGACGGTTTAGGCAGGCTGATAGATGAGCTGAGCAATGATGTCTTTCATCAAGCCGGTGGCTTAGCGCGAGAAACGTGAATCCCTAATTAGGATTTTAAGATCCTGATTCGTTCTCCCCCCGCCCCCAGGTGAAAATGGGGCCTTCTTGCTTTCGCCCAGATAGAAGAAAAATCGGGATTGGACAAGTGATCTCCGCAGTTCTCATCCGTAATGGCTAAAATTTACGGAAAGTGTCATTTTGAGATGGGCAAGTCCTATCCCAGTAAAAAAAAAATCTACCCTAAACTTGGACTCGCCCACCTTGTGGCCTTCAACCTCCCTCCAAGATAATTATCTTGACTAAGAGAAGGTATTCCAGTATAGCTGTATTCCAGTGTTTAGCGTCACACAGTGATGGTGAACCTTTTAGAGACCGAACCGCAACCCAAAACCCACTTATTTATTGCAAAGTGCCAGGGCCGCATCAGCATTGTGGTGCCCTGGGGGGGGGCAGGGAGGCGCCTCTGAGTGCCGCCTCTTGGACGCAAAAACCGGGGGTGCAAAAATGGGCCGTGGGGTGCAGATACAAGGCGCTGCACCACGCAAGAACGGGGCAGGGCAAGTGAGTATCACGCAGGCACTAGCCCCGCCCCATTTGCAGCGCGTGCGTACTCGCGGCCCCGTGCGCGCATGCACGCATATAAAATGCTTCCCCCTCCCTTTTCTTCCAGTCCACCAATCGACAATGGTTGGTGACCTGCTCTACCACCTCTACTCGAGCTTGCTTTGTGCTGGGCGGGGCTCCTGCTCCGGGCAGCGGTGGCAGCCTGATGGACCCGCTGCTGGCGGCCGTGGCATGCATGCCAACAGAGAGGGCTCGTGAGTGCCGCCTCTGGCACAGGTGCCATAGGTTCGCCACCACTGGCATAACATATTCCATATGTTATGCTAAAACATAATGAAGAACAGTTGCAGGAATTGTTTATGTCTAGTTTAATGAAAAGGACTAAGGGTGACATGATAGCCGTCTTCCAATATCTCAGGGGCTGCCACAAAGAAGAGAGGGTCAACTTATTTTCCAAAGCCACCTGAAGGCAGGACAAGAAGCAATGGATGGAAACTAACCAAGGAGAGAAGCAACCTGGAACTAAGGAGAAATTTCCTGACAGTGAGCTCAATTAGTCAGTGGAAAGACTTGCTTTCAGAAGTTGTGGATGCTCCAACACTGGAGGTTTTTAAGAAGAGACTGGACTTTGTCTGAAATGATGAGAGTCTCCTGCTTGTGTAAGGGATTGGACGAGATAGAAGACCTCCAAGGTCCGTTCCAGCTCTCTATTCTGATTGACTAAGGTTGCCTTTCTCTGTACAGTATCTAACATTTCTAGAAAGCATAGATTAGGAGACCTTTGCTGTATATTATTTCCCTTATATTCATCCTAACATGAATCCTGTGAGGTAGGCTAGGCTGCAAGGTAGTAAAATGGTGATCTACTTCTAGAAGAATATTTTAGAAACTTTGTGGCAGAATGGAAAACTGAACCTGGGTCTCTAGAGGGAAATCGGCTTGTTTTCTCGCAGATGATAGAGCTGTTTCCCTGTTGGTGTAGAAAAGACTACGTTTATACACCACATCAAGACATGATATGACTTTTGGATGTAGCTATGTAAACTTGGGCAGCATGGTGTTGGAGATTCATAGCCATCCAGGTAGAATTGACTGGAAGTTGGCACGACAAACTAGAGTTCTTTTCTTTCTTGGTTTGAAATGTTTCACTGCTTATCCAAGTAGCTTCTTCAGTTCAGTCTGACGAAGTTGATAAGGGGGACCCCATCTCTGTCCTCCCGGGGTGGTTTCATTTCTTGCCTAATAGAATGAATAGAGTTGTTTTTTTAAAAAGAATTTTATTGGATTTTATAGGGTTAGAAATAAAATGGGCTCTGGAATGGCATTAGGGTTTAAGCTGGGGTTGGGGTAGGGTTTGGGATTAGGACAGGGTTAGGGTCAACATTGGGATTATCCCCCAGTAACATTTTCAATATTTAGCAAACAGAATATTGTCTGGGTACATATGTATAGTTAACAATAATTAATATAGTAATAGATAACAGTAGTGAGTATAATTGGTTATCATAAACAGTAATTAAATCAATCCATAACATTCTTACTATATGTATTTAAAATAACATATCACATTCCTTTCTCCCTAATTCATTTTCCTAGCCATTGATAAAAATTATCCCATGTTCTAAAGTAAACTGAATCTTCTTTCTCTTTAATCTCTAAAGTCAATCTATCTATTTCTACACATTCTAAAATTTTCTTGATTAATACTTCTTCAGTTGGTAAATTTTCATTTTTCCAATATTGGGCAAATGCAATTCTCGCTGCTGTTAATACATGTAATATTAAATATTCGCTCTCCTTTTGGATGAATAGAGTTAGGGAGGGAGGGAAGGATAAGGGTTGATATTCCCAAGGTTTCAAAACCAAAAAAGTGCAATTGCCATGACTCAACTTCCAGAAAACTCTATTGTTGTTAAACCCTTGATAAGGGAGTCAAGTCTTATAACTTATGGATTCACATATTCAATCTTGAAGATGTCTCTATATAAATTCTCACAAATACTCCAGATCATAAGAGGGTAGAAGTTATTTTGGATTTTTTTGTTGCATATTGACAAGACTTCAGGTGGTCTTTTTAAATAAGCAAGGAACTGCTAGAATGCAAATATTGAATACTGCCTGTAAAGCTATATCTTTTAGCTCTTGTTTCCGATGGATGTTAATTGTTTCTATTAATTACAATGATTTTGCTGTTTGTTGATTTTAATTGAAGATTTTGTAGATTACTGAAAAACCAGCTTATTAAAAACACTGCGGTAAATCAGATCTGTAGATAAATCTCTTTTTTTTTTTGCTATAAAATGTTGAGCAAATCTTTACCTTGATTTTTTTGTTTCTTGAATTAGTTTGCTTGGGATTTCATCACTTATAGATTGCTTTAGGTATTTCAGCCTTGATTTTGTGAAACTAATTTCTGTTATCTTTTCAAGGTCAAAAACAAATGTAGCTAATGAAAAAGGAACGTTAGCAGCTGAAGCTGTTCCTGATAACCAACATACAGAAACACGAGTGCTTTTTATTGAAGTCATGAAAGTCATATCTTCAATAATAAATTAGTTCTGTATTTCATTGCATATATTCAGCATTCAGCAAACTATGTTTTAATTAGTCATATTGGAGAGCTGCTTTTAGTCTGTACATTCGATTGTCTCCTATTAATACCTTCCCAAATATTGTAGGGAAAAAATGGCTCCTCTTTTAGGCCTATGTTGTACATACCCGGCGTCAAAGACCTTTTCATTTGGAATTAATACTATTTCTAGCTGATAAGCCCAACATTTATGTGGCCAAGTTAAGTGAGTTTGGCCCCATTTTACGACTTTCCTTGCCACATTTGTTAAGCGAATCACTGCAGTTGCTAAATTAGTAACATGGTTAAGTGAATCTGGTTTCCCCATTGACTTTGCTTCTCAGAAGGTTGCAAAAGGGAATCCGCCTGACCCTAGGACACTGCAGCCGTCATAAATGTGAGTCAGTTACCAAGCACCCAAATTTTGATCATGTGACCATGGAGGTGCTACAATGGTCATAAGTGTGAAAAAAGGTCATAAGTCACTTTTCAGTGCTGTTGTAACTTCAAGCGGTTACTAAACGAATTGTAAGTTGAGGACTATCTGTAATAGTGATTCTGGATGGCTTATAGTTTAAAAAGAGGGTAAAATATCTAAAGAACAAAACCCCATCCAACATAGCTCAGGCATCACCTTGTCCCAAAGCCTGGAAAAATAGGCAGGTTTTTAACAGATTCATGAATAACATATATATATATATGTTATTCAGGAATCTGTTAAAAACCTGCCTATTTTTCCAGGCTTTGGGACAAGATGATGCCTGAGCTATGTTTTGTTCTTTAGATATATATATGAAGAAAAAGATAATTTCCCTACAAACTATATATATATATATATGTCGTTTTCCTTCTTGATTTCATGTGCTCTGTAAGAAAGTCACATTCCATTAAAGGCAGGTTTCCTCAATTGTATAAACCATGATAGCTGGCCATGATATGCCTTTGGCCCGTGTGTAATTCTAGCCACAGAGAGATGGGTTCTCTACCATGCTTTGTAGGTAGAACACCTCCAAGTAGCCATTTTGCATCCATCTCTATTGAAACGTTATTAATCATCCATGCTCAACATTGGTTTGGACTTGCTGGGAGTGGGGGAGAGATGGGCAAATCTGCAGTGCTACTAAGGAGTAATTCTTACCTTTCGTTACCTCAGATCTGGCCCACTCCAGGAAAAAAGCTTTGAATTCAGCAAGCGTTGCCGGGCGGGCATCTTCTGTGGCCATGCAGAGCGGTCCTTCCCCAGCTTGTACGAAGGGCGAGAGCCAAACGAAGTTACCCAAACCTAAAATTGACCTTCGAGCCCTCTTTGATTACCACTTCACAAGAAAGCAGCACCGCTCCCGCAAACAATGGACCCCTACGGAGAGGAAAGTGAGTAGACCTCACAAGTATGACAGAAAATGGCCGGAAAGACACAGAATTCCAGAAGAGGAGCAGAGGAGGAGAATGAAAGACAGAGGAATTGTATTTCCTTTTCTGGAGAAATACTATGGCCGGAAGCACCTTCCTTCAAAAATGGTGCGAGAATATGAGGTAAATTATACTTCCACCCTACTTTTTTTTTTTTGGGGGGGGGGGGGAATGTTCAGTACGGGTAGTCCTCAACTTACGACCACAATTGAGCCCAGAATTTATGTTGCTGAGACATTTGTTAAGTGAGTTTTGCCCCCATTTTACGACTTTTCTTGCTCCATTTGTTAAGTCAATCCCTACAGTTCTTAAATTTGTAGCACGGTTGTTAAGTGAATCTGGCTTCCCCATTGACTTTGCTTGTCAGAAGGTCGCAAAAGACGATCACATGACCCCGGGATGTTGCAACCGTCATAAATATGAACCAGTTTTCAAGCATCTGAATGTAAATCATGCGACCATGGAGATGCTGCAACGGCCATAAGGGTGTAAGAAGTGTTAACTCAGTTTTTTCAGTGCCATTGTAACTTTGAATAGTCACTAAACAAACTTGTAAGTCGAATACCTGTAATGTTTTTGCGGCTGTCGTCCACACACTTGCTGACCTCCAGATGTTTTTTTTTTTTAATAACATTTTATTAATTTTCCAGTTTTATATTTAAGTATTTAAAAAGCAACTTGGTGACTGGGTTAATCAATAGTTCGATAACAAAATCTTTAGTGCAAATCTCAGGTTACAACATCAGATATTTCTTCTCTTTTCCCCTTAACGTTTACTGTCTCGTATTCAAGCTAGTACAATTCTAGTTATATCAACTCAATAAAAACATCATTATTACATTTATCAATACATTTTTAGCTTATATCTTAATTACATTCAATCTTCATAAACAATCCATATCCTGTTATTAATTTTTGCCCAATTTTTAGTTTCTCATCAATATTCCAATTTAACCTTCGATATTTATAATTTTCAGGCTTTGGGTAACCCAACATTTCCCTTGTCTCAATTCATAACAAAATATATCCAAAATACACATTTTCTCTATTTGAGTATAATCTTGTTCTATTTCCTAAAAGTTGTCTTATTTCCCACCATATTAAATCATCTATTTAATAATACAATATTCCCCTTTAATAAATCAAAACCATTATGTATATTACCTGGGTTAATCAAACATATTCATGATAATTCATTTTCTTTTCCCTTTTAGGTCTAATTTTTAAATATTAAACAAAATCCTTATTTTCAACTAATTTGCAAGTATTTTAAATCTAATAACCAAAATTCCCCTTATCTCAACATCTCCCTTTAAACCTCTAATTCAGGGGTGTCAAACTCAATTTCATTGAGGGCCGCATCAGCATTGTGGTTGTCCTCGGGGGGGGGCGGGTAGGTGTGGCCAGGGTGGGTGTGGCCTACTGGGTGGGCGTGGCCAGCTCTACATCGTTCGCATCAAGGGTGCCTGTGGGGGCCTGAGCAGGAGTGGGACAGTGTACATTGGCGGCCTGGGCCGGGGCCAAGGCAGTGGGGGCCATTCCCTCTCTGTTTCCAGGATGGCTTTGCGGGCCACATGAAACCACATCGCGGGCCGCATCCGGCCCCCGGGCCTTGTGTTTGACATGTCTGCTCTAATTAATAAACCTCCAGATGTTTAATGGTGGTTAGCATGAGTTGGGAAGGCTGATCTAGGCTCTGAACTGTTTCGTTGAAAATGCTTGGCTGCTTCGTGATTGTGTTGATGGAAGGAAAACTTGGCAGTTGACAGTTTTGTCCCCTATTAATTTTTGAGTGGTTTTTAGACATGCACTTTTCGTTTGTGGCTGAAAAAAAATAATCCTTCTCTCCCAGCATGCAGCTTTGAAGGGGTTTTTCAAACACACTGAAATGTTGAAATATGAACATCATTTGAAGAAGTCTTTGACGCAGTTGAATGCTGAGGGCGATCTTGAAAATGAATGTTTGGAATCACGGAGGCACAACTACCTGGACGATGATGGACCCATTTCTCCCATTGCAGAGACCAAGTAGGTATAATTAGGCCTCCCTAAGCTTGGGTTTTGCAATCCAAAGCCCAGCCACAATTGTGTGATTATTGAAGATTTAATTGAACTTTGCCCTTTAATATCAAACACAGTCTGACCTTAATAGACCATATGATTTTATCCGATACCTTTTTGTGTAAAGCTTCTGGTGAAATTTTACTCAAGGGTCATTTTTCAATTGATAAAAGAATCCAAATATTCTCCAGCATGGCCGATGGAGAATCCGCAACGGATGGTTGATCTTGTCTTCCTGCCCTAGAGACTAAGTCAATCAACCTTTGCCACGCCTCTCTCCTTGGACTAGGATTCCAGTCTCGACTTAGTCTTCGCCCAAAAGAGACGGTGGTAAAGCTTGGCTCAGTCTTTAGGCAGAAGACAGTGATCAGGTTGTATTTTTTCTTGCTCTTTTGTTCCCCCCCCCCCTCTTTTGTGGATTTTCCCGTCGCTGAGCTGTTAACAGCGCAGCGCTAAACCGCCCGGTTCAGCAAAGGATTTGCAGGCTTCAACGGAAGCCTCAAATCTCGCCCTTTTTGGACGGACGGTTCATTGCGGGCGCCATTGGACGCCACGTGGGACGCTCGCTTTATTCGTTCCTCTTTCTCGGTTTGGGAGCGGATGGGCGCGTGCCCATTATTCATCGTTTGTAGTGTTTTTCAAAGCAGTTTAGAGTAGTTTCAATTCTGGCTGTTAACAGGCATCAGCTGAAGCCCCAAGTCCTTTCACTTTTGGCAGGCAGCGGTCGCCATTTTGGGCACCGCCTGTGCGTTCAGCGGGGGGAGGAAGCATTTATTTTCTGACTGGCTTAGGACCGATTGGTTACTCAAGGGGACAAAACTTAGCGTTGGACTGGTTTTGGCAACAGGTCACCAGCGAGTGAAGCGACGGACTTTTAAATCCGGGCGCACCTTACAATAAGGTCCTAGATCTGAGCACTTCCTTAGCGGTGGCCATTTTTGAAGGCCGCGAAGCACGATAAACCAGCTATCAGGTCCATGCAACGAAAGCAAAAAATCATTGTCCATTTAAACTCTTGACAAATTACTGCATTAAGTGACTGATTCAGTCTAACTGGTCGTCTTGGATTTAATTCAGTCTATCTGCTCCCTTCATTCGGAGCAATTCAGCCTCAAGGGTGACTAGGCTTGCAAGCAGAGGCAAGGCCGCCATCTTGCTCTTGGCCTCGCAGAAGGCCTCAATACTATTCTGAAGGTGAAAGTGTGCTGGCCGTACCATTAAATTGGTCTTGCCACCACCAACGGTTACTAGTGTGCAGGCCGTTACCATTGAGTTGGTCTTGATGCCACTAAGTGAACTACATGTGAGCTGGCCGTTACCATTGAGTTGGTCTTGCCACTACAGTAGAACTGACCAGACCACCGATCCTGCCATTACTGGTCCTGCTGCCATCAGGAGCATTGCATGAGTGAGGGCAGTATCATTAATTTGGTCCTGCAGCCACTTTTAACCCTTGAGTACACTGTTTATTCCATTGAGTGGCCCTGCCACTATCAGTACTCTGCTCCTTACTATTGAGATCCCTCTTAGCACACCACTGAGAAATCTGTTGAGATTCCTCTCAGCACACCACTGAGATATCTCTGATTGCAATGGCAGATAACGTAGCATCTCAGACTCCACAAGATGCCCCCAGCACTCCCAAGAAAAGGAAGTCCAAGTCCTCCAAATAGGAGGCTGCTGGGAAACTCAAGGCCAAGGCTATTTCTGGCAAGAAATCATCTAAAGCGGCTGAGAAAGAGGCCAGCAGGAGGCACCAGGCCTTAGAGAAACAATTCTCCAAAGCGCAAAAGCGACAGGGTGAGGCTGGATCTGGGCTGGCCTCTCCTGTTCCCATGGAGGCTTTGGTCTTTGGCCCACAGCACGCTCCTTCAACTTCGACTGCCCCAGGGGTCTTGTCTCCAGAAGGGGAATGAGGTCAAATTTTGTTTTCCCAGGGCAGAACAGGTGGAGATGATACCTTGCAGCGAAGGACCTGGCCTTCAAATCCCTCCGGCTGCAACGAGGGTCGCACCCCTGAGACCAGAGGCTACATTTACGCCAACAGCGGCAGGACTTCGGCCCTCAGAACCTTGGATGTTATCATCGGAGCAATTGAAGGTCCTGGTTTCTCAGGCTGTCGCCCAAGGCTTGGCCAAAGCACGTCACCTGATATCCAGGCCCGTGTCGGTAATATCAGAGGCCCCATCCTTCCTTTCCCAGGTGGAAGCAGCCGGACTCCAGGGGTCGATTCCCCCTTCTCGGTCTTCGAGGAGCAGAATTTCGCTCACAGGGGAGTACAAACAGATGGAGCAAGGACTGTCGGAGGATGAGGACCTGTCCCCTGAGCCTCCTCCTTTCAGAGGCCTCTTTAATCCGGCTCTCTTTAAATCCCTGCTTCACGAGGCCTGTAGCACCGCTAAGATTGGCTCTGAACGGGTTCCCCAGGACAGGCCCTCCACCAGTCAGGACACCAGTACGGTGTTCTCACAACCCACCTTTACCCAACAGCACATTCCCTGTCCCCCCCTGCGGCGTTTAGCTGCTGCCCCGACAGAAAACAAGGACAAACGCAAGGTCATGTCCCACCTTTTCAGAAGAGCAGATAGGAAGTCTACCCCCTACACCACTGGGCAGTCCTTTCGTTCAGGGTCAGGGTCTCAGTTCTCCCGTTCCTTTCCTCACAGATCAGACTGTCAATTTGACAGATCCGGTAATAGGGACAGACCTAGACAGCAATTTCAGACCAAGCGGCCCTTTCAGGGCGCAGGAGGCCGTCCCTTCAGACGGTCCAAGGGACTGCCGGGAGACGTCTCCCGTGGGTGGCAGGTTGGCTCTCTTCGCACACAAATGGGAGGCCACCGCCACGGACCTCTGGGTCCTCAACACCATCAGATTCGGCTTGTCTCTGGAATTCATATCCTACCCCCCGAGGCATCTCGTCTCTTGCCCATTGCCCAAAAATCCGGTCAAAAGAGGTCTCATGAAGGAGGCCATCCGACATCTTCTGGAGATCCAGGCCATAGAACCGGTACCAGCAGGGCAAAAGGGACGGGGGTTCTATTCCTTCCTGTTTGTAGTTCCCAAGACCTCGGGAGGATGGAGGGCAATCCTCGATTTAAAAGGATTAAACACACACTTGGCACACACGAGGTTCAAGATGCAAACGCTCCAATCTATATTCCCTCCTCTCCCTCTGGTCCAGGCAGTTATCCGAAAGATACTGCAGGAACGGGCAGAGGTGATACTAGTTGCTCCCCACTGGCCAAGACGGCCGTGGTTTGCCGACCTCGTGGGCCTTTCGATCTCTCCTCTGTGGAGAATACCTCCAGATCGAATCTCCCTCAGCCAGGGGATTCTACAACACCCGTGGCTCCAGTTAACTTCCTGGCATTTGAACGGCAGCTCCTGATGCAGGAATCCTACTCATCAGCCGTGATTACTGTGATTCAGGCTTCAAGAAGTCCCACAACTAACAGGATTTATGATTCCACATGGAAAACTTTCTGTACCTGGTGTGCGAAGCAACAGTTGAGTCCATTAATGATCACTATTCCAAAGATACTGGATTATTTGTTGGAGGGGCTCCAGAAGGGCTTGGCGCCCAATACAATCCGCAGACAAGTGGCTGCTCTGTCCACGGTGCTTACATATGGCAATTCAGAGCCCTTGGCTCAGCATCCCATGGTGCGCTCCTTTATTAAGGGAGCAACCAACACCAGACCGCCCGTGGTTCACAGATATCCCTCTTGGGATCTGTCCAGGGTCCTACAGGCCCTCACTTCACCTCCATTTGAGCCCATCAGAACCTGCTCTCTGCGGTTCCTGACATTTAAGGTCGCCTTCTTAGTAGCTGTTACATCGGCTAGGCACATTTCTGAACTGGCAGCTCTGTCTATCAGAGATGACTTATGCATCTTCCATGCCGACAGGGTGGTCCTACGGTTGGATCCCTCCTTCGTTCCCAGAATCAATTCATTGTTTCACAGGGCGCAAGAGGTGGTGCTGCCAGATTTTTGCCCTCAGCCGTCTCACGACTTGGAACGTAAATGGCACACCTTGGACGTCCGCAGAGTCTTACGCCACTACATTAAGCGAACCACCCCCTTCCGCAGATCTGAAGCCCTCTTCGTTTCATTCCAGCCCTTTTCAATGGGCCTGAAGGTGTCTGACTCTACCATTGGCAGATGGATTAGGGCTTGCATAGCAAGGGCGTACCAGACACACTCCTTGCCAGTTCCCAGTCGGATCACCGCGCACTCGACTCGCAGCGCTGCAACCTCGGCGGCGACACAGGCGTCGATCGAGGAAATATGTAAGGCAGCAACATGGTCGTCGCCTTCCCCTTTTGTGAGGCATTATAAACTAGATAAATTTGCCTCGGCAGATGCCTCATTTGGTAGGAGAGTTCTCCAACAAGTAGTACCAGATAGCGGGACACAGGCCCAGACTGCTTCCCGCCCATTGGGACAGTGAGGCTTTGGTATGTCCCATCTGTTGTGGATTCTCCATTGTCATGCTGGAGAAGGGGCGTTGTCTTACCTGAACGCCTTTTCTCAGCATGACTATGGAGAATCCACTCTCCCCCCCCCCCCCCATTAAGGTCCGTCAGGTCTTGTGTCAGGGATATTTGAGCCACCACATTGCAATGTCATCAACGGCTGTGCCTTCGTCGAGACTGGGTCTCCTAGCCCAAGGAGAGAGGCGTGGCAAAGGTTGATTGACTTAAGTCTCTGGGCAGGAAGACAAGCTCAACCCTTCTGTTGTGGATTCTCCATCGTCATGCTGAGAAAAGGCGTTCAGGTAAGACAGCGCCCCTTCTCTTCATTGAATATATAATACAAGTATAAGTAGTCCTTGACTTACAACCATTTGTTTAGTGACCGTTCAAAGTTACAGTGGCACTGAAAAAAAGTGGCTTGACTGTTTTCACAGTTAATACAATTGCAGCATTCCCCCGTGGTCACATGATCAAAATTTGGACACTTGGCAACCGACTTATATTTATGACGGTTGCAGTGTCCCAAGGTCATGTGATCCCCTTTTGTGACCTGACAAGTCAATGGGGAAGCCAGATTCACTTAACAACCATGTTACTAATTTAACAGCTGCAGCGATTCACTTAACTGGCAGGAAAGGGGCATAAAACTCAACTGTCTCACTTAACAACAGAAATGTTGGGCTCAATTGTGGTTGTAAGTCGAGGACTAGCCCTTGATTTGCTCTGACAATTGGGAGCTGGAATTTCCATCGCTAAGTAATGGAGTCACGAAATGCAACTGCATTGCTTAGTGACAGCTATCCTAGTCCTTGTTGCTGCTGTTAACTGAATCCCATGGAGGAGTGATTGGTCGTAAGTCGAGCGCTATGCATAATTTTGAAAAAATAACTAAAAAAGCCACACATTTCCGACTGAACTGAAGATGTAGCTTTATGATACAACAGGGGTGTCAAACTCAATTTCATTGAGGGCCGCATCAGCATTGCGGTTGCCCTCGGGGGGCCGGATGGATGTGGCCTGGGTGGGCGTGGATGGAGTGGGTGTGGCCTACTGGGTGGGCATGGCCAGCTCTACATCGTTCGTGTCAAGGGGGCCTGGGCAGGAGTGGGACAGATCTGAGGGTCTCTGGCAGAAGGGGGTGGGACCAGGGCAAGTGCCAAGGCATGGTCCACTGGAGGAGCCTCCCCAGCATGCACCCAGGGGCGGGGCCAACGCGGCAGGGGCTGGTTCCTCGCTGTTTCCAGACGGCCTTGTGGAGCTAAGACTGAATGCATTTCAGCATAGATGGCCACCACAAAATTGTACATTGGCTCCCGGCCGGCCAGGGCCAAGGCAGCAGGGGCCATTCCCTCACTGTTTCCAGGATGGCTTCGCGGGCCACATGAAACCACTTCGCGGGCCGCATCCGCCTTGTGTTTGACATGTCTGTGATACAGGTTCTGCAGCTAAGGCTAGAGATAAAAAGAAAAATGTGAATGGTAAGGCTAAATGAAAGCTGTATATTGAGGCTTAGAACATAAATTCAGCTGAAAGTGTAATCCTCATATTCTGGAGACATTGTGCCGGAGAAGATGGATGTAAATTTAATATGATAATTGTTCTGTTTCAGCAACGATGAGGTTTCTGGGAATGAAAACATTGGTGCCAAAGTAGTGGTAAGTTTTCCGATAACTGAAGCTTGCCGCATCAATTCTGCTGTCACTCGATCTTGGGAAAATGCATGAGAAATCAGGCCAATGCAAAATTAATTGTGTACGATATTGTAAAAATTAGCATTCCTGCTTTCCATATTTCTACAGGTAGTCCTTGACTTACGACCACAATTGGAACCAGAATTTCTGTCTTAGTCATTGCCATCACAAGTTGAAACAGACCCAATTTTTACAGCAGTCATTAAGCAAATCCAGCTTCCCTAGTGGCCGTTTTTTTCTGGGAGTTGGCAAAAAAAAGTTAGAAATTATGATTGTGTGACCACAGGATGTTGCAACTGGTTGTAAATGTGAGCCAGTTGCCAAGCACACAAATTGCAATGATGACTGGGGGGGGGGGGTTATACAACGGTTGTAAGCACAAGTACACTTGTATGTTAACTTTCTGTAAGGTGTAAACAGTCTTAAATCAAGGCTTATCTGAGCCATCCTATTGCTCATTATTTTGGATCTTGCAGAATAAGGCTGCACAGCTTGTTGCAGAAACTAAAAGTGTTAGATTCCCAGTTTTCTGTGTTCAGAATTCTGTGTTAGTTTAGGGCCCTGCAAAAATAAGACTTAAGGAGATGGAAAAGAAGAAAAGAAAATGGAAATAGAATAAGTTAGAAGAAGATAAATTAAAATTGCAAGAACTGGCGGCAAGTCTTGCTAACAATATCCCCCTTCTAAACTAATGGACAAGGGACGCAACCACTAACCCAGGGCATCCCAGCTATTCAGCGGTTTCCAGAATGCCAGCAGATTTGCCTGCCTGCCTGCTTGTTTGCAAAATACATTTTTGAAATGAGTTGAGATTCTGCTTAATTGCTCTGATATTGGCATTCTTTTTCAGTGTCCTGCTGGTTTCTCTTTTCCAGGACAACAGCTGTTTCATATTAAGCAGCAAAATTCCCAAGAAAAAGAAGAAATCGAACGCAAGGAGAAAGTGAGCGGCAACTTTGTTAGAAATAAGGACTTTTTTTAAAAAAATGGAATACCTAGAAGGCATGCAAATAAAATGTACCATTCTGAAGATCCAAGCTACTTTAATAAAGTCTCTTAATAAAGTCTCAAGCCAGGTATTTAGGTATAATTTTTCTTTCTTTCCTCTCTCAGCACTTAACTGTATAATTCTTTCTGAACATCAGACAATGGCTTTTACACCGGTGTAACTGCTTTTCAGAATACGTGCACAAATCTTGCATGACAATGAGTCAATCACAGTTTTGTCACAATGAGGGCACATACGTTTCATTCACCCTCTTATCCTAATATGTTAAAGGTGTTTTCTTACCACTTAAAATTTGCATTTATGAGGTATGGTGGCGAGTTCTAAATTCTTGGTAGCACTCACTAAATCCAGTAACCCAGACAACTAGAGGATATATGTCATAGTGCCGAATATCTGTTACTCGAGTGTAGGATGAGGATGAAGCTTAGTTCTCCAGGCTTGTGGGTTGGTTTCCGAACATTTCGTTACCAGGCTAGGTAACATCTTCAGTGGCTTTTAGGGGATATCAGTGTTCTGTTCTATAGGATATATAATTGGATCTACAAGGGCAATTCATAAATAAGCCTCCGTTTGGTTATCAGTGACAGACACAGAACTTTTATTGTACACATTAGAAAACTACAACATTACATTACTTTTCGACATAATCGCCATTCAGATTGAGGCACTTGTCATAACGTCTTACAAGGTTTGAAATTCCTTAGTAGTAGTCGCTCGGCGCCAAATCTGGGCTACAGGAGGGGTGATCAAAAACATCCCAACGGAACTGCTTCAAAAGTTCTTGGGTGCTTCTGGTGGTGTGCAGGCGAGCATTATAGTGAACCAACACCACATCGGATGTCTGCGTGCCCTGACGCTTATTATGGATGGCTCGTTGTGAGTTTTCATAACGTTTCACAATAGACTTCAGAATTGATGGTCGAACCACGTTCTATGAACTTCACTAGCGGTTACTCCTTTGGCATCTTCACATTTGATGGGCTTTTCTATGGCACCACTTATTCTGCAAGATCCAAAACCAGTTCCGTTGGGATGTTTTTGATCACCCTCTCCCCATAGCCCAGATTTGGCTACTACTACTACTACTACTAGTAGTAGTATTCCTACTACTAAGGAATTTCAAACCTTGTAAGACGTTATGACAAGTGCCTCAATTTGGCGATTATGTCGAAAAATAATGTAGTGTGGTAGTTTTCTAATGTGTACAATAAAAGTTCTGTGTCTGCGAGTGTCTGTCATTGATAACCAAACGGAGCTTTATTTCCGAATTGCCCTCGTAAAATCTGCACTGTAGTTCCTATGATGACTGTTTTTAGTTCAACTGCTAAATGATTCACAAATGAACTAAACCTAATACTCTGATCAGAATTGAGTGCAGAGGAAGTTGTTAGCCTGAGGCAACTTGAACAAATTGGCTACCTGAACAAATGTTGAAGAAAAAAACCCCCACAGTAAATGACATTGTGTATCTTTAATAGAACCTGAGTTAATGCTGCAAATTGATATATACCTGATGTGTTCTTTCTTGTTTTTTGAACTAGCAAAACCACTTACTGTCCTCCATGGTGCGCAGTATTTCAAATGAAGGTTCAAGGAGAACTGGATGAGGCAAAAAATGATCTGGGCTGATGGTTCTTTGCAGAAGCTTTTGTGATTTCGCTATTCCTGAAATGCCTCAGCTTGGAAAATGGATGCATTCAACCTCTCATAGTCTACTGTGATGCCTTGCATTTGCTTAATTCCTCCTTGCTCAGATCAAGTTCATTGTGTTTTCTTGTCCTCCTGAAAGTTTTGACAAAGGATCAGCTGCCACAATGGCCCCCTTGATGGGTTACATTTGTAAATCTCTAATCTGGGAGCAGAATAAGAAAGATGATGGGGAAAACTGGTGTCAAGCCTACCAACCTTGATCTCTGCAGCCGATTGAAGCTAAATGAAGCCATCATGACTCAGCTGAATTTTTTTTATTGGGAGCCCCTCTCTGTATCTTGATGGGTGTAGGGTGCGCCGGAGACAAATTCCTTGTGTGTCCAATCGCACTTGGCCGATAAAGAATTCTATTCTGTTTGCTCAGAGCTCCCCCTAGTTTAAACACGGTGTCCATTTCTGCAAATAGTTGTCTTTCAGATACTTGATCTGCATCACGTAGCGACTCTTGAGGTGAATTGCTTTCTTAATATTTTTCGATTGGCTGATTGGCGTCTGAGCTTTGGTTTTAATAGAACATAAACTGGACCGAAATTCAGAAGGTGGCACGGACTGATGTCATCTAGCACATGGTGCAGTGCAATCCAGCTTCAGCTATGCTAAAAAAACAACAACCCTGGTTTTCGTGCTTTGCTTTGTAAATGGCCGTCAATATCATCTGGAAAAGAAAAGGTCTGCAATTCCGCTTATGTGGGAAGTAAGTTTGCATCATTCCCTTCTCCCCCACAAAAAATCTTTTCTGATTCAAAGTGGAGGCTAATGGGTTTCTTTAAAACATCCATGGGGGGGGGGAAGAGCTTTGATTTTCTGCCACTTATTGGCTAAGATAAAGACAGACCCAGGGGTAGCCAACTCTGGCTCCTTTATGACCTGTGGACTTCAACTCCCAGAAGTTCCAGGGTTGAAGTCCATAGGTTGTAAAGGGGGCCTGAGTTGCCCACCCCCGATATAAATTGTGCTTTGTAGTTTTGTAAGGTATTCAGACATTTAGATTTTTTTCTGTTAATTATTTGGCAGCACAACTCCAGGTTTTGACTGGTCTCTCAGATGAAAGCCGTTGGAGTCAGTGCTAAGAATACAACCTTCTTTGCAACCCGCAGCTAATTTGTATTTGCTGTGTTACTTAAAGGAAGGGACATCATCATATCTGGGCCTTGATTTAACATGTAGAATAAATAATCTGAAAGCATGAGGTTTGTTTGACCGGTACAAGAAACTTTACAGGTAGTCCTTGACTTATGATGAGCCCCTGAACGACCGTTCAAAGATACGTCGGACCTCCTTGGGGTTACTTGCCGCCCAAATTCAAAGTTCCAATGGCTGCTGCTGTTCTCTCTCTCTCCCCCTCCCCCCCCCGCCACACACACATGCATTCACATGACTGCACTTCAGGCACTTTGCAACTGTGCCACATTTTCAGCTGCTTGCAACATCTTACCATCACATGACTTGTGTTTTACAATGGTTTTGCTAAAAAAAAATAGCATTTTCTTGTATATGGCAAAACTGGCCCAAAGTGAGCTATTGGTTTGTTTAGTGAACCTGGTGTGTGCTTAACAACTGCCATGAAAAAAACTTGTAAAATTGGGTTGGTCAAGTGAGTGCCCTTGATTTATGACCAGTACAACTTAACGACCGTGATGGGCAGGCTCCATTACAATCGTAAGTCAAGGACTGCCCATACAGCACAGAAACTACAGGCATTTAAATGATTCTCAAGCTTATTTATCTTTTGTAAGTGTTAACCCATTTTTTTCAATTAGCCTGTGTGCTAGGAAAATTAAATCTTCGATTGCTTAGCACAATACGTGGTATTTGAGATATTCATAAGAATGTTTCCTGATACATGGACAATTCTTGATTTCAGGCTCCTGGAAAATAAAGATTGGAAAACCAATTTTGGTGGAAGATAAAGGTACGTTGGCACCAATTAGTACTTGAAATACATGAAAGGATCAGTTTCAGAGATGAATGTTCCTGAAAGTTTCACATCCCTTATTAAAATGTGGTTTGGGGCTGTGCAATACACAGGTGTCTTTGCAGCTCTGAAAAAAAGAAATGATAACCGCACTGTATGGTATCTGCATCCAGCAGTTGTTACTGGTGGCTTGTTCAAAAAACAGTGCAAGATCAATTCAGCATGTGGCATCGTTGGTCCTCAAGCTGCTGTGCTTGTGCAACCTGGTATTTTTGTTGAGACAGGGAGGAACAGTTAAAAGTGTTGGCTCTGGCCAAAAGTTCACCAGTGTGCACCGAAGGAAATTAAGCGTTTAAGAACTCCCTGTTAATGCTGCCATACTGTGACTGGTATAACAAGTAGACCATTAGTTGCTGGGTTTTCTCTGCCAGCAGGAAGATAGTTCCTGAGATGAAGTGATCAAAATTTGGATGCTTGGCAACCACATGTATTTACAACAGTTGTTTCTCTGGAAGGGTGGGATAAAAATCCCCTTCTCGCGTTTGGGAACTTTATTGCTTTTTTGGGAATTTGTCTTTTCCAGAGAATTGAGTATCAAAGTAGTAGAGAAAGGATCAGTTTTCTCACCCAGTTCCAAGCACGCTGTTCACTATCTGCTAATTAGTGCTTTCTTTCTTCGGTTGTCAGTAGCTTCGGGCTAGCCACAGAAATGCAGCTAGTCTTTCCTCTGCCAGTTTGGAGGGCTTTCCTCAGATCAAACGGATCGACCACCATCTTTCTGTGATCGACAAGGATCCCCTCCATCGCATCTCCGGGGCGACTTTAGACCCCTTTAAGGCCCCCTGGGAGAGGGAAATCAGCCGTGGGGAGCGGAGTCCCGCTTTCCCTTGGCTGCATTGCTGCGACGCAAACCGGAGGTCTACTTACAACAGTTGTGATCGGCATTTACGGCCCCTCTAGCTGGCTTCCAACAAGCAAAATTGAGGGGAAAGCTGGATTTGTTGAACAACTGCATGATTCACTTAGCAACTGCAGTGATTTGTTGTAACAACTATGCCCAAAAGGCCATGAAATTGGGTGCTAGTCATTTAACTTGCCTTGCTTAGCAATGGTAATTTTGGACCCAGTAGTGGTCGTATGTCGAGGACTACCTGTATTATACAGCCTCTGTTCTTGAACAATGTCATAATAAAATATTTTCTATTCTAGAAAAATCCTGACAAAAAGTAAAATCAAGCTGCAATCATTTGAGCAAATCTTTGAAGGTAATAGTTTTTTTTTTATTTGAAGGGAATAATAGTCCCCCCCCCCAAGGGAATACAGGGATTTGTACCGTGGACTCAAGTTAAAATTCCTGCCTCATTTGAAGTACTCTGTGTGGGCACATCTCATTTTGTGTTTGCCAAACGATGCAATGAGGCTACAGAAAACACAGGTTGTGCTTCCATCACTGTAAAACAAGTTATATTGATGACAATGAGACCTGGGATAAATTTATCCTGCAGTTTTATTAGCAAAATAAAGATACTGGAAGGTGTATAAGTCAATGCTAGAATCTATTGCATTACAAACTGGCAGCTTGGTATTTTGAGCTGCCAGTCTCCGTGTCTGATTTTTTGCTACTGGCTGGCGATGGTATATATATATATATATATATGTTTTCTGAGGTTTTCACGGGTGTTTGTATGTAGGTCTTTGGTAATTCGGGTTTTCTCCCGTGTAAAATTGGAAGTGTCTTGGCAACGTTTCGACGAAGTCCCATTCATCATCTTCAGAACACAGCCAAGCTCCCATCCAATCAGTTCATACCTCCACTGGCAGTTAAAAGGAAGAAACAGCTGCGATCACACATTGCTCCTAGAAGCACGAAGCCGAAGACACCAGCCTGAAGATGACGAATGGGACTTCGTCGAAACGTTGCCAAGACACTTCCAATTTTACACGGGAGAAAACCCGAATTACCAAAGACATATATATATATATATATTTGTCTGTTTGTGTAGCCCTTATCCATAAGTAAGGGTAAATCAGTTCGATAAAACACATTGTTCATTGAAGTGGAAAAAAAACTCAGATTTGGACAAACAACCAGATTTAGTCAAAGCAAACGTTTTCTCTCTTTTTTTTTTAAAGGAACCCAAAGTATTTGTGTATGGCTGATGATGGTTTTCAAGCTGCTGTGCTGATGATGGCGGAAAATACGACTCATGATCCCAGGTGCGCATTTCAGACTACACAAATATCAACATACCATGGAGAAGCTGAAGGAACAAGACCACACCAGAGCATATAGAAAGGCTGACAACCACATCAAGACTACTTCCCTGAGAAAAGGAAAGCCAAACTAAACCCCAGTATCAAAGGCTGGAGCCCAAAAGGCGGCTCAACATGTCCGGCTGCCCACTATCTACCGCTGAACACAACACAGGCCAAAACTATAGCCCAGGGGATGCCAACCAACTAGAAACCTTTGCTAGCCTTAGAAGGAGCATTTAAAAACCAGAGGATTCCCCACAGAGACCCAAGAAAGCACCAAACAAGGAGAAGGCAGGAACAAAACCAACTCAAAGCAGAAGACGCAGCAGCCCTCAAAAACCTAAAGAAGTGCCAAATTATCATCATCCTTCCAGCAGACAAAGGTTGAGCCAGGGTTATCATGGATGCATCAGAACATACACGAAAAGCAAAAGAATTAGAAGACAAACGTACCATCTCAGTGAACACCAGTCTGATACAAAAACTAGTCACCCGGATCAAGAAGAACGCTCAGCAATGTCACCAAGAAAGGGCAGATCACCAAAGAAGACCAGTGGCGGATGAAAAGTAGTGGACCGGTCCTCCCACACCTCTATAGATGCCCCAAAGTACGTAAGCCAGGAATACCTCTCCGTTCAGTTGTATCATTATCAGGAACCACAGCCTACAATATTGCTAAAAGATTGACTAAAAAGCTCAGATACCTCATAGAGGGAAGCAAATACTCCAACAACTCCTCACTACAGTGCCTCCAAACAATCCAACGCGTAATTGTAGGTGAAGACAAAATCATATTCATCATTTGATGTCCCGGCACTGAGCTAACCAAATACACCAAAATTGAAGTAACCCGAATCATGGACCTTATCAACCTTTGCGTGACCACATACCTTTAGTTCGACTAACAAATATATCTACAGATCAAAGGAACACCTGCAGGGTCAACACTTTCAGGACTAATAGTAGAGACCATAATACAACTCCTCCTGGTATCACTCCTGGTATCAATAGCACTCCCATACATACAACCCAAAATATAGATCGGGCACGTAGATGACGCCTTTTGTCATAATTTAAAAGAACCAACTAGAGACCACACAAGGACACCCTCAACAGCATCTTCAAAGGAGTAAAATTCCCTAGGGAAGAAGAAAACAACAACCTTTCCTGGATATTCTCAGCAGAGGCAATGACGGCAAATTAGAAACAAATCTATTGTAAAGTCACCCTCACCAACCTTCAACAGACCACTCCAACCACACAGCATCACCCAAATCAACTAAAGCCCTCCAAAATAGAAGTAAACCGGAAGCCCCAGAAAAAACAACAGGAGTCATCTACAACATAAATGGCAAGGCCTATAACAGCCACTCTGGATAAACAGGCAAAAGACTAGCAAATCGTGTCTGTAAACGCCAATTAGCAGGCAGAAGACATGAAAACTCCTTCTCGCCATCAATAAACACCCAGATGAGCAGAGATTAACATCAAGGTTAATATTAGACCAGCCATCAAGAAGCAAACAATAACCCAGTCAAGGAACTGCCAGACAAACTTAACAGCAAACCCCCAAGGCCACTCCTACCAACAAGGCAAGCCACTAGATTATGCGAACAAACCCTACGCCCTACTAGCACTGATGATGTTACCTAGCTTGATAATGAGATACCTGCAAGAAAATGGCCACGCTCAGTGAGCACCAAGGACTCCACGGTTCCATCCTGAGCTACAAATTATTCTCTTCCATCGCTATCTTATGACTGAAATGGTAAGATATTGAAGGAATTAATTCTGAAATTGATACCGTTACTAATAGAAAAGTAGATATGTTCGGAATCTATAGTGGGTTATCATAGAAGGGTTTTTTTTAAATGGCAAAGGACGTCATGCCAAAGCGTGGCGTGAAAATTGTGGTTCCTTTCTCAAAAGACTGACAAGATTGTCATGATGATTGGCCAGATGTTCAACTGCTCTGAAAAGAGAGACTGATGTAACAGCCATTCTGAACAAAGGGATTGAAGTAGCCTTTCTACAATAGCTTGTTGACTTTCTGGGCCTTCGCTGTAGAAAATGACATTCCTTGGAATCTTAATATTGCTGAGCAGGTGATGAGATTACAAATGGTGCATAATTGGTTCTCAATACAATGGGAAGTAATTGATGAAGAGAACGCCCTGGAACTAGAGTGGATGAACAATGGGCTCCCTTGTTGGTGATGACAGAAATGGATAGAGTGCAAACTCTGAGCTCTTTTCAAGAGAGATCCCCCCCCCCCCCAGAAATCAATCTTTTGTTGTTGTTGCCATAACTGAAACTGTCATACAGCCTTGAAAATAAGCTTAAAAGGCTTTTCTTCTTGTCATTTAAAAAGATCCTGTGGGGAAGAGGAAGATCAGGAGAAAAGGAAAATTCTGAATGTTTGTGTGATATAGCCTAGCCCAGGGGTAGGCAACGTTGGCTCTTTTATGACTCGGGGACTTCAACTCCCAGAATTCCTGGCTGGCTCAGGAATTCTGGGAGTTGAAGTCCCCGAGTCATAAAAGAGCCAACGTTGCCTACCCCTGGCCTAGCCCTAATCTTTTCTCCCTGGTTTAAGAACAGGAGCAAGCCTTATTAAGCTGCTTGTTTCAATGGAATATATTTTCCTTGGAGATTGGTCCCTTAAAACCAGAGCTAAAGCAGCAGTTATTTAAAATAAGGAGTCTGCGAGCAAATAAAATTTTGCAGAAATCAGTTTGGCAATGGGGTTCGGGGCAGGCGGGGGGGAAGCCTAAGTTAAAGTCCATCAAGCTTGCTGGTATATCTCAGCCCAACTTAACTTGCAAGGTAGGAAATTGATAGCTGAAGTTTCCTATGACTCTAGGAAAAGAAGAATGTAACTGTGATCGCCTTGCACTCCTATTCAATGTATGTTTTTCTGCAGCTGCAAGTTGGCAGCTGGTTTTTCCACGTGAGCCCACAGCACAAGTGAACTGCAGCTGCTTCGGATGAAGAAAAAGGCACGGCTTGGTATGGAATCTCATTTCCTTTTTATCTTTCAAATTGTGAGCGAACGTTGTCTGGGTTTTTACACACCTACATTAGCTGATATAATACTTGAGTTGGAGGTGGTAAAATGTAATAGATATCCGATTCTGATAAAAATCGAAGTCTAAAATAGTAGGTAGAACCTGTATAGCTATAACAATATTGAAAAAGCAATATTGAGGTCTATCCCGATGGAGCCTAACTGTAGGTTCTTTATCGTTGGAAACGCCTCATAAAGCAACAGACTTGTGATTTCGTTTTACCCATTAATCTCTGTGCTTGATGGGTGCAGTAAAATTACAAGACAATAAAGATCTTAGGATAGCCCCAGCGTTCCTCCTAAAGAACAGCCATGAAGAAATAATACTTTCTCACTCTGCAGGTGGGGGGAGGACGTGACATCAGTTGTGCTGACCCTTCTGAAATTGTGTTCATGAAAAGGTAATGTGCCCAGTTTTGCCTCATTTATTTTTGATTGTAGCCTTTTATTTAGAGCCTTGATGGCAGATAATCAATCCCACGTTCAGCCTGAAATTTGGATTTCTTAAAAACACTTCCAAGATTCTGAAGTAACATAAAACAAGACACCTTAATTTTGCTTGAAGATATGATTGCACCGTCCTAAATTCTGGGAAGATACTGCAAGGATGGAGAATATGAAAACATATTCTGGTATATTTCAAAATGCCTTAAAATGATAATTAACTATGGAACCTTGCTTTGGCAAGTGAAAATCCACTGCTAATTGCTGAAATAAATAGACCTTTATTTTAGATCATAATATCTTAGAGGTAGTCCTTGATGGACGATTGTAATGGGAGCTTGCCCATCATGGTTGTAAGTCATGACAGTCATAAATAGGGTCACCCATGCATCCGGCCCAATTTTATAACTTTTTTTTGTGGTGTAGGTTAGGCAAACACAGCAGGCCTAAAGCACCCATTATAATCATTAAGCAAACCAATGGTTCACCGGGAGCTGCTTTTGCCAAAAATGCTGGCTTTTGGCAAAACCATCATAAAACGATCACATAACTGCAGACAGCCATAAATGTGGACAGCCCATTGTCAAGTGCCCAACAAGCGGTCATAAGTCAAGGACTACCTGTATTTGGTCTCTACCAAGGCTGCTAGAAAATCTTATTTCTGGTATGCTGTGGACGTGACCGCAAAGTAACCCCTCTAGATTTTTTACACTGCTGCCACGGTAGCAACAAATCTGGTGGGAACATTAGGGGGGGGGGATTAAGAATTGAGGGCCAGAATCTAAAAGCTTTAAACTGAAGAATGTCTAGCTTTCTGTGTCTTCCCTTGCATCTTGGCTCTACTTGCGTTCTCATCTAAAACAGATTAATAAATCAGAACAAGATTCCCTTGATGCCTTACCATGTTTTCCCCCGTTTTCAGGCGTGAGCCTTTTATCGAAATAGCCCTGAGGAAATCTCAGTGGGGATCTGCAAAGTCGGCTGAAAGTGGACTCAAGCTAAAGGTAAAAATGAAAGCTGTGGAAGTTGCTGGGCAGAAGGTCACTTCAAAGAGGGTTGTGTGCTGATCAACAAGCAGCTCTTAACGCGGTGACCGTACATGGAAATCCTCTAGGATATCAAGGCGATTTGGAGTGCTCTGTGATCTATTTGAGAGGAGACACCTTCGGGAGTCAAAAGTAGTTGGATGGCTCCCTTGTAGGTCATTTAGGATGGACAGCTAAATGAAAGTTGGGGAAAGCCCGTTATAAATTTCAATCACTCTTCAGAAGAAGTATCCCAAAATAAGCAGCTAAACTAGTTCTATAAATCTCCCTTGAGGGTTGGTGAAACGAAAAGGCCAAGCCAAAAATACATTGATTTACCTCATAAAAATACTCTTCTTCTATTTTAGGCAGCCAACGCTTGAAGAATGCTGAGAGGATGACCTGGAACAGAATGGTCTCTGCCAAATATTTGGGGATTAATGCTTGAAAAATTGTGGAATTCACTGAACGACTATTTTCTTAACAAAAGCTTGAGATACGTGTCTTTTAAGCAGCCCTACTCTTGGGTACTTCTAATTGTTAAACAGATGTTTATTTGAATAATCTAGCTTTCTCCAATTGCATTTGCAGTTTTGCTGTACTGTGGTTTAATTGTAGCTTAATTAATAAATGATATTAAGCATTAGTCATACAACTGAATTCTGTTTCCTGATCTTGTGTACATTATCTACATTTTGGCGTAGTTCCTCTAATCTTTTTGATATCTCATGTGCTTCTAGAAAGCAACATAGTAGACTCAGGGATAAGACTGCTGATGAATGCAATAATCGGCAGGTTAAGAAAAATTACAAGTTGTGTTCAGTGTTTTCTCTTACTGGCAGCTGAAATTTCCAAGGTAGCTTGCTATTCTTCAACTACTGATTAGGGGACTGGAGGCTAAAACATATAAGGAACGGTTGCTGGAATTGGGTATGTCTAGTTTAATGAAGAGAAGGACGAGGGGGGACATGATAGCAGTGTTCCAATATCTCAGGGAGGGAGAAGAAGAGGGAGTCAAGCTATTCTCCAAAGCGCCTGAAGGCAGGACAAGAAGCAATAAATGGAAACTAATCAAGGAGAGAAGCAACCTGGAACTGAGGAGAAACTTCCTGACAGTTAGAAAAATTAACCAGTGGAGCAACCTGCCTCCAGAAGCGGTGAATGCTCCCAACACTGGAAGTTTTTAAGAAGAGACTGGACAGCCATTTGTCCGAAATGGTTTAGGATTTCCTGTCTGAGCAGGGGGTTGGACTCAATGACCTCCAAGGTCCCTTCCAACTTTATTATTATTATTACTTTTCATTCTCCATCTTCTGGATTGTTTGGCAGGAGGCTGACAATAAATCTCCCTTTCCCATTCTGACGACACAAATTTTTTAAAGGCAAGTGAAAATGAACGTGGCTTTTGAATAGTCAAATGTTCTACATTTTTGCAAATAAGGTTTTTATTATAAATAGTTAAAACAGTACAAAAAAGCAAACACATGACATTGAAAATAAAAATCTTGAGTTGAAAAGCCATAATTGGGAGACAATGGTCTATATACAGCACTGGAAAGTTTGCAAATATATCCATACCAAATGTGAGTTATCTCAAATTCTGCCACATAATTTAGTTATCAAGGAGACCTCAAATACAATGCTGATAAATTATCCTCCATTTGTGGGACATCTGCAAAATACTAGGTTTTCAAATTGATTTTCCTGGCCCGTAGTTTTCCCAATGTTATCTGTAAAGAAAGGGGAAAGAAAATAATCTGAGCAATGAATAAATGGCAGAAGTATAATAGCAACAGCACTTAGAAGTTTAAAATTGACCAAAATGTGGCACAGGTGACAAAAAGATCCTGAACAGCTACAATGATTTGTGGGTAATAGTTTTGGATATTGCACATTTTACCGGCTCTGCCTTTAAATAATCAGTAGCCTTTGCTTAACGAAAATCAGGACTGGAATTGTGTTTCTAAAGTGCAGTCCTCATTGCTGTCGTTAAAACAAAAAAGCCACCTTGTTAAGCAAGAACCTTATGTGACTTGCGACTTCCTGCTGGCTTCTCACAAGTTGTCAGCAGGGAAGCCAGTTGGAAGTTGTAAGTGCTCAGTGGCTCCAAAGGAGGCTGGAAGGTGGGTGAGTGAAGCAGAAAGTGCTGTGGCAATTGGATGTGGGCTGCGAGAGTGGAATATTAAAGCCCTGGGATTTTGTACTCCAGGGTTCGGGAGAAAAAAGGCCAGAAGCAACTTGCAAGCTTCTCTACAGGCTTCCCCATTGATTTGCTTGTGGAAAATTGGCAGGGAAAGTTGCAAATGGCAATCGTGAAGGTGTGGCTGCTGGGACTTCCAGGACTGGTTGTGCCATTCGCTCGGCACCATTGCAACATCAAGCTTTGCTCATTGTTAATTGGAGCTAACTTATTTTATCCTTTATTGTATATTGGTAGCTTTCGGGAACTTTATTCACAATGGAAAAACATAACTGCTTTTTAATTAAATAAGGAATAATACGGTATTAAAATTATTTTACTTCTGGCACTTGCTGCCAACCACATTTGGTTTTCTGCATTGCAAACAGGATGAATTCCTCTCTTATTGCCTAAACGTACGGTCAATTTGATTCACAATTAAAAGAATAAATATAACCAGCAAAATTTAGAGTTTAATTTTTTTTTATTTTTAGAGCCTGGAATGGAATATTCAGTTGCAAATGTTTTACCTTGTGAAATTCTTTTGCTCTTTCCCTGTTCCTGGCATAATTTTCTTTTCTGTCTTTCTCTTCTTTTCTGTTTTTCACTTCCGCCAGATTATTATACAGTCTATGAAAGAAATTAAGAAAGTTGTTCCAGTTACCAGTAAATAATTCAAAAGGCAATCCTTTATGCAAAGGGACTAGCAATAGTTCAGGAGAATTTCCAATCTCCAGTCAAGATATCAGTAAAAATAGTAACGCTAGATCAGAGGTAGGCAACCTTGGCTCTTTTATGACTCGTAGACGTCAACTCCCAGAATTCCTGAGCCAGCATGGCTGGCTCAGGAATTCTGGGAGTTGAAGTCCACGAGTCATAAAAGAGCCAAGGTTGCCTACCCCTGCGCTAGATCTAAGGCCCAGACTTTCTAGTGGAACCACGTGGGGGCCAACCCTCCCCAATTGTTTCTACCTGCTGCACCCAATCTTGTCAAGAAGAGCATTCTGGTGCAATCCAGAAGGAGAGCCTTTCCTGTCCTCTGGCACAACATCCCTCCTGAGGTTAGACTGGCCCCATTCCTGTTGGCCTTCCGCAAGGCCTGGAAACTTGGCTTTGGTTCCTGGATATATCACAGAGCTTGTCTCCTGGCTGGCTGGCGGGCTGATCAGATTATGGCCTGCTGCTAGGTGTTTTAATTTTATTTGCTTTTTTTATATTGTGTATTTCATGTATTTATTTCATTGTAAGCTGCACAGAATCACATAAAAATGAGATGGGCAGCTATATAAATCGAATAAATAGAATAGGAATAGAAATAATAGAGTAGAGTAGAATAGAATAGATTAGAAGCTGGAAGGGACCTTGGAGATCTTCTAGTCCAGCCCCCTGCTCAAGCAGGAGAACCTATACCTATATATGTGTTGATGCTTTCTTTTTTGAAAAACCAACTACTGTACAGATATGCAAGTTTAAAACCCTTTCTATTGCTATGCCAGAGTCCCATTCTAGACTGAACTTCCCAGTATTATCAGGGTACTAAACAAAGAAGCAAAACGCCAACACTTACAATGTGGTTAAATAACCTCAAAATTGATAAGGGGGGAGGGAGAGAAAGACCTGCAATTACATTGCAAACTTAAGCCTTGTCCACTTGTTTGTTTCTGCCATGACAATTATGAATTTAGTGTTGAAATGTAGGAAAAGAACTAAAAAGATCCTGTCCAAGTGCCTGGAGGCTTTGAGGGCCTGGATGGGGAGGGAACTGCTGCTGATTCAATTTTACCAGGCCAGAATAGCTGTGGATATTTGGGGATATTTCATCTTTATCCTGGAATGGAGTCGCCCTTCCCCATTCAAGGCTTCTGGGCCGCTTGGGGTCTTTCTGGACTCAAAGCTTCTGCCCATTGAGCAAGTGGCAGCTGTGGCTGTGAAGGTCTTTGCCCAGCTTCATCTGTTGTACCCTTTCCTAAATGGGGAGGTTCTTCAGATCATCACTCAACACTCCAGTCACCTCACGGCTTGATTACTACAATATGTTCTGTGTGGGGCTGGCCTTGAAACTTCAACCAGCTGAGAATGCAGCTGCACACATTGCAATAAGCCATTTGACACCTTGGCTTCACAAGCTGCACTGACTGCCAGTAAAGCTTCAGGGGCAACTCAAGGTGCTGATTACACGGCCTGTAAAGTCAAAAATCAAAGGGCGGGTCTTTTGGCTAAAATTACATGGCTTGTTAAAAAGTAGATTGGTTTAATTTCTCTGAAGTTGGGTGGCGAAATACCTTGAAGTCCGTTGCTGCATTTGTGCTGCGGCCACTTTCCTGTCAACTGGAGAGCAACTTTTTTCTTCCACTTTCTTCAAAAGATGAACAGCTGCCGCTTGAATCCAACCAGGACACATGAAACATAAGGCTTAGATTAGACAATCTTTCAGGAGAGAGAAGAGGTAAAAGCAATTCCTCCACTGCTTTTCATTGTACATCAAGCAGCAAATGACTCCCAGTGTTGGCATAAAACTGAGACACGAGAACAACTACAGGAAGACACGGGGGTTTTGCCCATGTGTTCCTGCACACTTGCCCTCTCCTCGGGATGTTTACAAATCACAATAGTCACAAATTAATTTTTAAGCAATTCATTGTTTGGATGACAGCAAAGGCCCCAAGCAAAGTGACTGCCCACATTTCATATTCCCTCAATTTATACTTGTTGGCTGATAATTACCTTGAGGTGTCCAGTTCATGTTTTGTTTGTGGAGTTGTGGTTTTTTCAGTGGAGGGGCCTTACTCTGGGTCTTCTCAGAGCTTTGCTCTCGGTTTTTTAGTTTCTCCACCCTTTTCAAAGATCTCTCAATGAAATCTTTCTTCCGTTTCAAAAATGATTCCTGCAGGCTGCCGTGGACAGGGGCAAGGTCTGACAATATTACTGTGAGAGAAAAAAGATGCATTTTACAAATAGGAAGTGTGATTTGCAACAACCTCAGCCCCAGCCCCACAAAGCACTGTTGTTTTTGAAAATATACAATAAACTGAGTAACAAGAATCATAATATACGTTTGGAGGGCAAAAACCGTTTAGAAATGCAGAAGACTTCTAGAGAGCACAACCCTTTATAGATATGGGAAATAAGGAACCATGATCAGACTCCTTACCACTAATGGCTAACGGGTATGCAAAACATTTTAAACGCAAATGTTTGGGGTTTGAAACAGTTGTGTGAACACAAAACAGTTTGTTTAATCACAGCAGAAGCGTTCCAACCCAAAATTGTGCTCTTTCATGCTTGGAACATTCCTAGCACTGATTTTGAGTTCAAAGCCTTTTGCATAGGAATAATACTAACAAACTAACAGCCTTAACATCAAGAGCCAGATACTGCAAGCATTATGATCAGATTTTATGCAAGATTGAAGCCACAAAAGCACCCTGAATGCAAAAGCATGCAAGTGTAATTAAAGCAGTCATTTAATGTGCTTGCTGCACTTTTCCTTTAGTGTGGCATACAAAGGTAGGGACTCAATGGGGTTTGATACAGGAAATGTTATAAAGTCTTTTTAGAATAAAATGAATAAAGCTGTCTTACTAAAATTCTTTTTTGGGGGGGGGGGTCTATGCAAGACGCTGGAGAATGTTGTAACAATCTGATGAATGAATCAGCAGCAAGACTATTATCTGCAGGATCCAATGTGAGTCACCGAGACCAAAGGTTTATTCTTCTAAGCCACGGGTGTCAAACTCGATCGCGTCACGTGACATACCACGACGTTTTTTGCCTTTGCGGAGCCAGAGTGGGCGTGGCCTGCGCGTGACACATCTGGCCAGTTTGACACCCCTGTTCTAAGCTTTTGGATTCTGCTGAAGCCCATCCTTAGGGAACTTCTCTTGTCTATAAGCCAACTTAATAACCAGCCATCAACCATCCTAATTAACAATTAAAAGCCACACACAACCAGGCACCATATAAATACAACATGTAGAACAGCCCAGTGCACGTGTTCTGGAGAGAGAGAAGTTCCCCGAGAATGGGCTCCAGCATGAGCCCAAAAGCTTGGAACTATAAGCCTTTGCTCCCAGGGACTGACTCAGTTTGTATCCTTCCACATTATCCTGGAACATGTGTATTTGCCTTCATTCACAAGACTATTATCTGCCTGAGTATTGCAGTTTTTAATTCAAGCTGCTATCACCTCTGAATATCAAAAGGCTCTGATTTACATTTGCAGTATACCCCATACATACTACCTCTTGGCTTGGAGTTTTGATCAGGATCATTTTGAGGGCTTGGAGTTACTGGTGGATAGTCCAGCTGAGTGGGAAATTCATCCACCTCTGGGTTTAATGGGAAAAATCCTCTGCTCTGTCAAAAAAATAATATGCAAATACAGTAAGTAATGTGCTGTTGGCATAATGAGGGTTGATGCATTAAAAAGAATAAAACTACTAAAGGGAGGCATGCACACCTAAAACAAAGAATAGCTAAAGTTAAAAAAAAGTACTTTTTAATTGGAATAGAATGGGCTTGGGGCATTAATCACAGGTAGTCCTCAGCTTACGTCCATTTGTTCAGTGACGGTTTGGTGCTGACGAAATGGATGTACAAGTAGTCTCTGGAGTCCCTGCCATCGCAACGGCCCTGGGGTCACCTGATCATGATCCAGTCGCTTGGGTACCTGGCTCATTATTACGTTGCAAGGAACCGGGGTCCTATGATTGCCATTTGCAACCTCCTTGTGGTTTTCCACAAGCAAAGACAAAGCTGGTAGGGATGGTTATAAGTCAGGGGTAGGCAACCTTGGCTCTTTTGTGACTCGTGGACTTCAACTCCCAGAATTCCTGAGCCAGCATGGCTCAGCTTGGAAACCTCTCCCTTTTCCCTCAGCATGGCTGGCTCAGGAATTCTGGGAGTTGAAGTCCACGAGTCATAAAAGAGCCAAGGTTGCCTACCCGTTATAAATCATTCCTGCCTACTGTAGCCTGCTGCCTGCACAGCTGGTACTAAGTCTCCCAGGTGCTCTCTAACCTTCGTCAAATCAAGCCGTGCATCTTAAGGTGACAAGAGCAGCCAGGGTTGCCATCGCTAAAGGATGTGGTCACGTGATGTTGCATTTTCCTTAGTGACAGCCATCCTGGTCTCAATTGTTATTGTAACCAGTTTGTCAAATATTCTCTTATGAAAGTAGCAAAAAAGGCCTACAAATTCAAAGCACCCTATTCTATATAATTCCACCCTTCTTCATCTTTGGCCAAATTAAAAGGTGTTATCGCTCCCCGACCCCCACCGCCCAATTTTTACCTGGGGACAGTCTCTAACTTCAAAATGATCGCTGGGTATAAGCTCTGATTCTGCAGCGCTGATGTCGTTAGAGCTTACAAGTGTCAGGTCAGGTTCTTCCATGATGCCTCTTCCTGTAAGGGTCTCCTAAAAAATGAAATATAGGAAACAGTAAATAATTGGGATTTCCACAAAAACACACATTTGTCTGCCAGAGGCAAGCATTTTTTTCCCCAAAACTGCATAATTCTATCCCAACCCTTTAGGGCAGGGTTCTCCAAACGTAGCAACTTTAAGACTTGTGGACTTCAACTCCCAGAATTCTTTAGCCAGCCATGCTAGCTGGGGATTCTGGGAATTGAAGTCTACAAGTCTTAAAGTTGCCAAGTTTGGAGAACCCTGCTTTAGGGCAAAAGGTCGTATCATGAGCCATACCACCAAAGGAGTTTAAATTGATGGAACAGGACCCCCACTGTGAAAATACCCCATCATGGACCATCCTCTTCGGGAAATCAGATTAGCTCTAACATTATTTAACCTATGTCTATTAATTTGTTGTTGTCCTTTCTGCTGGCAATTGAGCAATTGTCTATTAAATGGTGAAGAAATGGAGGTAGTGACAGATTTTATCTTCCTGGGCTCCAAAATCACCACAGATGGGGACTGCAGCCAAGAAATTAAAAGACGCTTGCTCCTGGGGAGGAAAGCTATGGCAAATCTAGACAGCATGCTAAAAAGCAGAGACATCACCCTGCCAACAAAAGTACGTATAGTCAAGGCCACGGTTTTCCCAGTTGCAATGTATGGCTGTGAAAGTTGGACCATAAGAAAGGCTGAGCGCCAAAAAATTGAGGCCTTTGAACTATGGTACTGGAGAAGTCCCCTGGACTGCAAGGCGATCAAACCGGTCAGTCCTAGAGGAGATCAACCCTGACTGCTCTTTAGAAAGCCAGATCCTGAAGTTGAAACTCAAATACTTTGGCCACCTAATGAGAAGGAAGGACTCACTGGAGAAGAGCCTAATGCTGGGAAAGATTGAGGGCAATAGAAGAAGGGGACGACAGAGAATGAGGTGGCTGGATGGAGTCACTGAAGCAGTAGGCGTGAGCTTAAATGGACTCCAGAAGATGGTAGAGGACAGGAAGGCCTGGAGGAACGTTGTCCATGGGGTCGCGATGGGTCGGACACGACTTCGCAACTAACAACAACATCATCTTTTAATTAGACTAAACAGCTTTTGTTAGCTAAAAAACAACGCATTTCATAGTGTCTCTACATAGAACAGCTTACATTTAATCCAGGAGTCTCCATTTCAGGTCACTCACCCAAACAGGGATGCTGCACTGCGACAAACGGGAATCTGAGCTTTTAGCCTGGATGATGTCCATATTTGATTGCGGGAACACGGCTGGCTGACTGATATTTTCCCGAGCAGAATTCTGAAAGGGACTGCCAGGGTTTATTTCTTGAAGCCAACCCAGCAGTCCCTTCGATCTTGGAAAACTCTGCTCTTGCGTGGCATTTAAAGCATACCGTGTGAGGTCAGTTTCTACACCCCCCTTGACTAATCTGTTCCTGGTCTCCGTTTCATTGTTGTGGTTGGATGACGTTGCGGCTAGTTCAACGAAGCAGAGGCTCCCTGCCCTTGAGCTAGTGTCCTCTTTTGCCGATTCTGTCCTCTCGCGAGTGCTTTTCCTTGTGCCAGAACTTGGAATCATCTCGCAAATGGAGGTTTGATCGTCAACTGGAGCAAGGCTGCGCAGGTTTTCGATGGACGAACAGAAATAACGAGCGTCACCGTCATCTTGCAGATCCTCGCAGGATCCAGTCTCAGGTGAAATAACTACAAGGTCCTCCCCGCAGTTCTTGCTTAGTTCGAGGTTTTGTTCAGGCTTGAAACTAAAGGCTCCAGATTTACCAAAGCTGTTGCTGTGCAAGATGCTTTCCAGAGATAAGGGTTCAGACAATTCTTTGGCCACCGGTTGAACAGCTGAGAAATGGCAAAAAAAACAAAAAAAAACACCCAGTTTTTATATGAAGTTAAATACGGTAAAATTCAGAATATTACTGAATTTTTAAAAGAAAGGAGCAATTATTACTCAGATTAAAAATAAATTACAAGTGGTCTTCTAGCAGGTCAGATCATCTGCTCATCTAAAGCCAGATGGTTGTCTCATTCAAAATCTCAAGCAAAGGCCTTACTAGAACTTTCAAGATCTCACAGACTGACTCTATGAAAAAAAAATCACACTCTACTACTAAGCTATAATTCCTCACCAAAAATTGTCTTTTTCCTAAGGTCTGGAACCTGATTAACCAAGTCATGATGATTATTTTTCAGTGCCAGATGCAAATGTCATGGAAGCTATGAGATGGGAGCAAAACAACCAACACATCTGGTAACTGGTTTGTTGTCAAATGTTTCTTCTGTCTTGCTTAGCAGTATAATATTGTTCTATTGTTTTAAAACGTTTTTAAGATTTTAACTGTGAGCTGCCCAGAGTTGTTTACTGAGATGGGGGGGGAGGGGGAGAGAGCTGTAGAAATCAAATCAAATCAAATCATTAATATATAAGAAATATCTTCGCTGTGTAAAATCTGCTGGGAAAAATCAATTACTCAATTTCTAAATCAGAGAAGCATGGATCAAACGGAACCTCTGGAACCTAAACTTCAAAGCCGAACAGAATTAGGTCAGCGACTATTCAAATATCCCCCCTTTTGTTAATAACAGCAATGTTTAATTTTTAAAAATATTTTCCTGACTACAAAGATCAAAGGACTAAACAATTACCTTGCCTTGGCTGGTTTATCCTTTCATTATTCTGTTCCTTTAGCTGAGAACTGCTTAGTTTTCCTCTGCTAAGAAATAAAGGACTGTTGCTTCCTTCTTCTAGAGTAGAAGCTGTTAAATCTTGACTCTTAAATAAATCTGAAATCTATAGAATAAAAATGCATGAGGGGAGAATCAAGGCATAGCATGAAAGTTTCATGAGGCATGCTAAAATCTCTTGGAGTTTTCTCATCTTAACATAGGGAGTTCTAAATGCTACCAATAATGTGGTAGAATCTGAACAACAACAACAACTGGGATTGAAATAGTGGCAGAACAGTTTTGCAACTCTCATGCAGCAACAAAACTGCTAGTCAACTCTACAACTATGTTATATACAACATTATGACATAAATGACATTGATGCAAGAAAATCAGATAAGCACCTCCATCTTCCAGCCAGAGAATAATAGTAGGTTATGTGGAAAATACTCAGGAATACAAAATAGTTTTTAAATTATTATTTAATTATCTCATCAACAGAGACATTCCATTTGCAGATAACAAAACAATAATAATATTAATAATACCATCAAACGTCAACATCTGTCTATCCAAGGTCCTTGAGAGGGACTCAATAGATTGATAAAAATGCCAAATGCAGTCTAAACATCTGGCTGACTGTAGGACCGACCATAATAATTTATTAAATTTGTATGCCACCCATATATTTCTTTTGGACAAGAAAATTGGTTGCAATATTGTCAATGTAGGCTTCCCCATGGGGAAGTTTATACTGTATGGCAGGAATTTGAATCTGGATCAATCTAGCTGAGAACAAGCCTCAGATGCCATCAGGCTATCAGCACTAAGGGAGACTTGAGTGGTTCCTAGCCCAACTCTGATCTCTCTACATCAGGGTCACCAATCGGTCTGTGGCCTGTTAAGAACTGGGCCATGCAAGCGACGGGCGAGTGAGTGAAGCTTCATCTGCGCACGTGCGGGATCTAGATTGCACATAAAATCATCCCCTCCCCGGAAGATAATTTTTCTTCTGAAACTGGTCCCTGGTGCCAGAAAGGCTGGGGACTGCTGCTCTAAATCATTGTTTTATTTTTGCATTTCTATGTTGTAAACTGTCTATCCTGATATCATAGTGACTCATTCCTTTATCCTTTTATAAAAACACAGTAGAAGAGAGAATGACCGACATTATCTGAATGTTGACAAAAGCACTCTGTCAAGAGATTTCCATGCTGGAAATAAACCACAATTGTCTATATATACATTCTGTGTATTGACCTCTTAGTCTCATTGGCAAAAGTGTCATAACCTCAGTTACCTATTTGCCATCCTGAATGTATTCTAAAGATCATTAAGCCAGAGCTGACTTTTTAAAAGAAGACTCGTTCTCAATTTGCCTCCGTTCCAAAATACCTTGCTTAAGTCTTTGCTGTTTTGAGATATTCTACAGTGAAAAAGAGTTGAGCAGATATCAAAGTCAAAACTCGGCTTCAAAGGCTGAAAAAGTTCTCGGTGGAAATTTGGAAAATTTATTTCAATATCAGCAGCATCAAGTCCAACCGCTGGATCTAAAACAAATGAAACAGAATTTCAGACAGTACCACACAGGTTTGTTTCAGTATTTTCTTTTGTGGATTGTTACTTTGTGGTCACCTTGGGAACTTCATAAACCTAGGATGACCAAGTTATAACTGGTAAGTCAGACTAAATACAAAGCACTGGAAAGGGAAATGGCAACCAGCTCAACCAAGAAAACAGGATAGACATTCACATCCAGGACAAGGTTAGTGTGATACTGGTAGATGAACCCTCAGATCGGAAAATATCCAAGAAGCTACTGAAAAAAACAGTGCAAGGATGAGTTATGCTGGTCCTATGATGTGGCTGAATTAAAGTCAAAAGGTTGTCCAACTGCTGATGTACCAAGAAGCCAAAGAAAATTTTAGTGCTGCAAATAGTGCATGCCACTGTTTATGTGGAACATCAGAACAATGAACCAAGGCAAACTTGAAGTCAGACTAGAAGTGTCAAGAATGAACACTGACATTCTGGGAATCCATGGATGAAATGAAGTGAAACAAGTCATTTCACATCAGAGGAACCTCAAATCTATTATGGGCAGCCTTTTATCACTGGCTAGAAAAACGAGGTAGAGAGAAAGGAACTTAATATGTTAACACCATACAAAATACACACACACACACAAAATGTGTAGTGGATTAGCAGAATTGTACTTACACAATAGACCTGAAGCTATGTGAGTGAAAAATTATTGTTTTAATGTTGCATTTTTAAGTCGCTGTCTCTCTGAATTTTATACACACACACACACATATAAATATAAAAAAGTCAGGAAGTCCTTGACTTACAATTCTTTTACTGACCATTTGAAGTTACAATGGCACTGAAAAAAGTGACTTATGACCATTTTTCACACTTATGATGGCGGCATGATCACATGATCAAAATTCAGATGCTTGGCAATTGATTCATATTTATGACGGTTGCAGTGTCCTAGGGTCATATGAGCCCCTTTTGCAACCTTCTGACAAGCACAGTTAATGGGGAAGAAGCCAGATTCACTTAACAAACGTGTCAACTTAATAACTGCAGTAATTAACAACTATGGCAAGAAAAGGTCGTAAAATGGGGCAAAATTCACTTAACAACTGTCTCACTCAGCAACAGAAACTTTGGGCTCAATTGTGGTCGTATTCCGAGGACAACCTGTACAGCGATCCAAGACCATGATCCAACCAGAGATGCAGAGGAAGTGGAACAGTTTTACGGTAATTTGCAACACCTTATCTGCACAATAGCCTGCCTCCCCTGCCCACGACAACAAACTCATTATTGTATAGTAAAATGGAATCATAAAATGGGAAGTAAAACAGCACCTGGAGTCCATAATAGGAAAGTTTGGCCAATACTAAAAAAAATTCTAGTATTGTGTCAACAGGCAATACCAACTCAATGCAAATCTTTCCAGATGGCAAATTCAGAGAGACAAGCCACTTAAAATGCAACATTAAAACAATAATTTTTCACTCACATAGCTTCAGGTCTATTGTGTAAGTACAATTCTGTTGATCCACTACACAGTGTGTGTGTGTGTGTGTGTGTGTGTGTGTGTGTGTGTTTTGGATGGTGCTAACAGAATGTTGCATTCATGCATAAAAAATTCACAAAAACAGCATGTGAAAGGTCCACCAAAATATATCAATTATATCAAAAAATATCAGAGCAGTGAATTATTTTAAAAACGTACAGCACGAGCAATGAATAAAATTATGCATAACATTAAATTATGTATGAGCAGTTACTGGGGTGGCTAAACCCATGCCCGGATATCTAGATTGTTTAGCAATTGGACAGCAGTGCGCCCTCAAGCTGATGTATTTTATGCAGAGATACAGGGAACCTTCTTGGGGGAGGGGCAGTCCATCGCAGCATGATGTAAAGTTTGTGGGACATTCCCACAATCACATTCACTGCACACAACAGAAACGGTACGTTGCATGGGAAACAATGAACAGAATGCTTTGGAATATTCCATTTATTATCTTCTAATTACATTACCATGACCCGTAGATACATTACTCAGGGATGACCAGCCAAAATCTTTTTTGTATTTGTTTATTATTTGCTGGATTTCGCTTCCACCGTAATCCATTTCTTCAAAAGAAGGGCGAGAACTGAGATGCTTTGAAGGATCATCAGATTTTTGTAGAAATGACGCAGTGCTTGAGATCTCTTTTGCTGGAAAGCTGAAAAAGCTGGTCTGTTGCTTGGCTGCACAGGACTCTGCAAAGCAATTACAAATAATTCTCAACTTTATTCAAGTAAAAAACCCCAGAATGTAATGATAGGTACTGACAATTGATAAAAAAAACAACAACAACAGCCCAGTTGCCTTTTGAAAAAGCACTCTTGAGTTCTAGGTCATTCTATTTTTTATTTATGCAAAATATAAAAAAGAGGCCAGGTCAATCAATCAGAATAGAACTGGAAGGGACCTTGGAAGGTCTTCTAGTCCAACCCCCTGCTCAAGCAGGAGACTCTATACCAGTGATGGCGAACCTTTTAGAGACTGAGTGCCCAAACTGCAACACAAAACCACTTATGCATCATCGAGTGCCGGCTGGGCGTGGCCCATTGGCTGGGCGTGGCTGCGGTGGTAACGGCAGACAGGGTGGGACTAAAAAGTTCAATCAATCAATTCCAACTTTGCAAGATCTTTTTTTTTTCCCGCAAGAAGTTGAAATTGACCGATTGAAACTTTTTTTTTTTTTTTGCACACGGCGGCGGAGGCCTAAAGCGAAAAGGTTTTATAAAACCCAGCTGAAGGCCTAGGACTGGGGCGACGGCGCGCATGTCCACAGAGAGGGCTCTGAGTGCCGCCTCTGGCACCCGTGCCATAGGTTCGCCACCACTGCTCTATACCATTCTAGACAAGTGGCTGTCCAGTCTCTTCTTAAAACCTCTAGTGTTGGAGCACCCACAACTTCTGAAGGCAAGCTGTTCCACTGGTTAATTGTCCTCACTGTTAGGAAGTTTCTCCTTAATTCCAGGCTGCTTCTCTCTTTGATTAGTTTCCACCCATAGTTTCTTGTCCTGCCCTCTGGTGCTTTACAAAATAAGTTGACCCCTTTCTTTGTGGCAGTCTCTCAAACACTGGAATACTGCTATCATGTCACCCCTAGTCCTTCTTTTCTCTACTGGCCAAACCCAAATCGTGCAACAGTTCTTCACACATTTTAGTCTCTAGACCTTTAATCATCTTAGTTGCTCTTCCTTGCATTTTTTCCAAAGTCTCACATCTTTTTTTGTAATGTGGTGACCAAAACTGGCTCATATTTAAGTGTTTGTCCACTAGGACTCCAAGGTCTCTCTACAGTTGCTGTTTTTGAGCCAGGCTTTGCCTAATCCACAGGTCGGCAACCTGCGGCTCTCTCCATTTGCAGAGAGAGACAAAGACAGAGCTTGCTTCTCTCTCTCCCTCTCCGTGTGTGTGTTTTGTGTCTGTGTGTAAAAAAGAGATTAGCCTCACCCTGTTCCGAACAGCTGAGAAGCTCATTGTAGGCGGGGCTGCTCCTTTTGCTGTGTCTCTGCAGGAAGCAGGAAACAGGAAGCAGGAAGGGCAGGAGAGAGCTAGCTAGCCCAGCTATGCTGACTCAGGAATTCTGGGAGTTGAAGTCCATAAGTCATAAAAGAGCCGAGCTTGCCTACCCCTGTTGGAGAATAGCTTGAAGCCAGCTTGCCAGGTAAGCAGAAGATCCGAGAGAGGGAGGGGGAGAGAAAGAGAGAGAGAGACAGAGAGACCCTTTTGACATCTAAAATGAAGATAATACTGCATATATCCTTTTTTACCTTTATTTTATGTTTGTGTGTGTATGTGTGTGTGTATATATGTGTGTGTGTGTGTATGTGTGTGTATATATATGTGTATGTATATATATGTGTGTTGTGTATGTGTGTGTGTGTGTGTATATATATGTGTGTGTGTATATATATATGTGTGTGTGTATATATATTTGTGTGTATGTGTATGTGTGTGTGTATATATATGTGTGTATATATACACACACATATATACACACATATATACATACACATATATATACACACATATATACATACACATATATATACACACACACACACACACACACATATATATATATATATATATATACACACACACACACACATATATATATATACCTATAATAAAGGTAAAAAAGGATATATGCAGTGTTATCTTCATTTTAGATATCAAAAGAGTTTTGCGGCTCCCAGTGTTTTGTTTTTGGTGGGAAACGGGTCCAAGTGGCTCTTTGAGTGTTTTGGGTTGCCGACCCCTGGCCTAATCTGTACTTGTACCTTTGGTTTTTCCCACCTAAATGTAAAACCTTGCTTTTTTCCACCTTAAACTTCATGTTGTTGGAAAGGGGTCCATTGTTCAAGTCTGTCAAGATATTTTTATTTGAGCATGCTACAAACCTACCTTTACCAGCAAGATCATTATCTGGGTTGTAATTTTTTATAAAGTTGGCAGCAGGAGGAGTTTCTGAAGTAAAATAGCCACAAGCGACCTGCTGTGTACAAGTTGTTGGCGTTAACAAACCCGGAGACCACGCGTTTGACAGTGTCACCTAGGACAAGAGTATTATACAGGTGTGTGAGTCCAGATTGCTACAATCACAAGTGCTTGAAATCAAAACCTGTTTCATTCTGAGCTCAGTTCAAGTGTAGAAACCTCCATGTATTCAACTGTCAGTACATGTCAGGTTCATCATTGCTCAAAGCAGTCAATCTCATTCTTGCTCTCCTGCCCCCCCCCAAGCAAAATCCCCCACCTTCAGACTATACTCATATATTCATTCATCACACACAAAACTCACAAATCATCATACACACACACACAGGTTCAGGCTTGAATTGCTTCCCAGAACGGTAGATAAATCATGCACCGCAGATCAGCTGATCATTTTAGTGCTCATATTTGGCTATTTCTCATCACAGAGCCAGTGAATAGGAGGCTCTCAGAGGGAGAGTAAAGCAATTCAAGACACTTTTATGGCTATCAAATGATAACAATCTGTATTTTGTACTATTATAATATAAAATACAGTTAAGTCTCAGCTGTGTATCTTTTAAAATGCTTTCAGAAATGTAGTACTTTGTTTGCAAATGACTTTCTTAATCAAGTCAGAATGAAGCTTAACATTCTTTTAAGTAAGACACTGTACTACCACCATGCTGTTATTTACATACATATCAAATAATACCATCTTTGCTGCATTATTTTTGCCATCTAAAAAAATCTTGGGGAAATGAATGGAAAGAAAAAAAGGAAAATTGTAATGGAAAACACATGCACGTTAATGTGCCAGATGGGAGTTCCTTAGAGTTTCTTATGTAACGTGAAGTGTAAAACATAATATAATAATAAAGTTGGAAGGGACCTTGGAGGTCATCTAGTCCAACCCCCTGCTCAGGCAGGAAACCCTATACCATTTCGGACAAATGGCTGTCCAGTCTCTTCTGAAAAACTTCCAGTGTTGGAGCATTCACAGCTTCTGGAGGCAGGTTGTTCCACTGGTTAATTGTTCTAACTGTCAGGAAGTTTCTCCTTAGTTCCAGGTTGCTTCTCTCCTTGGTTAGTTTCCATCCGTTGCTTCTTGTCCTGCCTTCAGGCGCCTTGGAAAATAGCTTGACTCCCTCTTCTTTGTGGTAGCCCCTGAGATATTGGAACTCTGCTATCATGTCCCCCCTCATCCTTCTCTTCATTAAGCTAGACATGAACAGTGTATTGTTCATGTGATTTCCAGGTACAGAGTACTAATCAACAGTATTTAAAATACAAATATTAAGAGAATGAGATTGTTTAAAGTAAATGGTACAATTATATAACATACTAAACACTAGTTATCATGACTTACTTGGCTGTTTGGCCTCAATGATGGATCAGGAGATGTAACTATTCTTCCACTATCAGCAGAATAATTTGATAAATTTTGATCTATAGATGTAAATTCTTTGGAGTGGACTGAATATAAAGAAGAGGAAGCAACGTGAAGCAGCTGGCAAACCATGACGCGCTCAAGTTTAACTCTATGTGGTCACACAGACATAATTCCACAAGTGAGAGTCGACAATAATTGCAACAGTAACACACCATACATCTAAGCAGGGCTTCTCAGCCTTGGCAACTTTTAAGATGTGTGGATTTCAACTTATCTTCAACTTCAATACCACTTGGCTGGGGAATTCTGGGAGTTGAAGTCCACATTTTGAAGTTGGCAAGGTTGAGAAAACATTGTTCCTAGAGAGCTCCAGGTCTTCTGTTCCTATATTTGCATAGATCATAATTTAAACAGGCTTTAGAAATGCAGGATATTCTTCAGAAACACTAACTTAACGACTGTCTCGCTTAGCAACAGAAATTTTGGGCTCAATTGTGGCCATAAGTCAAGGACTATCTGTACTAGTATTTATTTACAGGGACAGTTACTGTCTTTGATGAAATTTTTTAAATAACTCATCCAACATGTCCATATTCCCCTTTAAATATCTCATCCAACATGTCCATATTCTCCTTTATCAAGATTTTACTCTTGACTGTATCAAGTCCTTGCAAATCTATGAAGAGAGGAGTCATTAAGGAATGCTGTATAACCAGCCCTTGGAGCTTAATCACGTTCTAAAAGCAATGCCAATGCTTGTTAAGATTCCATGGCAGTGATTATAGAATATTTCTTAAATATGAAACATGCACATAGATATTTAAGAGAGTTTATTTTGATTATCGTTACTGACTTGATATGAAATTTAACCCCACCACCGCTTCTGCTGAAAAGCAATCATTCTCCCAAAAGGTAACTCTTCTCACCTGAGGCATACCAACCATTAGCTTTCCACATCGATTCATCTTGCCATGACCCTTGTATGCGCTCCAGGCTTTGACCAGAATCTAGCTCTTTATCATCAGCAATGGAAATAGTTCTTAGCAGATCTATTTCTTCCTGTAAAGACTCAGTTGGGCTTTTACTGGACCGTAGCTTATCAATTTGGGGAGTGAAGAATATATCTCCAGTAAGAAGCTCTTTGTATCCTGAAATTTCTGTAGCAACAAGGAAAGGTGGGTTAGAAAACACCTGTACTTGCTGTTCAACCGTCCCACTGGATCAGACAGAGTGGACTTGCTCCATATCCTCCTTTAAAAGTTGCCACCTAGGGCAGGGATAGACAACCTTGGCTCTTTTATGACTCGTGGACTTCAACTCCCAGAATTCCTGAGCCAGGAATTCTGGGAGTTGACGTCCATGAGTCATAAAAGAGCTAAGGTTGCCTACCCCTGACCTAGGGTGACTTAGGAAGGCAGATCTTTTTCAGTGTCCCTGCCCTGTGGAACATTCTTCCCTTTGAGATATATTAAGACCTCATCGTTTTAAACTTCTGGAACGCCATGAAGAGCTAGATTAATTCCCGGGGCCTGCCTAGCGAGGTTGGAGCCTGGATATAGTTGGATTGGGCATCTGGTATCTCTTGTCTGTTGTATTGTATTGTGTTTGTTATATTATTATATTTTTATTACTCTTGTTAGCTGCCCACCTAACAATGTAGCACAAGGTGACCACAGACAAATCTTTTAAAAACAAGCAAATTGTCAAGCGCTGGGGAAATCAGGAGATTCAGGCAGTTCAAATGAGCATGAAGATTTATTGCAAGGTTAAAAGCTCTCTACAAGAATCTGGCCAACTGGCGGTTAAGGGAAATGAGCGGGAGATAAGAGAGGCATTCAAGGTGGGCTGGACTTAGATCTCTTGCGGGCGCGCAGGGACTCAACCTGGTCAACTCCCACACAAATAAGCAAGGTTGTATTTTGCAGCTGCTCCCCTGTACGATACTTTTGCGTGATAACAAGCAGGTTTTTTTTTTTTTATGATTTAGGGATTACTTTAAAAACTAGTGAAATATTGCTTTTCACAAGTTGCCAATGGCATTAGTATCTATGCCAATATCTTATGAATGATGCCTCAATTATCAACCATCAATAATATATTATATCTTATTTTTTTTCTTGTTCTTGACCATCAATAAGACTAATGAGAAAATGAAGAAGCATGAGACAAATCAAGGGATCCCACAACGTGCATTACAGCAAGACAAAACTCTCTTTTGGCCTAATCTAAAGGAACATTTTCACACGTACATACACAAAGCAGAGCTTGTCTTATAAACAATCTCCAAGTTAGCACTAAGGCACAATAACTGCGCAGAACAAGTCACAATGTCAATCTGATAAAAAAAATACCATGAAAGTATTCTGAAATGAGCGACGTTTAACGTAATGAAGGACAGGAAAGGAATCGTAAGGTTAGGATTGAAGGAAAGAAACACTGGTGATCTCTTCCGGGCTGCCCATCGCTGTCTCAAAAATATGCTTTTGCAGTTAAGTGGAATGAAGTAAGTGCTTAAATGCAGAAAGAGACATGATTTTGATTAGCATTATAACTGTCATAACTTACCTGTACTGGTAAATCTGTCACTCCTTGGTGTGTCAAGTTCTTGTATAGCACTAAGTTCATGCTGTTCCAAATCAAGTCCTGGTTTTACTTTGACCAAAGGTGGTTTTGAAAGTCTCTGTTTCTCTTCTCTAGTCCACGTGCTCTGAAATGGCCCTGCAACGTAAAGATAGGTTCAGAACCAGAATTGTTGTGACCGAGTAATATAGAAACTTGGACTCTGGACTGAGACTTTTCCCAGTTAAATCTATTTTTATGTGAAGGAAGCTGTTCTCCCTGCAATATAAGGATAATGATACTGATGTGTATGTCTATGTGTATTTACTCATATAGTATGGCTGTAATATTATTATTTATCATTCTTATCTTGTTTATTCTCCCCTCATTGGTATGATGATGATGATTCTATTGCTTTGCATGAGAGTTTCTCCACCAGAGCTAAATGTATCATCAGCTATAGAAATAGTTCTTAGCAGATCTATATCTTCCTGTAAAGGTTCAGTTGGGCTTTTCCTGGACTGTAGTTTATCAACTGTGGGAGTGAGGAATATATCTCCAGTAAGATGCTCTTTGTATCCTGAAATTTGACCAAATAAAATATTCATTCATTCATTCGCTGTACTGACTGTGAAGACAGAAGTGACAATGGTCTGTCCTGAACCCAAACCAATGTGAGATATCTCCAGTGAAATTGTCATTTATGAAAGCTCTTCAGTTTCAAAAACAGACCACAATGGAAAAGTAATAGGATAGAACAGGGTTACTGACCTAGAAACATAAATTCACACTTTCAATTTCAATCGGAAGAACCTCAACCAAAGTGCTTGAAAAGGAATCAATAAGACAAAGAAAGCAATCCAACACCCATCACAGTGTTCAAAAAGCTCTTACCTGTTTGTTCCACTGAATTCACTTTTTGAAACAAAGAATTATTTTCTGCCTGGCTGTTCATCTCATCAAAGTGAACCTGCTTTGGGTTGCCATCTTCTGCTTCATTAAGAAGCACATTCAGCAAACTGAGGCTGTCGGGCTTTGCCTCTGTCATATCCCTGCCTGGTCTTGACTGGGTTACCTTAAAGAAGAAAAAAACTTAATTTTCTGATGTAAATGCCCAATGTACTGAGAGTAATGGCTGATCACACGAGATGGCTTTCCATCATTCCATGTGCCATGTGGCAAACCCAGTGTGGGAAGAATCCAGAGAAAAAAATATTTGGGGGAATATCAAAAAGGCAGAATATATTTCCCCAAAGGAATAATGGAGAAGATCTTTTAAAAAGACAGAAACCAGCCCCAGCCCTTCTCCCCCAAGCAGAAACTAGGCAGAGGCCAACTTTTAGAAATGCAGATGTAATAATCCATTCAGGAAGGTTGGAGCCAGGAAGCTATTAGGAAGACAAAGACACCTAAAATCTACACACCCCCACCCAAATTCTAAGGATAGGAGACATAATAGGATTAACCCACCAATACCAAAGGGCACACTCAGACTCAGGTCAAAGTACATGACACAGGAAATACAAAGCCTCAAACAGGAAGAACTCCAAATACAAAGCCCAAAGGAGGTATAAAAACCCACCACTCCCTGCTACATGTGGCTCTCCTCTTCAATCAACTACAACCTTCTTTCTAAAGCAGTCTCCATTTTGATTATTCCCAGCTTGGACTGGACTCTGATGGAAGATTTTTCTTTCAACACCAGGTTTGGTTTAAAAAGTCATCCAAACTTCTTGAGACCAAGAAGATGGTGGACTTTATTAGAGGAATACATCTAGGTTTTTTTTTAATGTTCAAAGTTTTATACTTAAAGAGTATGGGCAATTGGATGACTATAACACGAGTATATGTAGCTATCTCCAAGACCTTCAAAACATTTAAAAATATAGAATGAAGTTTAAAAATGCCTTAGATTTCACGGGGAGCAAATATTGTAAAACCTGTGATTCTATATAAAATCCTTTGAAATACTGGCAGTTTTAGATTTTGTTTGAAAATGTTAAGTGGCCCATATGTAACACAACCTCAGGGACTGAAAACGTAACTGACTCTGGAGTTAAAAGATAATTGTTGCATTTAATAGAATTTCATAAGAAATGGTTCTAGGACTGCAAGCTATGCATGAGATAAAACTCCCTCTGCTGATTTGCTACCCAACTACGATCTGTCTTTTTTGACGGTAGGAGAGAGAAAATGCACTAGAGGTAACCAGTTTTTTTCAAAAAATGCAATGGATGAGATGGATAATTGCTGGAAAACCAGGGAAAAACGGAATTTTCTTATTTCAAAATATCCAGAAATTGCAGAGCGTTATGGCTAACTGAAATCAACTTTTAAATGATCACCTACCGAGGACCTATTCTAAGCAAATGATAGGTTTAGATGAGAACTAACAATGGAAAGATAACTAGAAAGGAGAGTTTCCTCTTTCAGAATTACCCCGACGAGACGCCGGAATGTTTCTTTTTCTCCTACTAAAAAGCATACCCGTTTAATAATCCCTTTTAAGGCTTCCTGCTGTTGCTCCATTTTTTGCTTCAGCTGGGCATGCCTCTGCAGCAGCAAGTCCTCCTGTATTTTCTGGCGAAACAGGAGGGTGTCCCGCTGCTCATCTAGCCGTTCCTGCAGTTCTTTCAAGTGCTCCTGCTGAACTTCAATGCTCTCAGAGGAAGCCAGCAGTTGGTCTCTTAATTCTACGATATCGGAACAACCGGACAAAACGTCAGCTCCCTTTTTCGATGCCGAGGACTCCTGGGTGCTCTTGGTCTTGGCCATTATAGGAGGCGGCGAGGAAGAAGTCGAATGCAAAGGAAGATGGCGGGCCTGGTTAGAAACTGTGTTTATCCTGCTCTCCGTAGGAATATCTCGGTGCTTTAAGAACGTTGGCAAAAGAATCTTTTCAGCGAGAGGTTTGTCAGGCACGGGTGCTTCGGACAAGAGGGTTTCTGAGGCCCCTGGAGAATCACCTTCAGGTAAAATGAATCGGGCGTCTGGAATGTGAGCAACAGGTTGGGTGGTAGCCGGCGTATCCTCAGGTTTTGGCAATAACGATTGGGGAATCTTGTGGAATTCCAATGACTGTGCCACAGTTGTTCCCACTGCATCCAGTTTTTCTTTCTCTTGATGTGAAGAGGATCCTTGCGCCAAATGAAAACATCTTTGATTTACCTGCATTTGCTTTTCAGAATCAACCCTGGGCTGAGCTCGTTCGTCACTGGCGACTTCAAGGCTCTGCTCGTTGTTCTGCAAGGATGGCGCCGGTTCTTGAACAGAAACCTTCTCGGAGGGCTTGTAAGTCGTGGCTTTAATCCTCTGTGATGGATGCAACTCCTGTGCTTGTGACAATGGATCGGGGAGAGAATTCGGGCATGCAAGTCTGTCTTCGGGATTCAACAGTGCCCTGGAAACTGACTGGAATCTCTGTTGCAGTTTATTCTGATAGTCTTCTAATTTTCTTCTGGCTTCGTCCACCGATTCTTGATGCATCCTAAAACAACAGGCATATTATGCGATCAAACAGAACAGCATTCTAAGTGTCAAAAAGTGCCAATAAATTCAATCCCAGAATTTACATTTGGACCCTCCAACACCAAAAAAAAAACAAAAAACCCCACCTGTTTTGCATCAGCAGACGTTGCTGACAGTCATGAATCCTCTTTAGATGGTCATCCTCTTTAGGAAACCAGGCTGCCTGTGACTCCAGGGCAATGTCAGTCTAAAGAAAAAATTAATTAAATTAAATTAATTAAAAATTAAACCAAGTAGCTTCAAACACTATTCAAAAAAGTAATGCATTGCAATAGATCTGTGGAGAAGTATAATTTTTCTGCCAAAGCAACTTCTGCCTAAAGCAAAGTGAGGTTGGCTCCATCTCTGTTAATTTTTTGTTAAGTTCCCTCAAAACTTGATTGTGCCATCAGCTGTGGGAGTCCCAAAGAAATTACGAGTTGCTGAGGTGATTCCAATGCTATTACTATTTGTTGTCCTCTTCTTGCTTTATAAAAATAATTATAGTATTTTTTAACTTGTTAATTCTTTTTAAATTATTGTTTTATGCTTTTTACTGTATGCGGCCCAGATGTTCTGTTAGATGGGCAGGTAGACTTACAAATCTAGCCACTACTTTACAAAATTGGAATGGGACAACTCACCACAGCCAACTCATCGCAGGACGACTAACCATGGCCAAACCCACTGTGGGACAACTTGCTGCGCGGCAATTTAACAATTCAATTTAATTATTTAAAATAAATACAAAAATATTTTAAATTTTGCCATTCATGTTTCCTTTTGTCCCTGTTTTTGCACCTCTTTTTTAATGATTCTATTCCACCATTTCTTTGATATTAGTGTAACACTTGTCAATGGCGAGTTGGCTGTGGCTAGTTGGCCACGGTGAGCTGGCCGTGGCGAATTGTCATAGACCCTTACAAACTGACCATGAGCATGGAGAATAATCTCTACTACCACATTATCTAATTGCATTACTTGTACCTTGTATTCTGCTTCCTGCTTTTGATGCACAACAGAATCAAAAATGTTCTGTTCTGTTTGACATTCTTGATCTTTCTTTTCCTGCTCTGTCTTAGCTTCCTGCTCTTGGTGTTGCACTTTAGGCTTCAGAAAATCAACTTCCAGTTGTCTTTTTTGCTCTGTTGTTTGCTGCTGTTGTTGCTGCTCTGTCTAGTCAGGCAAATAGGAATCCTATGTTAATGGCAGGAGGACTCAAGTTTTCTCAAAATAATACCTGGCAGAAATGTTAAATATATTGCTAGGAAAGCACTAATACTTTTTTTTACCAGTATTAATCCGGATTCCCGGGTTGTTTTAAAAGAGACGACGTAAGAGTCATATATAAACAGGCAATTCTTACAGATAGTCCTCAATTTACAACCATTGGTTTAACGACAGCTCAAAGTTGTAATGACACTGAAAAAAGTGACATGGCCCATCATTAAGGTGAGGATTACTGCATCATCTTGCAGTCCTGTGATCACGATTTGGATGCTTGGCAAACCAGCTCGCATTTATGAGTTGCAGGGTTCCGCAGTCACATCACCATGATTTGCAATCTTCTCAGATGGCTTCTCACCACTAAAGTCAATGCAGGAAGCCTGATTTATTTAATGGCTGCAGTGATTCACTTAAAGACTATGGCAAAAATTGTAAAATATAGTGTGGTCCCATGATGCCTCACTTAATGACGGTGTTGCTTAATGACAAATTTTCTGGACCCAACTGTGGTCATACACAAATCATGGACTACCTGTATTGCCTTCGTCTTTTATAATAGCGATGCACCAAAGTTCAATATTTGAATTAACAACACTCAGTCCTTTTAAAATACTTGTTTTAATTTAATGACACCTACAAATTAAAATAAAACATATATACAAATCAAACAAAGCAAAAGGTAAAAAAAAAATCTAAGTAAAATTTAATAGAATTTTATAACACAAGTGCTATGCAAAAAAAAAAAAAATCACACATAGTGAAAAACACTATGTTATAAACTATGCATTGTTTATAACATATTCATGAATTGTGGGAAGAACTCTTTATGAATTAAATATGGCTGCTTAAATCTGATCTCTGTAGCCGAAGCTTGACTTTTGCATTTGCTAACCTTGCATGATCATGACTTTCAAATGTGCAGATGCAGATTTACACTAATATTCATTGCTCCTTTAAGATCTGTGTGGGTTTCTTGCTTCGCTTATCTAATATTGCAAAGTGGAAAAAGGTATCCTGCAGACTACTTTAGACTGCTATTGGACTAATTATTAAAACGTTCAAATATTTGCTGCTTAAAAACACAGCTGTTAAGGCAGTTTTCCTCAAATAGGAAAATCACAGGCATTCCACTTCAGTTATTAAGGAATCCAACGGATCAGGCTGTCACGTTCATGCCACTTCTAGATTACAGGAAATGGCCTGGCCTGATCCAGCACAGTCCTTATCTTCACCCGTTTAATGGTTTTATTGTTAGATATTATTTGATACACCCATCCTGTACTATTGATTCAAACATTCTTTTTCATGTTTGTAGATTTCCAGGTAAAACATATCACTATACGAAAAATACTTACGCCTTCTGCAACCCCAAGAAAGGAAAAAAGGAATTAATGCGATTCGAAAATAACAGCGCTAAATATAATTCCTAACCAAAATAACACTTAAAATATTTCAAATATGAAAAAAAACAATGTTACAAAAACACTTAAAGTATTGATATTGCAAAAAAATAGCTGTACCTGTGTGAATCTTTCTAATTCCTTTCTAATTTTAGTGGTTTGCTCTTGTGCTTGTTTTATAAGTTCATTTCCAGCAACAATAGTTTGGTCCAGTATTTCTGGAAACTCTAAAATATATAAACAAAAATATTAGATTGCAGACAGTTTCAATAATTTAAGCAAAACATACATTATTAAACATTTAAAACGACAGGAGAATACTAAGATAGGAAGGAATTTATGGGGAATATGGTAAACGGTATACAAACGGATGTAAATTCTTTATATGGATCTTACTAAAAGAAGTCCACCATAATGAGGTTTTAATCATTTATGCTTCCGATTTTTCCTTATAAAATTCAACTACAATGCATCAACATTCTATACTTTTTTTTTTTTTTTTTACTTCTTCAAAAGCCTTCGTGAATCTAAGTTGCAGCAACCCAATTCCTTCTCACTGCAGCATGAACAAAATGGGGATGCCATAGGCTGGTGGATTTCTTTGTTTTTCTTTTTTAAAAGCCATTATCATTTTGGTCAGTTTCTCAAGTCCGATGTACAGACAAATTAGGGGGGGGGGAGAGAAACCCTGTACCTTCAGAAGATTCAGCAGCAAGATCATGCTTGGATTCAGGTTCAGGCACTGATGCTAATCCATCTGCTTTTTCTCTTCCACCAGAAATGGTCCCTGACTCAATTGTCCCGATGTCACTTCGCGCCTCTGAGTCACATCTTGATGTCCAAAGGTCTTTTTGGTTCCGTATCTTGTTTAGCAACTTTTTTAGAGCTAGCTTTGCCGGAGGCTGGCATATCTTTTCCACTTCACTACCTAAAATAAAAAAAACATAAAACGAACTGCGATAATAATTTGAAAGCACTAATGAGAAGCAGCAGCAGCTTTCTGGCTATAGTTATTGTACAAGTGAATATTATAACAAGTTGCTTCTGTTGATACCAAAAATTTAAAAACTGTTACTATTTCAGGAAAACTGCCTTAATAGCTACATTTTAAGCAGGGAATAATTGTTAAGGATTTTATCCTGCAGCCCTTAAATATTGCAACCCACAAAGTCTAGTCACAAAACGATGAATGCAAACCGCCACAGAGCAGGCATTTTAAATAAAACTTGGGAGAATCTATCAGTTCAGAAGGATTTATCCCAAATGCACAGCTTATGGTTCATGGTGTATTGGCAGCATTCACACAACTTGCTAAGCCTTATACCAGTGGTGGCGAACCTATGGCACGGGTGCCAGAGGCGGCACTCAGAGCCCTCTCTGTGGGCACACGCACCGTCGCCCCAGTCCTAGGCCTTCAGCTAGGTTTTATAAAACCTTTTCGCTTTAGGCCTCCGCCGCCATGTGCAAAAAAAAAAAAAAGGTTCAATCAGTCAATTTCAACTTCTCGCGGGGAAAAAAAAGATCTTGCAAAGTTGGAATTGATTGATTGAACTTTTTAGTCCCACCCAGTCTGCCGTTACCACCGCAGCCATGCCCACCCAATGGGCCACGCCCACCTGGCACTCGACGATGAATAAATGGGTTTTGGGTTGCAGTTTGGGCACTCAAGTCTCTAAAAGGTTCGCCATCACTGCCTTATACCATGCTGAGCCAACAAACAATATCACAATTTAGGATAGTATATGAATCAAACCAAGTGTGCACGCTAAGCCTGGTCACCATGCTGCCTACTCTTGCACAAGATCCAACTGGTTCAATTTAAGCTTGAGCTGAGCTTGACCACTGCTGACCACCTGGGTACATCCATGCAGTTTCCTTGGTAACAATATGGAAATGGGGCATGATCAAGATTTGGCAACTATCAGTTTCTGAGTAGGATAAAGCTGAGGGTCAACTTGAACAGAAAGCATTGGGGCCAGGAAGTCCCATGTAGTCAGAGGTAGCTTCCTGCACCATGGGAGCAGAATTACCTTGCCTTTCCTCCTGTTCAGCTGACTGGTAGGGAGTACTAACTTGGCACTCCTGGGAAGGCCCCCCTTGTGCCTTCAGTGGAGCTGTGTTGCTGTCCCACTAACTTTTTAAGCATGTCCTGCAAAAACTTCAAAGCAGAAGGACCTTGTGCTTTATTTATTGATTTAGTGAGGTTTCCATCCTGCTTGACTAAGAACGTGGCCAGTTCACACGCATGGACTGTAAGCACGAAGTGCTGGATTACAGCTTTCGGTTCTTAGCAAAAAAAAAAAAAAGATTCTTCGTACCACTTGGCTCATTGTCCTCCATCTCATTTTCCAATCTTGGAGGCAAGTCACATACAGGTTCTGGTTCCTGGGAAAGTTCTAGTTCATCATCTTGAGATGCATTGGAGAGAGCTGGCAAAGGCTGTGGATCAAGGTGCAAAATAAGATCTCCTTTCATTTCTGCGTAAAGAAACAGCAACATGAAACCAACAGTGCAATATTTTGTTTTTCCAAATTATAATGGTCTAGGACAGTGGTGGCGAACCTATGGCACGGGTGCCAGAGGCGGCATTCAGAGCCCTCTCTGTGGGCACGCGTGCTGTCGCCCCAGTCCTAGGCCTTCAGCTGGATTTTATAAAAGCTTTTCGCTTTAGGCCTCCGCGGCCGTGCAAAAAAAAAAAAAAGTTTCAATCAGTCAATTTCAACTTCTTGCGGGGAAAAAAAAGATCTTGCAAAGTTGGAATTGATTGATTGAACTTTTTAGTCCCACCCTGTCTGCCGTTACCACTGCAGCCACGCCCACCCAATGGGCCATGCCCACCCAATTGGCCACACCCAGCCAATGGGCCACACCCACCCGGCACTCGACGATGCATAAGTGGGTTTTGGGTTGCAGTTTGGGCACTCAGTCTCTAAAAGGTTCGCCATCACTGGCCTAGGACGGTTAGAGTAAAAAAAAAAATCCCACTACCTCGATTTCTATTCGTGGTTAACTGTGCTAAGATAAAATTATCTCATGGTGAGACAATTTATAATGAGAGCTTCAGCCATATGGTAATTGTAATCATCTGCTGTTAAGAATTAGCAAGTGAATAGCATTGTCAAACTATGCCCTAAATACATTTCTGTTAAAATGTGAAACACCCTCCGCTTAAAAGCAAACATATGGGATTCCCAAATGGATTTCTTTTCCAAATCGTAAACATTAGAAACAAAGGTTAGGATAGGAAAACTACGGTATGTGCTTCTTGGTTCCTTCTTATTCATGTAGAAACTAATTTATTTGGGCTGTCAGCTGCAATTTATTAATCAAGAGCAGCCTCCAAATGATCCAACAAAGTGCCATGGGCACAGATTCACTGTAAGTCTCTAATATTAAGTTTTTCCACTGCAACTAGATGGAATCCAGTGCAAGGCTCACTAAACTAGAAAGAGTACAGAGAAGAGCAACAAAGATGATCAGGGGACTGGAGGCTAAAGCATATAAGGAACGGCTGCTGGAATTGGGTATGTCTAGTTTAATGAAGAGAAGGACGAGGGGGGACATGATAGCAGTGTTCCAATATCTCAGGGGCTGCCACAAAGAAGAGGGAGTCAAGCTATTTTCCAAAGCGCCTGAAGGCAGGACAAGAAGCAATGGATGGAAACTAACCAAGGAGAGAAGCAACCTAGAACTGAGGAGAAACTTCCTGACAGTTAGAACAATTAACCAGTGGAACAATCTGCCTCCAGAAGCGGTGAATGCTCCAACACTGGAAGTTTTTAAGAAGAGACTGGACAGTCATTTGTCCGAAATGGTATAGGGTTTCCTGCCTGAGCAGGGGGTTGGACTAGATGACCTCCAAGGTCCCTTCCAACTTTATTATTATTATTATTATTGTTATTGTTATTGTTATTGTTATTATTATTATTATTATTATTAATAGTAATAATAATAATAATTACTATTACTATTACTATTATTATAACTGGTAGGGGTTCCCAGCATCAATGCAGGAAGTTCTCACTAAACACCCTAATTGGGAAGTGGTCACTGAGTGGGAAATCATGTAACCGTGACTATGCTTTCCAGCTAGAGACAAGACGAGTCAATTTCACATCTTCAGCTTTTGTTTGCCTCCTAACCACTCTCAAACCCTTTAGAATGCCTGCTTGCTGTCTTGCACACACCAAAAGCCATGCGACTACCATTCGTTTGGTGAGCATTCAAAGTTACAATGGCACTGAGAAAGCGACTTATGACCATTTTTCACACTTATGACCTTTGCAGCATCTCCGTGGTTACCTGATCAAAATTTGGGACACTTGGCAAATGGCATGTTATTTGTGACGGTTGCGGTGTCCCAGGGTCACGTGATCACTTTTTGTGACCTTCTGGTAAGCAAAGTCAATGGGGAAGCCAGATTCACTTAACAACTGTGTTACTAATTTAGCAACTGCAGTGATTTACTTAATTGTGGAAAGAAAGGCCATAAAATGGGGCAAAACCCACTTAACAATTGTCTTGCTTAGCAATGGAAATGTTGGCCTCAATTGTGGTCATAGGTTGAGGACTTCCTGTTCATCGGCAACCTATAGCTGGGAGATATGGGCATGTTATGCAAACAGTTGCTCTTTTGAAATCGCTTTTTTTCCCAAATGCTCTGCTCTTTGGGCAGGGGGGGAAAGCAAATGATTTTTGTAGCCATTCCCTCTTTGTCCTTTCCCCTCCCCTTGCCGAGTGAAGAGATTAGAGAGGAAGGGATTGTAAGAGAATATAGTAAGCTATTTGTGTAGCACACCTTGGCTCCCAGCCCTGGGCTCCCAGTATGATTACACTGCTTTCGATGTGTAGAAGAGCAAACAGTTTACTCTCTTCCAATTCCTTCTTCTCCAGTTTCTCTTCAGTGTAAGGGGGAGGGGGGAGGGAATAATAACAATAAAAAAAAACTCCACTGATAAGGCACAGAAGAATAATGGGGATTATGTGACACTGTATGTAAAGACAATGAGAAGGATGTAAATTGGACACATTTTCCCCCCCAGTGTGGTTATAACTTCAAACAGTTGCTAAATGAACGGTTATTAAGTAAAATCTACCTGTATCTGACAATCTGCCAATGTCATTTGAAGAGACTTGTTAATTTATTTTTTGAAAAAAACTGCACTGCAGAAATTTAATGCTTGTTCTAGAGTACAGACATTTCACGTGAGGCAGTGACTGAACGTCACCACGGTGAAATGGTGTTTTCCTCTGAAAATTTCTATGTTTTAACTTCAATCTAGAAACAGCGGTTAGACTTATATGCCACTTCACAGTGCTTTTACAGCCCTCTCTAAGCAGTTTACAGAGTCAGCATATTGCCCCCCAAAATCTGGGTCCTCATTTTATTGACCTTGGAAAGATGGAAAGCCGAATCAACCTCGAGTAGAGTTAAAAGTCTACAGTTCTAAATTAGGCTCACTCATGTTTCCAGTGTACATGTCTTCAAAGGCGCACTCCAGCTCCCTCTGCCATTCTTCTTTGATTTCCACACGTCTATAGGTCGGTTCAAACAGTTGCGGGGGCATCTGGGCAACGATCCGCCTTCTGTGGGCCAGGTCTACATTCTGCATCTGTTCAAGCTCTTTCATTAACTTTTCCTTGTCCTTTAAAAGCAGAGATGTTTTGTTAAAAAGCCATTCCTAAAAACATCAGTTTATTGACATAACGTGACTGTCGGTTTTGATACAGTTTTTTTTTTTTTTTTTGTAAAAAAGTGTCTCAGAAAGAAATCAATTGAAAGGCAAAGAGGGCATATTTATTAATGAGAATGCAGCTTCAGCTGTATAAATCATAGGGTAAGTTTTCATACATATATAGATGTTAATGTACTATATACAGAAATGCAAGTTACTTTGAAGCAAATTATTTTGTAGGACTTATTGCTTCAAATAGTAACATGTGACTTCCTTTTTTCAAGATGATTAATAGTCCAAAAGCAAACTTTTATTAGTCATACTTCATTATGAAATGATAGCTTCGATTCTGATGATTTTCTTGTGTGCTGAATACATGTATTGTTAACTGCTACTCAAAATGAAACATTAATGTTTTCCTTTTTCTGCAACATTAGGTACATTAAAATTACATTAGGCATTCTGAGAAGGTAAACCCATATACACTCTCCCTAACTCAATTTTCTAGTGTTTCTCCTGAATTAGTAAAATATCACAAATAAATTAATCCCTAATCGAGAAAGTGAAGAAACATATAAACTTCCATTTTAATCAATTTATGAAAACAGAAAGAAGAGCTTTTATATACCACAGAAGGGCATTTCTATTTAAATCTAGATGTATGTCATGCAGCCTACCAAATTTAGATACAAATCGGAAGTAATTCACTCATTTATTTGCCCTGCTATTGTTTTGGTTATATACAGCATATAACAGAGGGGACTATAATTAGCTGGTGCAAACTGGTAGGGGATTGCTATGAGAAGCGGAGACATAATTTGGGTGCTAGGAATCTGGGTGTTGGGGGCTACCAAAACAGATTAGAGGTTATATAGGAAAACAGGAGTAGAGTAGAGTAGAGTGTAGAGTAGAGTAGAGTAGAGTAGAGTAGAGTAGAGTAGAGTAGAGTATAGAGTATAGAGTATAGAGTATAGTATAGTATAGTATAGTAGAGTAGAGTAGAGTAGAGTAGAGTAGAATTCTTTATTGGCCAAGTGTGATTGGACACACAAGGAATTTGTCTCCGGTGCATAAACTCTCAGTGTACATACAAGCAACAAGTGATAAATCATGATCATAATCATAAATACAATCATCATAAATCATAAGATACAATACTCAGTCATAAGATAAGATCCCAGAGTAAGATAAAAGGTTTATTATTATTACAAGTAGTCCTTGCTTAGTGACAGTAATGTGACATCATGTTACTATGCCAACTTACAACGGTGTGGTTGCAGCATTCCACAGTCAGGTGATTGCTGGCAACCTCCGATTAGCTTCCCCATTGGCTTTGCTTGCAGGAAGCCGGCAGTAAAGGTCAGAAACAGCGATCACATGATAGGAGGGGACACTGGGACCATTGTAATAGTGAGCTGGTTGCCAGGTGCCTGAGTTGCGATCATATGACTGCAGGGACACTGCAACAGCTGCACCAATGAAGAATAGTCCTAAGTCCTCTTGTTCACCGCCACTGTAACTTCAAACAGTTCTGAATGAGGAGTACCTGCACTTGATTTACATCCAGTTTTGGCTGGCGGAATGGGGCACTGAAGGTAAGAATGCCAGGAGCTTCCAGCGGGTGAATAGCTGGGCAAGGGGATCAAGGACAAAACCAAGAGTAGGAAGTGGAAGGAGAGAGGAGTCAGCAAGCAGCAGGTGCAGAAGGAATTCAATGTGGAAGGCGGTCTATTAACTTTTGCAAGGAAACTAATTGTGTGGATATGTTTATACTTTTTTAAAAATGTAAATTTTTTAAAAAGCCTTCATGGTTGTTGGATAAGAGAGATAGAAAGCCTGCATTTTCCGCTCAGGACCGAGATTCATTCTGAGTTTAATAGCTACTGATCAGAAAAGCTTTTTTTATGTTTATGCACCTGTATAAACATTCTCTCTCTTCTCTACGGTTATTACTTTGTGATAAATAGCAAACAGAATTGTTCACAATTGATACTGAATGCCAGTAACAAGTAAATCTCATTGCTTTTCTCTATATGACAAAAACCACTTCAACTCGCTTCTTTTATACCGGTCACTCATTTTTGTAATCCATCCATATTCATTTGGCACCTATTCAATCTTGATTATATAACTTCTTTCCTTACTGCGCACTTATCTAAACTAAGCCATTTCCAGCAAATCTAACATATTTTATGTCTCTCTTGGCGTAGCCAAGCCTCATATCCATAAAAAAAAAAAACACACTCCTATACACAACATTTCTACCTCTCTTGACAAATATTTATTCTTTGCAACAGATCACTTGTTTTTTTCCATATCAGAATCTGGTAGACGAAACTGATGAAGAAATATTTGAACAAGGTGCACAAGATAAATGCATTCACTTGCTCTAGCTTTTCTATACACTGCATACAGATATAATTTGCAGTTGTTTACTGCATTTTTCAGACCAACACTAAAAATCTTGGTCTTCAATACATTAAGTCAGGGGTAGGCAACCTTGGCTCTTTTATGACTCGTGGACTTCAACTCCCAGAATTACTGAGCCAGCCATGCTGGCTCAGTAATTCTGGGAGTTGAAGTCCACGAGTCATAAAAGAGCCAAGGTTGCCTACCCCTGCATTAAGTTATAGATGCATATTGCTCACTGTACTATATAATTTAACTAATTTTCACAGCAAATTATTTATGTTCTCTACCAATAGCACCATCATTTGCATACAAAAGTGCGAGTACATTCATATCCTCAGCCTCCACACGTGCTTTGCATATTTATCTCTCAATAAAGAACTACTGGGCATCACATATCTTTTTCCTAATCCAAGTATAATGCTGAACACTTTGCTAAGTATTTCAGTACAAGTTTTGGTTACTGTCATTAGGTAAAAAATGCCTGGAAATAAGTCATGTTGTAAAGATTACTATATTTGAGATTCAGTTTGCACCAGCTGCCACCTCAATGCTTGAAAAGTTGAACTTGCGGATTTTGACCCGTGATTCTCAGTTCTGGCTATGGGTTATTATTGCAATACACTTGACTTCTAATAAAACTATATCTTTCTCAACAATTGGAGCCAAGGATTGTTTCTATTTAGAGGTTTAAGTCGTAGCAGGTCTGACAATAGAGTAGTTAATAGCCAACTTTTCACCCATAGATACTGTTTGTGTTTCATCACTTTTATAGCCTCAAACCCCAAACCTCCCTTTCCTCTCTGCCTGAATTACTGCAGGATAGCTTTTCAGATCATCAAATGTATTTCTACTTTGACAACAGAAAGAACATTCCAACTACAAATCTGGAAGCTAGTGGTAAAATACCTCAAAACATTTTAGCAAAAAATACTTTACAACAATGTTAAGACTTTTTTTTTTCTTAAAGCAATTGAAGCTATGACATCGTCTGCAATTATTAGTTCTCGTTTTATTACGCGTGTTTGAAAAAGCACAAGGTTTACATTTTACTTACTCTCACCAGTCGAACCGTCTTCAAGGCATGTTTCCCTCTCAAATAAGCTTTTTCCAGCTGCTCTCTCTTTTCTCTTTCTTTGTCGTTTTGCAGCTCTTCCTTTCGCTTGGCTTCCTCTTTGGCGAGCAACCGAGCATCTGGCTGACAACCAACCAGCAACTAGTTAGCAACCAAGTTCTGTCGTGCCTCAAAGAAAATCATAATTAAAAATTCTATGGCTAAAATGTATCAAGCCAAAACAAACTTGGGACCAACCTCAATACCCAAGAGATGTGCTTGTATAACCACCATGAATCTCTCAGCTTTAAATCAATAGAGTGTCAAAATTCTAAGATGGCGGGGGATGGGGGATAACTACGCCCCCTCTCCCCATACCTAGCATGTGAACCAATGATACGGTCCCAAAGAACAGCTATTATTTGCCATACTGGAGGAATGCACTTCCTGGAAAAAGCATGGTAACATATTCTCCCAATATATTCGGACCTCAAAAGGTTCCCATACAGTCTGGAATCATGCATGGCATCTATACTGCTCTGCTCTAGAGGTAGAGGTTCTTAAAATTTTTGCCACAGCATCTCCCTTTAGTGTAATCTTAATGTATTTATCTTCCCCAAAACTCTAAAATGAACACAAATAAACAATGAAAACAACTCAGTGAAACTTTGGGAAAGTGGATTTATTATTAATAATATACAACTAAAGAATTTCAAAACTCCACCAGGACTCCCCAAGGGAGGTACACCTAAGTTTGGGAAACCTTGTTCTAGAGCACGGGTGTCAAACTCGCGACGTCACGTGACGTGCCGCGACTTTTTCCCCATTGCCATTGGGCACGGTTTGGGCGAGACGCATCTGGCCAGCGGGCCAGCAGTTTGACACCCCTGTTCTAGCGAATTATATAAACATGCAACAAGACAAGTGAAAAAAGATATACACACACGAGCAGCCTTTAAAAGGGACCGTTCCCAAAGACATGAGGAACGAAAAGGGAAATTTGGGTGAAATTGTCTATTCTTCATCTATTCTATTGTCGGCCTTACTAGTTCTACTACTTCTATGTCCGTATTCACTCTGTGTAGTACCTTTTTCAATTGTACCAAATTAGTATTGCTAAGTTAGTTCACCAGTTGAGAATTTTTAGAAGCATACATTAAGGGGGGAAAAAAACAGTCCTCACTTGTTTTGATAATGATGAAAAGTTTTCATTTTTATTTTGACATTTTATTAATGACATGCCTACCAGAAACAGCAGCTGTAATTTTGGAAACAGGTTTCCTATTTTCAGCCTTACAAAAGCGAAAATTTATTTTTGTAGGCTTTGTGCAAACCTTTACTTTCTGTAGTTACAGCACAAACTCATGAGGTCACATTTTTCTAGACTTCTTCCATCTTGCTATAACTGAGACAGAAGGAAACGGGCCCCCATTAATACACTGAGAAGCTACCTTGATAACTTCACCTGAGGTTTTTCTTTCCTCACAGTGTGATCCATCACTGTACCTTTAGGGCACAACAGAAGGATAAAAGGTCTGCCACTCCATTAATGCAACTGAGATAAAAGCGATTATAGGAAGATCTTTCCTTTTTTAACTATTTCAGCTAGTCATTTCAAAAAGTTTTGGGGCATTATCAGAAAATGCTTTCATTTCAACTGGTAAACAGATGTTTATAACTCTATGAATTGTTAACTTACAAACAATTAATTTTCCTTGTTTATCTCCCCTACTCCAAACTATAAACCTGGAAACAGAGACATTTTATTGATATGTTCTATCCTGAGAATCTTTGTGGCTGAAAAGCACGGTATAAACGTGTTCAATTAATAGATAAAATACATAACGGTTACTGTGCAGAATATACCACATGCAACCTGAAAATCACCTGTTCTGTGCTCATTTCTCTGTCCACATATGGGTCAAATATATGGTGCCGACTAATCGAAAAATTATCAACATCACTAATTTTCACTGCAGGTATAGTCTTCAATTCAATATTCTGAAAAGTTGAAATAATGCATTGCTTTTACAAGAGTGAATTTTTGAGATTACAAGACATAAAACAAACATTACATGGCTATCTCTTGTATCCTGCCAGAGATAAACTATCACAAGTTATCAACAAAAATAACAATAAAGAATGGCACAAGTTGCAAATACATAATTAATGATCATAATAAAACAGCTTTAGGAAGATAGCCTACCTAAGAAGAACCCTACATTTTCAGTATATTCCAATCTGTAATATGCTGCAAATTAATGCATGACAATAATGTCATACTTTTTATGGACTGAAAACCAAACATAATTAGATGGTGCAATAAATAATAAATATGTAGTGTTCAGATACTAGCTTAGGGGTCCTTGTAGCAGTAGCCATTAATATCCTCACCCCCACTCCCACTTCAGTGAAGGATGACAAATAACAACTAGGCTAGAGAATTTCCAGCTGCGATTAAATTTACTTATGCATCTTTCATCTTGTAGCTCATACTTTTAATATTAAACAACATCAAAATGTTCTAAACATTTATCAGAAAAAGAGATTAATTGCAATATATAATATTCTGAAGCAGCAAAACAGTGTACAAAAAAAAAAAAAATCCTAGCCAGAAGCTCTCGCTTTGATCTAAATTAAACATGCTTAAACCTCCCTGAAATTAAGGAAGTTGTAACAATTAACTTATTCAATCAATTTCAATGCATTTAAGAACTAATTATCTCTGATTAGGACCACTGAATACAAAGGAGGCAATGCCGATTCTCTCAGTAGCATGAGTCTGAACAATTACATGTGTATGTTTCAGTAATACAGGTAGTCCTCGACTTACAACAGTTCATTTAGTGAGATTCAAAGTTACAACGGCACTGAGAAGACTTATGACCATTTTTCACACTTGTGACCGTTGCAGCATCCCCGTGGTCACATGATTTACATTTGGATGCTTGACAACTGACTCACATTTATGCTCACTGCAGTGTCCCAGGGTCATGTGATTCCCTGTTTTGCAACCTTCTGACAAGCAAAGTTAATGGGGAAGCCAGATTCGCTTAGCAACCATGTTACTAACAACTGCAGTGATTCACTTAACAAATGTGGCGAGAAAAGATGTAAAATGGGGCAAAACTCACTTAACAATTTTCTCACTTAGCGACATAAATTTTGAGCTCAGTTGTGGTTGTAAGGTGAGGACTACCTGTACATATGCCAAAAAAAAAGAGTTATAGGAAACATTTTGCATAAAACATTCAATGAATTATGGCACAGGAAAAAATGTTGAAGCACATAAGATCTTTTCATAAAGCATTCAAAATTTCCTCAGCATGTGCCATCATGTATATTTGAGGTACCGTGTTTCCCCAAAAATAAGACCGTCTTATTTATTTTTTGCCTCCAAGAGGCACCAGGTCTTGTTTTCGGATGGGGGGGGGGTCTTTTCCACTCACCTCCGGCACTGACAGCCCCGCTCAGGCGGCCCCCTTCTTCTGTGGCCGAACGAGCAGCTTCATTCTACAGCTGAGAATGGAGCTCGGGCCTGCACTTCGCAGTCAGAGGCCTTTCCGGAAGGCCTCTGCAGCCGATAACCGAGCAATGCATTGAATCCATAGCTCGGTTCTCGGCTGCAGAGGCCTTCCGGAAAGGGCTCTGACTGCGAAATGCAGGCCTGGCTGAAGAAAATGCTGCAGAAGTGGGCTGGCAAGGAGAGCCCCGACTGCCAGGTAAATGGGTACGGGGCGCATGGGGCAACTACTCACACCCCCATCTCCACCTTAGCTTGATTTTTTAGGTGTGTGCCTAGCCCCAAAACTAGGGCTTATTTTTGGGGGTAGGGTTTATATTAGGTCCACTCCCAAAAATCAAGCTAGGGCTTATTTTCGGGGTAGGTTTTACTTTCAGGGTAACACGGGTATGTACTAATTAATCTGAACGGACAAAACTGATTTTGACAACTTTGGCTTCATTACCAGCTAAAAGAATCACTCGACGCTCATGCTGCCAATCCCTTACAGTCAACCAACTGGTATTAAGTGTTATGCTTAGACCTATTATAAATTCTTATATCAGCCATTATCCACAAGATCACATTTTAAAGAGTGCTGGAATTTCAGCAGTTTGTAAATTATTTGGAAAGAATACTCACTTCAAAAGGGTGGGGGGGAGGAGGAGGCAGGCTCGCAACTCTAGCCGCTCTTTCTCTTTCTACCTCAAATGCATGCTTTCGTGCATTGGCTCGCCTAGTTTAGACAACAGGTAGCAAGAAATAGAACAGGTTAACCGACCCTCCGCTCTCTTCCAAGGTTTCTAAGCTACAAATGTCACAAATGGGAGAGATAAATGTTTGCTGTCTTTGCTTCTGGACCGGGTCACACTACCTTGGCTAGAACTTCTGCAGGCAGGTTGTTCCACTGATTGACAGTTAGAACAATTAATCAGTGGAAGAACCTGCCTCCAGAAGTTGTGAATGCGCCAACACTGGAAGTTTTTAAGAAGAGACTGGACAGCCATTTTGTCTGAAATGGTATAGATCAGTGATGGTGAACCTTTTAGAGACCAAGTGCCCCAAAACCGCCCCCTGCCCCGCCTCCCATCCTGTCTGCTCCGCCCCTGCCCGCCGGGCCACGCACCGCCTCCATGGCCCGCCGCAGATCGCCCAGGCAGCCCTGCAGCGCCATGGCAGCCACGCCCTCCGCCCACACCCCGCAGCATCATCTGCACGCTATGGGGCGCGAGGGCAGAGTCTTGTCCCTACTGCCTGGCTATGTCCTTGGCTCCGTACAGGCCACGCCCGGGGGCGACTCTCCTCCGGGGGGCTGCTGGTGAGGAGGGGGCCATGGGGGGAGGCGGGGCTAGGGCAACGGCGCGCATGCCCACAGAGAGGGCTCCGAGTGCTGCCTCCCCACCACTGGTATAGATTCTCCTGCTTGAGCAGGGGGCTGGACTAGACGACCTCCAAGGTCCCTTCCAGCTCTATCCTATTCTAAATGTTCCAGAACTGATCAGTAATCTTGACTTGCGTGCTTGAGGAGCAGATAACAACTGTGGTTAGGAGGCCTTCAGACAATTACATCCTGGGCATCACTTACAGTCTTACCTGAAGAACCAAGAAGTCCTACTTGCAATCAACTCAAAGCGTAGGCACCTTTCATTTGGACTACCTCAATCCATTCTCTATGGGGCTTCTCTTGACGACCACCTGGAAATGATCCAGTTCAGAATGCAGCAGCTCGTGATAATTACCACTAGGAATTCTCATGTAACACTCTCCCCATTCAGAGCTATGGTCATTACTTGGTTACTTTTTGGGTATCAGTTCAAGGTGGTTATCTTATGGGTTCTCACCTATACAGCCCTACATCAATAGGCACCAGGTATCTTTGGAGCCGCCAATTCTTAGTGGTTTCTGCCTGTCCAGTAAGACAATATTTTTTTTCAGGGTCTTTCCTCAAGAGAGAGTGCCATGTGAAGTGAGCTAGAAACCTTCTCATTCAGAGCCCTCCTTCTTTGGAATAATATCTTTACTAGGATTACATAGAACAGGGATCCCCCAACCTCTTTGGCACCAAGGGCCAATTTCAAGGAAGACAATTTCATCTTTTCACAGATGGGGGGGCGGGGGGAGGAACACACAACCTAGATCCCGCGAATGCGCAGTTTTGCTCACCAGGCGCTCACCTCCAGCTGTGCGGCCCAATTCCTAACAGTCACGGACCTGTACCGGTCCACAGCCTGGGGACCCAATATAGAACACAGGCTCAAAGGGCTGGAAGGGTCCTCAAAGGTCTTTTAGTCCATTAGCCCCCAACCTTTTGGGCACCAGGGACCAGTTCCGTGGAGGGCAGTTTTTCCATGGACCGGGGGGGGGGGGCATGGTTTTGAGTGCTGCCTGGATCCCATATGTGCGTGGATGGGGCTTCGTTCACCTATGTGGCCTGGTTCCTGGCGGGCTGCAGAACCACTGCTGGTCCACAGACCAGGATGGGGGACCTATGTTCTAGTTCAACCCCCCCACTCAAGGCAGACCTTATACCATCCCAGTCAAATTGTTGTCCAGTCTGTTTTTGAAAACCTCCCGTGATGAAGCATCCACAACTCTTGAGAGGCAAGCAATTCCACCGATTAATTGTTCCGTCATAAAATTTCTCCTTACTTCTAGGTTGGATCTCTCCTTAACAAGCTTCCACTATTTACTTCTTGTCTTGCGTTCTGGTACTTTGGAGACTAAGTGAATCCTCTGTGACAGCTCCTCAAGTACTGGAAGGCAGTTATCACGTCCCCCTTAATCCTTCCCTTTGATAGACTCAACATACCTAGCTCCCTCAACCGTTATGATTTAGCCTCCAGATCCCTTATCCCACGGATGTCAAACTTGCCACGTCACGTGATGTGTCGTGACATATTGCGACTCTTTTTACATTGCTGGCAATGGGGTAGGCGCGGCTTTGGTATGATGAAACCGGCCCGCGGGCCAGCAGTTTTGACACCCCTGCCTTATCCTCTTTGTTGCTCTTCTCTGCACGCTTTCTAGGGTTTCAGCAGTTTTTTGTATTGTGGTGACTAGAACTGTGGTCAGTCTTCTAAATGTGGCCTCACTAGAGCGGTATAAAGCAGTACTATCGCTTTCTCGTGATCCTGATGCTATCCCTGTTGATGCAGCCCATCGCTGGCTTTTTTGGCAGCTGCAGCACATTGCTGGCTCATGCTCAAGTGGTGGTCCACCAGGACACTTGGATCTCTCTCACAGTTACTTCTGTTCAGCCAGGTACCATCTATTCTGTACCTATGCTTTGGTTTCTCTTACCTAAGTGTAGGATCTTACTTTTGTCACAACTGAACTGCATCTTGTTGGACAGGGCCCAAAGCTCAACTCTGTCAAAATCCTTCTGAATCTTGAGTCTGTCTTCCAAAGTGTTAGCAATTCCCTCCAGCTTGGTGTCATCTGCAATTGATGAGTTCTATTCCCCTCATCTACATCAGGGCTTTTCAACCTGTGGTACGCGTACCACTTGTGGTACATTAACAAGTGGCAGGTGGTACGCAGCCCTGCCTAGCCAAGTGTAGTGGGGAAGGGAAAGAGCCAGCACAGGCAAAGACTTACAGTGAGAGAGTCCTCTGGAGCTGCAGATTTTACTTATAAATGGAGCCATTTGGGGAGGCTGCCTTAGCTGGCAGCCAGGACTTACATTTTTTTTTCTTCCTTAAGTGCCAGCTGGGCTCCTTACTTTCCTTTCTAGCCAGTAGCTAATTCTTAAAGGGGAAGCGCCTTTTTAAGCTAGTTCACTCAGCAGCTTGTCTTTTCTGTCTCTGGAGGCCTTTCCTTGTTTGATCAATATACGGAAGAGGGAAAATATGGGGGGGGGGTTCAAATTCTTCCTTCAGAAGGAGATGGGAATGAGAAAAAGGGAGGCAGGGAAGGAAGTCCCGCCTTAGCAGTTGGCCACCAGCAGCTCTGCCATTGACTTTGCTTGTCAAAAGATTGCAGAAGGGGATCACATGACCATCATAAATATGAATCAGTTGCCAAGCATCCAAATATAAATCACATGACCCTGTTGCTGCAATGGTCATAAGTGTGAAAAATGGTCATAAGTCATTTCAGTGCAATTGCAACTTTGAACAGGGTTTTTTTTTTTTTTTGGTCATCAAGTTTTTGACACCTTGCTAGATGGTACTCGAATATTGCCATATCCTAAAAGTGGTACAATCGGTAAAAAGGTTGAAAAGCCCTGATCTACATCATTTATGAAGATGTTGAAGAGTACTGGGCTCAAGACTGAATACTGAGGCACTGCATGCTTCTCTCCCTGTTGATATAGTTCCACTAAGGATTACACTCCTCCCTGTTTATACCCTGAAAAATCATTAAGCCTTGATTGTTCCAAAGGGCTTTGGATATCGAACTGCTGTGAAGAGGGAGGCCCCTTTGTATGGTCTGTTTCTGATGTCTGAATACACCTTTAGGTACTAAACGTCGCAATTTATTTACTTGTTTATTTCTTTGCTGTTTTGTTGTAGGTTTTATGAACCACTCAAAATCTATGTATATTAATTAGAGCAGCATACAAATCCAAGTCAGCGAATCGGTTAGTCAATAAATAAATAAATAAAATAAAATAAAAACTGTGGAGGTAGTCCCCAATTCTGGCAATTTTTCCTAATAGCCCAGTTTATAATTTTCAGCTTTTGCAAGTGACTAGAGGGGAGGGCAAAATCAACATGCTCAGTTGGACAGCCACATTAATGCTGAATTCAAACTTAAATACATACACGAGGAAGAATCTTTTAATATTACCTGGTTTGTTCTCTCAGGAATTTCTCCTTCTGACTTTTCTGTTTTTTCAGTGCTTCCTTATACCGCTTTTTTGCTGTTTCTTTCCTTTCTTCTGCTTGCTTTGCCAGTGCCTCCAAATCAGGCTCCTTTGAAATGACAAACAGGCAGACAGGGGTAGCATGTTAGGCATTACATTAATTTAAATAGGAAAAATAATGTTAATAATTGCTTTTTAAAAAGTAGCTTATATGTTTTCTCTCTCTACAAAAGCATTCAAAGCAGCCATTTTCAACTTGGCGAGCTTTTGCTCGTCTGGGAACTACAAATTCCAGAACCAGGTTTGCTTGACTCTGGAGATGTCTATGGAGATTCTCAGTCATCCAGGTCATGGTTGTCCATCTATGTTAAAATGGAACCGCCCTCTCTCAACAGAGGGGGAGGGATATGACATCACCTATCTCCTGTTTACAACACAATCCTTTCAGCAGTTCCAAGAAGGTTCCACACCATTTTGCATTATTCAGGTGACCCTGAGGGCAAAGATAAATCTCCAAATGGCCTCAACAACTCTCAGAGAGAGGCTAACAACTAGAGAACTGCAAGGAATATAAATCCTTCATTTTCCACCATTCAATCAGAACTGAAGAAGCTTCTTGGATGAGAAGTGAAACATCTTCAAGGAAAAACAAAGAAAGTCCTAGTTGCCTTTTAAAAAAGCACCTTTGGGGTTGACTCTGGACAGTATATAGCAGAAACCCTCCACCACTTCTTCTATGATGTCCCTTTAAAGAGAATATTTTGCCTGGAAAAGGTAAGCTTCCCCCCCCCCCCCAAACCTATCTTTACAAATTTGAGTGCTCCATCTCATTTGCTTATCTTTTCTTCTTAAGAGAATACCTATATATGAAATGCATACATTACAGTGAATGTACCCTTTAATATAACATATAAAGTGTACAAAACTGTACAATTGAAAAACAAACTGAAATCGTTTAGGGGGAAATAATAAAAATGTATAATAATTCCACAGTTAAAGGTGGAAAAAATTCTCAAATGAATTATCTTGGCCTGTTTTTCTACATGTCAAAAACCTAGCATTTTGACAGGCATGTGTAGATTTTTTATATCCACTGCATGCATCTGCAATTATCTCTAACTCGTGAGTAATGCAAACACTTTATAAAGGAACTGATTCACCTCTTCATACATTGCTTCCCTTTAAACTTCTCATCTTTTTCTGAGAATGTAGCAAACTCCAAATAATCAAAACTTTCACCATCTTCCTCTTTCCCCTTTCACTTTTCTTTCCTCTTTTCACATTCTTCTCAAAATACTATCTACTATCTTTCTACCAACATTTGCACATCTTAAATATTCCCCATTCATTTTCTCATTTTAATAAAAAAAATCTTAACAATGCAGACAATTTCATTTACTTGTTTTAATTCGGCATATTTATAAGTAACATAGAATATTTACTTCATTTTTCCTGTCAAATACAAGTACCTTGGTCATTGGTGCCATTTGGGCCTAATTTGCAGGTCCATACCCCTCATCACATCATGCAATCTAACATTTGCTGCAAATCATTTGACTTCTGAACAAACACCACACCGTGGTCAGCATACAAAATTATATGCACATTCAAATTCTCACCGTAAGCATTCCTTAGGCCAGTGGTGGCGAACCTATGGCACGGATGCCAGAGGCGGCACTCAGAGCCCTCTCTGTGGGCACACGCACCATCGCCCCAGTCTTAGGCCTTCAGCTGGGTTTTATAAAACCTTTTCGCTTTAGGCCTCCGCCGCCGTGTGCAAAAAAAAAAAAAAAAGGTTCAATCAGTCAATTTCAACTTCTCGCGGGAAAAAAAAAGATCTTGCAAAGTTGGAATTGATTGATTGAACTTTTTAGTCCCACCCTGTCTGCCGTTACCACCGCAGCCACGCCCACCCAATTGGCCACACCCAGCCAATGGGCCACACCTACCCGGCACTCGACGATGCATAAGTGGATTTTGGGTTGCATTTTGGGCACTCAGTCTCTAAAAGGTTCGCCATCACTGCCTTAGGCATTTATCCATAAATACATTAATAAAACCAAGAGGACATCACACCTCATTGTCCTATTCGTTGCTCAATATTGAACATTTGCTAAGCCTTCCATTTAGTTTCATACATGCTTCACTTTGCCATATGCTATCCTTATTCCATGTAGTCACCAATTTCAACTCTATTCTTGCACAAAACATTTGCAATTCAAGCTTAGTCAGTACAACATATGCTTTCTCTAAATCAGCAACTGTTCCATTAAGTTTTGTTTCTTGCCTTAAGGCAGTCCTTGAGTTATAATGACAATTAGAACTGGGACTGCTGTTGCTGAGCAATGTGGTTGTAAACCGTGATGTCACATCGCTGCATCACTTAGCAAAAGGAATTCAGACAGCTCTGGTTGTTGCTGTAATTCCAAGATACGCAGGTCGCTAAAGAGGAAGCAGAGGGAGTCCCAGGTAAAGAGGGCAGAGGTGCCACAGGGAAGTAGGAGAGACCCAGCAAGATTTCGTTGGGATGCTGAGGTGCAGCAGGAGCTCAGGGAGGATCAGGAAAAAAGGCGCAGTGTGTGTGGAAGCACAAGGATATATCCAGAAAAGGAAGGTGTGTGCATGTGTACGAACATGGGCAGACAGGGGGGGTGGTTGCTGTGAGAGAGGAGGAGACTGCCATGCATGCAAAAGAAAAAAGGTGGGGGGGAGGGAGAGACTTTTCCAAGTGACTTGTGACCTTCCCTGCCAGCTTTCCCGTGGACTTGGCATGTGGGAAGCTGGCCGAGGTTAGCAACAGCAACCAATCGTACACGTGAGCCAAGCATCAAATTCTGTTCATGTGGCTGCTGAGATATGGAACTGGTCGTACGTCCTTTTACTCAGAGCCATCGCAACTTCACTGAACAAATGGTCATAACTTGAGGACTATCTCTACATTTCCTCAATACAAAGAGAAAACGTCTTTGACATCTTACTAGTGAAATAAATGTGTACATCAGTTATTTCTCAACCATGGCAACTTTAAGACGGTGTGCACTTCAGCTCCCAGAATTCCCTAGCCAGCCATGCTGGCTGGGGAATTCTGGGAGTTGAAGTCCACGCGTCTTAAAAGTTGTCAAGGTTGAAAAATACTGGTTCACACCAACTTTTCGATACAAATTTGTACAAACCATAGAGTTAGTGAAACATACAGTATCTGCAGGAAGCTTTGGAAGTGACATGATCATTTACCTACATTTTCCTTTGCCTCTTTATGCCCTTCTCCTATGGCTCTTAAACTTGACAGGTATAGATTTTCCAGAGCTTTAATCTTCTCATCCTGTGTTTTCTGCCATTCTGCCGCCAGTTCTTCGGCCAACTGCTTCAGGTGTTCATCTCTTCGCTGCTTCACATCTTGCCTTATCTGCAAAGCAATATTTCGCTCCTGTTCCCTGACCTGGGGGGGGGAGGGGGGAGGAAGAAGGAGAAACATTGTTGGTCAATAATTCCATAGAAGGCTTTACCATGCAGCCCAGTTGCTATATCCCGATGTCATGGTTCCGACAGATGAAACTCTTCAAAGAACTTCGAGGCATTGTTTACCTTAAAGAATCTTTATGGGAGTAGCATAGCTTCGGCACTAACATAGTTGAAGCCAAAAACTGGATTCCCCTTCCCTGAGTACATAGTATCAAAGCACAATTCCCTCCTTCAATTAACAGTCATAAATCACATTCTCCAATTAGTTTGAAATGCAGACTTTCCCTCCTGTTCTGCTACCGCCAATTCTTATCATCTCTTATTTCAAGCTCTGAATTCACACACTAGTACAATATTGTTGTTTAACTAACTCCCACCACATTCCGCCTACTCCCTCAGCATCATCTAATTCTAAGAGTAAAGCATAAGAAAGAAAAAGGCTGCATCTCCATATGTTGTCAAAGCAAGAACATCCAATGTTAGCAGCGTTGACACCCGATTTCCAGTTATTGTTTTATTTCAATTGACTGTGTACAGTCTGCTTACATGATGAAACACCTATTTATCATAATATTTATCTGGCTGATTCAATCTAGCAGGGTTGGAGCATGTTGGCCTCATTCGGTTAAACACCAACATTAACTAGGACCAATAAGCATGTTTTATCTGTAGCAGCACCTGCATGCACAGGGCAGGTGTTTTGAAGTGCCTGGAAGGTGAGCTCTGTCTCTTTTTCATTCCTATTTAATTTTTATCATCTTTTACTCCTTATTCTTGTCTAGAATGGTATCTCAGTACTCGTTAATTGGTCCTGGGAGGTGCGACAAATATTAAAAACGATGAGTACCAAACAAACCACGTAGTTTACCACGTGACCTTTTGTTTCAGCAGGGAAGGACTTTCTATCTGTTCCATTTTTTATGTCTGCGACCTTCCCAGCATGGCCGACTTCCCGTCTGCCCTCTGCAGCCATCCCCTGCTTCCTTTTGCAGCGTCCTTCCCGACATTGCCAATTTCCTGTCCATTCTCCATCGCTATCCCCCACTTCCTATTGCAGTGTGTCAAGTACCAACCAAACAATGAGTATCAGGGCAACATTTTCGCATCAAAATGCATAGATACCAAATTAAAATGAGTTTTGAAGCAATCGAGTACTGAGATACCACTATGTTCTTCTATTTCTTTTTCACTGTTTTAAAATTTTTTTAACTTGTGAACCACAAAAGTGTTGATTCAGGCAGTATATAAATTAAATAAATAACTGGGCTATGTCATCCATTTATTTTGGTGAAAAGTAATTCCCTGCTTTCTAATCCTAACTTCATGCCTCAGTTGGATTTGCCAATTTAACCCTGTGCAGAGATCTTAGCAATAAAGAAATTAGTGTCATATATTCCCTTCCCAGAGCTGGAAGTTTGTCTACTTGGTTGGCATGGAAACAGTGAACAGAAAATCCCATCCTTCCTCCTAAATCTGGAGCCAGGAAGAGGTTAAAGATCACTGGAAAATGTAAAGGATTATTCCCAGACACCTCTGCAGCTCTAGGGCAGTATAGATCTTGCCCCACTCCACAGAATGCACTGTTGCCATATACTTACTTAACAGCTGAATATAGTTTCTGCTTTTTTAATTGCTCAAAGATAAATGACTCCTCCCAATGCAAACACACCTGTTGTAGCCTTAATTTTCTTCTTCTTTCGTGTTCTTCTTTCAACAGCTGAGCTTCTTCGTTAGGACTCAGTCTAAGTCTTCCTGCCACTTTTCTTCTCATTGTTGGTTACAATTACTATTCAATGCTGCATTTACAAAGACAAGGGAAACATGCTTAGCCTCAATATATCTCAGTCAAAAAGTTAATACGGTAGTATTATATACAGTATATGTACAGTATATTTATATTATATTGTGTATATATACAGTATAATAAGGGGAGAAAGGTTATTTTAAAGGTATACAGAATGATTATGCAAGTTACTAGGAGCCAAATATGGGAAAGAGAATGAGTACTTAGTATTACACATCTTGACAGCAGCGAGAATAGCTTTTGCCCAACATTGGAAAAATGAAAATATACCATCTGAAGAGATCATAATTAGGAAAATTCTAGATTGTGCAGAAATGGATAGATTAACTTTAGAGATCAAGGAGAAAGAAGACTCAGTCTATTTTAAAACATGGGAAAATTTTTTACCAATGGTTAGCAAAACGAACTAGCGAGAAATGACTGTGATATTTAATAAGATGAATGACATGTATTAATTAATTGATATTTTTTATGATTACTGTTTTTCTTATTTACTATAGCTATTTAATATTACATTAATCACTGTTTATGAAACATATGTACCCGGACAATAGACTGTTTGCCAAAGCTTGGAAACGTAAATGGGGGTAACCCCATTGTTATACCTATCCCTACCCCAACCCTAACCCTACCCTGATTCTTACCCTTAATCCCAACACCCATACTGGCCCCACTTCTTAACCTTTAAAAAAAACCTCAATAAAATATTTAAAAAAAAAAGAATGATTATGCAAGTTTTAAAAAAATCTACTGGCTTTGTAGCTTTTCTCTTAGAGTTCATTTCATGGATCACAGAGGTTGTTTTGTTTCTCATCAACAACCTTTCAACCACTTCAGTGCTGTATATATGGACATCTGTATCCAAGGAAAAATACACTGAAAACATAGTAGTCCATTTCCTTCGTTACAAAAGGTAATCTGAGAGAGAGGCAAGAAGGCTTCTGACCTTTCATACAAAATGCTTTTAAAGTTATTCAATATGCATTAACGGTGAAAATATAAGGAATGATGAGTACTGAATTGGATAAGTGTATTTCTATTCTGTTTTCAGCCATACTCTCATGTTTTCAAATTTCTCAGTTCAAGCAAAAGGCATAGAAATGCTGTTCTGAAAAACAAAGAGTTTTGAGGGTGGAAAATATACACAATTTAAAAGCATCTCAAGGACATGTGTATTTTAAAGAATATGTTGCCCACAGCTTCAGCGCACTGCTGCAGATACTCTTGTGGACAAATGGGCACAAGATAATTAAATACGTATTTTAAAAGAAAAAGTGCTGAAACAACAGCTTCAAAAGAAAAGAGCTGCTGAAGAGGGCACTAATGGATATAATTTCAAAAAACCTTTAGTCAATAAACTTCTCAAGATCTTTTTAAATTAATCCTTGAGGCTTTCAGAGCACTCCAACAAGATTGTCTTAGCAGCTTAGCAGATAATATTCCTTGATATTACAAATACAGTTGAATCTTTGGATCTTTCCGAAGCATTATTTTCTACTATTTCGATTATCTATTATTTCGTAATGCAATACTTCCATATAGTTAAGAGAAGTGTAAGTTCCCTTTCAGAGAAAACAGCATATTTATTACATTAGGTAATTATCCCCAAAAAATCCCCACAAAAGCAAAAACAAGTAGTCCTCAGGTTACAATGGCAGTTGGAATGGGATTGTTGTAACTAAGCAATGCAGTTGTAAAATGTGATATCATGGGACTGTATCACTTAGCAATAATTCCTATTGCTGTTATAACCCTAAGACATCTGGTTAAACAGAAGGTGGTGGGAATCCCATTTAAGGAGCATGGGGGTGCCATAGAAGAATGGGGAGAGGAGGCCTGGTGTGAGTTAAGGGAGGTCTGGGAGAGGGTTTGGGATGCCTGTGTGAGCACTGGAAGGCCTGTGTGTGTGATCCAGGGTTATTACAGGGGAACTTACCAGATCAACTGATAACTTTTCCTACTGGCCTCCCCACTGCCTTTTCTTGTGAAAAGCCAGCAGGGAGATCAAAAATAGAAATCATGTGACCACAGGACACTGCAGGGGTGCTGTAACAGCCAGAACTTTGAGGACTGGTTGTAAGTACCACTTGTTCAGCACCATTACACTTTAGAATGGTCACCAAACAAGTGGTCAGTAAATGAGGACTGCCTGTAAGGCTAATTCAAAACTCTGCACTTCTACAGCAATGCAAATTAATTGAGAAACATCCAGCACTGCAACCTACTATGGAAAGAAAGGCTTGTGGCATCTTGAAGGCTAAGAAACGATATAAACGTTTATGGATTCCAAATTCCTATACCAGAAAGAGACATTAATGAATCCATTGATTTTATAAGATGCATACACATATCTTAAGTGGGATCAGATATAAATGAAATACAAGTAGTAATTATCACTTTACTAACAGCCAGTTTATCTGTAATAACAATTTCACTAATAAAATGCACGCCCGCGCACACACAAAGTTTATGCAGAATACATTAACGTTTACGTGTTATTTAAACATTAAAAAACTTGACTTTTTCATTTTATAAACAAATCTTCCCCTTGTAGAAACAGTGCCTCCCAGACAATCCAGGATATAGTTGCTCAGGAAGCATAGACACACCTGGCCCAAGCACACTATTTGTTAATTTTCTTAATAGCAAGTTATAGTGCCCTGTAAGGTTATCCAAGAACAGACTTGCATGGGTAAAGTACCAGTACTAGAAAAAAGCGGTTTCTAATTAAGTTAAGCAACATTACTCATTACAACTTTCTTGGATGGTCCTCTTGATTCTTTCTGCAATGCTTTATTATTACTGAAATAATCCAAGTTACAGGTATGCATATCAATGGAATAGCTACAGACCTTTTAACAACACTAATCCTATTGTCTTGCAAAAGCTAAACAGGGCTGGAATGGATACAATATCATAAGGAAATCCTAGTGCTGAAGACTAGATTTCCCAAGTCCTAAAACCATAATGCAAGACAGGAAAAAGAAGCCATTTCTATATTGTTTTATATTCTATATAGAATATTCTATATTCTATATTGTTACCCAGAAAATTGTAAGATATAGCCAGGAGCTGAGCTCAATTTCAGGGAGACACTCATTTTATTCTGTACAGATTCCTTCCTTTTTCTGCTTCCAATGCGCATTTAGCAAATGCTATTAGTACTATGCAGCAACCCAGATTTATAGCAGAAAAAGTGATATAGCACATCACATCTGATAGCAATTATTTTAAAAAGTTGCATCTTGATCTAAGGGGATGCTAAAGATGCAATGTGCGTACCAACATGTGTTCCAAATCACCTTTCCCAGATCAAATAAGGTTTGCTGCAGAATCCATCGATTATTCACCAATTCCAGACAAAACTACAAAGAGACTGAATTATATTGGCTGGGACATTGTCAGTTCAACAATTCTATTGTTTTTTGCTAATTCCATGAAGTGACCATGTCATGCATTTAGATTCTCTTATACAAGATGGTTAGCTTTAAAGATATTAATTTTTCTTTACTGCTGATAAAACAAAAGTGTATCCAGCTTACCATTTTGTATTAAAGAAAATCCCTTGCCCTTACCATCTTAAAAATGGCTGCATGCACAATTCAAGCTTCAATTAAATTATTAAATGTTGCATTTCTTGAGATTTATTAGCCTTAATAATGCCACAAATCTCAATTCTGCAACTGATTTAAAGGGACATTTCAAAAACAAAAAGTTACATCACAGGGCCAAATTCACGCAATACTATTTTATTAGATTTATATCTCGCTTTTCTTCCAAGAGCTCAAAGAAGGGTACACAATAAAAACCCTGTGAGGTAAATTGAACTGAGAAAAAATGAGTAGCCTTCAATCATCCAGGGAACTTCCATGGTTGATGGTATAATTGCACCTGGGTCTCCATGACAATACTCCAACATATTATCCACTTGACTACAGTGGCCATTATTGGCTAAATTTAGCAGACTTTCAATAAAACCTTGGTTTTCTTTTTTTACTTCGCTGTCATCGCACAACCCTTCTACACGCAGTTTACCGATTTTAGTTCCATTTCTTGGGGTCACCCACAAGCCAGGTCGCGGTAAACCGGTGCGAATCTCACAATATTATACAATAAGTATTCATTATTGCTTTTATTTACGTCCCCTTTAAGCTACCGCAAAGAGCTTAAGAGGGAACTCCTACACCCGCCTCCGACTTTTATCCCCACAACAACCCTGTGGTGTGGCCCACACTGAGAGAACGTGACTGCCCCAGGTTCATCGAAGAAGCATCGCCACTCAAAGAGAGCTCGCACACGGTCCCGGATTACAGAATAACAGAATTGAAGGGGACCTTGGAGGTCTTCTAGTCCAACCCCCTGCTCAAGCAGGAGACCCTGCACCATTTCAGACAAATGGTTGTCCAGTTTCTTCTTAAAAACCTCCAGTGTTGGAGCACCCACAACTTCTGGAGGCAAGTCGTTCCACTGACTAATTGTTCTAACCATTAATTCCCCGGTCCTCAACCCCATAAGGACGACAGACCCACGTACGCACCAAACCCCACACTCTTCCTTCACCCTCAGGGGCATCTCTTCAAACAGCTTCTGCTAAGCCGCTTCCGCTCGCGTCATATCCGCTCCAGCAACTGCCAGCTCAGAACGCGCGCCCTCCCGCCTCGCTAGCCTCTCGTCCAATTAGAAGCGGCGGGAACCGAGGGCGGGCTCTCGCGGAGAACGTCTTTCTGCGCAGGTGCGTCTGTTTAAAAAACGCCAGCAGGTTTTGTTTTCACGCCCTAACATCACGCGGCAGATTACGCACGCGCAGCGACATTCTCCTTGAGGTGCGCATGCGTTCAAAGACGCTCTCTGAATAACTCGGGAACTGAACAGGCGGAAGTGCGCATGTGTATCAGTTGGACGATGTTTCAGTCTAGGCGTGATTGTAAGAATTTGTTTTTAAAGAAGGTGAAGTTGTAAAATAAGGGGAGGTTTTTTCCGAAATTTTCTGCCCTAGGAGAGGGGATCTGTGGTGGGAGCAGAAGTTGAGGAGTTTTGAGAGTTGCCAGGTTAGAAAAGCTCGGTTAACGGGTGGTGGGTTAAGTCATGTCGAAAAGGGTGGCTCATATTGGTAGGATGGGCTGGTCCATATATTTTTAAACTTTAAACATCCTTTAAGAGATGCTGTCTGTTCATAAAAGGCTGCCGAGATCTGGCCAGATGCTGTGAGATCCCAGAGCAAGGTTGTCCAACTTTGACAACTAAGACTTGTGGACTTCAACTCCCAGAATTCCCCAGCCAGCATGGCTGGCTGGAGAATTCTGGGAGTTGAAGTCCACAAGTGTTAAAAGTTGCCCAGGTTGGACACCCCTGGATTAGAGCATCTATCTGGGACCCCTGAAGCTATTTAATGCATTACCTTGTCCTAGTTTCTAGGCCAGAGTTCCCCATCCTGGTATAGTTCCCATAATCCACAACAAGAATATGCTTAAATTTTCCCTCTTGTTGGTATGCCAGAGGGTAATACCTAAAAGGCAAAAATCATCTCTTAGTCAAACAATGTTAATTATTATTCTGCAAGAACTACTTCATGTACTGTTTCTGCCTGAAATTAGAAACTGGACGTCATGCTCTTCTGCATCAATGTGACAGCCACCTTCTTCTTAATAATGATATTTACGATAATATGATAATTCTTAATTATAATAATTTTGATATTGGATGAAATGCCTCTTGCGCCTTTATTATCTTTTCCATGTTAGCTGATTTTGGTCTTGTGACTTGAGGATTGTGCCATTCGTGCTTCTTTTTCTTCCCATGTTCTGTTTTTTGCAATGATACTGATATATTTCTAAATCTGCTGTGCCTTTGCCAATTTTTTCATGTCTATGGGGATTCTCAGTCATCCAGGTCATGGTTGTCCAAAAGCTGCTTTTTCAAGAGGCAACTGTACTTTCTTGTTTTTTCCTTGAAAACATTTTGCTTCTCATCCAAGAAGCTTCTTCAGTTCTGATTGAATGGTGGAGAACGGAAGGATTTATATTTCTTGCGGTCATCTGGTAGTTAGCACTCTCTCTGTAGAGTGCTTTTTATTATAAAATATAGCTTTTGATGGATTTATAATACGGTACAATTGGGTTTAGCTGCCTTAGAAACCTTCAGTTGAAAGGAATCTGTAAAAGAAGTTTCTTTGAATTGAGCTGAGCTTCTGGTGACTTCGTGGACAACTTCATGTTGTTTCTTGGGCAAGAAGATAAATTGATCTGCCTTTTGATTTTTATTTAAACTTCCCAATATAGTTTATAAACTTGGTATTTCCTGTTACCGGTAATATCTCATCAAGTATTGAACCAGGTGTACCCTGTTTATCTTTTTAAGATCAAGAGAGAGTTGGTTTGGTTCTGCCAATCAATAAAACAGTGGTAAAAATTCCACTACAGCAAACTTAGAAAATACATTATAAAAACAAAAACTGATTATTTCATGCAGAAACTGGAATTCTTTTCCATAATAGGTAGAACGTGGACCTATCTACAGCATTTGCAACCAGATTCGGAACAGTAATCAATGCATTCCTTCTAACAGGTAGGTACTTAAACAAAAAAAAATACCCTCTTCTACAGTAAACCAAAATTCATTGATCTGTGAGTAAATCATTGTACTTTATGAAAACTATTTTTAGTTAGACATGCTTAGGGTTTTATAGCCATCGTACATTCTTCTTCATGTCTGCATATAAAGTTCATTACATTCAGCAGGATCTATGAGCTGGTAAGGTTTGGTTTTATTTTTATTATATCTTTCTTATTTTTATTAATTCAGGGCGGTGTACATATCTAATACTCCGTCTTCCTATTTTCCACACAAAAACAATCCTGTGAGGTGAGTTGGACTGAGAGAGTAATTGGCCCAAAGTCACCCAATCAGTTTTCAGGCCTAAGGCAGGATTAGAACTAGTCTCCTGGTTTATAGCTTGATGCTTTCACCATTAGGCCAATCTGGCTTTCCAGTTTCTTTTATATTTGCATCCTTATTTTGAAATTATTCTAGAAGTAAATGGAAAAAATTGCCATTTTAAATGTGAGGTATAATGTGAGCTACAGAAATTTTAAATTAGTGCATTGTAAATGGTTCCCAACTGTCCTTTTGAGATATATTAGAATACTTATAACAGAATATAGATATATAGATATACCAATTAGAGAGCATCACTTTCCTAAATAATGTTCCCATTGATTTCAAATACAATAATATTTTAAATAGCTGAAAGGATGAGATTTGGTACCTTTTTTTGTCATTTGAGCTATTATATTAAAATGCTGGAAAAAGTTTCTAAACAATGAGTGGAGAGCAGTGCTCTGTGCCTTTTTAAACTGACCTTTGTTGCTTTTTGTTATTTAGCATATTTAATTTCGTATTGGTATATCTTTGCTCGAAAAAAATTCTTCTTTTGGTGTCATCCCAGCTGGCAACATTTTTGATTTAAATTCTTTGAAGTTGGAATCTCTTGAAGAAATGGAAGTTGGTTGGGTAGCTTTTATTCCCATGTGGCATTTGCGTAATTCAATAAATCACTTGGGAATCCCATTATTGCAGTGGACAAATTTAAATGCTTATAAATCTTGAGGTGACTTCAAAATACCTTTAGCATAACTGTCCACCAGGGAGATTATTTTAATGTCTTATTTATTATCATAAAATCTAAATCTAAAATTATTTAGAAAATAGGAGACTCTGAATTCCAGTCCTGCCTTAGGCAAGATAGCCAGCTTGCTGACTTTGGGCCAATCACTCTCTCTTGGCCCGGCCCACCTCACAAGGGTGTTGTGGGGAATATAGGAGAAAGAAGGAGTATTATTATGTATGTTCATCACCTTGAGTTATTTATCAAAATAATAAAGGTGGATAATTAAATAATAAATAAAAATCTCAATCACTATCTGCATTTATATAATTTACTTTTCCCTTTTTGATTCTATTTTTTTAAAAAAACATCTCATAAGTTTTCTTTACATTGAGAATAAATGCTAAATTCTCATTAGAAGGTTTCAGTCTTTTCTGGTGCTTAACATGCTTTTCATTCAGAGTCAGCCTTCCCATTTAAGTATACTGTGTGTACTACAACTACATCCCCCAGAATTCTCTGCTGTTCTTGAATCACAGTACTTAAAATATTGGGATTTGTTAACCCCAATACACAGTTTGGGAAAAAAAGTGTTTTGAATAGGGAGAGTATCGCAAGAACACCTCATCTGCCTGATTCCTGGGATATAAGTTTTTGTTTTCATATTTGTTTTAAGCTGAAATGCTCAGCGCATCGGGGAAATGTCTTTTTCTTTTTGCGCTAAATGAAAAGCTAAGGAAGTGTTTTACTGAGTTCTTAAATCATTACTTCATTTCTTTGGTCTTTAAACTCTTCATTTTCTTTCTAGATTTTCCTGGATCTGAAAATGAACAGACAGAAGGCCACGTATGATGAGCAGTCTGTAAATCTTGACCAGTTTGGCACAGATATCCTTGCTGAAATTGAAAAACTGTTTCAGAAGACCTTTTTGTACACCAAACCAGCCAACAATGAGTGGCAGTTGCCTGATCCCATCCAGGTGTTTAGCTCCAATCACAAAGCATTCAGTTCTCTTGAAGCTCTCAAGGATTCCTTGAACGAAGTCAAGAACAAACTTAGTGATAAGCAACTGGATGAGTGGCATCAGCACACCTCCCTCACCAACAAAGCAGGGAAAGTTATTGCCCACGTCAAGAAGTCGGTCCATGCTGAGTTGTGCACTCAGGCCTGGTGCAAATTCCACGAGGTCGTTGGCAGTTTTCCTCTTCTCCCGAGCGACGCGCTACAAAATGGCGAACTCAACTCAGTTCATCTATGTGAGGCCCCCGGCGCCTTTATAGCCAGCCTCAACCATTATCTGAAGTCTCACCGTATCCCTTGTGATTGGAACTGGGTCGCCACTACCTTGAATCCCTATCATGAAGCAAACGATACCCTTATGATGATTATGGATGACCGGCTTATTGCCAATACTTTGCCCTGGTGGTATTTTGGTCCAGAGAATACCGGAGATGTCACGAGTCTGAATCACCTCACGGGGTTGCAGCATTTCATAAGCAACATGGCCACCGTTCATTTGGTCACCTCGGATGGGAGTTTTGATTGCCAGGGCAACCCAGGTGAGCAAGAGACGTTAGTTTCTCCGTTGCATTACTGTGAAACTGTCACTGCTCTGATGACTTTGGGTCATGGAGGCTCCTTTGTTCTGAAGATGTTCACCTTGTTTGAACATAGTTCGGTGAATTTGCTATTTCTCCTCAATTGTTCCTTTGAGGAGGTTCATGTTTTTAAACCTGCTACGAGTAAAGCAGGAAACTCTGAGGTCTATGTGGTTTGCCTGCGCTATTTGGGCCGGGAGGCCATTCACTCCGTCTTATCTAAGATGCTGCAGAACTTTGGGTCAGAACTGGTGACAAAAGCTCTGTTTCCCCAGCACTTAATTCCAGAGTCGTTTCTCAAGGTCCATGAAGAATGCTGTTTATTCTTTCACAAGCACCAAACGGAGACGATTTCAGAAAACCTCCGACTCTTTGACTATATGGACGAGGCGGAGCAGGCCAGGTTAAACGCTTTGCGGGACTGCTGTGTCAAATACTTCTTGCAGAGGTTCCAACTAAAACCTATTTCCCGAAATAACTGGCTGGTGAAGAAGCCTCACGCTGGCTATAGCATGAATTCCAAATGGTTTGGACAGAGGAACAGGTACTTCTGCACCTACAACGAGAGAAAACTGCTGGAATCCCTGTCCTGGGAAGATAAGATAGTAAAAGGATGCCTTAACCAGTGGATTGATGAACACGTTCTCGGTAATGTTGGGAAGGGCTGTGTTTTAGAAGGAGCCCCCGGCAACCTCGACTGTCATTTATGGTACACCTTGGAAGGCCAGCAGTTGCCGAGCGTTAAATTTTCTCCCTTCTGTGACGGTGAGGTATTGAAGAGCCTCAACGAAGCCATTGAAAAGTCTTTAGTTGGCCAAACTGTTAACGGCGACCTTACAAGAACGACGTACGCAGAATGCCAATTTTGCTGTGTCCTCACAGCATCCTCGGTGCTGTCTGAATTATCAGAACTTATGGAATATTGTGAATATATTCCAGACAAAGATTGCACGAGCCAAAGAAAAAAGTGCTTGGTTTTAGGCTTCCCACTCTTTTATGATGATGAAAGTAGGTCTGGCTTGGAAGTTAAAAACGTGGAGTCCGCATCTCTCTTGACTTTCAGCTGTTCTTTACTACACGACGGAGAACCCAAGTATCAGCTGCATTTTTTAGAATGCCTCTTGGGTGCCTTTCCTCAGCTTCAAAAAGGAGATGCGCTGGTTTTGCCCGTTCTTTCTTGCCTCACACGCTTTATGGCTGGCTTAGTCTTCATCTTGCAGAACTGTTTCCAGCATGTTTCCTTTGCTTGTTCCACATCATCTCAGCCTCTAAGGACCAATGCTGTCTTGCTCTGCGCTGGGTACCAAGGTCTCCCAGACTCAGTTTTCCAATACTTGCAACAGCTGAATAAACTTATGGGGACCCTCCTCGACTCCAAGTCCCCCCAGCAGGTCTTACAGTTTGTTCCTATGGAGAATCTGCTGAAAGGGTTGCTGATGGAGTTCCTATGGGACCTCAATACTGCTATTGCAAAAAGACAGTTGCACTTGATTGTACAAATTGAACAGCAGAATATGACATGAGGAGATTACAGCTTTTTCTAGTTTGGCTAGTTAGGCATGTATATTTTTAACCATAGAGAACACATTTTAGCTTTTGCTGAAAGATGCCTTGTGAATTGTTGAGGAAGAGGCGAATATAAAGAGTCTAGGTAGTAGTGGTTAATCCATGGACCCTGAAGCACTGTTATATTACGGTCTCTCAGCTGCCCCAGCCAGCCTGGTCAATAGTAGGGATACCACTGGGAATTGATGAGGCAATAACTGGAGCACCATAAATACCCTACTTTTCATTTGTTGTATTAGGAGCCCTGGTGGCACAGTAGTTAGAATGCAGTATCGCAGGCAAACTCTGCCCACAGGCTGAAGTTCTATCCTGTTGGGGCTCAAGGTTGACTCAGCCTCTCCTTCTGAGGTCTGTAAAATGAGGACCCAGATTGTTGAGGGCAATATGCAAATAGTGCTTCTACATCGTAAACCACCCAGAGAGTGCTGTAAAGCACAACACGGGGTGTTATGTGTGCTATTGCTAGTAGAACTTCTGTCTGTAATCCAGCTTTCTCCAATAGGGTGTTTTCCATGTGTGTTGGAATGACAAGTCTCAAAATTCCCTACAAGAGGCCATGCTGACTGGGACATCTGGACCGGCAGCCGTAGCGTTTATGGAAGATGGCTAGGAATGATTGCCTTGACAGGCCTTGTTCAAGGCTGCTTTTATGGCACTCTCATGTCTGGTTGCAGAGAACATATGAACTGGGCACCTATCAGAGGGAATCAGCTAGGTATGTTAAAATAGACCAAAGCCTTGCAGTTGTGAGCAAGTATCATACATTAAAGTTTCACTTTTAAGTAAACTGAGCAGCTATTTCAGAATACAGAGTTTTGTGTAAGCAGTACTAAATATCACATTCCATTAATAGAGTAAATCCAAGGAAGATTGCAAGGTCCACTTAAAGTAAGCCCCAAAACATCAACCTGGTGTCTTTTTGTTTTTTTTCACATGATGTGGCAACTATGGAACATGGCTGATGTGGCTGTGTTTGCATGCTTGTAAGAACTCACTCCCGGGTCTGTGTATGGCTCATTAATGAAACACTGTCATATACGTATCTGTGCAGGCTTCAGTGGCTGCCATTTTGGATGTTGGAAAAGTTGCTGTGTAGGGGTGTTGTAGAATGTGAAAACTGATTTCTAGGATATCCAAGGCAGGGATGGTAAAAGGCAAATTGTGGCTAAAGAGCTGAGCGCAACAGTACAGGTAGTTCTCGACTTAGCGGCCACAATTGAGGCCAAAATTTATACTGCTAAGCGAGAAATTTGTTAAGCGAGTTTTGCCCCACCTTACAACTTTCCTTTGCCATATTTGTTAAGCGAATCACTGCAGTTGTTAAATTAGTAACACGGTTGTTAAGTGAATCTGGCTTCCCCATTGACTTTGCTTGTCAGAAGGTCGCAAAAGTTGCGTCACATGACCTTGGGACCCGGCAACCGTCATAAATATGAACCAGTTGTCAAGCATCTGAAGGTAAATCATGTGACCATAGGGATGCTGCAACGGTCATAAGTGTGAAAAATGGTCATAGGTCACTTTTTTCAGTGCTGTTGTAACTTCAAATTGTCACTAAATGAACTGCTGTAAGTCGAAGACTACCTGTATTAGGCTACCTTATGTCCAGAGGAAGAAATGGCCTTGCTTCCTCTCTGATTTTATTTTAAATCATGGGGAATAATAATAATAATAATAAAGTTGGAAGGGATCTTGGATGTCATCTAGTCCAACCCCCTGCTCAGGCAGGAAACTACACCATTTCAGACAAATGGCTGTCCAGTCTCTTCTTAAAAACTTCCACTGTTGGAGCATTCACCGCTTCTGGAGGCAGGTTGTTCCACTGGTTAATTGTTCTAACTGTCAGGAAATTTCTCCTTATTTCTAGGTTGCTTCTCTCCTTGGTTAGTTTCCATCCGTTGCTTCTTGTCTTGCCTTCAGGTGCTTTGGAGAATAGCTTGACTCCCTCTTTGTGGCAGCCCCTGAGATATTGGAAGACTGCTATCATGTTAATGTTATTTGGTTTTTAAACAATTCACACATAATGAAAGAAAAAATCCTGGAGACACAGTGCTTAGAATGCAGTCTTGCAGGCTGACTCTCCTCACCGCCAGGATTTCAATCCTGATGGGGCTCAGCCTTCCATCCTTCTGAGGTTGGTAAAATGAGGACCCAAATTGTTGGGGGCAATATGCTGACTCAGTAAACCGCTTAAAGCAGGGGTCCCCAACCTGTGGGCCACAGCCCATTACCGATCCATGGCTTGTTCGCAACCGGGCCGTGTGAGTGGCTGGCTGGTGTGTGCGGGCGCTCAGGGCCTCACTCGCGTCACTGTCATAGGCGCTCGGGGCCTCACGCATGCGAGCATCACGGGAACTCGCGGCCCCAGTCGCGTGAGCATTGCAAGCACTCAGGATCTCACTCGCGTGAGTGTCGCAGGTGCTCGGCCTCCTGCAAGCATCACGGGTGCTTGTGGCCCCACACACGAGCATCGCAGACAGCCGGGGCCTCACACATGCGAGGTTCGTAGGTGCTCTCAGCCCTACGCGTGTGAACAATGGATGCTCATGCACGTGCATGCGTGCACACATGCATCTGCCCTCCCACAAAACCATCTCCTTTTTTCCCCGTCCCCACCTTCCTCCCTCCGGGCAGTGTGTCCTAAACTTCCAAAACTATAAACATCAGTATCCAGAATTCTCATCTACGGCCATACTGGCTATGGAATTCTGGGCTTTGAAGTCCATACGCCTAGAAACTGGCAGAAATGAGTGACTCCGGCAGGGTTTTTGCAATGCCAAAATGCAATAATTCCTTTTCAGGTATTCAGGGTTCTTGTGAACTGTGCTCTTGACATAGCCATGGCCTTAAATTCACGTTCAGTGTTAAAACAAGCCCACTAAGAACTGCTGCAAAGTTATATGAGGTAGGGTACAGTTTATGCTTGAGATGGCACAAATGCAGAGTTTAAATACATTGGAAAAGATTCTGGGATTTCCCAAATGTGATTGTGGACTTGGTCTTTCACGTCTCGCTTATTTCCCTTTGCAAAAAGCATCTTTTAAACCCTCCAAACAATGGTTGATGGTTTGAACCAAATCCTGCAAACCTGCAGCCTAATTTCAATAAGTTCGGGATGATCATTTCATACATTGCTAAAAAAAAAAAAAAAAAGGTGGTGCTGCTGCTTTAAGAAATTTTAAAGCAGTAGCACCCATTTTTCAAGATGCTTGCTTTCGACCAAGGTCTGAAGCGCTTCTGGCATACATTTTTTTGAACTGTGTGCACAATCCAGAATTGCGACAATGCTTGCCAATTAAATGGAGGCGGGGTGGGGGAGTGTTGGAAAATAATTGGAAACTGGTAGCCATAAAGGAAAATATTTGTAGCTCAGGGTTGAAATGAGGGATCCTTGTTGCTCTCTGAGCTTGCTTGTTTTCTTTGTTCTATTACCCATACTAGGTAATGTCATCGGTGCAATTACAGTGTTATTTAGTTTGGGTAATGAAATGCCTTCAAGAAAGTAATCAAGCAAAGAGAGCAAAGGATGGTAGAAACTCAAACTGGTAGAAATAATATTGGGTAACTGCAAGAAAAAGAACATTGACAGGTTGACAGGCTTCCGCTCAGCTTTCCACCTTAGGTGGTCACTATTCCTAGTGGTGTGTGCAGGTAGTCCTCGACTTACGACCACAATTGAGCCCAAAATTTCTGTTGTTCAGTGAGACATTGGGTTTTGCCCCATTTTACGACTTTTTTTGCCACGGTTGTTAAGTGAATCAGTGCAGTTGATAAGTTAGTAACCTTGTTAAGTGAATCTGGTTTCCCCATTGACTTTGCTTGACAGAAGGTCGCAAAAGGGGATCACATGACCCCAGGACACGGCAATCGTCATAAATTTGAATCCCTGGCCAAGTGGCCGAATTTTGATCACCTGACCACGGGGAGGCTGCAACGGTTGTAACTATGAAAAACGGTCGTAAGTCATATTTTTCAGTGCTGTTGTAACTTTTGAACGGTCACTAAACGAATTGTTGTAAGTTGAGGACTGACTGTATTCAGTGGGGCTATAAAGCTGCGTGTTCCGCTTCTAAATCGTGGGCTCCCTTTTGGTTTTTATGACCTGAGCAAGAATTCCTGTGCATTTAGAACTCATATATCTAAATCATGCAAGATGAGGCTTTTACAAGGATATTATTGTGATTTGGGGAAAAAACGACTGTCCAAAAAGTTATTTTATAACATATATATAAAGGGACGAAGAGAAGCAGCTGAATGCTTGATCTCAGAAGCACCTTACATTCGAAAATAGCTCGCTAATGAGTCTTATCATGGGTCCATCTGGCATACTGCTGTCAACAGCGATCAGCTCTTCAAGTTGCCAAGCAGAGTGTCCATTTTAGGCATACAAATTTTGTGGTCTGTGATTACATAAGGTGGAAGTCTTGAACCTGACGCTATCCGAGCATGCTGGACAACAACTCCCAGATTTCTTAGCCAGCAGAGACAAAGGTACCTGTGCAATCCTTGCCCATTCTGTTAGCATTGTCAATAGCTGGGAATAGTATATGATTGCATTAAGCAATGGCCTCTTGAACAAGCCTTTTGCGTTGTGCTAAGGCAGGGCTTTTCCAACTTGGCAACTTAAAAGATGGGTGGACTTCAACCCCCAGAATTCCTCAGCTAGCATGCCGTAGACGAGAATTCTGGGAATTCTCGTGGGCTGGGGAATTCTGGGAGTGGAAATCCATACATCTTAAAAGTTGCTGAATTGGAAAAACAATCTGTTAAGGCACGTCATGATTTACACAAAACAATGCTATGTGCCACAGATGTCTTACTTCAAATCTGTGGATGACTAACAAGAAGCTTGTGCTATTCATCCTTAAGTTTTGAGTTTTTAAACACCAAATCACACCGCTGATATTTAGCCACAACACTACCAGGTTTGGATGGATTAGTTTTGATTCAATTTGTAGGTTTGGAGTCATGGTTAGGATGGGAATAGTATTCTTATAAAACTCAGATGCCTGGGGTTTCTGTTCCTACCTTGAGAGAATTGTTATCTTTCAGCCTGAACTATCATGCAGGGTTTCTATTATGTAAAGCACCCTGAACTCATGATAGACATGGGATAAAAATACAAAATAAAATATTTATTACTTTTATAGTCTCTCTCCCTCCATTCTAAAGGGCCATTAGCGCAGCTAAGAATAATAACATACTTAAAACATAAAAAGAGATTCATTGAGCATGTAAAGAAACCTTCCTATTTTAGGATTCTCAAATTAATCCACTACCTTTTTTATTACAGCATTAAGAGCTGTAATAATATTAATATTCTGTTTCTGGAGGCCAAGTGGGAGAACATCAGCTAGCAAAAATGTTTCCTTCTCTACGTGTTTGCCCATTCTTCCCCCAACAGCCACCTTAAAGGCTGGAAAACTGCATAGCAACCATAAAAGGAGTGCTTCTTTAATTATAATAATGTGCCCAATTATATGCAATAAATAGGTCAATTAACTCTCCATGCACTGTGCTTGCAGCTGTTAGGAGTTCTTGAATTATTGCACTTGGGCAGTGTGTTTTGCTGGGCTGGCAGGCTTCTTAAATTGGAGAGCTTTTTTTTGATGGACTATGGAGATCAATTCTTAGCCACCACATCAACGAGGTTTTCTCCAGGAGAATCTGTTCCCAACCTGGTCCCTTAAGTCTTCCAACAGTGTCCTCATTGTCACAGTAATTGACACCAGCCACCTTGCTGCTGGCAGTTCTCTTCTCTTCCCTTCCACCTTTCTCAGCATTGTAGACTTCCCCAGAGATCTGTGTCTTTGCACGATGTGTCCAAAGTAAGGTAATTTGAGCCTGGATATTTTTGCCTTCAGGGAGGTTAAAAGACCTAGTAAGAAGACATTCAAACTCTATGGCAACAGCAAATGTCACTTACCTAGATGAGTGTGAAATTATTTTTATGCATACTTCTATGAGCAGGAGAAAATGCATGTACTTGATTGACTGTTTAATGGTAAGTGAAAGGTACCTTCCCCATTCCACTTCTATGAGGCTATAACAGTGATGGCGAACCTTTTAGAGACCGAGTGCCCAAACTGCAACCCAAAACCCACTTATTTATCGCAAAGTGCCAGGGCTGCATCAGCATTGTGGTGCCCTCAGGGAGGCAGGGGGGCATGGCGCACTGGGTGGGCGTGGCCGGGGCCAGTCCCTCGCCATCTCCGGGGCTTCCCCGGGGGGCCAACGCCGCTTGCTCGCTCACTTCCTGCCCTGTCGCTTCCAAACGACACGTGCTCGCTACTCTGGAGAACTCTGCTGGGGCAACGGCTTGCGTGCCCACAGAGAGGGCTCTGAGTGCCGCCTCTGGCACGCGTGCCATAGGTTCGCCACCACTGGGCTATAATATCTGAAATGCATAAATTCATGCAGCCAGTAGATGGCAGCAAAGAGATCTTTACTGCTCCAGTATCTAGAGTAGCCCAGATATTTATAGCCATTTCCCTTTTTCCCAACATTTTGGATTATTTTTTATTTACTGACACTTTTAATAAATAGTCTGTCATATAAAAAAGAGCATAAAATAGCGACAATGTTATTAAATCGGTTTAAAATTACAAATGAAAAGTTTTCTTTTACAACATTGTTGTTGTTGTTAGTTGCGAAGTCGTGTCCGACCCATCGCGACCCCATGGACAACGTTCCTCCAGGCCTTCCTGTCCTCCACCATCTTCTGGAGTCCATTCAAGCTCACGCCCACTGCTTCAGTGACTCCATCCAGCCACCTCATTCTCTGTCGTCCCCTTCTTCTACTGCCCTCAATCTTTCCCAGCATTAGGCTCTTCTCCAGTGAGTCCTTCCTTCTCATTAGGTGGCCAAAGAGATTATTAAAAGAAGGGAGTTCTGCAAGTTTAAAGAAGGTAACATTTTAGTGCATTTATAACTGCTGTAAAGAAGATTGGAAGGCATTTTTTTTTCACGATTCAACCTGTTTCTTCTCTTTCCTTATTCTTTCATTTTTCTCACCATTTTCCTCTTGCATTCTTTTTCCCTTTAAATATTTTATTTTGTAATTTTTCTTCAATAAAAATTAATTTAGAAAGGTTAGAGCTTTGGATCAGCCATGGAATCTATACGTGAGGAGATTCAGAACGGATAAAGGAAAGACTTCTTTACAGGTAATTCTTGACTGATGACCATAATGGAGCCTATTACAGTTGCAAGTCATGACGGTCATTAAGTAAGACAACCATGTGATCACCTCGCTTAACATCTCCCCCCTCCTCTCCCTGATGCAGTTGTTAAGGGGAGCACAGGGTGTCTCAAGGACCAAAAAAGGTCCTGAAAGGCCTAGAGTAGTCTCAAGCCCATCTGCCCTGGACCTCCAGAGTCCTTTTCTGCCCTCTGAAGCACCCTGTGCTACGTTTCCCGCTCCTTGGAGTCCCGGCAGACTTTGGACCTGCTTCCCCCCCCCACACACACACACACAGTGGGAGGGGACACCATTGACAGAATTGGTGACAGATGCAAGAATGGTAAGAGGTACAGAATGTGGATCATACTATTATTTGATAAGGTCAAGAACAGGGGTGGGCAATTAATTTTCCCAGAGGACCACATGAGAAACGGACTGTTTCAGCCCAACCGCCACAGGTGCAGAAAAGCTCTTTTTCTCACCAGCTGATTCGTCGTCTTCTGCCCCCCTGCTTATTTATATTTTATTTTCTAACTTTCAGTTGATCTAACGCAGGCCCTATAGGGACAGTCAAAGGGCTGGATGTAAAATGCCCAGGTCTGGACAAGACTGAATCTTGGGAAAAATTGACATGGAAGAAAAAGAAGAGAAAAGAACAAAAGTAATGGTTGAATGACCCTATAGCTTGAGCCAGTGTAACATTTTTGAAGACGAATTAATTTCAGAGTAGATTAACAGTTTGAAGGGACCTTGGAGGTCTTCTAGTCCAACCCCCTGCTCAAGCAGGAACCCTATACCATCAGGAAATTTCTCCTTAATTCTAGGTTGGTCCTCTCCTTGATTAGTTTCCATCCATTACTTCTTCTTTTTTTAAAACAAGTTTTATTAATTTTCCAATTTTACAAAGCTCCAGGTATTAAGGAAGCAACATGGTGATTGGGTAATCCATAGTCCAATAACATCCATTACTTCTTATTCTACCTTCAGATATTTGGAGAATAGGTTGACGCCCTCTTCTTTGTGGCAGCCCCTTAAATATTGGAAGACTGCTATTGTGTCACCCCTCGTCCTTTTCATTAAACTAGACAGAAATTTATTTAGCCGCCCATCTTTCAACCAACTCTGGGCAGGTCCAAATGAAAGATATATAGACTGTAAAACCTTATTAAAACTGTAAAACTCAGCTGATTGAAAAATTAAAAACAGCAAAAACCTGGTGATTCTAATGTGTGATTAGTTTTCTCTGAACACTTGGGGGGGGGGGGAAGCCAGGCCTTCAAAGGGCTTTTGGAAGGCTAAACGGGTGGAGGCTTACCAAACTTCAGTGGGCATAGGATTCCATAGGGCGGAAAAGAGATTTCTAGCTCCCATCAGAGGCAATATTTATAGGAAGGAACTAGGATATTGCCCACCCTATCTGTCCTGGTAAGCCAGGTAGATGTCCTTAGGGAAAGGAGGACTTGCAGATAGCATGGTCCTGTGTCATGTGGGACTTTAAAAGTGATGACCAGCACCTTGAACTGCACCCAGAAAGAAACTATAAGTCAGTGTGTTACATGGGCAATCCCACTGCTGCATTCTGGCCCATTCTAGGTCTTTCAAAGGCAGGCCCATGTAGTGTGCATTGCAGGAATCCAGAGGGGAGGGGAGCAAGGCATGAGTGACCGTGAGCAAGGCCTCCCTCCCAAGAAGACAACTGCAAGCTATTTCTGTACTGTTGTCAAGAAAGGATGTGCACTTCCAGATGAGACCTCCAGAAGTTGACCTCTATTGGAGTAGATATTTCTCATGTAAAATTCCCCTCACTTTGTCTTCACAACCATCCTACTAGGAGTCTTGGTTCAGACATAGAGATTGGTTTTTGTTTTGTTTTAAATCTCTTTTTAATCCCTTGCATCAGGGTGGAGTCAGGGTTACTGAATGGAGTTGAGCGTTTGCTGGCCGGATGCCCTTCCTGACATCTATGCGGAGTTCGCAGCCGATATTTTCTCTTTGCGGCCTAATAGAGAAGCATCTGCTACTGCCTAGGATTGAACTCTCAGTCTCCTGAGTGTGAGGCGAGTGTCTTAACCTCTACCGCGCAGAGATTGGTTATAATTCATAATTATAATTCATTTCTTGCGTAAGCAGAGATTTGACCGCAGTGTTTTTTATTTTGCTATGTGATGTTGATAGCTTATAAATATTCATTATGGCAGCAGTGCATTTATGACAACTGATAAATAAAAAAAATATTGCTTCAAATCAGGCTGTCTCACTATAGACTGCTTGGGCTATGTTCAACTATATTTAACATTTCTGCCTTTTCATTTGTTAAAGGAGAAAAAAAAATCTTTTTCCCCCCTGTCTTACCGCTTTCATTATTCTCTCTTTATTATGGTCAATCCAGGGGCATCAATAATAGAAATCATACTTCATGCTGCATTCATTGATTTGGCTATTACTTACCTCCAAGACAGCAAAAATGTCAATAAACATTGAAGTTTCTGCCAACATTTGGTTGCTTTTAACAAGCTGAGCTCTTAAATTATTTCCTTTAATAGATGAGTTCTCATCTGTCAGGGCCAATTCCATTATGAAATTAATTAATCTAACTGATGTGGACCATTGAGTTATAATTTGGGCAAGAAAACAACAATCCAAACCACGATACAGATAGTTTTTGACTTACAATTCATTTAGTAACCATTTGAAGTTACAATGGCACTAAAAAGGGACTTATCACTGTTTTTCACATGACCATGGTCACGTGATCAAAATTCAGACGCTTGGCAACTGGCTCATAGTTCTGACGGTTGCAGTGTCCCGGGGTCATGTGATCAGCTTTTTGTGACCTTCTGACAAGCAAAGTCTATGTGGAAGCCAGATTCACTTAACAATCACATTACTAACTTAATAGCTGCAGTGATTCACTTAACAACTGTGGCAAGTAAGGTCATAAAATGGAGCAAAATTCACCTAATTGCCTCACTTAGTAACATAAATTTTTGGCTCAATTGTGATTCTAAGTTGAGGACTACTTGTACTTTACTCATTAGATTTGAAATATCTCCTCTCTGTCATGGTTCCGATAGATGAGACCAGTAGAAATAAGAACTCTGAGGCAATTGCTTTCCTCAAAGAATACATTTAATGGCTACATAGTATCGGCACGAACAAAGGTGAAACCAGGACTGAAAGTCCCCACCCAAGGTTACATAGTAACAAGTTGAACTTCCCACCCCTGCAATATGCCATAAACCACAATCCCCAATTAACTACTTTGGCAGGCTTTCTAACGGAAGATCCAGCCCGCCAAAACTTAGGTAGCTTGACTTTGGTTCCCACAAGAAAGTTATTGTTATGACTAAACTAAACTAGAAGAATACATCTCCCCCTTTCCATTGCTATGGCAACCAAAAATGAAGTGAAGATGGCTGTGGCCAGAATCATTTGAAGGTTGACACTCTCCCAATAAATCTGGTGAGGGGCAAATAAGAAAAAGAGTGAAGTTAATGCTAATTTTTAAAAACTGGCTTGAAGGCATATAAATATATTTTGTTTCTCAGGGATTATCTGTGAGCTTTGAAGGGAGAAAGAAAGAATGAGCTTAGTAAGGAAAGCAAAACTGGTCTCAGATATTGTGGTGATGGAAATGAAGAATAAAATGGTGCTTTTCCAAAAGGCAACTGGACTTTCTTGGTTTTTTTCCTTTGAAAAAATTTCTTTAGAACTGAGAATGCTTTGGGATGAGAAGCAAAAGAGAGAAAAAAAGTCCAGTTGCCTTTTGGAAAAGCACTGTGGGAAGAATCCAGAGAAAGGAATATTTTGGGGAATATTAAAAAGGCAGGATATATTTCCCCAAAGGATCTTAAAAGCAGAAAAGCAAGGCCAGTTTTTCTTAATAGCCCCAAGCAGAAACTCAGCAGAAACCAGCTTTTAGAAATGCAGATGTAATAATCCATTCAGGAAGGTTGGAGCCAGAAAGCTGGAAGCTGATGAGATTAGGAAGACAAAGACCCCTAAAATCTACATATCCCCACCCAAACTCTAAGGATAGGAAACATATAGGATTAACCCACCAATACCAAATGGAGGTGCTCATGAAAGGAAAAAAAATCTGTTTTTGGAGGATATCTGGTTTTACTTGAATGTCTTGCATTCTGAAAAGAGTTAACACAACATCCAAAATAAAATAACAGATGCCTATGTTGTCTATAGCAGGCCTCTAGAATTTTGAGTTTCTATCCTTTTTTTTGTAAAGGTTAACCTTCTTCCGTGTCGATTTAATGGAGAATGCTTCTTCATCTTGACCTTTCCATTCTCTAATTCTTTGTGAAGCACTAAGTTGATTTGTGATTTTCTTCATTTTTGTAGATCTCAAAATCCTGGGAATGCACAGAAAGCATCATGGACCAATTAGTATTTCTTGCAGATGATTAACAGGAGCATGTGAAGAACAGGATTTCATTAGTACTTTGCTTCCAGCCATTTTCATGGCTGGAACAACCAAAATTCCATCACCCTCACTCCACTTAAAAGGAAGAAAGAGGGGGAAAAAAAGTAGCTACAACCTTCTTTACAGATTAAATGCATTTGTTTGTTGAGTTGTTAGATTTATATCCCATTTTTCCTCCCAAGATCTGAAGATGGAGGTAGACTGAGGTGAAAAACAAAAATTGTATGTGAATGCACATACAAAAAGTTGCATTGTGAACTCATCCAGCATCTTGATTTTGATTCCCCATCAGACATCACTGCACAGAAATTAAAGCTAGTTAGCTAGCTAGCTTCCTTGCTTGCCTGCTTCCTTCCTTCCTTCCTTCTTCTCCTTCTCTTCCTTCTTTCCTCTCCCTCCCTTCCTACAATAGAGTCTTACAAAGAGTTCATATGCTCCTGTTTAATTTCAGTGCTGGCTTTGCATCCTCCTAATGCAGCATGGTTTCTCATTGACTGCAATTTTCAGAAATAATGAAGCAAAACAGCTCTTAAAAGATCACACCGAAAGCAGCAAGGAAGTTCTGGCTGTAATGATATTACCTTTGAGTGAAGTAGAACTAAGGCTGATTATATTTGGTTAGCTAATGCACCTGCAGGTAAAGGAGATCTCAAAGTAAGAGGTTGATAGAGCATCCTCACGTCAGCTTTGAAATATATAGAAGCCTTTGCCGTATCTTTTCTTCCTAAGGAGAGTGACAGCTAGAAAACCCACTACAGGTGTGAATGAAAGCTAACAGCTTTTAGTGCATTTCTCCAACATTATGTAATCATAATTACCCTGCAGGTCAACACAATGGGAACAATTTTAAGTAGATTTTCACTTAGATGCTATATAGACCTTCTTTTCCGAGAGAATCAGATTCGTAGAAGAGGCTCTTCCAGAGCTACTAAAGAAAGCTCTAATGATATTGTCAGAACAGAGCTGGAAGGGACCTTGGAGGTCTTCTAGTCCAACCCCATGCTCAAACAGGAAATCCTATACCATTTCAGACAGGTCCAGTCTTTTCTTAAAAACCTTCAGTGATGAAGCACCAAGAACTTCCAAAGGCCAGGTGTTCCACTGGTTAATTGCTCTCACTCTTCTCCCCCCTTAATTCCAGGTTGCTTCTCTCCTTGATTAGTTTCCATCCATTGTTTCTTGTCTTGCCTTTTGATGTTTTGGAAAATAAGTTGACCCCCCCCTTCTTTGTGGCGGCCCCACAAATACTGGAATGCTGCTATCATGTTACCCCTAGTCCTTCTTTTCTCTAGGCTAGCCATACCCAATTCCTGCAACCATTCTTCACATGTTTTAGTCTCCAGGCCTTTGATCATCCTTATTTGCTCTTCTCTGCACTTTTTCCAAAGTCTCAACATCTTTTTTGTAATGTGACCACATTACAGTACTCCAGGTGTGGTCTTACTAAGGATTTCTAAAGCAATATGAATACTTCATGTGATTTGGATTCTATGCCTCTGTTTATATAACCAAGGATTATATTGGCATTTTTGGCTGCTGCTGCACAGTGCTGGCTCACGTTTACATTAAGTGATCGTCCACTAGGTAGGACTCCAAAGTCCTTCTCACAGTTACTGTTTTTGAGCCAGGTTTTGCCTAATCTGTATCATACCTTTGATTTTTCCTGCCTACGTGTACAACCTTGCTATTCTCCACATTATATTTCATGTTGTTGGATAGGGCCCATTGTTCAAGTCTTGTCAAGATCTTTTTGGATCGTGAGCTTGTCTTCTGGGGTGTTGCTATTCCTGCCAGCTTAGTGCCATCTGTGAATTTGATGAGATCCCCTTCTATTCCCTCATCTAAGTCATTTATGAAGATATTGAAGAGTACTGGGCGTAAGATGGAACTTTGTGGTACCCCACTGCTCAAGTCCCTCCGTGTAGATGTAGCACCATTAAGGCTGAGTACAGTTTGTCAACTACTTACAAATCCATCTGGTGGTGATGCTGTCTATCCCACATTTTTCTACTTTACAAAGAAGTAGGTTGTGGTCTACTTTGTCTACAACCTGCACAATATTATTGCAACATGCATCCAGGAAAAGCTTTGATCTGCTCTATCCCAAGCATTCTCATTTCCTTTCCTTCACATTAATAAATATGGAATATAAAAATGAGAAAACAGTTAAGGAAGTTGTCATTTCTTCAGGGGAATGTTGGGACCTCCGTGTGGCGACCATATTTTCTTGGAAAACTGAAAAGACTTTCAAGACTGCATATAGACTGACTTATGTCCAATCGCTTAGTGAACATTTGAAGTAACAACCTACTTGAAAAAGGGCACTTATAATCCAGATCTGAAGCTCTGACAGTTGCTGTTATGTATTTAATATATATAAAGTTGTGTTAATCCCTGCTAAAGTGAAACTAACTTAACTCCAACTGCTTGTGAAGCTAAAATGAAAATAACCTTTAGATGACCCTGACTGTTAACTCCAACTGTTTTGGCGGGAAACTTTAAACATTCATATTCGGGCGGGTTTTTTCTAGTATTGTGATTGGTTAAGGCCCTGTGGGCTCAGAGTATAAATTACAGGCAATTACCTGCAGTTCTCCAGTTCTAGTTTTAAGTCAATAAATAACGTTGTAACTATGCTGGTCTGCTCCTTGCCTATTGAAGCCCACTACACAATAGTTGCCACCTGCGGATTGCACTTTGGGCACTTGGCAACACAGCCACACTTGCAGCCATTTGCAGCTCGTTTTCCTTCCTTCCTTCCTTCCTTCCTTCCTTCCTTCCTTCCTTCCTTCCTTCCTTCCTTCCTTCCTTCCTTCCTTCCTTCCTTCCTTCCTTCCTTCCTTCCTTCCCTCCCTCCCTCCCTCCCTCCCGGCAATTAAGCCACCATGCAACTACTGCCCTACCACTCCATCGTTCATTGTTCATAGTAGCATCAAGCACCTTGACCTGGCTAGGCATTATCCTCCGGGCCTGCAAAAGATTGCAGTGGGTTGCAGATAATAACTCGGTGCGCTGCAAATGTGAGACCTCTGAGCTGTACTAAAATAAGAACACATTTTCTCCTCTTTCCTGCTTTCTAAAGGAGTTGTATATGATTAGGGTCTGCAATAGAGCTAGATTTTTTTATATCCCTTCATAATGGAAAAAGTCCATTTCCCTCCCTCCTCCCTTTCTTGCTTTCTTATCCAAATAGCCCCAAATGTATCTGGATAATCTCATTACCTAGCCTAGCCCAAAAGTGTATCGAAAACTCCTTCTAAAATTTATCTTAGGGGGGGGTTATAAACCATGGACATTAGTCTCCCAGCTGCTGTTTTCTCTTGCTGTTTTGCTTAATATTCTTCCTGACGAAGACCTCCGAAGACCTCAAGAGGCCTCTGCCTTATCCCGTAAATATCTGGTTCCCAAATTGAACGCAAGGCAGTGGTAGCCGTTCATCTCAGGTTTTAGTTAAAATAAGGTTCCTCCATTCCTTACTTCTCAGCCCTGAATAAAAATCTGAACATAGAAATAGTGCAGGCAGAGTGCAGATTTATTACTTGTAAAGTAATAGAAAATTCGTCTCACACTAGATTCTATCAGTATGTAAGTTCCCCAAGAAAACCAATTACGTAAAACTGATTGCAAGGCATTCGTTGAGCTAGAAGGTTTAATCCACCTGGACTTTAGCAGAACTTCTTGCTCCATGTATCTAATACAGCACAGGATTTCTTGTAGAAATCTAGAGCGTGAAAACAGCTCTGTGCTCAAACCAAATCCCTCCGTGTGTCTTTGAAAGAAATGGAGGCTCCAAGTAGTGGACGACTTACAACGGAATCTGAATTATTCAATAAACTATGGTTTGGCGCATAGTGGTTTAAGACGAGGTTCCAGAATAAGAATGATACCTCTTGATCTCTTCCCAGAGAAAAAGCAAGACAAGCTATGTTGTTCATGGGGAAATAAAATGCATTTGGACATAATATTTATAAGATTTGTAGTATGTTAATTCAAGGTTACAAATGCCGTCATCAACTGATAAATACAAATTAGGTTTAACCAACCCTACATTTCCTCCATAGTTGCTTCTGTGTTGTCATGAACTTGACTTAAATTGGTAAACTTTGAGTCTGCCTATTTAATTGTTATCTCCTTAAATATTTTTGGATGTCTTCTGAGAAACAGAAATCTGCCCATAGGTGACCCTGGTAGATTAATTTAAATACAGGCCAATTTTTAAATGTTTTCCCTTTGCTCTTAAGTTTCTTCAGCTTGATATTATTAGACATATTGGACTACAGCTTCCTTTATCCCCGCAGACAAGAGATGTGTTCTTATTCTTATTTCTGTAAAGCAGATTGTATTCATTACTGGAATTGGATGTAAAGGATCAATAAGAATCGATAGGAACAATAAATATTAATCTGTGTGGGAGATTTATGTATTATCTGAACTTCGCTGCAGAAATAATTCAGGTCTTTCCTTTAATAATTACTGCAGTGAGCCAGCGCTATTTATTATAAGAGGGAAAGGGAATGGTAGTCCTAGAACTACTGCTAGACTACGGTTCAAATCTTCCTTGATGGATCCTTCCAGACTAACAATTCCCCTCTTCACCATGCATATAAAGGTAGTCCTTGATTTAGGACTGGTCACTTAGTGACTGTTCAATGGATCTCCAAAAGGGACTCACAATCTGATTTCAAAGTTCTAACGTCCCCCCCCCCCGAGCACATGACCGTATTTTTGGCATTCAGCAATCCAACACTGGAAGTTTTTAAGCAGAGATTGGACAGCCATTTGTCTGAAATGGTATAGGGCACTGGTGGCGAACCTATGGCACGTGTGCCAGAGGGGGCACTCAGAGCCCCCTCTGTGGGCACGCAGGCTGTTGCCCCAGCCCTGCCTCCCCTCACAGCCCCCTCCTCCCCAGCAGCCCCCCGGAGGAGAATCACTCCCGGGCGCGGCCCGTGTGGAGCAGCACAGCTGGACAGCGGGGACAAGACTCCGCCATCATGCCCTGTCACGTGCAGATGATGCTGTGGGGCGCGGGCGGAAGGCGTGGCTGCAATGGCGCTGCTGGGCCGCCTGGGCGATCAGCTGCAGTGGGCTGTGGAGGCGGTGGGTGGCCCTGCGGGCAGGCAGGCAGGGCAGGGTGAGGGCGGTTTTTGGGCACTCGGTCTCTAAAAGGTTCGCCATCACTGGTATAGGGTTTCCTGCCTGAGCAGGGGGTTGGACTAGATGACCTCCAAGCTCCCTTCCAACTTTATTATTATTATTATTATTATTTACAGCTATTTGCAGTGTCCCATGGTTATGTGTTTACAATTTATAATAGTTTCGCTGGACACGATTTACTTCCAGTTTCTGGCAACAACAACAAAAAAAAGACCCATAATGAGCAATGGATTCGCTTAAGGACTGCTGCATTTGCTTAACAATCACCGCAAATAAGGTTGTAAAATCAGGTCCAATCACATGGTAACCTGCTTTTACAACCATCACAAATTGCAAGGTCGTAATTCGAGGACCACCTGCATGCATTTTTTTTCCCCTTTAAATGCAGAGATGTGAGAACTGTAGGGATGATCAGCTCCATTCTTCTCAGGCTCAGAAGATTTCAGGAATCTTGAGCAGAAATGATTAACATAGATTAAAAGCACTCGGCAAAAAGCCGAAAGGAAGATCACAGTACATAAGTTAGTTCAGCAAGCAGGCAGAAAAATAAGTGCGGAAGACATGTCGTCGGTTATTCTGCATTCTCCATGTCAGGTATAAATGTAAAGTAGGACTATTTGAAGGGCTTTCATCTGCAACCGTGTCTCATTTAACCCCTATCTTCCATTCCACACATGCATACAAATAACATAAGAGAGAGAGGCTTACGGATGCGTTGAATGTCATGTGTGAATCTGCCCCAGGTATAGATAGGTTGCCTTTCAGGATTGTAAGCACACACTCACGGGCAATCGTACTGACTGATCTCAGCAGGATTAAGCAGGTTTAACTACGCTGGGTTTCATCCAAAAAGTATAATTAAGCCCCATAGCAGTTATTTTATCGTCATTCTCTTTTTTTTGCATTTGATGACCCTTTCTTACTTCTTAACTTTCAACAAAGGTATAATAAACACCAGTTGGATACATGGAAATAGATGGATTTATACATTGTGATAACCCGGGCTTTTTAAAAAGCGTGGTCAATTACAGCAGGGGTCCCTAACCCTGGGGCTGCAGCCCATTTGGAACCGAGCCGCAGAAGGGGCGGGTGAGTGCGCGCGTAGCTACATTTGTGAAAGCGGGGCACACCCGTGCACGCACAAAACCATTCCCTCTGTCTCCCCCGCCACCGCCTCTGCCAGTCCGCTGAGCTGAAAAGATTGGGGAACCGCTGAATTAAAGGAATCACAACACATTGTCTCTGTAATCATATATAGAGCATCTTCCATGGATTTTGTTTGCTCACTGTTTGTTGCAAGTGAAGGGCTTCAATCACAATGACGCAACCATCATTTTGCAGATGTTGACCCCTCCCGGATGCTTCTCTGTGGGTCTCTGCATATGTGAGTAGGGCTATGTGCGAAAGAGAGCACTAAAACTGATCAGTCACCTAATTAAGCTAATTAAAAGTAATGAGACTTAATTTCATATTTCCCCTTCTCTCGCATTCAGAATCTTTCTTCTGTGGACCTGCCTCCTTTGCTGTTCATCTTCCAATTTATGGTTTATAAATTACAGAGGCTAATTTCTAGTCTGTTGCACCCAACGAACTTCCTGTTGATCCCTATAGTGGTCATTGCTTAACAACAGCAACTTGAGACAGAAAGTTTCGTTGCTAAGCGATGAGGCTGTAATGGAATGTGTGGATAATCTTGGGGAACTGGGAGAAGAGATGCTGTCTCAGAAATCATCAAAGAGATCTAGGAGCCCCCAATGGCTTAGAGAAAGAAACTAAAAAACGACCCACCCTAGTGGATCCTTTGCAAGATTATGTTAATGTAATCTTACAATAAAGTAGAATTAGTTCATCTAGTTGTGTTTCCTGCCTAGTTTATCTGTGAGGGCTGACAACAATCTTGCATGTCTGAAAATACAAACTTCCCACCGCCACTTTTAATTGTTTGATCCATTATAGCGGAACCTTCTTAACTCTCTCTCCCCCCCCCATTCCTCAAGATCATCCACACATTCTTCCATTACAATGTCATGTGACTGTATCCGACAGTTCCCAAGTTCTGTTGTTAAGCAAGAATCTCATATGGCCATGACTTCAGATTTCCTGCTGGCTTCCCCATTGACTTTGCTTGTGGGAAGACAGCAGGAAAGGCCACAAATAGCAATCAGGTAGGTTTATTCATTAAACATCAGCAAATATGAAAATGTTTCAGTAGCAGAACAGGATAAGATCTAGCTAGATAAACAGCACAGAAATTTCCAGACCCCCTGGAAACAACATTATAGGCTATTAGCATGAATAGTACCAGAAGGCTTTAAAGTAAGACACCAGGTGATCCAACCTCTATTCCGCAACATGAAGGAACAATTCGGTGAATGGGGATGATCCAATATATCTGCACTCCAAAGTTAATTTGGCCCTCAGTGTGACAAAAAATGTGTGCTATTGGATAAGGACATTCATTTATCATGAAACTTCTCTAAAATATACCATGGGGCAGTGGCTCAGTGGTTAAGACACTGGGCTTGTTGGCTGGAAAGTCAGCAGCCCAGGTTTGAGACCCAAGCACCACAGGACGGGCTGAGCTCCTATCCTCACCCCGGCTCCTGCCAACCTAGCAGTTCGAAAGCATACAAATGCAAGCAGGTAAATAGGTACCACTTCGGTGGGAAGATAACAGCGCTCTGTGATGTCATGCTGGCCACATGACTGAGGAAATGTTTTTGGACAGCGCTGGCTCAATGGCCTTGAAACAGAGATGAGCACCGTCTCCTATAGTTGGCAACAACTAGAGGAGTAAAATCCACAGGGATTTCCCCAATCTTTCCAGGTTAGCGGCCTAGCTTGGGGGGGAGAGGAGATGGTTTTGTGTGAGGGGCAGGTGCACGCACATGCCGTGCACATTCTTTTGTGTTAGCGATGGATGAGTGCGCCCGCCACTTGCACTAGTGCGGCTGAAAGCTTCAGTGCCCACAGTTTGCGCAAGTCTGGCTGCAAGCACTGGCACCTGCCGCTTGCATGAGATGGGCTGCGCACACATGCTGGTCTGCCACTCATGCAGCCCGATTGCAAATAGGCCATGGCCCATTAGTGGGCCATGGCCCACAGGCTGGGGACCCCTGCCATAGAGAACATTGTACCTTAAGCCTAAACATGAACCCTCTTTAACAAAGAAATATTATGTTCTCAGTGCTTATTAGTTCCATCAAGTGATCATTTAAATCATTTTTTACCTTGCCTTTTATCTGAAATGGCTCCCAGGAGAGAAGGGAGGAACAAGGGGACAGATAAACAAACAAATTCAGACAAACTGAAACAATTCCTTACTAATTAATGTGCAATCATGATAATACAATGCATTTCTCAAACTGGCATTGTAGTCCGGAAGCTATAATTTGAAATATCTAGAGACATTTATTCAAGGTAACTCAGCAGGATTGTCTGACAATAACATTAGCCGGGGAGTTGATAGGTATTTAAAGTGCTTTCTGTCTGTAAGAATGAAAAGCTGCAACGTGCTAAATTCACATTTTTCACATTTGCAAGTCACGTTCCAGAAAGACGTTTGGCACAGAGCTGCGAGCCAAGCACCCCATATCGGCAACATTGCAAAATATAACTCCAAGGATTGGGCTTTTCAAAGTGACCTTTTATTTGGTTTTCTTTCCACGCTGATGCAAAAGCCAATCTTATTAATCTTTGTGCCAGTCTGCTAGAAATCCCCCCACTGTTATGCCAGACAATGTAGTTTTGATTGCTTTGCATCCTGCTAAGTCTTCCTACTATAAAAATACATAATCTAAAATGAAAAGAGATGTCTAAGGTATAACTCCGGGGATGAGTGTATTGGAGAAGGTTTTCTTTTTTTAAAGTTGAAGCAATTAGGGGCCGGTGACTATGAAGGAAATTAAACAGGAGCTCAGCACAAAAGCTTTGATTAGCACGGCAGGACTGTAAACAGTTGAAAATGGTTCCTAAAGTATACAGCTAAGTGAATTAAAACAGTATGGAATTGTAGGATAGAAAGGGGGTGGGCTTGTATAAGGACTTATAAAGCCAATGCGGAAACAAATACAAAATATTTCATATTTATAGTGGTAGGGCATAGTATTCTTTTTTTATTCTTTGTTATTGTAATGTTTATTACGGGCATTTCCTGGGCCTCTAGGTTAGAAGAAAGAAAGAGCCAGAAATACAGGTAGTCCTCGACTTACAACAGTTTATTTAGCGACTGTTCATAGTTACAACAGCACTGAAAAAAGTGACTTATGACTGTTTTTCACAGTTATGACCTTTGCAGCATCCCCATGGTCACGTGATCAAAATTCAGACGCTTGGCGACTGACTCATACTTATGATGGTTGCAGCGCCCCGGGGCCACGTTTATCACCTTTTGCGACCTTCTGACAAGCAAAGTCAATGGAAAAGCCAGATTCACTTAGCAACCGTGTTACTAATTTAACAATTGCAGTAATTCACTTAACAACTGTGGCAAGAAAGGTTGTAAAATGGGGCAAAACTCACTTAACAAATGTCTTGCTTAGCAACAGGAATTTTGGGCTCAGTTGTGGGCATAAGTCAAGGACTACCTGTATTTTATTTTATCGTATGCTGCCTTTATTGTTTTTACAAATGATTACACGAGGATCAAGAAGCTTAAATTTTACTGACCATCATCCAGGTCTGAATTTCCTCCTTTCTGAGTATACAGTACATTGAAAGGAATTAGTAAACTCTCATAATGAAAATATGGTGAAAGGCAATCCTATTGAGAAGTCCTGCTGAAAAGGCAACAAAGCCAATCCAGTAAAGAATAGAATAGAATAGAATAGAATAGAATAGAATAGAATAGAATAGAATAGAATAGAATAGAATAGAATAGAATAGAATAGAATAGAATAGAAAACGGAACAGAATAGAAAATAGAATGGGATGGAATATAGAATATAGAATATAGAATAGAATTAGAATAGAATAGGAATGTAGAAAATGGAATGGAATGGAATGGAATGGAATGGAATGGAATGGAATGGAATAGAATAGAATAGAATAGAATAGAATAGAATAGAATAGAATAGAATAGAATAGAAAATGGAACAGAATAGAAAATAGAATGAGATGGAATATAGAATATAGAATAGAATTAGAATAGGAATGTAGAAAATAGAATGGAACGGAACGGAATAGAATTAGAATTAGAATTAGAATTAGAATTAGAATTAGAATTAGAATTAGAATTAGAATTAGAATTAGAATTAGAATTAGAATTAGAATTAGAATTAGAATTAGAATTAGAATTAGAATAGAAAATGGAACAGAATAGAAAATAGAATGGGATGGAATATAGAATATAGAATAGAATTAGAATAGAGTAGAATAGAATAGGAATGTAGAAAATAGAATAGAATAGAATAGAATAGAATAGAATAGAATAGAATAGAATAGAATAGAATAGAATAGAATAGAATAGAATAGAATAGAATAGGAATAGGAATAGGAATAGGAATAGGAATAGGAATATGGAACAGAATAGAAAATAGAATGGGATGGAATATAGAATATAGAATAGAATTAGAATAGAATAGGAATGTAGAAAATAGAATAGAATAGAATAGAATAGAATAGAATAGAATAGAATAGAATAGAATAGAATAGAATAGAATAGAATAGAATAGAATAGAATTCTTTATTGGCCAAGTGTGATTAGACGCACAAGGAATTTGTCTCCGGTGCATAAGCTCTCAGTGTACATGCAAAACAACAAAACAACAACAATCATAATAACAAAGTAATGATGATCATAATAATGATACTAAAAAGAGAAGGTAGTGGAAAAGAGGAGAAGGGCAATAGTAATATAGCCATACTGGGTAAATATGCTCAGACTCATGTGATGTCATCCCGTAAGATGTCATATCTCATGCTGTGTCATCTCATGTGACACATGAGAGATGTAATCAAGTCCCGTCATACACCTCAGGAAGTAGAAGGGAATTGCAAAGGGAGTTAAATCCCTATCAGAAAGTAAAATTCTTTAGGATTGTCATTGGTGTAAAAAAAGTCTCCCCAGTACAGCCAAGGGAATAGAGGTGAAAAACGACTTACTTCACCTTTTCACCCAATAAATTAGGGACCATCCAACCATTTACCAAGTCAGCAGAACAAAATTAATAGAACGTCAAAAGACTATTTACACTCACAGTACCATTCCAGATATGTAGTGACACATAGATAGGAAACAGGTCGCTGGTGCCTAATAGCCATTAAAGTCCTTATTACCATCCCCTGGGCCTGGAGTTTCAGTTTGTATTAAGGGTCTGATAAATAAAAACCTCTTTGTTTTTAAAGCACACTTGCTCCTTTAAAGATATGGTAGATTGAAATGTCCTCAGCCACTGTAATTCACCCTCAGGATAATATGGACAACAGCTCTCCATAAAAGAGGTTCCAAAGAGGGTGGGCATAATTCTCCCCCCCCCCAGTTTAGTGGTCTGTAGAAAATAAAAAGAAACTGCTTTGACCTCCTCAGTATCAAGCAGTTTCCATTTCAATCTGTTGTCCTAGTCTCTCATCTTTCTAGGGGAAATAATTTGAAAATAACCGTCTCCAGATCATTAGAATTTATGGGACAAATTGTGGAATAAGATCCCCCCTCCTTGTAGCAGGATACGGTTAGACAATTTGCAAAGCACGTCCAACAATGTAAAATTTGAATTCCTAACTGTACAATTCCAGTAAGTTCCCATTCCCAAAAAATAGGGTAGGTAACAGGTAGTATAATATCTACAGTCACCAAGATGCTCCCCAAGCACATTTCTTGGTACCCAGATTCCTCGACCCACTTGAGTCGACTATTAAAGAATGTTCTTTTAATGAGAAAAATTAAATAAGAAGTTTGCATGAAGTTGCTAAAGGCATCTTCAAGAGGCAGTGCTCTGCAACTGTCATTTCGATGTGCACCTGAAACATCCTTTTGAAATTCCAGATGTGCCTCTGGCAAATGTGCACCTGAGACATCCTTTTGAAATTCCAGATGTGCCTCTGGTCAAAGGAAAGCTCCTTATTCTGAAACAACCAAGGCAGATATACAAATGGCAATTTAGGGAAATTCTTTTGAGGTCCCCGTTCAGCATTCCTCATTCACTTTCAGTCTGGCTGTCTAGGGAGATTCTCAGTCATCCAAGTTATGATTGTCCCAAAGGTGCTTTTTCAGGAGGCAACTGGACTTTCTTCTTTTTCTTTAAAGACTTTTCACTTCTCATCCAAGAAGCTTCTTCCACTCTGGCTGAATGGTGGGGAATGGAAGGATTTATAGTCCTTGCAAGCAGCTGATCATTTGCATTCTTTTAAAGTGTCGTTGAGGCCACTTGGAGGTTTATATCCTCAGGGTCACCTGAGTAGTGCAAATGTGTGTGGAGCCTTCTTGGCTGCAGGATGTTTTCTGCCCTGTGTCCCTGCACTGTTGAAGACAGGCGCAGGCTGTTGGGGATGAGTCTGTGTTGTCTGCATCTCAAACTGAAGCGCAAATGGTTTCTGTGGTCTGCAATGTTTTCTGGAAATCCGCTCATACTCCCTCACCATTCTAAGGGTGTTCATCCCAAAGTGCATAGCTACCTGCCTAGACTTCTTGGATGAGAAGCGAAACGTCTTCAAAGAAAAACAAGAAAGTCCAGTTGCCTCCTGAAAAAGCACCTTTGGGAATTCAGATTGGCTCTTCCATAAATGGAAGACACCCCCCCCAAAAAAAACACAAAGCCGCTCCTCACCAACAATCTAAACCCAGACAAGCAGAAATTATCAGCAAGATTAGCATTAGGCCAGGGGTAGGCAACTTTGGCTCTTTTATGACTCGTGGACTTCAACTCCCAGAATTCCTGAGCCAGCTTGGAAACCTCTCCCTTTCCCCTCAGCATGGCTGGCTCAGGAATTCTGGGAGTTGAAGTCCACAAGTCATAAAAGAGCCAAGATTGCCTACCCCTGCGCTAGACCAACAATCAATACATAAAGAATACCCCAATCCAGGAACCACCAACTCAGACAAACAAACTAACATTAAACCACAGCCTAATCAAGGAATCACCAAGAATACTCCTACCAATACTGACAGGACAAGTCACTAATATATAAATAGAGAGCAAACCCCACTCCTTTTTAGTACTGATGATGTTATCTAGTTGGGTTATGAAATGTCTGCAAGAGAACAACCAAGCTTAGAGACAACCCAGGACACCACAGTTCAACCCTGAGCTACAAAAAATCTTTTTCTATCTTCCATAAATTGCCAGCATCCAAATGAATGGCAAAGGTATGACTAAACTCCCTTCCTATTCTTCCAACTGAAGAGAACCATAAACCAGAATACGATCCTTGGAAATCTAGAGATGGGATATCTTATTGCCCTGCTTTTCTTTAAGTGGGTTAATTTAGCCCTGCCCCACAACTTACGTCAACACTGGCCAACGTGCTGCCTTCAGAACTCCCGGGACCGCTTTTAATGTGGGGAAAATAGGATAAGGAAATAATATTAGGTATGCTTGCTGCCTTGAGTTAAGTATAAAAATAATTAAGGCGGGATTTTAAAAAATCAAATCAAATCAATAGAAATAAATCAATACTTTGGTATGTCATTCAAATTTGGATGTGAATTAAAAATGTATTGCTGAATAAAGCATAAAATGAAACTGCAGTTGGAACTTCTTTTCCTCCAATGAATATTTGTGTGAATTATATATATATAATGCATGGAACTTTAATTGCATTATTGCAGATGCCATTTTGAGTTTTTTGACCACCTTCCTTGCATTTCTTTTTATTTTTAGCATCTCTTCGATTATGAGCTTTGGGCTAGAAACAATTTAATCTCTGTACAATACTATTTTAGATGTTTTATAAGTTAATAAGAATAAAATAAATAGCAATAGCACTTAGACTTATATATCGCTTTACAGTGCTTTACAGCCCTCCCTAAACTGTTTAAAATGAAGTTTTATTACTTGCTTATACCAATACCAGATGAAATCACTTCTTAATTTTTTATACTCACATGGACTTTTTTAAAAATATCGTGCCCTTCCTAACTAGCCTTTGGAAGACATAAATCATGAATCAAAATGGAAATAACTGACTTGTTTTTAATATAAATGTGGGATTAACTAACTATTGTGCTTGGCTGCTGAATTGTGCTGAGCTGAGGAATATTAAATTGGCAAAAAACATAAAACAGCAGTAACTTGTAAACTTTTTGTCTGAACATCTGTCATTAGTAACATAAACATCAATGATGGATGATCTTGTAAAAGCCACTTTCTGCGGCTAGTTTGTTTGTTTCCAAACAAACATTCCGCATGGATGTAATCACGGATAGGAATCAAGGAGAAGAAAGGCAAGTTTAAGAGGAAAACAGACCATCCTCAAATCCAGCTTTGGAAACCAAAATCCAACTGAACTATCTTTTACTGCAGAGCCAGAAAAATACAAATTGCTTTTAAAAGGAGCTGATATCATGAAGGAGATCAGATCCAATTAAAGATCTTGGAGAGCTAAAAAAAAACCAGTCAAAATGGCAGCCACAATTACACAGTGGCGGTAACCTTAATGTCAGCTACCACCTTATGCTTGCTGTGCTTTGCTGCTATGCGGTGACTGACTGCCATGAACTGTGGGGAGGGGGAATGAAGGAGGGAATGTTTGGGAAATAGAAAGTAAAGGCTGTACTTTCTCGAGGCACTGCCTCAAGGTCACCCAATTGGAAGAAGGAGGGAGCTGCATATCAAACTGTGCTTGGACGGTCTGTTATGAAAACATCTTGCATGGACTTGATTGGTTATACTGGGGTGGGCAATGAGAGACAGTAAATGTGGGGAAGTAGAACTTAGGGATTTGGGCATGCAATTCTCAGTTCTGGTATGCAATGCTGCAATACACTTGATCTCTAATAAAACTATACCTTTCTCAACACACGGAGCCAAGAATCGTTCCTACCTAGAGGTTCAAGTTGTGGGCAGTCTTATACTTAACATTTTGAACCTTCTGCAGATGTTCCTTGGTCCAGCACAGAAGAAAGGAAGGGTCCTAAGGAGAGAGATGGGTGACAATTTACATTTCAGTCTGGGGGGGAAAAAAGGAAATTGAGAGGGGATATGAAGAATGTCATGCAGTATTTGAACGGGTGTCAACACAGATCAAGAAGTTCTTCCCTCTTTTCAGAAGAGAATGGACTTAAACTATAGGAAGGCAGATTCCACTTGGCTGATAGGGAAAGTTTCTTAACAGTAAGAACAAAGTTATTTATTAATTTGAATTATACCCACCCCCCCCTGCTTTTATACAGGAGCTCCAGGCGATATGATTGATGCTCCCTTCTCCAATTTTTTTTCTACAATCAACTGTGAGGAGGGTTGGGGTGAAATAGAGTGATTGGCCCTAACTCATCCAATGAGCTTTCATAGCTGATGATAAACCTGGGTCTCCTTGAGGCTGGTGGTCCAAATCTAGAGGCAGTGATTTTTCAGCACCTTGTGATCCAGTGACCCCCCCCCTCCAAAGGAGGCAATGGCTGTAGAGAGTTAGCCACTTGATCCAGTGCCAGTACAACTCCTTAGCCACGATGCACACTGTTTCTCAAAGTGAAAGTGAATGGTGCTTCTGTTGTGACATCATGACCCATCATTTTGGCATTATTTTGGTTAGGAAAGGATGCCTAGTGTACATCCTTGCAGATAAGCCAAGTATTTTAGATGCCAAAATATAACCCGGCAAAATTGGGTCCGGCTTATCTGCGGATGGCCTTACCTGTGAGTATGTACGTAGATTCCTTTAGAGTCTCATTATGTGTGGACATAGCCTTATCAGAAAACAGTGTCGCAGTCTTTCTTGGTTTGCTTTCTTTGCTTGTATTAGCAATATGAAAAGAACTCAGACTTCACTTCCTTTTCAGTTTCTCAAGCTTTACACTCTCAATACCCTTCCAATAGTGCTAGACACTTAGTGCTGCCTCCTACAATCATGGTTAAAGCTATTATGAGCAGTGTCTGGTTGCTAACCTGCCATTACAGTGTCCTTCCATGCATCAGAGTTAGCAAAGGCTTTTTAACTAAAAGGGAAGGACTGGTCCCTTCAGAGCAGTGTAGTTCCTCCTGAAAAGCTGCTCAAATTTCTCTTTCGCAAGTGGTAAAAGGAACACCCATATCTGAAAATCTGGAAGAGTGGACCCTGGTGATTTATTTTCTTCTTTTATTGTGTGAAACAGGGACAACGGTTTGTTTTGTTTGCTTCCCAGGAACCAAAAGAGTCCAGGGAGCAGGACATGTAGCCTGACTGTCTTATTACAGGCAGTCCTCAATCTCTGACCACAATTGAATTTCTGTTGCTAAGCTAGGCAGCTGTTAAATTTTACCACCCACATCCGATTTAAGACTTTTTTTTTTTTTGCCATGGTTCTTAAATGACTCACCGCAGTTAAGTGAATTATGTGGTTGTAAAGCGAATCTGACTTCCTCCATTGACTTGGGGGACAGCTGGGAAGGTTGCAAATGGCGATCACATGACCCCCAGGATGTTGCAACCATCATAAATACATGCCAAATGCCCCTAGGTTTATCATATGGTCATGGGGATGCTGTAGTTTCATAGTGTTTGGCTATTGTATTTTTAACCCTATTACGTCTGGAGGCATGTAAAATATGTTGGAACAGTATAGAAGCCAAGCAACTAACTAAATACATGTTATGTTTTTATTAATAAAAATAGAAACTGAGAACCCAAGGGAACCTGCAGCACATTGGCTTAACTCTTACTTGCTTGGGGCTGATAGTCAAGAAGCTTTTTCAAACCCATTAGCATCTATGGTAGTTTAACAATTTTGGTAAATCAAATCAGGCTAAGATACAGTATATTTACATCTACACCTCTATCTACACCTATTATAAAGGTAGTTTTCAACTTAAAGCATTTGTTCAGTGAACCTTCGAAATTACAACCGCATTGAAACAAAGTGACTTATTAATGGTTCTCACACTTACAACCATCAGATCATCCCCATGGTCATAGGATCAAAATTTGGGCGCTTGCAGCATCCTATGGTCATGTGATCACCACTTACAACCTTCCCAGCTATCTTCCGATTCGCAAAGTCAATGAGGGAAGCCAGTTTCGTTTAATGAACATGGGATCCGCTTAACAATTGCAGCATTCCGCTTAACATCCAGGACAAAAAGGTGGTAAAAGTGGGCATAACTTATTTAACAACCACCTTACTTAGCAATGAAAATTCAGGGCCCATACCTATACCTATAGCTGTATATAAATAATCTTTTGGGAGTTTGGAGCTGATTGTTCTACACCGATTCCTGTATCTGTGTTTCTCTAATTTCTTTGCACATCAGCAAAAGGATTTTGGCACGTGGGCTAGACAATTAAACTAACTAAACATAATCAAATGCTTTGTTTGCTTCTTCTTCTGCCCCTCCCTCCTCTCTCTCTCCCCCCCCCCCCCCCCCGAGGCTTATGAGGTAACCACAAAAGCTGTGGTTCTCTTGCTGTGAGTGGAATTTGTCAATTCGGGACATCTATCACGGGGAAGAGACAGCTTATTTATTCTGCTTAGTGAAATTAAACCTTAGAATCAATTTCCTCTTATAAGAAAGGAGAGGGGGAAAAAAGGAGTATTCACATGGTCCTCCTTGAAGAGAACGAAGCATTTAATCATATATTCTGCGTGCATTTCGAGATGGCACACTCCCAAAGCATTATATCATTTGATTTTAGGAGGCGGGAGAAACGCATAGATCACCTCTGTCATCTTCCACATTCTTCGAACTGATCTATCTCATTGTTGAGTCTACAGTCTCTATATCTAAGCTAGGCATACCTATTGGCGCATACGTTCACAGGTACTGGAGACTACCCATCCTTGGCAGATCTTGAAAAAAGCTAAGCAGATTTGAACCCAGTTCATACAAAAGAGACCGACACTGTTGTGATTGGCAAAAGACGCCCCATGTATGTGCTCATTCCCATAGAAGACCCAAATTACACATGTACCAAATGTAAACTAAATGAATGACTTAGAGCAGTGATGGCGAACCTTTTAGAGACTGAGTGCCCGAACTGCAACCCAAAACCCACTTATGCATCTTCGAGTGCCGGGTGGGCGTGGCCCATTGGCTGGGCGTGGCCCATTGGCTGGGCGTGGCCCATTGGCTGGGCGTGGCCCATTGGCTGGGCGTGGCCCATTGGCTGGGCGTGGCTGCGGTGGTAACGGCAGACTGGGTAGGACTAAAAGTTCAATCAATCAATTCCAACTTTGCAAGATCTTTTTTTTTCCCACGAGAAGTTGAAATTGACTGATTGAATCTTTTTTTTTTTTTTGCACACGGCGGCGGAGGCCTAAAGCGAAAAGGTTTTATAAAACCCAGCTGAAGGCCTAAAACTGGGGCGATGGCGCGCGTGCCCACAGAGAGGGCTCTGAGTGCCGCCTCTGGCACCCGTGCCATAGGTTCGCCACCACTGACTTAGAGAAAAATAAAGGGTCTAGAGGTGGGTCTTGAGCGACTTATCATGGCCGTGTCACCACAGCCATGTCGTCGCAGCTGCCGTGGGAAACTTGCCATGGGACAATTCACCATGGGATAATTCCATGCGGGATAACTCAATGCCTTGCTTCCACCTGCAAGCCTTGCTGGGATTTTTTTTGCCTAGTAAAGAGGCTTGGAGAATTTGGTCCTCTTTTCATCCAAGCCCGCACTCCCAAACCTGTGGGCATTGTGCCCCTGGAGGGGAGTACCAAGGCCCCGGGGCTATCCCTGCCTTGGAATCCCCTCCCACATCCTACCAGATCACCATGCCATGTTGAGGCTGTGGGAAAGTGCTGAACCTCCTCCTTCTCCTCTGGGAGCTAGGTCAATCCCCAGATCTGGGGTGACGCCCCCCATCGTCCCCCACTGCAGTCTGGCTCGCAGAGGCAATGCCAGAGTCAATAAGCTGATGCTGCCACCGCTGTCTAGGCAGGCGAATTAATCAAGGATCGCGCCCTGCCTAAGCGTTCCCCAGGGATTGCAATTTGCCTACCTGCCCTGCTGGCTTCAGTGCCCTCGCTCCCTGCTGGCACTAGATGGATTTCATCAATTCGTCCCCCAAATCACCTCACACAGAATTGGTGGAGCAGTGCCTTTTTTTTTCATTTGGGCAAGTGATCTTCGGTTAGACTGGGCCAATCTTAGCAGGGTCCAGATCCAGTCCCTCCTGGCCTCCCTTTCTCCTTGTAGCCAGGAGTTCCACAATGTGGGCTGGATTTAGACCTCTGGTGAGCGCGAAAAGACTCGAGACTGATGACATGTTTGACCCCTCCCTCGGCTTCAGCCTGATCATCTCCTACAGTTGCTGCTGCAAAGAAGAAGGGGTCAGCTTATTTTCCAAACCACCAGAAGGCAGAATAAGAAGCAATAGATGAAAATTAATCAAGGAGAGAAGCAACCTGGAACTAAGGAGAAATTTCCTGACAGTTAGAACAATTAATCAGTGGAACAGCTTGCCACCAGAAGTTGTGAACGCTCCAACACTGGAAGTTTTTAAGAAAAGATCGGACAACTATTCGTCCGAAAAGATATAGGGTTTCCTGCTTGAGCAGGGGGTTGGACTATGGAGAATCTATGGAGATTCTCAGTCATCCAGGTCATGGTTGTCCCAAAGGTGCTTTTTCAAAAGAAGATTCCACACCCATTTGCACTATTCAGGTGACCCCAAGGGCACAGATAAACTTCCAAGTGGCCTCAATGGCTCTCTGAAAGACTGCTAACAATCAGACGACTGTAAGGAATATAAATCCTTCCATTCTCCACCATTCAGTCAGAATTGAAGAAGCTTCTCGGATGAGAAGCGAAACGTCTTCAAAGAAAAAACAAAGTCCAGTTGCCTTTTGAAAATGCATCTTTGGGCTGGACTAGAAGACCTCTAAGGTCCCTTCCCACTCTGTTATTCTGTTAGATTTCCGTTAGATGGTCTTAAAAGAACTGGGAGCCCCTATGACATTGTCATGCAAATGCAGTGACCAGGACTTAGCTTCGTAGGTGGTTACGGTAAATATATAGGGAAACATCAGGGGGGAAGTTTTTCCCAGTGGGGAACGGGTAATGAGCTGTGTCACGGCTGCAAGAGACTTGCAAGACGGGTAGCAGAAATGTCATTTGCCCTGGAGCATTTTAGCAAGAATCAGTCCAGTCCTGGCACCGCCAATAGACAGCTCAGCTTCTTCTTCAGCCCATTTTCTTTTCTCTTTTTCACCGACTGTAGAATTATATCTATATAGCTTTTTCACATTTTCCATGACAACAGCCTGCACCTCTCCTCTTCTCACCAGTGGCATTCCAGAAAACAGAAAAGTGGAAGAAACACAAAGAAACTCTCCTGGCAACCGAACGACAGTAAGAATTTTAAAAAGGCAAAATTAGGTAATCTACAAAGCAGCGATGGCTGTTCGTGTACATAATTGCATTAGCATTGACTCTGAGCAACAACACCTGCTTGGTAAACAGAATTCCTCCATGTGCTAAGTTGTCCTTTCTTGTTGAATCTGAGAGAAGGCAACTCCTTGTGGATCCAGGCAAAGAAACCCATTTTAAATGACATTGAATGTTGATGTAACATCCAGCCACATTGCAAAGGGTTTAGGAATATGCACAAGGTCACAGAATGTGTTACCTGCCACATCCTACTACTTCTGTATCAGTTTTAGTACCTGGGTTCAGCAAATCAGCTATTTTGAGGATGGGAGATTATGGTTTTTTTTTTCCTTTTAACAGCCTATAGCAGTGTTTCCCAACCTTGGCAACTTTTAAGATCTTGAATTCCCCTGGCTGTGGAATTCTTAAAATTCTTAAAAGTTCCTAAGGTTGAGAGACACTGGCCCACAGATTTCTCTCTGCCAGGTTGTGCCACTCTCAAGCTACTATAAAATGCCAGGAGCCACATCTTGCATGTCAAATCTGACATCCTAAAGTACAGGTAGTCTTTGACTTACAACAATTTGTTTAGTGACTGTTTGAAGTTACAATGGCATTGGAAAAAGTGACTTATGACTGGTCCTCACACTTACAAGCGTTGGAGCATCTCCATGGTGATGTGATCAAAATTTGGGTATTTGGCAACTGGCATTTATTAATAATGGCTGCAGCATCCTGGGGTCATGTGATCTCTACTTGCCACCTTCCCAGCCAGCTATTGACAAGCAAAATCAACGGGGGAAACTGGATTCACTGAACAACTGCATGATTCACTCAACAACCATGGCAAAAAGTGGTCATTAAATCAGACGCGACTCATTTAACAACCATCTTGCTTAGCAACAGAAATTCTGGTCTCGATTATGCTCATAGGTTGAGAACTACCTGTATTAATTTTGCACCCGTGCATTTGTTTTTTCTTAAGTGTAGAATCTGACATTTCTTGCTACAGGTAGTCCTCAACTTACTACAGTTCATTTAGTGACCATTCGAAGTTACACCGGTACTGAAAACAGTGATTTATGACCATTTTTCACACTTATGACATTTGCAGCATCCCCATGGTCACGTGATTTACATTTGGATGCTTGGCAACTGACTCACATTTATGACGGTTGCAATATCCCGGGGTCATGTGATCCCCTTTTGCAGTCTTCTGACAAGCAAAGTCAATGGGGGAGCCAGATTCACTTAAAAACTGTGTTACTAATTTAACAACTGCAGTGATTCACTTAACAAATGTGGCAAGAAAAAAATTGTAAAATGGAGCAAAAGTCACTTAACAAATTTCTCATTTAGCAATTATGGTCGTAAGTGAGGATTACCTGTATTTTGTTGGAGAGGGCCCAATGTTCAAGTCTATCAAGATCTTGTCTCTGTCTTCTATGATATTAGCAGTTCTTCCTCCCTCTCCAATTTTGTCTCAAATACAAATTTGATGAATGCCCCTACTATCCCCTCATTTATACAAATGCTAAAGACTTGTGGACCCAAGATACAAGTCTAAGGTTGCATACTTTCTTCCTTGCATACATATATCTATGATTTGGTTAATGACATGATTCATAAATTACAGTAGCTAAGAACCATCATTTTGGGAAGCTTTGGGATCATAGATCATATTAATAGAATATAATATATTTAGCTCACTGTTGAACTGTGGAGCCCTTGGTGCTCTCTGAGCTTGGTTGTTTTGTTGCGGACATTTCATTACCCAACTAGCTAACATCATCAATATGGATGAGTGTGAGGATTGAAGGAAGCAAACCGTATACTCACTAACACTGATGCTGTTACTAGTCAGGTAATGAAATATCTGCAAGCAAATAACCAAGCTTAGAGAGAAACAAGGACTCCACATTTTTATTGTAAAATAATTTTGTTAGCATGGTTTACGAACCAAACAAGTAACTGGCCCAAAATCTTGTTGGCCACTAGGATAAACCTGACAACTATGAATTAATTGATTAGTGTTTGTTACATCAAGCTCTAACTAAAGCCTTTTCCCTAATTTGTGAACTTCATACAAACTGGACAACAACCCTTATTATACAGACCAACTTATTGATGAACAGTGTTCATAAAATGTAAGCAGCTGAGCTGGGGTTCAGAGAGAACGAAAGTATTAAGTCATTAATCATATATTTATTGCAACTAGACAACAAAACAGAAAATCTTCCCTCTCTTGGTCTATGGAGTATTGGTTATTAAGGGACTAGGCATGAATTCATTTTTGTTTCTTTACTGAGATTGCTGTAGAGTCTCATATATTGGTGACATTAAATCCATGTGTTATTCCAATCATCGTAACAGCAGAAAGCACAAGAACTTCAATTTCATCGAGAAGTGCCACCACAGCAGGGCATCTCTTAATAAGGTCAAAATTCATTCTTCACCCTGGACAGAATGGAATATTCATCTTAAGAAGTTGCTCAGGAGACACCTTCCTGGGTTGTACTGTATCGGACTGCAAGGGAGAAGTTGTACTTTTAATATTCCACCAGCAAAATCACATAATCAAACAAAAATTGTCTGGTGAAACTGAACACATGAAGAAAAAATAATCATCACCATCTTCTTCTTCTTCTTCTTCTTCTTCTTCTTCTTCTTCTTCTTCTTCTTCTTCTTCTTCTTCTTCTTCTTCTTCTTCTTCTTCTTCTTCTCCTTCTCCTTCTCCTTCTCCTTCTCCTTCTCCTCCTCCTCTTCTTCTTCTTCTTCTTCTTCTTCCTCCTCCTCCTCCTCCTCCTCCTCCTCCCTACCCCCCCCCCTCCTCCTCCTCCTGGCTATTTGGTTTGGGGGCCAGAGAACACAGATTATGACAAAAACATAAAGCCTGAAGATAAAGTCTTCTTCAAGTCAAGCTTGACCCTCAGCTCTATGGGGCCTTCCTCCCCATTTTCTCCTTGTGGTTTCACATATTACAATATACCAAGATGGATTCAGAGGTTGTCACATGCAGAAGAGATCCATTGAAATAAATGGGAATTAAGTCAATCATCACTACTTTACATCCCACTGATTTTTATAGAGCCACACTGAACCTCTGTTAACAGAGCCTTCCATGTCTGAATCTGCTTTCTGTCCCTCACTGTATGTTCATGTGAAATAGGGAGGGACTTGTTTCTCAAGTCACTTGAGAAAAATGGGATCAAATCAACCACTTGGCCTGGGATCAAATCATTCTTATCTGGCTGTTGCCTTGGTAGCAGTTTTTTTCCCTCACCTTCAAGGCCATTCCCTCCTTCCTCTACAGTGCATTACATGGTCTAACCAATGTTATAGCTACCCTCAAGAGATCACTTGGCTACCAGTCCTCAAGAGATCAAAGGTGTTGGGTTAAGAAGATGACATTCTCAGTGGCAACCTCCAGGATGTGATCAGGATGCGACCTTCTTATTTTTAAGAAAATGGAGGAAACAGTTCTCCACAGAGCTTTTAGAAAGAATGATTTTTAAATGTGGTTAGCAGCTGAGATATTTAAGCTATATTTGCCATGTGTTGTTTTAATGTTTTAGTACTGTAAATTGTCAAGCATCTGACACATAGGCAGCACACAAGTAACAGTAATAAATAACAAAGAAATGTGGATAACCCAGTTAACCACTGATTTGCTTGTACTCCTTACCATTAGTACATACTCAAACTAGCTAGATCAAAATCCACTACTTTATGGGAATGCTGCCCTGTCTTCCAGAAAGTCCTTGTATTTCATAAACCCTGTATTGAAGATTACAGGCAAGCCTCCATGCGAAACTGGCAGTATACAAATATTGCAATTATTATACACCTGTATTTATCTGTACATCTCATGCTGGCTGGAGAATTGTGGGAGTTGAAATCTTAACGTCGCTGAGATTGATAAATATTGCTCTAGATTATTCCCTAATTTATTTCATCTCTATGTCCGACTTTTTTTTCCTGGAGCTGTGAAGTAGCAAGACTGTGTTTGCACAACACACCTGAATAAAGGTTGATCGTGTGTCCTCAAGCAGATGTGATGGCTCAGCGGTTAAAGACACTGAGCTTGTGAGCTGGAAAGCTGACCGACCGGGTTCGAGATCTGAGCACCACGTGACAGGGTGAGCTCCTGTTACTTGCTCCAGCTCCTGTCCACCTAGCAGATCGAAAGCATGCAAATGCAAATAGATAAATAGGTACCAATTCGGTGGAAAAGTAACAATGTTTGAGCCTGAACTTTTTTTTATTAAGTATAATGCCAGAAAAGATTAACAAACAAAACCTATATTTGATTCTACACATCACAACAGCGGCAAGAATAATATTTGCGCAATATTGGAAAAATGAAGGAGTACCACCAGATGAAAAAATAATTAAAAAAATACTGGAATGCGCAGAGATGGACAAATTAACTACGAGACTGAAAGGAAAAGAAGAAACAGAATACTATCAAACTTGGGACTTTACCGATCGTTAAAGAATAAAGTATTAGGAATTAAATATGTATTAGCGTATTTAGACAGCACGTTGGTTGAAAAATTATTATTGTATGCATGGGAAAAACTAATAAAATCCTAAAAAAAAACAAAAAACAATGTTTGGTGTGCCTCAGCATATAGTCATGATCACGGAAATATCTTTGGACAATGCTGGCTCCCTCAGCTAAGAAATGGAGGTGAGCACCATGTCCTAGAGCAGTGGTGGCGAACCTATGGCACGGGTGCCAGAGGCGGCACTCAGAGCCCTCTCTGTGGGCACGCGCGCCATCGCCCCAGTCCTAGGCCTTCAACTGGGTTTTATAAAACCTTTTCACTTTAGGCCTCCACTGCCGTGTGCAAAAAAAAAAAAGGTTCAATCAGTCAATTTCAACTTCTCATGGGGAAAAAAAAGATCTTGCAAAGTTGGAATTGATTGAACTTTTTAGTCCCACCCAGTCTGCCGTTACCACCACAGCCATGCCCAGCCAATGGGCCACGCCCACCCAATGGGCCACACCCAGACAATGGACCACACCCAGCCAATGGACCACACCCAGCCAATGGGCCACGCCCACCCGGCACTCGACGATGCATAAGTGGGTTTGGGGTTGCAGTTTGGGCACTCGGTCTCTAAAAGGTTCGCCATCACTGTCCTAGAGTCAGGCTCGACTGCAGAGGGGAAACTTTTACTTTTACCTTTACCTATGTGCCATCAAGATGTGGATACTTAATATTCATATACGGGGTCCTTCTGCAGGGCACTCTGCCACCCACCCGGTCATTTATTTCTTCCAGTGGTGCAATCATTGCTGTTGTAACTGAATCCATCCAACTTGGTGTGGTCATCTCTTTATTCTTTCCTTCCATCTTTCCCAGCATTATAGATTTCTCCAGGGATCTTAAATCTTTGCATACTATGTATAAAATATGATAACTTGAATCTAGCCTTTTGTGCCTGACTGAGGGGGAGAGTGGTTTTGGGGTTAAAAAAAATCTCTCCTGCCCCACTTCTGCAGGACTGTGGTGTTCATAAAGGTAAAGGTTTCCTTGTCGGTCATGTCTGAAAATTGAAAATCCCTCCATGCCTCAGATTTCTGAACAAAATCTGGATTGCAAGGCTGTCCCTGGAGAGGCTGCTCACTGATACACAAAACTGAAACTTTTATTGTATTATGTTGAAAGATTCACCCTTGGTTGCAACATATTTCCTAGACACAATTTGAAGTGTTGGTTTTGATAGTCAGGCCTAGCTATGTTAAAGAAGTGTCCATATCTAGTCCTCAACATAGAACCACAATTGGGATCACAATTTTTGTTGCCAAGCAGTGCTGTTGTAAAGTAAGTCACACCCGATTTTATGACCTTTCTGCCATGGTTGTTAAGTGAATCATGCAGCCGTTAAGTAAATCTGGCCTCTCCCATTGATGTTTCTTGTTGGAAGCCACCTGGGAAGGTTGTAAATGCACTACAACCTTTGTAAAGAAATGCCAGTTGCCAGGCACCCAAAGCTTGATCACATGACCGTGGGGAAGCTGTATGTGCAAGTACTGGTTGTAAAATTACTTTTTTCAGTGCTGTTGTAACTTTGAATGGTCACCAAATGAGTGGTTGTAAGTTGAGGTATATCTTATTTTGATAGGATCCTGCCTGGGCGTGAATGTCAGCTATAATAACAATAATAACAATAACAATAACAATAACAACAACAACAACAACAACAACAACAACAACAACAACAACAAAAATAATAATAATAATAATAATAATAATAATAATAATAATAATAATAATAATAATAATAATAATAATAATAATAAAGTTGGAAGGGACCTTGGAGGTCATCTAGTCCAACCCCCTGCTCAGGCAGGAAACCCTATACCATTACAGACAAATGGCTGTCCAGTCTCTTCTTAAAAACTTCCAGTGTTGGAGCATTCACCGCTTCTTGAGGCAGGTTGTTCCACTGGTTAATTGTTCTAACTGTCAGGAAGTTTCTCCTTAGTTCTAGGTTGCTTCTCTCCTTGATTAGTTTCCATCCGTTGCTTCTAGTCCTGCCTTCAGGCGCTTTGGAGAATAGCTTGACTCCCTCTTCTTTGTGGCAGCCCCTGAGATATTCGAACACTGCTATCAAGTCCCCCCTCGTCCTTCTCTTCATTAAACTAGATGCTTTCTTCCAGATGCTTTCACTATTGAGGCCTTATTGTACATACCCTATTATTTTCACTATGTGTGCTGTCCTGCACACATCACGAGTGTAAGGAGTCTTTATTAAGGCTTCCCAGCCTGAATTGGTATTCCCCAGCAATTCCCTGTGCTGATTACCGGCTCAACTTCAATGAGTTCCACAGGCTATTCAAATGAAGCCAACACTAGTCCTCAAAGCGAGTTCCTAAGGCAAAGGCGAGTCCACAGGCAAAGCAACAGCTGAGGAGACATAATCCGAAGTTCAAGGCAAGAACACACATCAAGGAAACAAACACATTATCCCCAGCATCATCTCCATCTGTCTGCTGTGCTAAATAGCCAGCTTCTGGTACAGCCCATCAAGAGGGGCAAGGCTGCCTCCTCAAGAATAATCTGGCTGACCTTCACTGCTCCTGCCTTTTCTCTCCCCTACGTGTTCTTGGATCAGGTGCAGAAGGCAGTTCCTCTTCCTCATCGCTGACCAGCTGCAGCTGCCTGCTTTTCCCACCTGAAGCCTTAGGGCTGTCCTGCTGCAGCTGAGCTTCAGCCAAGTCAGTCTCAGACAGCTGCTTGGAGCCATTGACCAACTCCCCTCCTGACATGCCTGGAACTGGTTCATTCTTCTCCGAGCTGACATCTGGAAAGGTATCTAGGGAAGCGTCTGGGGAGTCATCACTTTATCTATCAATCTATCAATCAACCTATTAAATTTATTGGGCGCCCATCTTACCATAGGGTAGGGGTCTTCAAACTTGGCCCTTTTATGACTTGTGGACTTCAACTCCCAGAATTCCTCAGCCAGTGTGCCTGGCTGAGGAATTCTGGGAGTTGAAGTCCACAAGTCATAAAAGAGCCAAGTTTGAACACCCCTGCCATAGGGTAACTCTGGGCGGTTTACAGTTACCTATATGTAAAACATAAAAAGTTAAAAACAAACATTAAAACCAAACCATGCCGTTTTCAAGCTACAGAAACACAAGCTTAGCTGTTTTGTTAACCAAAAAGACTAAGTATACATTTTGTAAATAAACAGAGAAGAGTTTAAAAACCTCCCAAAAGATAATCAGCTATTTTATTATTGGAGAAATAATTCTATATGTGGTTTTTAGCTGCATCACTGCTGTGGAATAGTCATTTCCCCCCCACATAAATGTTTATTGAAATACTGTGATTTTTTTTAAATATTCCATCAATTTCCAGTATTCAGGCCTGACAGTTTTGTAACAGAAATGGAAAAGAATGGGAAAAAAATTAGCAAGACGCCTGGGGAAACCCCAAGTTTTGCAGAAGATGCATTAAATATGGGGGGGGGATATGCACTTTGTACCCCTCCTCTGCAGACAGTCCAATTGAAGCTGAGTACCCACTTTTTCAAACCACTCTTTGCCGTTCACCCCTCCATCCTCTTTTCCATGCAGATTTGATCTAGGCAACGGCCCCCAAACATTTGGGCACCAGCGACCAGTTCCACAGAGAGAGGTTTTTCCACGGACCGGACCAGAGGGGACGTGGTTTTGTGTGCTGCCTGCATCCTGCAGATGGGGCTTTGCTTGTTTGCACGGCCCGGTTTCTGGCATAGCGTGGGCTGGTGCTGGTCCAGACTAGAAATTGGGAACCCCTGATCTAGGAGAAGCGCCTCACTGGCTGATTACAATGGGATCAGAAATCTCCTATATAAAGCAACAGGTCTGCCAATCAGACTAACTTTAATGTGTCTGGTTCAGATTGAGCTAAGTGTGTGGTTTGAACTAGGTCTCCTGCAACTTTTTTTTTCTTTTCTTTTGCAAGTGCTCAGATGTATTTTATTCCGAAGGGTTAAAAGTCAAGAGGAAAGACCACATGAACACAACGGCTGAGAGAACAGACTGGGCTTTTCACCTTTAACTATTCATTTAATATCTCACTTTCCTATTCCAGCAGGACCATTAGGGCTGCTAATCGAAGCAAAGCACTGCAATTACAACATCATCATAATAAGCAGAGACCCATTACGAGCATCTGGGTACCCACAAGATCCAATCATGGTCTGTATCGTTCACTCCCCAGGTTGGACTGCACCACACGCCAAACGAGACGGGTTCTCATCTTCGAAGTGGTGAGACCAGGCAGTCGTTTTCCTTCGTTGACCCGGGTTGAGCGTGTCGTCGGAACCCAACCAGCGTGTGCGCGTCCATTGGGCTTGTTCTGCAGCGCCTTTGAGCGAAAACCAAATCTTTCTCGGGAGAAAAAAAAAAGGTGTGGGGGGGGCCGCGGGAAAGGATGCCGTGCCGCGAGTGGAACCACAGGAAACACCAACCCAGCTCAGCCAGCCAGCCGCCGCCAGGACCGGCCATCCAGCGACGGCGCCCGTCCTCGCTGGGGCAGCCGGCTCAGGCGGCCCTCGCTCGGCAGAGGGCGTCCCGCCTGCGGCTAGAGCGGAGCCGGGAGGCGTCTCCCGCGTTTCGCAGCTGGGCTGGGGAGGAGCCGCGGTCGCAGCCGCTCATTTCTGCCACGTCCCCCGGGCCAAGGCGAGCCTGGCTGGCAGCGGCTGGGAGCGCCAGCACGTGCGCGCCGGTGAGTTCCTGCGGGGCGGGCAAGTTGGGCAGCGCCGGACTGGTGGATCGCGCTGCGCTGCGCTGCCTGCCGAGAGAGGGCGGCTGCGAAAGCCTGGCTGGAGTGGGAGCGCCCGGCTGGGACTCCTCCTGGCCCAGAATGGCCGGGGGGCGGGCGGGAAGGCGGGAGGCCAAGGAGCAGGCAGCTCGGAGGGCTGAGGAGAAGTTTGGGCTGGGCAAGGCGCGCCTAAGGTGGGCGCGTTGCGCGCGGGAGCCTCCGAGCCGCGGCTCCCGACGCCACGTTTCCTCGGAAACAGGAAAGCAGGCGCCCCTGGAGGAAAGGGCGAGCGGGGGCAGAGGGAGGCCCGGGGCGGGCGGCGGACGAGGCCTCTGGGGCGCTGCAGACGGGCGGAGAAGGAGCCCGAGCGGAACTTTCCGGCGAGGCAGGAGCGGCTGCGCTTGCAGGAGGAGGCGACGGCGGGAGGCGCGCCTTCCCAAAAAGGGCGGCCAGGCCGAATGCCGAGAAAGGGCAGAGGGTCCCGCGTCTCTCCTGGACAGAGGGTTGAGGGCGGGACGGAGCGAGGCTCCGGCTGCTTCTCCGCCCCGCGGCAGCCTCGCCTCAGACGCCCCGTAGAGAAGCGGCTCGCAAGAGTTGGGCCGCCTGAAAGTTCCCGAGCTCGCTGCTGGCGGTGCCCGACTGCCGCCCGCTCCCCTTTCGCGCTCCCATGGCTTCTCAGCTACTCGCCGCCTCCTCCTCCCCCTCCTCCCCCAAGAGTTGGGTTCCCAACGCCGGTAATTTTCCCTCCCTCTCGAATTATGGGGGATGGGAGGAGAAGATGCAGGTCACGCTTTTCGGGGCGAGGGGTGGTTTCTCGATCCGTGTTCGGCGTTCCCATGACGCACGGAGTCATACATTAAGGCGCGCTGCACGGGCCGAGTGCTCAGAACAGGTTGGGTGAAACGCGGCTGAGTTGGTGGCTGCTTAGCAAGCGTGTAGTAGAAGAGGGGGGTCTTCTAGTACACGCTAAAGATGTGTTGTACTACACACAAAGAAGAAGGGGGTCAACTTATTTTCCAAAGCACCAGAAGGCAGGACAAGAAACGATGGATACTAATCAAGGAGAGAAGCAACCTGGAATTAAGGAGAAACTTCCTAACAGAACAATTAACCAGTGAAACGGTTTGCCTTCAGAAGTTGTAGGTGCTTCATCACTGGAGGTTTTTAAGAGGAGACTGGACAGCCACTTGTCTGAAATGGTATAGGGTCTCCTGCTTGAGCAGGGGGTTGGACTAGAAGACCTCTAAGGTCCCTTCCAGCTCTATTCTGAATTGAATTGTAAAAAACACAGCGATTGTTGCTAGTTGTGGGCGCTTTCCCGGTATCCTCCACACGTGATGGACTTCAGCCTCCTTCAGTCCCAATTCACAAAGGCTGAATGGATTGGGGATGGTGGAAGTCGGAGGTCAGCGCCTCTGGAGGGCACCAAACTCAGGAACGCTAGTAAAAGTTGAAGTTTGCTGTGTTTCCCAAAGTAGCCATTCATTCAGATGGGTTCCGGAGTGCACGATCAAATTAAGAGGTTTGTGTGACCCCGTGTTGCAGGAATCTAAGATTGATTCCTAGAAATGGAGAACCGGGATGCTGTGGGAAGCAAACTTTTGTAAATCTTGAGAGCTTTCTTGGAAAAGAAACAGGATTCTAGCCGAAGGAATATGCGTAAGGGAAATGGCAGAGATTTAAATGCTGAGGAAAGTTGAATTTATTGGAAATATTGGGATAGCAAAAACGGATTTTTGCATTTGCATTTTCCTAGTAATGGCAATACAGATTGCGCTTTCATGGCCTGAACGCAGAGACATTAGTTGTTTCTGCTTTTATGTGGACGATAAGAGAGTAACTGAGTTTTCATCCTGTCTTCTTTCTAAGCATTTGGAGGCAAGTCAGAAACTCCTCTTCTTATTTACTTCACATCAATCCTGCGAGGTAGGCTAGGCTCAGCATGGCTATTCTAACCTCATTTGGCAGGTGTTCCTTAGCCACCATCCTGGCTAAGTGGGAATTTACCTTGTTTTTTCTCCAATCTGATAACAGGTAGTCCTTGACTTATGACTGGCCATTTAGTGACTGTTCAAACTTACAATGGAGCCTCCAGCAAGTACTTACTACCTGGTTCTGAAGCTCTGATGGCTGTCTACTCCCACCGCGAGGTCATGTGACTGCATTTTGGCTGCTCAGCAATTGTCCCGCACTCACAGACATTGTAATATCCTACAGTCACATGACCACAATTGACAATATTTTCCCCCCCAGAAGCTGGTTTTTACTTCCGGGACATTGCAACTGTCATAAATATGAGTCAACTGCAAAGCATCCGAACTCTGATCATATGACCAGGGGGATGCTGCAATGGTCATAAGTGTGAAAAAAGGTCATAAGTCACTTTTTTCCAGTGCCATTGTATTTGGTCACTAAATGAATGGTTGTAAGTTGAGGACTACCTGTAGTTAGATTTACACAATGTGCTAAATTCTCAGTTATTTAATGATAGTTTATTCATTAAACCTGCCTTACCGCTTCCTATACCATAGTAAGTCAAAATGAACACACATTATGGCTAAGTACAGCGTATGAATAGCGCTTAGACTTATATACCGCCTCACAGTACTTTACAGCCCTCACTAAGCGGTTTACAGAGTCAGCATATTGTCCCCAACAATCTGGGTCCTCCTTTTACCGACTTCGGAAAGATGGAAAGCTGCGTCAACCTTGAACCGGTGAGAATCAAACTCCTGGTAGTAGGCAGAGTTAGCCTGCAATACTGCATTCTAACCACTGCACCATCCTATCTAAGCACTGACCTCCTTCAGTTTGGCAAGATTGCTGTATCCACAATCCAGATTTTGAAATGATGGTCCTTATTTAAGAGTGGTGTGAGCAGAGGGCTTTTTTTTCCATTGCCATCCTCTGCAAATAATTTTTTTTGCTCCTTGCCCAGTTTTTATTGGCTGCTGAGCAACCTAAATAGCATATTAAGTGATCTTGAATTTTAATTAAATGCTGTTTCCACACTTCCATTTTTAATTTTGATAATTTAGCTTGCATCCTGTTCAGCTTCACATTATCGAACCTCTAGTAAGTGCTATGTTCACATTCCTGCTCCCCATGCTGCAATATATGTAAAATAAAGCCCATATTTTATTTATGCATATATAAAAATGTAGGCAGGGATTCTTACAAAATATTTCTATGTTTGAAGTTGACATGACTAGAATATATGTACCCACAGCGATTGTATGCTTGCCTTTTGTAGTTGGACAAGCAGCCTCATATAAAGCTAGATTCACAGCTTGAGGTTTGTTCGTTTAATCATTGCTTTTTCAATAAACCTCTGTGGATTATCTTTTGTCTCTTTTTGGGAGGAATGTGATCACGTTTTAGTTGCCTGACCCTTTTGTTGCCCAAGAGTGCTTCTAGGACAGTGATGGCGAACCTTTTAGAGACTGTGTGCCCAAAATGCAACCCAAAACCCACTTATGCATCGTCGAGTGCCGGGTGGGTGTGGCCCATTGGCCGGGTGTGGCCAATTGGGTGGGCATGGCCAATTGGGTGGGCATGGCCAATTGGGTGGGCGTGGCTGCCGTGGTAACGGCAGACAGGGTGGGACTCAAAATCAATTCCAACTTTGCAAGATCTTTTTTTTTCCCGCAAGAAGTTGAAATTGACTGATTGACCCTTTTTTTTTTTTGCACACGGCAGCGGAGGCCTAAAGCGAAAAGGTTTTATAAAACCCAGCTGAAGGCCTAGGACTGGGGCAACGGCACGTGTGCCCACAGAGAGGGCTCTGAGTGCCGCCTCTGGCACCCGTGCCATAGGTTCGCCACCACTGTTCTAGGACTTGCGCAAGGCCAAGACTTATTTATTTATTACATTTATTTTTCTCTATTAATTCCTGCCCTTTCTCCAAGACAGTTTATTCCAGTTGAAAAACTAATACAGGTAGTCCTCGACTTACAACAGTTCATTTAGTGACCATTCAAAGTTACAACGGCACTGAAAAAAGTGACTTTTCACACTTACGACCATTGCAGTATCCCTATAGACAGTTGATCAAAATTTGGATGCTTGGCCACTGGTTCATATTTATGACGATTGCAGTGTCCCGGGATCATGTGGTTTCCTTTTGTGACCTTCTTACAAGCAAAGTCAATAGGGAAGCCAGATATTCTTAACAACTGTGCTACTAACAGCTGCAGTGATTCACTTAATAACTGTGGCATGAAAGGTGGTAAAATGGGGCATAATTGACTTAACAAATGTTTCACTTAGCAACAAAAGTTTTGGGCTCAATTGTGGTCGTAAGTCGAGAAGTACCTATATTTTTTCCCCAAAATTCATTCTTCTATTTTTTTCCCCCTTACAACAGGGGTCTTCAAACTTGGCCCTTTTATGACTTGTGGACTTCAACTCCTAGAATTCCTCAGCCAGGCACGCTGGCTGAGGAATTCTGGGAGTTGAAGTCCACAAGTCATAAAAGGGCCAAGTTTCAAGACCCCTGCCTTACAACCACAGTAGATTGAGCTAAGAGGGAGTGACTGGGTGAAAATGAACTTTAGGGCTCGTGTTCAGCTTGATCACATGTCTCCAGATTCCAGTCTAACATCTTAACCCTACTTCAAACTGAACCGGTGGTATAGTGCTAAAACAAGACTGAAGAAACCTTGATCTGCATGAGACCTCTGATGTGAATTGACCAAACCATTTTGATCTGAGCCTTGGGTGTTTTTTCTAAGAATCAAAGGGTTAGGTTAAAACTCTGCATCCTTTTGGTCTTTAAGCACTTAATAACCCCCAATGGGCCAGAAATGTTGGATCTGCCCAGTCCAGCAGCATCATAGGATCCTTAGTTACAACCACTGTTTTCTTTGGAGATCTAAACCAGTTAACGTAAGGGCCAAATGATAAGGCCTGTCACTCCTTAAAAGTTTGTATTTTGCGTTTACATCTTTCAATTTATTATAGGTGATCCTTGATTTACAACCATTAATTTAGCAAGTATTTGAAGTTACTTGAAGGAATTGAAAACGTGACTTTTGACTGGTCCTCATACTTCCGGCCACTGCAGCATACCCAGTCATGTAATTGAAATTCAGAAACTTGGCAATCAGCATGTATTTATGACAGTTTCAGCACCATTTGTGATCTTCCCAGCTGGCTTCTGACAAGCAATGTAAAGGGAGGAAACTAGATCTGCCTAATGACCGTATTCGCTCAACTATGCCAAAAAGGTCATAAAATTGGATGTAACTGACTTAACCACCACTTTGCTTAGCAATGAAAATTCTGGAAAAAGTGGTCCCTTTTCTCCTTTCTAACTCTCCTTAATTGCCTTCATTGGAGTATCTTTGATTTGTTCCATCCAGCTCCGATTAATGGGTGGGTGGCCATAGGTTTCTGATCTTCAATTAGGATATAGTAGAAGTTGAAAAAGCTTTGAGCTAAAGTGATTTCTGCTTTTTCATCCATGGTGACAAAGCTGTTAATTAGAATATGTCCTTCCCCCCCCCACCTTTTAAACCCTCTTATAATACAGCTGCATTATCTGACCATTGTTTTAAGTACTTAATACAGATTAAACCTGGAATGCATTCAAGGACAGAATATTGTTTTAAGCCTTGAGAAATAAAATCCTTAGAATTTTGGGGTTGCTGTAAGTGGAAATACAGAAAAAAAAAATCAGAGAAGTATGTTGATGTAAAAATCAAAATGAAGGTCTAATATTTGGCCAGATAATCTGTTTCGAAAGAGAATGAAGCAGGCTGAGCTCCGAGACAAAATGTGGCGTGAACTGTGTATCCTAACTTGACCATTAACTTCAAAAACAATATTTGTGACCCTTTTTGTCTATCATATTGATCTTTTTTTCAGTATGAGAGAACAAGTCAGAATACAGGAGGCTAATGGTTTTAAAAATGAAACTAATGTAATAAAAATCACATGCAAAAAAAAAAAGATTGGCTTCATCCATTTTGGTAAACTAGGATCTACAGTACATTTACAATGCCTACATTTAAAGTAGGGGAACATTTTAAATGGGGTGGGGAGCAAAGCAAGCAGGACATTGTCACGTACAGGCATATTCAAGAAGAGACTGGACAATCACCTGTCTTGAGATGGTATAGGTTCTCCTGCTTGAGCAGGGGGCTGGACTAGAAGACCTCCAAGGTCCCTTCCAGCTCCTATTCTATTCTATTCTATTCTATTCTATTCTATTCTATTCTATTCTATTCTATTCTATTCTATTCTATTCTATTCTATTCTACTCCTACTCCTACTCCTCTACTCTACTCTACTCTACTCTACTCTACTCTACTCTATTCTGTTTTTGCATATTAGGACTTAACATTCCAATGTTATCCCAAAGGTGCTTTTCTAAAAATCAACTGGATTTTCTTGTGTTTTTTTTCCTTGAAAACATTTTGCTTATCATCCAAGATGCTTCTTCAATTCTAAAGAAGTTTTTCCAAAGGAAAAAAACCTAGTTGCCCTTTGGAAAAGCACCTTTGAGACAACCATGACCTGGATGATTGAGAATCTCCATAGACACTGCAATGTTGTGTTTCCTACCTCAATGTGGCAAGAAACCAAATGGATGATTTTCAGCAATTGTAAATGTTGTTGTTTAGTCACTAAATTGCGTCCGGCTCTTCATGACCCCATGGACCATAGCAGGCCAGGCCCCTCTGTCCTCCACTGTCTCCTGGAGTTTTCCCAAACTCACGTTCCTTGCATGGATGACACTATCTAGCCATCTCATCCTTTTGCCTTCCATCTTTCCCAACATCCGGGTCTTTTCCAATGAATCGTCTCTTCTTATTTGGTGGCTAAAATATTTCAGCTTCAGTATCTTTCCTTCCAAAGGACAATCAGGGTTGATTTCTTTTAGGCTCGACTGATTTGATCTCATGAGGTTGGCCTAAAATATTACACTCCCCCTCCGAAAAAATGTTCAGGAGTTGTAAATATCCATTGATTCATTTAACATATGCCAAAAATAAAATAAATCATGTCGATATATATGAATCTTGGTTTGGATGGTGTATACGTACGTAATTGTTGATTCATGGGAAAGACATCAGAAATCATCTAGGCAGTTAGACCGCAAAAGTCCCTGCTGTTCCTAATCTCTGAGAACAGATTCCATCTGTGCTGGATCTTTTATTTAGATTGCTCATGATAACACTGGGGAGAGCCAGTGCTCTTTCATATTGTCAGACTAGAAAAGAAAACCGCTTTGTTTATTGAACAGAACGATCCTGCACAGTGGATGTCCCACCAGCTCCAACCTAAGTCAGTAACTATTCCTTATCAAAAGCTTCCTCTCTTTGCCTCTGTGAGGAAAAGGTGTGAGCCCTAAACTGACTATCCTAGGGTGTAAGGTGTGTGGAGGCAACTATGGGTCTTAAGGGAGTTGTAGTCCAAATCAACTATGGGACATATGTTTCATCTCTTGTTCAGCCTAAGAAGGACCTGGAGCTCCTGCAGCACAATTTTTAAACAAAGCAAATAGAGAAGATTGCTCTCAGTTTAAACTATTAGCAACTCAAGTTGTTTTTAAGATAAGTTTATTATAATAATTCCTTCCTTCCTTCCTTCCTTCCCCTTTCTCTTTCTTCTTCCTTCCATCATCCATCCTCTTTCCTTTCTTTTCTTTCTTTTGTCCTTTCCCCTTTTCCTTCCTTCCTTCTTATCTTCTTTCCTTCCTCCCTCTTGCTCACTTCTACCTTTCTCCTTTCCACTCTTCCTGTCTTCCTTTTGTCTGTCTCCCTTTCCCTCCCTCCCTCCCTCCCTCCCTCCCTCCCTTCCTCCCTCCCTTCCTTCCTTCCTTCCTTCCTTCCTTCCTTCCTTCCTTCCTTCCTTCCTTCCTTCCTTCCTTCCTTCCTTAAGTCAGTGTTCACTCCTAGCAACTGTCTAACACACAGGTGTCAAACTCAATCGCGTCACGTGACGTATCGTGACATATCATGACTTTTTTGCCTTTGTGGAGCCGTGGCATGTGACGCATCCAGCCCATGGGCCACCAGTTTGACACCCCGGGTCTAACACATCCCTGCAGTTTTCCTGCTTTCCTGTTTTTAGAAATAGGTTGCCATTGCCTGCTTCTTAGGGCTGAGAGAGAGTGACTGGCCCAAGGTCACCCAGCTGGGTTCATGCCTGAGGCAGGATTAGAACGCAAAGTGTCCCAGTTTATTAAAGCTTAAATAGTTTGTTAAGCTTATTAAAGGGAAATCCTAGAACCTAGAAGGAGAAATTTTCTGACGGTGAGAGCAGTGGAACAGCTGGCCTCTTGGGACTGTGGATGCTCCATCACTGGAGGTTTTCAAAGTAGACTGGACCATTTGACTGGGATGGTATAAGGTCTCCTGCCTTGAGCAGGGGATTGGACTAGGGCAGGGGTAGGCAACCTTGGCTCTTTTATGACTCGTGGACTTCAACTCCCAGAATTCCTGAGCCAGCATGACTCAGCTTGGAAACCTCTCTCTTTCCCCTCAGCATGGCTGGCTCAGGAATTCTGGGAGTTGAAGTCCACGAGTCATAAAAGAGCCAAGGTTGCCTACCCCTGGACTAGGGCCCCTTCCAGCCCTATAATTCTATATTCTGTGTCCAGTTTCTAGCCTGGTACCTTAACCATTACACCAAACTGATTCTCCCATTGTATATCAGTAGTATTATATATATATATTCAAACTGGAAGCAAAACAGGGTACATGGTGCTACACTTTTTGCAATTGCTGAATAACATTCAATCACCATACTAAAGAGAAAATATTCCTTATAATTAAGTGCCTTGCCATTTAGTTAATTGTGCTGGGTTTTGCTGGTACTGCATTATCATCACGCCTCTCATCCTTCTTAGCGCTGCTCATAAAAAGTGAGTTCTGCTTTAAAGGGTTTACTCAGGGTGCCCTTCACATTGTATAAAAATGTCATGTTTTCATTTGATAAATGTGAAGGCTGTATGTAATCTGGCAACTATCTTCTCCAAGTTACCAGCCTGCCAGGCAGCTGACCTTAGTGGCATCAAAGAAGAAAGTAATAATACTGGAACTCTTCCTCTTCACTGGAAGACAATAGCTGTTGGCCACGGGTGATTAGGTTAGAGAAGTGATGGTCTGAAGCAGAATGAATCCCTCTTTCACAATTCCCTGATCCTTGCAACAGAAAATGTGTGGGGGAATATTAGATGATGGATTTTCTATGGTTGTTTTTTTCCTTGAGGAAAATGCTTTTTGAAACAATACTTTTTTTTATTCATTCAATCTGTTTTTTCCCCTGCAAGACAATCTAGAATAGCTATATGCATCTTGTTCCACGAAGCAATGGGTTTATATTACAAGGAAGTAGATTTGGGTTGGACATCGTAAAAGCATTCCTAAATTTAATAAATGTTTTAAGGGTGGACAAGACTGTCTCAGGAAGTGAGGGGTTCTACGGAGGCTGAGTGGACAAATGTTAAGGATGCTGTAATACTAGATTCCTTCTCTGGGCAAAAGATTGGACCAGGTCAGTGGTTTTCAAATTAAATTTGGCAACTTTTAAGATGTGTGCACTTGAAGTCTCAGAATTCCCTTCACCTTATATTCCATACACAGAATTCCATTCTATCTATCTATCTATCTATCTATCTATCTATCTATCTATCTATCTATCTATCTATCTATCTATCTATCTATCTATCTATCTATCTATCTATCTATCTATCTATCTATCTATCTATCTATCTATCTATCTATCTATCTATCTATCTATCTATCTATCTATCTATCTATCTATCTATCTATCTATCTATCTAGCCATCCATCCATCCATCCATCCCTGTCTGCCTGCCTGTCTATCTATCTATCTATCTATCTATCTATCTATCTATCTATCTATCTATCTATCTATCTATCTATCTATCTATCTATCTATCTATCTATCTATCTATCTATCTATCTATCATCTATCTATCTATCTATCTATCTATCTATCTGTCTATCTCTATCTATCCATCCATCCATCCATCCATCCATCCATCCATCCATCTAAAATATTTATATAGCTGCCCATCTTATACCAATCATTGGGTGACTCCCAATAAAAAAATAACAAAATAACAGAATTGGAAGGGACCTTGGAGGTCATCTAGTCCAACCCTCTGCTCACGCAGGAGACCTTATACCATTTCAGACAAATGGCTGTCCAATCTCTTCTTAAAAGCTTCCAGTGATGGAGCACCCACAGGAAGCCATTCCACTGATTAATTATTCTCACTGTCAGGAAATTTCTTCTTAGTTCTCGGTTGGCTCTTTCCTTGATTAGTTTCCCTCCATTGCTTCTTGTCCTGCCTTCTGATGCTTTGGAGAATAGGTTGACCCCCTCCCCCCTCTTCTTTGTGACAGCCCCTCACCTTTGGAACACTGCTATCATGTCACCCTTACTCCTTCTTTTCATTAAACATACCCAATTCCTGCAACTGTTAATAAAGCAAAATAAAAATCATATTAAAACTATACAAATTCAAAACAAAAACCTGACAATCCATTTAAAACTTCTGACATGGTTATCTGGTCCTAGTGCTTGGGAGGAAAAGCAAAATCTTCGATGCTTTTCAGAAGGCTAGGAGGGCAGAGGCCTGCTGAACGTCAGGGGCAGGAGCTGACACGGAAAGGCACGCTTCCTATCTAACCTTGTAGAACAGGTAGATGTCCTTAGGGAAGGTGGTCCTGCAGGTTACCTGGCTCTGTGCCATATAGAGTTTTACAGGTAATGACCAGCACTTTGAATTGCACCTGGAAGGAAACTGGAAGTCAGTGCAGCTTGTACAACAGAGGTGTTACTTGGGCAAATCTAGGGACATTGTGAACGTCACCCCGCCACATTTTGGACCAGTTATAGCTGGTGGTCTTCAAGGACTGTCCCATGTAGAGTGCATTACAGTAATCCGGACAAGAGGTGACCAAGGCATGAGTGTCTGTGAGCAAGGTCTCTTTAATAATAATAATAATAATAATAATAACAATAAAGTTGGAAGGGACCTTGGAGGTCATCGAGTCCAACCCCCTGCTCAGGCAGGAAACCCTATACCATTTCGGACAAATGGCTGTCCAGTCTCTTCTTAAAAACTCCCAGTGTTGGAGCATTCACCGCTTCTGGAGGCAGGTTGTTCCACTGGTTAATTGTTCTAACTGTCAGGAAGTTTCTCCTCAGTTCCAGGTTGCTTCTCTCCTTGACTAGTTTCCATCCATTACTTCTTGTCCTGCCCTCAGGCGCCTTGGAGAATAGCTTGACTCCCTCTTCTCTGTGGCAGCCCCTGAGATATTGGAATACTGCTGTCATGTCCCCCCTCGTCCTTCTCTTCATTAAACTAGACATACCCAATTCCAGCAAACGTTCTTGGTCCAGGAAAGGGTGCAACTGACATGCTAGAAGATGAATCAGTGTGCAAAGGCCTTTAGTAGCTGCTTCTCAAGGACCTCCAAGAGGACCCTCAAAATATGTACCAGCTCAGGCTTCCGATTTTTTGACATGAGAAATATAAAAATGTTGGGATGGTTTATATAAAAGAAATGTTTTCTTTGTCCCCCCCCCCTTTTTTTTTTTTAAGATATGAGAAATGTAAAAGTGTTGGGATGGCTTGTATGAGAAAAAAGACTTAAATACTTAAGTGTAACTAATTTTGAGAAAACCTTAACCAGTAAGAATACTTTGAATATTGTGGGGAAAACAAATTTAAATAAGAATTTTGTAACCAGGATCTATGACGAGGCAATCAAGATGATCCATTAGAAAAGAAGTTTTATATTGATGTGGTTATTATTTGCAGAAACATGAGAAAAATGTCTATATTTAATTGTCATTTAATCAAATAATAAGAAATGTATTTATTAATTTAAGGCTGGCAAAAGAGAATATTATTGGAAGAAGAGAAAATCAAGCAAAGCCATTATATGGACTATAGAGTTATAGAAATTAATTGTTATTGATTGTTTTGTAAATACTAACCCAGACAACACGCTGTTTACCAAATATTAAGGTGATTATGTTAAAAATCAATAAAACATATTTTTTTAAAAAAAATACTTTAAGGTAATTAACTCTGGGAAAATTTTAACCAGTAGAAATGGTTTGAACATTGTAGGGAAAGTAAATTTAAATAAGAATTGTAAACAGGATTCATGACGAGGCAACTAAGATGACCAGATAGAAAAGAAGCATGATATTGATGTGATTATTATTGGTAGAAATTTTAGAAAAATCTTTATATTTAATTGTTACCTGTCAAATTAATAAGAATTGTATTAATTTAAGGTTGCAAAGAGAATATTATTGGAAGAAGAGAAAATCAGGCAAAGCTATTATGTGGACTTTGGGATACAGAAACTGACTATTTAGTGATTACTTTGTAAACATAAACCCAGACAGCACACTGTTTACCAAAAATCAAGGTGTTTATATTAAAAAAATCAATAAAATATATATTTTTTAAAAGAAAAACGCTGGAGTAGATTGAACACCATGTTTCAACTCTGACATTCTGTGAACTTTATTGGCTGAATGGCTGCCTTGAGCATTATAAAGTTAAAGTTATGTGCCAAGTGCAGGCAGTGTCCGGAATAAAAGCACCTCTGATTTGGGTGTGGCTAGACTTTTTTTTAAAAGGCTAATATATGCAACAGCATTCTTCAAAATGAAAAAGGTCTTCTGCAGTCACGACATAAGCCTAAGACTGAAAATCAGGCTTGTCAGATGCTATATTTTTTCTATCCTGCTCTATGGAGTAGAGAGTTGGTCTCTGACAGAAGGCCACCTGAAGAGACTAGAAGCATTTGAAATGTGGATTTACAGGCGGCTGTTACGTATAAGCTGGGTTGACAAAATCAGAAATGAGGAGGTGATAAGCCGCCTGGGAAAGCCAAGGGAAATCATTAAAACAATTAAAAAACGAAAGTTAGACTATTTCGGACATGTGATGCGACACCCAGAAAAATACGGCATACTCCATTTAATCCTCCAGGGAAAGATTGAAGGCAAACGAGGTCCAGGCAGAAGAAGAACATCATGGCTTCAAAATCTAAGGGACTGGTTTGGACAAAACTCAGCAGCACTTTTTCGTGCGGCTGCTGTTAAAAACAGGATCGCCAACATGATCGCCAACGTCCGATAACGGATATGGCACAAGAAGAAGAAGAATATATGCAAAGAGAAGCCTTTTAGCCCCTCCAATGGGGGAGGGCTTTGGGACCCCCAAAGGGATGCTGGTGAGCTGGAAGGTGTTTATGGGCAAAGCAGTAGACCAGGGGTAGGCAACCTTGGCTCTTTTATGACTCATGGACTTCCAGAATTCCTGAGCCAGCATGGCTCAGCTTGGAAACCTCTCTCTTTCCCCTCAGCATGGCTGGCTCAGGAATTCTGGGAGTTGAAGTCCACAAGTCATAAAAGAGCCAAGGTTGCCTACCCCTGCAATAGACTATTCCTTTTGTTTACAGGCAGCCCTCGACTTATAACCATTTGTTTAGTGACCTTTCAAAGTTACAAACAGCACTAAGAGAAGTGACTTATGACCATTTTTCACACTTATGGCTGTTGCAGCATCCCCACGATGATGTGATCAAAATTCAGACGCTTGGCAAATGACACACATTTTTGATGGTTACAATGTCCCGGGATCATATGATCCCCTTTTGCGACCTTCTGACAAGCAAAGCCAACGGGGAAGGCAGATTCACCTAACAACCGTGTTACTAACTTAATAACTGCAGTGATTCACTTAACAATTGTGGCTAGAAAGGTCGTAAAGTGGGGTAAAACTCACTGCCTGCTTAGCAATGGAAATTTTGGGCTCAGTTGTGGCTATAAATCGTGGACTACCTGTACGGTGGTAGCATTTCATTTCAGCCATGCTACAGGTCCTTTAAAAAAGCGACTTTCATGTGGCCATCTCAATCTGTATAATTTCTACTTTCGTTTTGCTATAACACTTGTGGTTTTTAATAGAATTGCTATTTATTTCATACTTCTCAACAAGTAATCACTAAAATACATATGCCTACTGTTAGCAGCATAAGGTCCAACAGCCTGCATTTAGCCATAATTTGGGTCCTGTGCAAAACTGCTAAGGCTGCAGTTTGGTGTGTTCTTATTGGGGAATAAGCTTTCCTAAACCAAGCGCATTTTCTGAGCATGCATGCATAAACTGCAGTGGCTCAGCGGTTAAGACAGTGGTCTTGTCAGGTGGAAAGCTGGTAGCCCAGGTTCGAGACCCAAGCACTAAGCGACGGGGTGAGCTGCCGTCCTCGCTCAGCTCCTGCCAACTTAGCAGTTCGAAAGCATTCAAAGTTGATAAATGGGTACAGTGCTCTGTGATGTCGTGCTGACCACATGACCACGGAAATGTCTTCGGACAGCACTGGCTCAATGGCCTTGAAACGGAGATGAGCATCGCCCCCTATAGTTGGCAATGACTAGCACAGGGGTAGGCAACCTTGGCTCTTTTATGACTCGTGGACTTCAACTCCCAGAATTCCTGAGCCAGCTATGCTGAGGGGAAAGAGAGAGGTTTCCAAGCTGAGTCATGCTGGCTCAGGAATTCTGGGAGTTGAAGTCCACGAGTCATAAAAGAGCCAAGGTTGCCTACCCCTGGCTAGCAGAATAAAATCTACAGGGATCCCTTCACCTTTACTTTATGCATAGGTTGTCTTTTTTGTTTTGCAACTCACTTTGAGAGATGTTGTGCTCTAAAAGAGGACCTAAAAAGAAAATAAAAGAAAACTTCCCTGTTGAAATAAAACAGTAAAATTGAAAATAAAAACAAAATCACACTTTCATAAAATACATGCTGACTTCTAAGTAGTGCATTTCTGTTCAAGAAGTGGAAGGCGTGGTGGTGCTTTCAGGAGTAATTTTTGCATTTCCCATTTTCAGCAAAATAAGTGGGGTGCGGTTGTTGGTAATATTAACATTTCCATATAGCTTCCTTTTCTTGTTTGACTGTTCTAATAGGCTGCAAAGGAAAGAGATGTCAGGAAGATGTGCTTTGGCTGGCTTCTCAGGCACTTTAGGTGGGTTCCAGCGTGCGCTTGGAAATGTAAGAGTCTTTACCATAATGACATGAGTTGCCCAAGTTAGGGGGCTTAAGCAATCAAATTGTTTTTCCAAACAGTGACATCCGAAGCAAATTTTCCAGCAGTAATTCTAGAACTGTTTGTCGAGCTGCAGGTTTCAAGACAGTGAAGTGGGCGCATTTAGGAGTCTTGCTCAGACTGACCTAGACAAACCTGTAATATCGTTGGGTTCCAGGATGTGGATTCTGCATGTGTTTTAAGGGATTATTAGGGAAAGGGCATGAAGAGGTTTTGGAATACAAAGAGGTTATGGATGATCCCGAAAAAGAAATAATGGAATCATCAGCCGAGTTTTTATCATGCTGAGATTGGGTATTTATGACGTTCAGAGACCGCCAAAATTGAGCAGAATCAAATTTGGTCAATAAATTAATGGAGACTATAAGCCATTCTCTGTTCATTATATGGGTAGTCCTCAACTCATGACCGTAAGGGAGCCTGCCCATTACAGTTGGAAGTCATAACGGCTGTTAAGTGAAGCACCTGTATGATTGCCTCATAACCACCCATCCCTGCTGTCCCCGATGCAGTCGTTAATCACAGTTGTTAAGCGAAGCGTGGAGTGCTTCGGGTTCCAGGGGAGTCCCTGGGATGCCTAGTGCAGGCCTTCTCTCGGCCTCCAAAGGCCTCCCACATCACCTGAGGCATCCTGTTTTCTGCTTCCCATGCCTTGGGGTCCCTGTAGGCCTTGGGCTTGCTTCCGATCCTACTAGGCCCCACACACTGCAGTGGCCATAACTTTGGGACCGGGTCATAAGTAGCCTTTGTGGGGGAGTCTGTTGTAATGTCGAACAGTCATTAAGTGACCGGTCATAAATTGAGGGCTACCTGTAGTCTACAGTACTGGAAAGTAGAAAATCAATCAACCTCCCATCCTACTTCTGGAAGAAAATGGCGTCCAATCACTTCAGTTCCAAGCAGCCTACATAGATCACAGGAGGCACCAGAATAATTCAATTTTGCAATTCATTATCATGAGATGTGGTGCTGGTTACCAAATTAACTGGCTTTGAAAAAGGTTGGAACTATTTATGAACGTCATTGGGATCAGTGGCTATTGGCTTGATGGTAGTAGGACTGACTTTTGCTGGAAGACTTTGGTCTTTTGGTCTTAGCCCCATGAGGAGAGAATGGAGGACGACATGAGACAAAAGTCCGATCCAGTCCAGCAGGGCACTGCTTTTGTTCCTAAGATCTGAGCACTCAAATCATAAACTAGCACTGATGATGTTACCTAGTTGGGTAAAGAAGTGTCTGTAAGAAAACCACCAAGCTCAGAGAGCACTAAAGACCTTTCTTTTCAACCCTGAGCTACATATATTCTTGTCAGACCTGCCACAACTTAAATCTCTAAATAGAAATGATCCTTGGCTCCATTTGTTGAGAAAGGTATAGTTTATTAGAGGTCAAGTGTATTGCAGTATTGCAAAGCCGGAACTGAGAATCATGCGCCAAAATTCCTAAGTTCTACTTTTTCCTCCCTTAACTATCCCTCCTTGCCCACCCTATTGTAACCAGTTGGATTCAGGCAAGTTGTTTTCATAACGGTCAGTTCAACCGTTGGCTGGTATGCAGCTCTCTCCTTCTAGCTGGGTGACCTTGAAGCAGCAGCTAGAGGAGATACAGCATTTACTTTCATTTTCCCCAAGCCTTCCTCCTCTATTCCCCCTGCCACAGTTCATGGTAGGCTGTCACCGCATAGCAGCAAAGCACAAGCAAAACATAAGATGGCAGTTGACAATTCTCTTCTATCAGTATTCAAACCATAAGCAGATAAGTCACATTGTGGCATATGTATCATATCTGAAATAGAGTTTATTTAATGTTGACTTTAGCTCTTTCTGTTACCCTGAAAGAGATATGGCCCCTGTCTTTCCATTCAAGGTGTGACCAATGAACTTTACATCTGAGAATGAGTCTCACTCTCGGAGTTTTATCTAAGATTGCTGCTACTTATTGAGTTCCTGCTGGGTCCAAAACAGGTGCTGTGGAGACTTATTCACTTATTACATTATATAGGCCATTCCAGTCTCAGCAGAACTGTCAGCAGCTGGTACTCTTCAATGCAAAATAAAATAAAATAAAATAGCTTTCAGGATATCTACCAGGAATAAGGGGTTTCACCCTCACTGTAATTCCCTGGAAGATTGCAGCCAACTGTTTCAAAATCCAGGAAACTGTTTTTTCCCCCTCATTTTCTTATTGGTTCTCCTACCAGACAAGCCACTTAGCTCAATATTCTGTCCCTAACATTAACGGTCTAATTAACCTTGTTGCTCCAACAGGTACTACAGTAGCTATTAACATTTCGGCTTTTCCTTTTAGCTGTATAGTCATACTGGTCTGTCTTTTAAAAGGTCATTTAGAGTTGGGAAGGCCTTAAACATCTTTTAGTCCAATTAAGTACTGAACCTAGAAACAGCAATGTGGAGAGCCTTCGAGCAGTGTTTCTCAATCGTGGCAACTCAACTGAGGGAACTTCAACTCCCAGAATTCCCAGGCATGAGATGACTGCCTGTATTAGATTTTTTATCTATCTGTCTGTTTATTTATGCTTGCAGCTGGCCATGTTCAGCCATATGAGCAAATGTCTTATCCATGTTCAAGGCTAAAGTCAAGTTTGTCCTTGTCGGTTGTGCTGTCCATGAACCTTGCTTTGCCAGTATGGAATGGCTGATGAAGGAGATAATCATGGGAGGAGAGAGATGAACAGTCTCTTTTGGCCTGGGGGGGGCACACTTTATGCCAGGCATGTCAAACTCGCGATGTCACGTGACGTCGCGCGACGTATCAGGACTTTTTCCCCATTGCCAGCAATGGGGTGGGCACGGTTTCGGCGTGACGCATCCGGCCCCCGGGCCGGCAGTTTGACATGCCTGCTTTATGCCTTCCCCCAATGAGGGAAGTGACATCTGCTAGTGAGATCATGATGTCACTAGATTGAAGATTGGATTTTTCTGCTCTTTAAAAAAGTAGATATTAAAGTGGAATGGAGTAGATATTAAAAATAAAGACAAAGGATAATATCCAGGAAAAAGGATAGATACCCTTTTTTGGGCAGAGTAAGGGATAAGGTAAGGATAAGGGATTGAGCTTTAAAACCCCTTTATGTTTAAAAATAATTTTTGTTGTTGTTAGTTGCGAAGTCGTGTCCGACCCATCGCGACCCCATGGACAACGTTCCTCCAGGCCTTCCTGTCCTCTACCATCTTCTGGAGTCCATTTAAGCTCACGCCTACTGCTTCAGTGACTCCATCCAGCCACCTCATTCTCTGTCGTCCCCTTCTTCTATTGCCCTCAATCTTTCATAAACCTTACAGATATCCCAAAACCATTGATTTGTGGTGTTGTAAATTCCAGCGCTCCCACAGTCTTTTCTTATTGTTTTCACTTACAGTCCTATCTACCTGCCCTGCAAGGCCTTATTCATAGGGTGGTAATTTTACTTCTCTCGATGGGGATAACTTTTATATGTTATAGTAGATTATTTCAGGTAGTCCCCAACTTAGGACCAAAAGGCGCGGTGGCTCAGTGGCTTAATGACGCCAAAGATGGTCTCAGCTATGGTGGTTTGAGTCCAAGCCCTCCCTGGCAGGGTGAGCTCCTGTTACTTGCTTTAGCTTCTGTCCACCTAATGGTTTGAAAGCATGTTCTGTGCATGTAGATAAATAGGTACCACTTTGGTGGAGTGACAAGCTGGTGCTGTGTGCAGGCAGTGGCGGTTTAATTATGAAGGAAAGAGCTAAAGTGTATACTTTATTTAAAAATATGAATTGGTGTAGTCCAGGTTGCTCGTGTATGTGAGGGTAGGAATCCATAGGTTGGTGACAGTTTCATGTTATGCTTCCGCCATTATGTTAATGGGAGAACCGGAGCTAGTTTTAGGGAAAAACTGCAACTTTCTAAATAAATGAGTTGCAGAAGGAACAATGATTCTGCATCTGAATGGTTGGGTGGCAATGAATTGAGGGAATCTAGAATGAGTGATTGGGCCATTAGGAGACCCGGAGACGAATGAAAATAGTTAATGCTTGGTGAGTATTTGCTTAGGAAAAAAGGTATTGTTTTGAATACATGTGTTCAGGCATAGAACACGTATGCAGGGTAAAATAAAATAATTGAAAAGCAGGACTGATCCATTTGTTTATGATGAGAGTTTGAGAGAATTAATGAAGGGCACACAGTTGATGAGAGGTTTGCATGTAGGACAGAGCGGATGCTAGAAAAAAAATGAAACCTGGAAAAAAAACTCAGTGAAAGAATTTAGAGTGAAAATACAATAATGATAGAAAGAGAAATAAAAGAATGAATGAAAAGGGGATATGTATAGAAGCTGCTTGAGACAAGTAAAAAAGTGTCTGGAAATTGCTTCTTTTTTTTTAGTTTCAAATGTTTCACTGCTTATCCAAGTAGCTTCTTCTCTCAGAGCTTCAAAGGAGCTACAGAGAGTCCTCGGCTTACGACCACAACTGAGCCCAAAATGTCTGTTGCTAAGCGAGACAGTTGTTAAGTGCGCTTTGCCCCATTTTATGACTTTTCTTGCCACAGTTGTTAAGTGAGTCACTGCACTTGTTAAGTTAGTAATACACTTATTTAGTGAATCTGGCTTCCCCATTGACTTTGCTGGTCAGACGGTCGCAAAAGGTGGTCGCACGATCCTGGGACACTGCGACCGTCATAAATATGAGTCAGTTGCCAAGCGGCCAAATTTGGATCGTGAGACCCTGGGGATGCTGCCGTCGTCGTAAGTGTGAAAAATGGTCACAGTGCCGTTGCAACTTCGAACGGTCACTAAGCGAAAGATTGCAAGCCGAGGACTACCTGTGCTTGGATAAGAAATGAAATGTTTCAAACCAGAAAGGAAAGAAGTCCAGTTGCCAATGACTCAACTTCCAGACTACTCTACTCTTGGATGATTTAAAATTTTCATCGACAAATCAAAAAGTGAAAATAATTGCATTACGGACAGCTGCAAGGAGGATGGAATTACTGCTTATAAGGAGTATGAAAAAGGATGCTTGCAGAATGATGAGATGGAAGAGGCTGTGAATGAGAAAAAAGGATGATTAAAAAAATGGATTGCTGCATAAAGTAAACAAGATATGGTGCAATATATATATATATATATTTGTTTAGCAACTGTTCAAAATTACAGCTGCACTGAAAAACTGACTTACAACTGATCCTCACATTTTCAACCCTCCCATCCTTCCCATGGTCACATGATCAAAATTTGGCTGTTTGGCAATGTATAGGTAGTCCCTGACTTACAACACTTCCTTTGGTAACTGTTTGAAGTTACAACCTCACTGAAAAAGGTGTCTTATGACCATTTTTCACACTTATGACCGTTGCAGCATCCCCATGGTCATCTGATCAAAATTCGGACGCTTGGCAACTGGCTCATATTTATGACAGCTGCAGTGTCCCGGGATCACGCGATCCCCTTTTGCGACCTTCTGTCAAGCAATGTCAATGGGGAAGCCAGATTCACTTAACAACGGTGTGGCTAATGTAACAACTGCAGTGATTCACTTAAGAACTGTGGCAAGAAAGGTCATAAAATGGGGCAAAATTCACTTAACAACTGTCTCACTTAGCAACAGAAATTTGAGGCTCAATTGTGATAATAAGTCAAGGACTACCTGTATTTACAAAGGTTGCAGCATCCTGTGATCACGTGATCTCTTTGCAACCTTTGCAAATGGCTTTCGACAAGCAAAGTCAATGGGGGAACTTAACTTTGCTTAACAGCCGCACAAATCGCAACAACTGCAGTAATTCGCTTAACTCTAGCAAGAAAAGTTACAAAAATCAGGTGTGACTCACTTAATAGCGGCTTTGCTTAGTGACTGAAATTCTGGTCCCGATTGCGGTCATAAGTCAAAGACTGCTTGTATAGTTCCAATGAATGTATTAAAGAGGGGATTTTTTTAAAAGAGGCAGAGAAAATGCAGAACATTATTTTAGAACTAAACAAACAGGTCTAAATAAGAAACCCCCAGCAGTATAAATGTGATTAATCATTTAGTGAATGATTTAATATATGAATCTAAAATGAGGGAAAGCTTGAAGAAGTTTGTGGGAGAGTTACAGTACTATCTCAGAGAATGAAATTAGGAAAAAAAACATGACACAAAATGCGAATATCCAAGAAAAATGATGAGAAAGACATCATAAATCCTTTAAGAATGTTGAAATATGATAATACTCCAGGCATAAATACTGTAACTGGTGAAATTAAAATATAGATACGGGTTGGCTTATGAAGTAGATAGAGGTGCCTGGTAGAAGACTTGGTGATATCCAAATGAAGTGGCATCAATCATTATGTTTTTGTGAAAATCCTACAGAATAAGTACAGTGAGGGGAAAAAAGTATTTGATCTTCATCAACGATTTGGACGAGGGGATAGATGGGGAAATCATCAAATTTGCAGACAACACCAAGCTGGCAGGAATAGCCAACACTCCAGAAGACAGGCTTAAGATACAGAAGGATCTTGACAGACTTGAACACTGGGCACTATCTAACAAAATGAAATTCAATGGTGAAAAAAGCAAGGTTCTACATTTAGGCAAGAAAAACCAAATGTACAGGTATAGTATAGGGGGTACCTTGCTCAATAGCAGTAACTGTGAGAGGGACCTCGGAGTCCTAGTGGACAATCACTTAAATATGAGCCAGCAGTGTGCTGCAGCTGCCAAAAAGGCCAACACAGTGCTAGGCTGCATTAACAGAGGGATAGAATCAAGATCACGTGAAGCAGTAATACCACTTTACAATGCCTTGGTAAGACCACACTTGGAATACTGCATCCAGTTTTGGTCACCACGATGTAAAAAAGACGTTGAGACTCTAGAAAGGGTACAGAGAAGAGCAACAAAGATGATTAGGGGACTGGAGGCTAAAGCATATAAGGAACGGTTGCTGGAATTGGGTATGTCTAGTTCAGGGGTAGGCAACCTTGGCTCTTTTATGACTCGTGGACTTCAACTCCCAGAATTCCTGAGCCAGCCATGCTGGCTCAGGAATTCTGGGAGTTGAAGTCCACGAGTCATAAAAGAGCCAAGGTTGCCTATCCCTGGTCTGGTTTAATGAAGAGAAGGACGAGGGGGGACATGATAGCAGTGTTCCAATATCTCAGGGGCTGCCACAAAGAATAGGGAGTGAAGCTATTCTCCAAAACACCTGAAGGCAGGACAAGAAGCAACGGATGGAAACTAATCAAGGAGAGAAGCAACCTAGAACTAAGGAGAAACTTCCTGACAGTTAGAACAATTAATCAGTGGAACAACCTGCCTCCAGAAGTTGTGAATGCTCCAACACTGGAAGTTTTTAAGAAGAGACTGGACAGTCATTTGTCTGAAATGGTATAGGGTTTCCTACCTGAGGTTGGACTAGATGACCTCCAAGGTCCCTTTCAACTTTATTATTATTATCCCCTGCTGATTTTGTATGTCTTATTTTTGGGGAAATACAGTCAGTTTTTCAGAGCCCTTGAACTTTGGATGGTCACTAATGAATGGCTGTAAGTTGAGGACTACTTGTCTAGAGAAGGTCTCTTTGGTTGTGTTTTTTAAGCAGGAGTAAGAATATTCTAAGAACTCCAAGGCCACATCACCTCTTATGTGCTCCCTGCATCGCCAGTCCAAAAGTGTTTGCTGAGTGCCATGATGCCAAGTTCATCATGATCACTCCATACTAATTCACTCCATTAGTTTATTTTTTGTTTTTCCCCCAAACGGAAAGCGGATTATAGAGTGCATTGCAAATTAATCTCCGGGTTAGTCTGGGCAACGGCATCATGAGTCTTATTATTTTTAAAGTATCCTGCAAAATGCGATTAAAAGCTCTTCAGGGATGGATTAATGGAGTTCAATAAAACATTGCTAGTGTTTGAGGTCTGTGTGTGCAGAAATCCGAGAGAAATGTAGGTTCATGGGTGTGCAGGGGAGAAGAATAGCAAAACAATGAAAGGAGAGGAAGGCCAGGCAGTGTTTTAAAACAGAGTTCCCCAATCTTTCCGGCTTGGAGGCCTGGAAGGAAACGGAGCAGCAGGGAAAGTGCGCGTGCATGTGGGCACGCGTGCGCAAATGGGCCACTGGTGACCGCGTGACATTGGCGACGGTGCTAGCGTCCCTGCGGATGCGCAAATGGAGCTGCTAGTGCCTGCGCGGCGGTGCTACCGTAAGTGGGGCGGGGCTCACCAGCTATTCCTGGGGCCTGGTGGCCAAGAGGCCGCGTCCCGGTACTGGGCCGCAGACCATAGGTTGGGGACCCCTGTTTTAAAATATAAGCAATCTGAGCAAAAATGAGAAACCTGAGCAGTGCTTTTGCACTTACTTAAGGCATCTAATGTGTACATCCTATAACAGGGGTCTTCAAACGTGGCCACTTTTATGACTTGTGGACTTCAACTTCCAGAATTCCTCAGCCAGTCAAACTGGCTGAGGAATTCTGGGAGTTGAAGTCCACAAGTCATAAAAGGGCCAAGTTTGAAGATCCCTGTCCTATAAACTGCTGGATCACAACCATATACTTTATTACAGCTTAGATTATAGCCCATGCACAGAAGCATCCAACAGCATCTAATACTCTTCAAAGTTATGAAAGCAACATTATCGCTGCTGTAATGCAAACACCATTCCTTGCATGTGACCAGGTGGCATTACGGTGAGCACCCAGAAAAGGTAACACTTACACCCAGATGATGCAGTACAGGTGGTCCTCGACTTACGACCACAACTGAGCCCAGCATTTATGTTGCTAAGTGAGAAATTTGTTAAGTGAGCTTTCTCCCGTTTGACAACTGTTCTTGCATTTGTTAAGTGAATTATACCGCAGTTGTTAAATTAGTAACCCGGTTGTTAAGTGAATCTGGTTCCCTCCTTGGCTTTGCTTGTCAGAAGGTTGCAAAAGATCTTCTGCATTTTAGGAAGTTGCTGCCTTCTGTCGCTGATCCCCCTGGATTAGCCACTGATGCCTGACCGTGAGATGGGAGGCATATAAATTTAATAAATAAAATAAATCTGTCAAGGGACCAGGAAGAGTTACTTATCACATCAGAGATCTTTCTGTCTCTTCTACAAGAGGTTCAGGGCCTGTTCTGCATATCAAGCAACTGCTTTGCCTCTCAACTAATGCCAGCTCAAAAAAGATCTTAAAACAGATGACATCCCTCTTGATTGCTGCTTCTTCCTCTTTCCGATTTCTCAAATATCCTTTTTCTACAATCTGTATTTTTTTCTTCTCCTCGACTTCACACTAACTTTTTTTGGTAAGGCAACACTTGGTATACTGCAGTGGTGGCGAACCTATGGCACGGGTGCCAGAGGCGGCACTCAGAGCCCTCTCTGTGGGCACGCGCGCCGTCGCCCCAGTCCTAGGCCTTCAGCTGGGTTTCATAAAACCTTTTCGCTTTAGGCCTCCGCCGCCGTGTGCAAAAAAAAAAAAAGGTTCAATCAGTCAATTCCAACTTCTCGCGGAGAAAAAAAAAAGATCTTGCAAAGTTGGAATTGATTGATTGAACTTTTTAGTCCCACCCAGTCTGCCGTAACCACCACAGCCATGCCCACCCAATGGGTCACGCCCACCCAATGGGCCATGCCCACTCAATGGGCCACACCCAGCCAATGGGCCACACCCAGCCAATAGGCCATACCCACCCGGCACTCGACGATGCATAAGTGGGTTTGGGGTTGCAGTTTGGGCACTGCAAGGTTCGCCATCACTGGTATACTGCATCCGGTTTTGGTCACCACGATACAAAAAAGATGTTGAGGCTCTAGAAAGAGTACAGAGAAGAGCAACAAAGATGATTAGAGGTCTGGAAGTTAAAACATATGAAGAACGGTTGCTGGAACTGGGTATGTGTAGTCTAATGAAGAGAAGAACTGAGGTGACACGGGGTGACTTGATAACAAGTCTTCTAATATTTGAGGGGGTTGTCACAGAGAAGTGGGGGTCAATCTATTCTCCAAAGCACCCGAGGGAAGGACAAGAAGTAACGGATGAAAACTTATCGAAGACAGGACCAACCTAGAACTAAGGAGAAACTTCCTGACAATAAGAACAATTAACCAGTGGAACGTTGTGGGTGCTCCATCCCTGGTGGTTTTTAAGATATGACATAGAGTCTCCTGTTAGAATAGGGGTCTTCAAACCTGGCCCTTTTATGACTTGTGGACTTCAACTCCCAGAATTCTTCAGCCAGGTACACTGGCTGAGGAATTCTGGGAGTTGAAGTCCACAAGTCATAAAAGGGCCAAGTTTGAAGACCCCTGTGTTAGAACAATTAATCAGTGGAACAACTTGCCTCCAGAAGCGTGAATGCTCCAACACTGGAAGTTTTTAAGATGAGACTGGACAGCCATTTGTCTGAAATGGTATAGGGTTTCCTGCCTGAGCAGGGGGTTGGACTAGATGACCTCCAAGGTCCCTTCCAACTTTATTGTTATTGTTATTGTTATCCTGCTTGAGCAGAGGGTTAGACTAGAAGACCTCCAAGGTCCCTTCCAACTCTGTTATTCTCAGGGCTTTTTTTGTCATAGAACGCCCAGAACGGAGTTCCGGCACCTTTTTTGGATGGAACCTTGTAGGGTAGGCAAGGCGGGTTGTATGACATGTGTGAGTTCCGGCACCTTTTCTTTTTACAAAAAAAGCACTGGTTATTCTTATTCTATTCTTATTCTGTTATTCTGTTCTTTCTCTGTCTCAAACCTGTGGAGCTCTTTTGCTGAAGCCTGTGCTTTCTTGCTATTGTCCCCTCCCTCAAACACGCCAGCTTTCCACTTTTGCTTTTCCATGGAGTTTTTTTTTTTTTTTTCCATTTCCCTCATTCCACCCCCTGCATTTTTCTACTCCTCTTGTCCTCCTGTGGAATCAACTCCCACTCAAGCCTTCCTTTTATTGATTGCCAGGCCCTGGTTTTTGAGCTAAATTCATTTGCATTCTTGACTCTCATTGTTTTTGACACAGGGCTGGTGATTTGTGAATAAAGCTTCGTTTCTCCAATCCCCTCCCTATAGTCCCTGCTCAGAATTGTCTCTTTGAACAAAGAAAGCACTGATCCCAACAGGGTTGTTTTATTTCACTTTTAAAAGCATTTTCCGCTTCAGTTGCTTGAGCTTTTGTCACAAGAAAAGTAAGAGAGGGATTCTCATTTCTGAGCCCCAAGTGATGGTTGAATCAACGTTTAACATACCTACTTTTCCTATTTCCTATTCCCATCTTTACGTTGTTTGGTGAGGGCTGTTTATAATTATGTTTTGCCCTACTCCACATGCATACTACGTGCCTAAATCTGATGGGAGGGAAGGTGTTACTTGGGCCAGTGGGCCGAATTGGGATTTTGAGAGCATGTTGTGGGTGTTGTCAGCAACAGCAAGTGACAGAGACTTGCACTTTCATAAAATCACTGCAGCGTTGTGTATCGCTGGTCACAAAACACTCATATAGCAGAAGATAAATTATTCCTTGTAGTAATGTTCTCTTCCACAGTCTTGTACATTTCTCTCCCAGGCAGTTTGGCCCACTTCTAACTAGGTTGCACCATCCACTATTTTTATTTTTCTGAAATGCCCGTGGGCCCTAGGTATTTGCTATTGGCGTTTTTGCAATCCAGCTTCCTTTTTTTAAAAAAAATATTTTTAATTAAAGAAATCTTTAAAATATTAGACAGGTATATCCTGAAGAGGACCAAGGAAGATATCCAGGGGCTCTCTTATTTTCCAGTTTTGGTTTGAAGTCTTTTTTTTTTTTTTTAGCTTAAAAAAGGGCAGTATAATGATGAAAGTGTATAAAATAGGCAGGGTTTGGGTGGTTAGTTTTTCCAGACGTGGGGAGGGGTGGTGTCTCAGAGAACTGGGACAATGATTTTACCAACAGGATTGTGACATCGCAGGAAATTGTATGCCTGTTGTTGTTTTTCAAGGATTTCAGGGTTTTTAAGGGTAAAATTGGGAACAGGAAATCTCACTTTTAAAAAGCCACCAAACCAAAATTGTATATTTGAAATCCAGCCATAGTTGCTTGTCTTTCGTTGTCTTTAGTTTAGAATTTTGAATAACAGTGGGCAAACCAGGTTAATAGGTGCTAGAAGGACAAACTGGTACACCAGAAGGGAACTTTCCCAAGTTCCCATCTCACGTTAAGCCAAAATATTATTTATATGGTAATTTCGGGGCAGAAACTAATAAAATGTCCACCATCCTTTTCTCTCCTCTCCTGTCTATCATTACTTAATAGTGTGAGAAACCTTAAAGCTATTCCTTGCTTAACAACCAATTGCTTAGCAAGCATTCCAAGTTACAACTGACCCCTCAAAAGGTGCGCATGATCTAATTACAAAGTTCTGATGGCTGCAAATATACACAACTGCTGAAAGGAATGTGTTGTAGACTGGAGGTAGATGATGTCGTATCCCTCCTTCTCTGTTGAGAGAGGGCTGTTCAGTGCAAATGACCAGCTGTCTGCAAGGAGTATAAATCCTTCCATTTCCCCACCATCTAGTCAGAGCTGAAGAAGCTTCTTAGATGAGAAGCAAAGCATCTTCAAAGAAAGTCCAGTTGCCTCTTGAAAAAACACCTTTGGGAATGAGTCCAATATGTTTCAGATAAACTGGCCTCTTTATCTTAACTCCTTTTTTCTTTTCCCTTTTCCCTTGGTAAAACTACCAGTGGTGCAAAACAAAAAGTGTGAAGGCCGACAGCCATGTTATAATAATCCAGTGGGGAAGACTTGTTAGGCAGCCTAACTTTCCAAATTAACTTCCCACTTGCTGCTGAAAGGATATTGCTCAAATGTGCCCATTAATATCATTAACAAGCACACAAAAGGTAGGATGTTTGCAATCTGCAAAATGCATCAGCCTGTTGATTGATTATATGCCGTCGAGTTGGTGTCAACTTTTAGCACCACATAGATTTTTTTGGCAGCAGGATCTGTCGGGATGTGGATGCTTAACAATTGCTTTAATAAAGGTTAATGCGGTGGATTTCTGCCTTGATCAACCTGTGCAGTGAAATAACCTGAAAAGTCGAATGGCAAAAGAGCTTTATTTCTTATCTCTCAAGGGATGGTTTAATGCTAGGATGGCAATGATGAGTTCTTATCAATATATATTTGGATTTGCATTTACTGTTAGTCAAGTTAGTCCTCGACTTATGACCACAGTTAAAGGATTTGTTTATTTATTTAAACAGTTAGTCCTCCACTTACAACCACAATTGAGCCCTAAATTTCTGTTGCTGAGTGAGCATTTGTTTAGTGAGCTTTGCCCCATTTTATGACCTTTCTCGCCACAGTTGCTAAGTGAATCACTGCCGTTGTTAAGTTGGTAATGTGGTTGTTAAGTGAATCTGACTTCCCCGCTGATTTTGCTTGCCAGAAGATCACAAAAGGTGATCACACATGATCCTGGGACATTGCAACCGTCAGAAATGTGAGTCAGTTGGCTTCCAGTTCCGGATCGCGGCGCTAGCGGACACGCGAAGAGACCGCTCTCCCCGCCATCCAGTTTTCCTTCTTCGGGAGACCCTGGAAAGGGTCGAAAGTCGCCCTGGAGGGGCGACCACCGTTGGGGAGGACCGTCTCCAGATCGCAGAGGGGCAGCAGCCTCTGTTTGATCCGAGGCAACTCCTCAGGAATGAAGAAGAAAAGAGCGGCCATTAACATGGCCACTCATTAAGTCGCACCAACCGAAGCCCAAAGCACTACCAAGCACAATGAAGCAACTGGAGGAGTTGGATGAGATCTTATTCTACCTTTTCTCTTTCCCAACTATTTTCTTGTAAAAACTCTTGGAAATACCCTCTTCCCCCAGCTTAATTCTGCGGCTTTTGCTTACTTCGGGAAAATAAAGCCAAGAAGCAAAAAAAAAAAAAAAAGGACAAGATTAAATGACCACATACCTGGATTTGTAATCTCTGGTTACCTGGGCTCCCTAAAAGTTCTGCATTTCTACAAAAACTTATTGTTTTATTTCTTTGCTAAGCTGAAAAAAAAAAGGGAAATTTCTTTTTTTCCTTCTCTGAACCGGATAAAAGCTCCATTCTGTATGTTACTGGGGACATCTTGTGGCGAAATTTGGTACAGCAAGTGAAAAAAACTTTTTTTCTGACTGAGAGACTTCTGAGACTAAAATTCGTCCTTGACATTTAACAAAAAGATAAGAACTTGAAACAGCTGGGTGGTGAAAATAACCTTTATAGTGGAGGTGGACAGTTATTGACTTTTATTAAAAATAGCCTTCACTAAAGGACTATTCGTAAACATTACAGAAATGGAGGAACACCACCCACAGTTCAATTTCAAACTTATATTTGAAAAAATCTTAGAAGCCACTGAGCTAACGAATTCTAGAATGAAAGATATATGTGCCACCTTAAAACTACAAAACGCAGCTTTAACTTCAATAGATGAATCTACAACTCCGACATCCAAACTTTGACCTCATTTAAAGACTCTATAACTACAACAGCAATAGAAACTGAAGAAAGCAACACTAAGACGGAACTTGCGGAGGACTTACATACACAATATATTGAGAATCTAGACAATCCAGATGACCCAAAAACAATTACAACACTGAACATGACTTTTCATCTAAACCAGCTGAAACCAGAAGAAGAAGAAGACCAGCCTGAACGCATGACAAATATATTAAGTCAAATATGGAGATTTAAACCATTTGGCCAACAATTTAACGATTGTGAAGGGACTAGCTTCCTTGATAGGCTGATGATTGGATGGTCTCCCTTGATTCAAATGATATATGCAGGAATGAAGGGAGACCCACCTGAGGATTTAAAAGCTCTTTTATGGAAGCCGGCTTGGCACAAAAGGAAGGCCAGAGTTAGACTTAAAAAATGGTTTTCTTTATGTGATATTTGATGGAAGAGCTTTAAATTTCACGTAATGGGACAAGGAGATTTTAAAAGACATTATTTGATTTAATATTTAGGATTTATAACTACAAGGGAAACAAATTAGTTACTAAAATAATAGTTTTGAATTTTAAAATAGAAGATGGATTTAGAGGATAAAGGTTATTTTGAAATAGAATATGATTGTGAAATAAACTAAGAACTGATTTGAATAAATAATAAGTGTATTTTAGACATGATAATTATTTTGTAATGAACTAAGGGAACCGTGGGTTATCCGAAACTTAAATACTATGGACATTAAGCCAACTGGAATAATGTAATTGAAATCAGATAAAAGTTAAAAACAGGATTTGGAGACATATAAGTTAAAAGTCGTTGATAAATGTTTTAAATGTTTGAGCTATAACTAGCAATCTATTAATTTGAATTTGGTATAATAACTTAGGGAAACAGAGAGGAAATTTTTGATGATGCAAAATGATATATGTATGGATAAGCGTGTTATTGGACTATGTATTACCCAACCACCATGTTGCTTCCTTAATACCCAAAGCTTTGTAAAAATGGAAAATTAATAAAAACTTGTTTTGTTTTGTTTTTAAAAAAGAAATGTGAGTCAGTTGACAAGCGTCTGAATTTTGATCACGTGACCAGGGGGATGCTGCAATGGCCGTGTGAAAAACGGTCACGTCACTTTTTTCAATGCTCTCGTTACTTCAAACAGTTACTAAATGAGCTGTTGTAAGTCAAGGACTACCTGCATCCCGCTTTTATTATTTTTACAAATAACTCAAGGCAGTGAACATATCCAACACACCTTCTTCCTTTTATTTTCCCCATGACAACAACAATAACCCTGTGAGGTGGGTTGGGCTGAGAAACGTGTTACTTCTGGGAAGGTTACAAATAGCAATCGCATGAGAGCGGGATGCTGCAACGGTTGTAAATGTGTGATAGTTGCCAAGCACCCAAGTCACAATTCCCTGGCCATCGGGATGCTGCAAAGGTTGTAAGTGCAAAAACCACTTGTAAATCACTTTTTTCAGCGCCGTCATAACTTTGAACATTTGCTAAATGAATGGTTGTAAGTTAAGTTGTTACTCTACCAGAGAAATCTGCTATCAAGGATGAAACTTTGGCAGCTACATGCCTCTGCATTTCATCTTGCCTTTAGATTAAGGTCTGTGTGTATGTGGTGTGTGGGGGGGAAAGATGTTACTTTCAAGAGGGTTAAATGGAGAAACGAAACCTCTTCAATTCAGCTGAAGACCGAGAGAGACTGAAACCTTTTCAAGGACACCAGAACAGGTGTGGATTTGAAGCAGACGGTTCCCATAACAAAGTGAACTTGTTGATATGAATTACGTAAGATGTTTGGGGGGGGTTGGCTGGGAGAATTATTGTTTTAAGTATGAATTGGTGTTGGAACTTCAGAGTTAGTTTTGCTTCAACATAACCAAGCAGTGTATTCAATAAACAGTAAGATTTTCGGAAACGGAATGAACCTGGAGTTTTATTTGGATTCTCGAGCTGGATGCTGATATCTACTCTAGGATAATACCCATTTTTTGGTGTATAATCATGGTAATTATAAAATTATAATTGGTTTGGACAAAACTCAGCAGCACTTTTTCGTGCGGCTGCTGATAAAAACAGGATCGCCAACATGATCGCCAACGTCCGATAACGGATATGGCACAAGAAGAAGAAGAATTATAAAATGATGAGAGCAGCTTTTAGATTTCTGGGAACAAGTGGGCAGAAACCCAGAATTCTAAATTACAGTGGTACCTCGGTACTCGTCGTTAATTGGTTCCGGAAGGCGCGATGAGTACCAAAAACGAGTACTGAACAGATTTTTCCCATAATAGGAATAATATAGTGAGTCATAAAACAGTTGTTATCAACAAGTTCTAGCTTGTGCATTGAGTACTAAGCGAACAAGTATTGGGACACAATTTTCATGTCAAAATGTGTTGAGTACCAAATTTGATGAGTCTCAAAGCAGTTGAGTACCAACATACCACTGTAAATTCGTTCTTGGAAAGCTCTGATTGTTTGCATGCTTCAGTAGGGGCTGCTTGCCTCTTTGTCCTACTTCCCTATTCTTTTTTATTTTAAACATGTTTTCTTTTACGGATACAGTAAATCCAACTTTCTGCTCTGGCAAGCAGTTTATAATTCACCCATCTCCATAAAATATTTCTAAAAAATAAGGAAAATTATACGAAAGCAACCCTGTTTAACGTGAGCATGTGTGCATTCATATGTACAGATGCACAAAAGAGCCTTTAGCGAGATGGGCCACACTTGGCCTGCCAGATGTAGCTAAATACCATTCAGAGCATCCCTTCCCATTGGATATGCTGGTTGATTTGCCAGGAGTTCAAATCAAGCAACCTCTGAAGACTCTGAGGGATCAAGGTTATGCAAGATCTAAATGGGAGCTAAGATCTGAGCCTGTGAATTATTTTGACAATCAAATGAGTGCAATTGAACTCTGGTTCATATCTTGCAGCCAGGGTTTCTCAACCTTAGCAACTTTAAGATGGGTGGACTTCAATTCCCAGAATTCCCCAGGCAGGCTTGCGGAAGTCCCACTCATCTTAAAATTGCTAAGGTTGAGAAACTCTGCTTGCCTCTCAGTGCAGCAAGCTTTGGAGCTGAAGATGGCTCATCTATACACCCCTGTCCTCCCCCCTCGTGATCAAGGCTCTGCAGGATGATCTCTCTTGGATCCACTTGCAAACTGGATAGGAAGGATTCTAATCATCAAGTCCTTTGACAAATGATAAAAAGGAGCCGGGCATATTTAGCTTGCAGAAGAGAAGATTAAAAGGAAACATGTCAGCTGCCTCCAGATATATTGAAATGCTGTCATGCCGAGCTAACTTATTTTGTGTTCTGCTGGAAGGCCACATTGTGGAGGAGAGGGCAAAGAAGTGGGTGGAAAGAGAAAAATAAAGATTGTGGTTAAGTAGGAGGAGAAGTAGGATTAGGGGTTGTAGGGTTCTTCTTACTGAAAACGTCTCTGCTGAAAACTGAACAATCATTTGTCAATAATGTCCTGGGCTGTAGATCACACATTAAAGGAGAAGCTGGCTAGATGAACTCCTTCTGTAATTATGAAACCAACTCAGTTGTAGTGACTTGCTACAGCGTTGGTTCCCATGGTAAAAACCAAGTTTGCAATAAGTGGGAGGTAGCTTTCACTAGAAGTGTTGGAACTGAGGTGGTTCTGAAATCCACATTGCCCTTCAGCTTGTTTAGAGAGGCTGTGAGCTACAGGCTTCATAACAACATGAAGATCATAGTCTTCTCCCACGGCTTGAACCCTGCATGGAGGGCCCAAACTTTTTAAAGTATTCAGAATTATCTTAACTCTGTAAGCTGCCCAAAGTCCTTTTGAAATGAGATGGGCATCAAATAAATTTAATAAATAATAAATAAATATAAATTTTTGGCCCTCAGCACTTGAAGCAAAACTATTACCCTGGAGGAGAACTAGGGGACTGGAGGCTAAAACATCTGAAGAACAGCTGAAGGAATTGGATATGTCTTGTTTAATGGAAAGAAGGACTAGAGGTGACAAGGCAGCAGTATTCCAGTATCTAATGGGCTGCCACAAAGAAGAGGGGGTCATCCTGTTCTCCAAAGCACTTCAAGGCAGAACAAGAAGCAACGGATGGAAACTAATAAAGGAGAGTTCCAACCTAGAACTAAGGAGAAATTTCCTGACAGTGAGAACAATTAATCAGTGGAATGACTTGCCTCCAGAAGCTGTGGATGCTTCAACACTGGAGGTTTTTAAGAAGAGATTGGACAACCATTTGTCTGTTAAACAGATCAGGTCTTGCTCACAAAGTAGAATTCTACTGCATTGACATCAGCTAGGACTAGCCACATCATTGTATAAAGTGAGACAACTCTCTTGGACAGCAGATCATGAGGAGAACATGGTATATGTGCAACATGACCTCTCTTTTATCTCCTAACCTGTCCTGATGCCTTCAGATGCATGAAATGCATATTAGCTAGGAATTCCAGAATGTATGTCTTGAGGGAACTGGATTGAGGGACAGTGAGGAGATCAGTCTTTCTCTAGGGATAGAAAAAACAGCTACCTACAAAAAATAGATCAGGGTTTCAAACTTGATGTCTTCCAGATGTGCATGAATTCAGTTCCCCAGATGGCTGTGGGGACTACATTGTCATTAAGTGTTTAGGTGCAGTTCAAGGACTGGTCTTTACTGATAACATACTAAACTACAGACCTATCAGCCTGACCTCAGTACCTGGGAAGATTCTGGAAAAGATAATCAAACAACGAATCAGCGAACACCTAGAGGCAAACAAAGTCATTACTAAAAGCCAACATGGGTTTGTCAAAAACAGATCATGCCAGACAAATCTTATTGCATTCTTTGACCAAATGACAAAATTAGTGGATCAGAGGAATGCTGTGGATATAATTTACTTGGACTTCAGTAAGGCATTTGATAAAGTAGATCACAACCTACTACTTGATAAGATAGAAAAATGTGGGTTAGACAGCATCACCACCAGATGGATCCATAGCTGGCTGACCGGCCGTACTCAGCGTGTGGTCCTCAATGGAACCGCATCTACATGGAGGGAAGTATGTAGTGGGATGCCCTAGGTCTCTGTTCTGGGCCCAGTGCTCTTCAACATCTTCATCAACTATTTGGACGAGGGGATAGATGGGGAAATCATCAAATTTGCAGATGACACCAAGCTGGCAGGAATAGCCAACACTCCAGAAGACAGGCTTAAGATACAGGAGGATCTGGACAGACTTGAACACTGGGCACTATCTAACAAAATGAAATTCAATGGTGAAAAAAGCAAGGTTCTACATTTAGGCAAGAAAAACCAAATGTACAGGTATAGTATAGGGGGTACCTTGCTCAATAGCAGTAACTGTGAGAGGGACCTCGGTGTCCTAGTGGACAATCACTTAAATATGAGCCAGCAGTGTGCTGCAGCTGCCAAAAAGGCCAACACAGTGCTAGGCTGCATTAACAGAGGGATAGAATCAAGATCATGTGAAGTATTAATACCACTTTACAATGCCTTGGTAAGGCCACACTTGGAATACTGCATCCAGTTTTGGTCACCACGATGTAAAAAAGACGTTGAGACTCTAGAAAGAGTACAGAGAAGAGCAACAAAGATTATTAGGGGACTGGAGGCTAAAGCATATAAGGAACGGCTGCTGGAATTGGGTATGTCTAGTTTAATGAAGACAAGGACGAGGGGGGACATGATAGCAGTGTTCCAATATCTCAGGGGCTGCCACAAAGAAGAGTGAGTCAAGCTATTTTCCAAGGCGCCTGAAGGCAGGAAAAGAAGCAACGGATGGAAACTAATCAAGGAGAGAAGCAACCTAGAACTAAGGAGAAACTTCCTGACAGTTAGAACAATTAACCAGTGGAACAACCTGCCTCCAGAAGCGGTGAATGCTCCAACGCTGGAAGTTTTTAAGAAGAGACTGGACAGCCATTTGTCTGAAATGGTATAGGGTTTCCTGCCTGAGCAGGGGGTTGGACTAGATGACCTCCAAGGTCCCTTCCAACTTTATTATTATTATTATTATTATTATTATTATTATTATTATTATTATTATTATTATTATTATTATTATTATTATTATTATTATTATCATCATCATCATCATCATCATCATCATCATCATCATCATCATTATTATTATTATTATTATTATTATATTGTATAAGGGTATCTTTTAGGTTGTCTATCTCAGTGTTTCTCAACCTTGGCAACTTTAAGACGGGTGGACTTCAACTCTGGGAATTCTGGGAGTTGAAGTCCACCCTTCTTAAAGTTGCCAAGGTTGAGAAACATTGGTCTATCTCATATACAGAAGGTTTTGCCTCTCCAGTTCCTTGGAGGAAGTCCCTCAGCAATCCTAAATTGTATTCTTTGAATTTGAATTCCCCGACTTTTCTAAAAATGTTGTTTTTGTTTTGTGAACTGGAATTACTTGACAAATCTTCTCCCCTCACACACACACACTTGTGATACACAAGGCGGAAAAACACATTAATTCGAAACATGCTCCTCTCTTCCAGTGTCTACTGGCAGCTGAAGCAATCATTGAGCCTAAAGTAAGCTTGTCTGCTTTTGACTTAGAAGAGTTCCCTTGGTTAATATTTATATAAAGCGCTTTAATGATGCCACAGCAAAATTGGTTTTCTGTCAAAGGGAAGGCAAGGATCTTTTCCCTGTTGAATCAATGGTGTTTCTGGGAGTGAAATAAAACTGCAAATAAAAGCCCTACCTTGTCTCTAATTTGATGTTTCATTTACAAAATTGCCTGCTGAGGGTAAAAATAATAATAATAAAACATATGCATTTATATTAACCATCGTTCACCAGTTTTTGAAATAATGCCAGCTCTCTCAGGACCATATTGGTGCTTTGAACAGACTGAGTAATAATCTACTGGTGTCAGTCCTGATTTATGGATGGCTTGGGAGAGCAAGTGTTTGCCATTTCAAGTTGTTCAGAACATACACCAGTTATGTCTGCAGCGTTGTTTTTCCCGAACTGGAAATAAAAGTGCTGAGTGTAGCTGGGTTTGATACGCTTAGGACAGTTCAAGCATGCATGACCAATTCTTGGCCCATGATTGTAGAATTTATTTAGAAATAGGCTTAATTACATAGAGTGGGCCATTCCACTGAGTAAAAATATGCACAAGACAGCACAAGATTCAAAATCGACAGTTTAGTCCTGACATATATTCCCTTCAATTGGATCTATATAATCTAGTTTATACATCAAGCTAACTTAATTACGCCTCGATTATGTCTTACTTAGCGTGTTGGCTGAATCCAACTTTTGACATTTATAAGTCTTGGGTTTTGCTTGGTTCAAGGGGGAGCCCAGCAAATTGTGATTTATTTGGTAAGCTGTGATTAAATAATGGCTTACTTAGCACAAGGTGGGAACCCAGCCCATGAAATGTCATAGTAGAAAATACTGCAGATTTTCAGTAATATCATTTGTGTGCATCTCTCTTGTGTGTTAAATTTTTTTTAATGATATTTTCAAAAAAGCCAGATGGAAAAGGAGAAGGGCAAAGAAAAGTCAGAAGGTTGCAAAAGGTGATCACATGACCCTGGGACACTGCAACTGTCATAAATATGAGCCAGTTGCCAATTGTCCAAATTTTGATCACGTGACCACAGGGATGACAAAATGGCCGTGTGAAAAATGGTCATAAATCCCTTTTTTTTCAGTGCCATCGTAACTTTGAATAGTCACTAAACAAATATTTGTAAGACAAGGACTACCTATAAATAAAATACATAAGCTGTTATGTCACAAAATACTCTTTATATAAACTGAAATAAATACATAAGACAATTGGAAAAGATGGCTGCTAAGGAGGAATAACAGAATATGAAGGGACCTTAGAGGTCTTCTAGTCCAACCCCCAGCTCAAGCAGGAGACCCTAATACCATTTCAGACAAATGGTTGTCCAATCTCTTCTTAAAAACCTCCAGTGTTGGAGCACCCACAATTTCTGGAGGCAAGCTGTTCCACTAATTAATTGTTCTCACTGTCAGGAGTTTTCTCCTTAGTTCTAGGTTGCTTCTCTCCTTGATTAATTTCCATCTATTTTGCTTCTTGTCCTGCCTTCAGGTGCTTTGGAGAATAGCTTGACTCCCTCTTCTTTGTGGCAACCCCTGAGATATTGGAACACTGCTATCATGTCATCCCTCGTCCCTCTCTTCATTAAACTAGACATACCCAATTCCTGCAATGGTTCATCATATATTTTAGCCTTCAGCCCCAAATCCTCTTTGGATTATTGCTGGAGTACAAGGTGTAAAAAGAAGTGAGTTTAGCACAGTCTCACACAGTGTCCCTGAAGCTCCTTGAGGAACACCACCAAAGGACCTCCTTAATGGCTCTTAAAGGGGACAGCAACCTGTTTTAACTCAGAATAACTTTCCAAATACCTTCATTTCATGAGAGTGGATGGATGCTTCCTGCCCCCACCCCTCTCCTTGGTCCAAAATGAGTGATTTGTGATGGTTTCTGAGCCTCATGCACCCCTAGGGCAGCTTTCCATTTAAGTGTGTTGTTGGAAAATACCGAGTTGGGGTCAGGCTGCTGAGGCGTGCATTTGTATGCGGAGTGCGAGAGGTTGTATATTAAAAAAAAAGAAGCAGCTAACTCAGATACGGGCAATTGCACATCCAGGGCTCTCATTTCCATACCTGAAGCCAATTGGATGAACATCTTCTGATGTCTGTTGCCTACCAAATACCGCATTCCATATGCAAATTCTACCCCGGCAACAGATTACCCAGCAACCACTTAGCCATAGTAATGCCTTTTAGGGTTGAGAGCTGTGTCCATTAAACGTTTCTTGGTATGGAGACCCGGAGAAAGATCAGAATCTCTGGTTTCCTCCTGATGCTGGCTTGTGGGTTAGTTTGCCTTTAAATGTACTATTTTGTCAAACAGCAACCCTGATTCTTCCATCTTGAAGGATTTCATAAAGACTCTTATTACCGCCGGGGTCCCCAGCCCCCAGTCTGTGGACCGGTACCGGCCTGCAGAATGCCAGAAACCGGGCCACACAAACAAGCGAAGCCCCATTCGCTGGATGCAGGCAGCATACGAAACCATGCACCCTCCGGTCCGTGGAAAAACCTCTCTCCATGGAACCAGTCCCTGGTGCCCAAAAGGTTGGGGGCCTCTGGATTACAGTCTCTCCCAAACTGGTACCTTCCTAAGATTCTGAGGTTCAACGTCTAGCATTCTTAGCCTGCATTGTCATTTAGAATAAGAAAAGAATAGAATAGAGTAGAGTAGAGTAGAGTAGAGTAGAATAGAATAGAATAGAATAGAATAGAATAGAATAGAATAGAATAGAATAGAATAGAATAGAATAGAATAGAATAGAGCTGGAAGGGACCTTGGAGGTCTTCTAGTCCAGCCCCCTGCTCAAGCAGGAGGACCTATTACCATCTCAGACAGGTGATTGTCCAGTCTCTTCTTAAAAATCTCCAGTGATGGAGCGTCCACGATTTCTGACGGCAAGCTGTTCCACTGGTTGATTGACTTCACTGTCAGGAAGTTTCTCCTTAATTAGAGGTTGCTTCTCTCCTTGATCAGTTTCCAACCATTGTTTCTCGTCGTCATGTTACCTAGGAATGATGAAAGTTGAAACGCAACACATTTGGAAGGTACCCAGTGGTGGAAAACTCACTAAAGAGCTAAGATTACCGTTGTAGTGCATTTCTGCAGTGAGCCAGGAGTTGGACTAGATCAGTGCTTCCGAAATCTGGATAAATTAGCCAAAATGGGCTAAACTGATTTTTCTTTGGGTAACACTGAAACAAAACCATTACCCATTACAGGTGTAAAGCAGGGGTCTTCAAACTTGGCAACTTTAAGACTTGTGGACTTCAACTCCCAGAATTCTTCAGCCAGCCCTCGCTGGCTGAGGAATTCTGGGAGTTGAAGTCCACAAGTCTTAAAGTTGCCAAGTTTGAAGACCCCTGATGTAAAGATTGCTATGTTTATTAAAATATGTTCTAAAATCTCCCTATTAAGACAAAAATCAATGAAGTTACCAATGGTAATTTGCTGAAAGGACATAAAAACCATGGAATGATATAGTTTTTAGAATACAGGTACCTCAAGTTACACCCATTCATTCAGTGACCGTTTGATGTTACAACAGTGCTGGAGGAAGAGATTTAACAACTGGACTTCCAAGTTCGATTAAATTTTAATGATAAGCAGTTTTGATTAATGAAGGAAAAGGTTTGGGAAGCATTGGATTAAATGATCCAGATTCCTTCTGGTTTTTACATTGCACGATTCAAAAATACATGCTTTTTTTTTATCTTGCTGTTATGGTACAGAATAAGATGGCATATTTTGTATAATATAATTTGGAGATTTTATATTTGGTGCAATAAATGGGAATCATTAGGGAGGAAGAGAGTTCATCATCTAAGAGCTGTTTCTGTTGCTCTGAAATTATACCTCAAGGTACTAATTATAAGAAGTTAATAACAATAATTAATAAGAAGCAGCAGGAAAGAGAACCATGTGTTATGTTGCTGTCACAAGGACCGTGCTGAGATAGGAACAGGAAACATTATGCAGGTTTTGAGATGCTTTAGAAGTGCCAGTAGATAAGGTCAAACATAAAACATTACAGATAATGTAATCAAGATCACGTGAAGTGTTAATACCACTTTAGAATGCCTTGGTAAGGCCAACACAGTGCTAGGCTGCATTAACAGAGGGATAGAATCAAGATCACGTGAAGTATTAATACCACTTTACAATGCCTTGGTAAGGCCACACTTGGAATACTGCATCCAGTTTTGGACACCACGATGTAAAAAAGATGTTGAGACTCTCAAAAGACTACAGAGAAGAGCAACAAAGATGATCAGGGGATTGGAGGCTAAAACATATAAGGAACGGTTGCTGGAATTGGGTATGTTTAGTTTAATGAAGAGAAGGACGAGGGGTGACATGATAGCAGTGTACCAATATCTCAGGGGCTGCCACAAAGAAGAGGGAGTCAAGCTATTCTCCAAAGCACCTGAAGGCAGGACAAGAAGCAACGGATGGAAACTAACCAAAGAGAGAAACAACCTAGAACTAAGGAGAAATTTCCTGACAGTGAGAACAATTAACCAGTGGAACAACCTGCCTCCAGAAGCGGTGAATGCTCCAACACGGGAAGTTTTTAAGAAGAGACTGGACAGCCATTTGTCTGAAAGGGTATAGGGTTTCCTGCCTGAGCAGGGGGTTGGACTAGATGACTTCCAAGGTCCCTTCCATCATCATCATCATCATCATTATTATTATTATTATTATTCACCATGTTTCTATTATACTAGTCTTCCAAGATACTTTTTTTTAAAATTCTAGGCCATTAAGACCCATATTCTAATGGTCAGGTCCATACAGGAAGTCTTCAAGTTATAACCTCAATGGAATCTGACTATCATGGTTGTAGCTCGTGATGGTCACAAATTGGGTCACCTACATGACAGACCCAATTTTATGACCTTTTTGGCTATGGTCATTAAGCAAACAGCACAGTTGTTAAGTGAACCAATGGTTCGTGTGACAGGGGAGACACTGCAGACAGGCATAAATGCAGGCCAATTGCCAGGTGCCCAAAGTGCAGTCACGTGACCACAGTGGGAGGGGGGGCACTGCCAGAACTTAAAATCCAGGTCATAAGTCTCCCCACCCAAGGAGGCCAGTTGTAATTTTGAATGGTTGCTAAGTGATCAGTCGTAAGTCGAGGACTGCCTGTAAAACATGCTTGTGTTGGGGAAAATCAATATGGGTCAGTGAAATATTTATTTTGCCTTGTTCTGTCTCATACAGTCCCACATATTACCCCCCTAGCTCCACACTGAACTCTTGATGGTCACAAATTGAGTCACCTACGTCAGAGGTCTCCAACTTTTTGGGCACCAGGGACCGGTTCCGTGGAGAGAGGTTTTTCCGCGGACCGGAAGGTGCGTGGTTTTGTGTGCTGCCTGCATCCTGCGGATGGGGCTTTCCTTGTTGCTGACATGCTGCGGCCCGGTACTCGTCCACAGACCAGGGGTTGGGGACCCCTGACTTACGTGATAGACCCAATTTTATTACCTCTTTCTCTGTGGTCATTAAGCAAACACCATGTTTGTTAAGTGAACCAATGGTTTGTGTGACTGGGGGACAATGCAAACAGGCATAAATGCAGGCCAGTTGCCAGATGCCCAGAGCGCAAAGTGTATAGGTTCATTGAAGAGAGGGAAAAAAGTTAGGTAACCTGCTGACCCAATAGCACCAAAACTGAATGAATCTCTTCTATTGCGGCGGGAGCTTGTTTTCTTTCATTGGCACCGAAGGGGTGCAAAACGAGCTGCGGGTTTTTGTAAGAGAACCTCCTGTTGTTCCAGGAACGTTTGCCGGAATTGGGTATGTCTAGTTTAATGAAAAGAAGGACTAGGGGTGACATGATAGCAGTATTCCAATATCTCAGGGGTTGCCACAAAGAAGAGGGAGTGAAGCTATTCTCCAAGGCACCTGAGGGCAGGACAAGAAGTAATGGATGGAAACTAGTCAAGGAGAGAAGCAACCTGGAACTGAGGAGAAACTTCCTGACAGTTAGAACAATTAACCAGTGGAACAATTTGCCTCCAGAAGCGGTGAATGCTCCAACACTGGAAGTTTTTAAGAAGAGACTGGACAGCCATTTGTCCGAAATGGTATAGGGTTTCCTGCCTGAGCAGGGGGTTGGACTCGATGACCTCCAAGGTCCCTTCCAACTTTATTATTATTATTATTATTAAGTGAGAGGAAACCTATGTGAAAAACATGTTTACCTGACCTGTCTGTGTTAGGGAAATCTTTTTAAAAGTTCAGTTAGGAATTTATTTCAGCAAAAAAGGACGTCTGGTAATATGGATGCCCTGCTGACTTTCTGCACAGTATTGAGAGAAATGAACAGGGAATTAAATCAGCTGTTTTCTGAGCTGCCGTAATTATGGTCTGCCTTAAATAATAGCAAAAAGGTTCTTCATAAATTCAAGTGCAGGAGGTTGGTTGCTGCGCTCCCGGCTGTGATTGTCCAGTGAAAAAGAATGGCACAGCAGATGTAAAAGGTGAATAAAAGGAACGGCAGTGTCCCATTCTTTATAATAATATTACGCTTAGCTGGAGAGCGGGGAAGAAATAGTTTCTGATTTAGCTATTGTCATTTCCTGTGATATTAGAGGGTGACTAGAATATAGGTAATCCTCCACCTAACAAGCATGGTGGCACAGTGGTTAGAATGCAGTATTGCAGGCTAATTCTGCTGACTACCGACTGTCAACAGTTCGGCAGTTCAAATCTCACCGGGTCAAGGTTGACTCAGCCTTCCATCCTTCTGAGGTTGGTAAAATGAGGACCCAGATTGTTGGGGGCAATAGGCTGACTCTGTAAACAGCTTAGAGAGGTTTGCAATAGTGGCGGATCTGTATCTATAGCTCGGGTGTAGGATGAGGGTGAAGGTTCGTTCTCCGAGCTTGTGGGTTGGTGACTGAACGTTTTGTTACCAGGCTAGGTAATATCTTCAGCGGAGTTGAGGGGGTGTCACTGTCCGTGTTCTTCTGTTCATAAGGGCTTCAGGTGTGGGTGTGTCAAATGAGGGTCTTGTGATAGGGTGGTTACATCAGGTGAGGGTCATTGGGAGGTGAACTGCTGGTGGGAGGTGGGGCTTGCGAGGGTTGGTTGAGGGCCAGTGCTGTCTCTGCTTGGCTGTGGGGTTGATTTGGATCCTGAGGGGTTCGTAGGCTGATTGTAGGGTCAATGTGTCTGTTGATGGAATTGCTTGTGGCGTACCCGGCTTTGATGAACTCACGAGCGTGGCGGGTGGGAGCGTGACCGATGATTTTTGTGTTGCTCCAATCGAACTGGTGTTGTTTGGTGTCGGTGTGGGTAGAGATTAAGGATTTGGGATCATGGCGTTTGACTGCCAGCCGGTGTCCGTGGATCCTGGCTTTTAACTGACGTGATGTTTGTCCTGCGTAGAATTGGTTGCAATCGTTAACAGTTTTATTTTGTAGATTACATTGTTTCTTCTTTCATCCTTCTGTTTCTTGTCTTTGGTTCTGGATAAACCAAAACTGTATGCAGTATTCCAAGTATGGTCCTACTAGTGCCGTATGAAGCAGTGCTAACCCTTCAGGTGATCTTTAAACACCCGGCAGCATCTTGCTTTAAGAGGAGAAAATGGCACACTGCATTGGCGTTTTTGGCAGTAGATACAGTATTAGCCACAGCGGTAGTGGAATTGCTTCTGAAGGCCGTCTGCTGGGAAACTACTGGGCTTCCTTGCATAGTTGGTTGGCTGCTGTAAGAACAGACTAGATGAGCCAAGGCTGTTCTTAGGGCAGTCTTGATCTGCTTTGAACTTTTGACATTTGCTTGACCCAACCAGCTTACTCTACAGTATTTCTGCTCAATAGCTTTTAAGTCCCTGTGAATGAAAAGCCTAAAAGATAAACTCTAATTATTTGGCCTTTTCTCAGACTTTGTCACTCCATTGGGCTATAAAAAAAGCTGAAGGTGATATTAATCTACGGTTCAAGATGTAGCCCCCCCCCTAGGGATATGAATCTACCATTCATAGGAGGACCCAAGAATAATTTTATTGTAGTCTTCTCTTTCTGTAATATTCTACTGCTGAAATACTGCTGGTCAGTTGGGGGGTTTTTTGTTCCCTTGGCACTGTCCTTGAGCAGACATCAAATCATTCTTAATTCACCATTTGTTTCCTCTTGCGAATTAGGAGAGAAGGAAACAATAAACCATCTCCATTAGTTCTTCTATAAGAATGTTCATGATTTACAGGTCATGCCTGTATTTTTAGGATATTCCAATTAGGGATATTGAATTTGTGGGATTCAAGTATTTGGAGAAGAAGGGTTGAAATCTGTGCCACTGCCTAATCCACCTTGCTTATCAGAAAGTTGCAGAAGGTGATCACATGACCACAGGACATCGAACCCATTATAAACATGAGTCAGTTGTCGAGCGTCTGAATTTTGATTACATGAACATGGGGATGGTCGTAAATGTGAAAAACGGTCATAAGTCACTTTTCAGTTCTGTTGTAACTTTGAACAGTCACTCAATGAAGTGTTGTAACTCAAGGACTATCTGTATCTGTCTGTCTGTCTGTCCGTCCATCCTTCCATCTCTATCTATCTTTCATCTAGCCATCAACCAGCTATCTATGATTTATGTATCTGTATCTGTCTCCTTCATGGATTACTGCCTTGTCGTAATGAAGAGGCTTGCGTAATCCAATGAAGCTATCAGCTATGCCGTGCAGGGCCACCCAAGATGGAAAGGTCATAGCAGAGACAAAATGTGATCCACTGGAAAAGGAAATGGCAACCCACTCCAGTAACTTTGCCATGAAAACCCCATGGACAGTACCAAAAGGCAAACATATATGACGCTGGAAGATGAGCCCCTCAAGTCAGAAGGTGTCCAATATGCTACTGGGGAAGAGCAGAGGGCTAGTACTAGTAGCGCCAGAAAGAGTGAAGCAACTGGGCCAAAGCCGAAAGGACGCTCAGCTGTGGATACATCTGGTGGTGAAAGGAAAGTCCGATGCTGTAAAGATCTTTTCTCCATAGGAACCTGGAATGTAAGATCCATGAATCAAAGCAAACTGGACGTGGTCAAACAAGAGATGACAAGACTGAACATCGACATCTTAGGAATCAGCGAATTAAAATGGACAGGAATGGGTGAATTTAACTCAGATGACCATCAAGTATACTAGTGCGGGCAAGAATCCCTCAGAAGAAATGGAGTAGCCTTCATAGTCAATAAAAGAGTAGGAAAAGAGTAGGAAAAGCAATACTGGGATACAATCCCCAAAATGACAGAATGATCTCAGTTCGAATCCAAGACAAACCATTCAATATCACAGTAGTCCAGGTCTATGCCCCAACCACAGGTGCTGAAGAGGATGAAATTGACCGGTTCTATGAAGCCCTACAGCACCTTATAGAATTAACACCAATGATGTCCTTATCATCATGGGGGATTGGAATGCTAAAGTAGGAAGCCAAAAGATAACCAGAATAACTGGCAAGTTTGGCCTTGGAGTACAAAATGAAGCAGGGCACAGGCTGATAGAATTTTGTCAAGAGAATATGATGGTCATAGAAAACACTCTTTTCCAACAACCCAAGAGATGGCTCTACACATGGACATCACCAGACGGTCAACACAGAAATCAGATTGACTATGTGCTCTGCAGCCAAAGATGGAGAAGCTCTATACAGTCAGTAAAAACAAGACCAGGAGCTCAGATCATGTGGCTCAGATCATGAGCTTCTCGTTGCAAAATTTAGGCTTAAATTGAAGAAAGTAGGGGAAAGCACTAGGCCACTCAGGTATGAACTAAATCATATCCCTGATGAATATACAGTAAAGGTGACGAATAGATTTAAGGAATTAGATCTGATAGACAGAGTGCCTGAAGAACTATGGACGGAGGTTTGCAACATTGTACAAGAGGTAGCAACTAAAACCATCCCAAAGAAAAAGAAATGCAAGAAAGCAAAATGGCTGTCTGAGGAAGCTTTGCAAATAGCTGAGGAAAGAAGGGAAGTGAAAGGCAAGAGAGAAAGAGAAAGATACACCCAACTGAATGCAGAATTCCAGAGAATAGCTAGAAGAGATAAGAATGCCTTCTTAAATGAACAGTGCAAAGAAATAGAAGAAAACAATAGAATAGGGAGGACCAGAGATCTCTTCAAGAAAATTGGAGATATGAAGGGAACGTTTCATGCAAAGATGGGCATGATAAAGGACCAAAATGGCAGGGACCTAACAGAGGCAGAAGAGATTAAGAAGAGGTGGCAAAACTACACAGAAGAACTATACAAGAACGAGTTTAATGTCCCAGATAACCACGATGGGGTGGTCACTGACCTCGAGCCAGACATCCTAGAATGTGAAGTGAAATGGGCCTTAGGAAAGCTGAGCAACAACAAAGCTAGTGGAGGTGACAGTATTCCAGCTGAGCTATTCAAAATCTTAAAAGACGATGCAGTAAAAGTGCTACCCTCAATTTGCCAGCAAATTTGGAAAACTCAACAGTGGCCACAGGATTGGAAAAGGTCAGTTTACATTCCAATTCCAAAGAAAGGCAATGCGAAAGAATGTTCAAACTATTGCACCATTGCACTCATTTCACATGCTAGTAAAGTTATGCTTAAAATCCTACAAGCTAGACTCCAGCAGTATGTGGATCGAGAACTACCAGAAGTACAGGCAGGATTTCGAAGAGGCAGAGAAACTAGAGATCAAATTGGCAACATACGCTGGATCATGGAGAAAGCTAGGGAGTTCCAGAAAAACATCTACTTCTGCTTCATTGACTATGCTAAAGCATTTGATTGTGTGGATCACAACAAATTGTGGCAAGTTCTTAAAGAGATGGGAGTACCAGACCATCTTATTTGTCTCTTGAGAAACCTATATGCGGGTCAAGAAGCAACAGTGAGAACTGGACACGGAACCACTGATTGGTTCAAAATTGGGAAAGGAGTCCGGCAAGGCTGTATACTGTCGCCCTGCCTATTTAACTTATATGCAGAGCACATCATGAGAAAGGCAGGACTAGATGAATCAAAAGTTGGAATTAAGATTGCCGGGAGAAATATCAACAACCTAAGATATGCAGATGATACCACTCTAATGGCAGAAAGTGAAGAGGAACTAAAGAGCCTCTTGATGCGGGTGAAGAAGGAGAGTACAAAAGTTGGCTTGAAACTCAATATTAAGAAAACCAAGATCATGGCATCCGGCCCTCTCAATTCCTGGCAAATAGATGGGGAAGAAATGGAGGTAGTGACAGATTTTATTTTCCTGGGCTCCAAGATCTCCGCAGATGGGGACTGCAGCCAAGAAATTAAAAGATGCTTGCTCCTGGGGAGGAAAGCTATGGCAAATCTAGACAGCATACTAAAAAGCAGAGACATCACCCTGCCAACAAAAGTGCGTATAGTCAAGGCCATGGTTTTCCTAGTTGCAATGTATGGCTGTGAAAGTTGGACCATAAGAAAGGCTGAGCGCCAAAGAATTGAGGCCTTTGAACTATGGTGCTGGAGAAGACTCCTGCAAGTCCCTTGGACTGCAAGGCGTTCAAACCGGTCAGTCCTAGAAGAGATCAACCCTAACTGCTCTTTAGAAGGCCAGATCCTGAAGTTGAAACTCAAATACTTTGGCCACCTAATGAGAAGGAAGGACTCACTGGAGAAGAGCCTGATGCTGGGAAAGATTGAGGGCAATAGAAGAAGCGGACGATAGAGAATGAGGTGGTTGGATGGAGTCACTGAAGCAGCAGGCGTGAGCTTAAATGGACTCCAGAAGATGGTAGAGGACAGGAAGACCTGGAGGAACGTTGTCCATGGGGTCGCGATGGGTTGGACACGACTTTGCAACTAACAACAATAACAACAATCTGTATCTGTATATTAATATATAAATTCTTAGCACCCAACCATAGATCATTTCTTGAAATTTGTAATCATTTGTCTAAATTGATGTAGAATAGCATAGGATGTCAAGTTAATGGAAGTGCTGGGAGCAGAGATCTATGATTATCCTAGAATTTAGGATCAAAACGAATTGAGCTCTTTTTGTTGAAATTTAGCCTAAACTCTAAACCAAACTCTTGTTTGGTTTCTCTAATCACCTCTGTGGAAGCCTTTCAATTCCGTAATTTTAAGAATTAATAATCCATTGCTAATATGGGTGCCATCCTGCCAAGTTCAGTGCCTGAAAGATTTATTTTTTTCTGTGCCAGAATTTTAATGCCAACTGAGGTTTGATTCAAAAGCACTCAGGAGATCATTGTGTTGTGCTTCACTGTGCTGTACTTTGGGAAAATGAGGTCAATAAATTCCTTGCGCAGATGTTACATTACATACTGCGAAAGTGCTTGAATACCTGTGGAAGCGAGTGAGTGTTATTACTGAAACATGAACTGTAAAAGTGTTCCTTCTCTCTCTTTATTGAGTTGCCATTTCCATAAATAAGCACACTAGCCATTTTTATGCAGTTTGGTAGAAAACTATTTTCTCTTTTACAGGTGTTCTGGATTGTGCATATTGAATATTATCAAAGCTTACTGTGGGTCCCACAGATGTATAAAGAGGATGAAGAAATAATATTGAATACTTGGTTCATTTATTTCATAAACAAAGTAATCTCACAAACGGTATGCCAGTATAGGAAAGTAATTGTCCCCTTGAATCGGTGTTTCTCAACCTTGGCAACTTGAAGGTGAGTAGCATGCTGGCTGAGGAATTCTGGGAACTGAAGTCTACACATCTTCAAGTTGCCAAGCTCAGATTCCTACCCCATCATTAACTGAAAGAATTGCAAGCAAATGCTTTCCGTAATTTGTGAACAGTCTTCCGTCTTTCTGTGGAGGAATGTGGTCCATGCCTCTGTGGCAAACCACTTCAACTCACTAACATTTGAGTTTTCTGGCATAAACTAAGAATCCTGTCACATCATTTCTCTTGAATTTTGTCCTGGACTTTTGCTTGGCCCATTCCAGAACGTTGAATTTATTCTTCTTCCATCCACTTTCTTATGGACTTGCTTATATAAGTTCTGCTTATGAAGCAGCTTCAGCTGATTTGTTATTCTCCTGTAGAATTTTTCTATACAAAGCAAAATTCATGCATCGGTCAAAGATGGCGATTCATCACCAAATAATGCCACTGAGATTTGTAATGGTATATGGCAGGGGTAGGCAACCTTGGCTCTTTTGTGACTCGTGGACTTCAACTCCCAGAATTCCTGAGCCAGCCATGCTGAGGGGGAAGGGAGAGGTTTCCAAGCTGAGCCATGCTGGCTCAGGAATTCTGGGAGTTGAAGTCCACAAGTCATGAAGGGGCCATAGTTCCCCCATGCCGGCTCAGGAATTCTGGGAGTTGAAGTCCACGAGTCATAAAAGAGCCAAGGTTGCCTACCCCTGGTATATGGGAAAGACCTTGGGAGAACAAATGCAGAGATGCTGCCTAGGGAATGGTCAGAGAAGAGACAGCTTAGCCCACAGCTGTATAATGAGAGGGCAAGAGACTCAGAAGGGATCCTGCCTAGTTTCCTCAGCTCTAAAGGAGACTTTACACTTTCAAATTTGCAAGATTCTGTCAATGTAGGTCTACCATAAAGTGAAATAACAGAACAACAGAATAACAGAGTTGGAAGGAACCTTGGAGGTCTTCTAGTCCAACCCCCTGCTCAAGCAGGAAACCCTATACCATTTCAGACAAATGGTTGTCCAATCTTTTCTTAAAAACCTCCAGTGTTGGGGCATCCACAACTTATGGAGGCAAGTCCTTCCACTGATTAATTGTTCTATTTGTCAGGGAATTTCTCCTTAGGTTGGTTTTCTCCCTGATTAGTTTCCATCCATTGCTTCTCCAAATTAGCTCCTCCTGTTGTGATTCTATCCTGTGAGGCCGACATCAACCTTGTAAGTCTGAAAGTGCAATTCTACCACCAATCCTTCCCAAACCTCATGAGTAAATCCAGTGGTAGAAACACAGATACTGTGTTGGGCTGATCTGAGATGTCTTTAAAGGAGAATATTTGTAGCTCAGGGTTAAAATAAGGGATCCTTGGTGCTCTCTGAGCTTGGTTGTTTCCTTGCAGATGTTTCGTTACCCCAAACTAGGTAATATCATCAGTGCAATGATGTGCATCACACTGATGATGTTACCTAGCTTGGGTAACGAAATATCTGCAAGAAAACAATCAAGCTCAGAGAGCACCAAGAATCCCTCATGATCTAAGATAGCTTGACATCAAATGCAGAGTGACAAAAGACTTGTATACATGTATCATAGTCCTGCTATTGAGATACATCTTATTTAGTGGGTTAGCCCCCCCCCCTTCAGTGGAAAATTTATATATAAATAGATTCAAGGGTAGAAGCCGGAGAATAAATTTAGGATGAAGACTATTCCTGGATGGCTGACTCCACAAAAAATGCTTGATTGATGTTAGAAGTGTGATTATCTGATTACTGCTTAAGCCCATCTCAGATCAGTCCCATGCAGAGGGGTCTTTTGAAATCCAAAACATCAGAAAGGCACAACTGGTGTGAATATATTGCATCCAGTTCTGGTCACTAGATTATAAAAAAAGATGTTGAGACTTTGGAAAGAGTGCAGAGAAGAGCAACTAAGTGGCAAAGTTCCGTCTAAGGATTCCACCGAAGTAAATACACCAGAGCCATTCCGATCTCTAAGGCAAAACTTTATTGGATACAGCATACCGGCACTAAAGAATGGAAAGCCAGCTCTGGCAATATGGCGGGAAAACGATAATTAAAAGAGTAAAACTTACCCTCCCCTCTCTGACAGGTCAGATCATATTGTCCAATTATTCTTCAGACAGTTATTATGAGAAGAATGTTGCCACAACATTTCTTCGGTGACCTTGGTTCTCATCCGGATAAAATCCACCTGTGCGTTCCAAACCTTCCTCTCCCCCCTCACAACTGTAGGCAAGCTAGAAGCAGTGTAGCGGTCCTAACGCAAGCAGTCTTCATAGCTTGACACTACGATGATAAAGGTCCTGGAGACTAAAACATATCATGACCGGAGGCAGGAACTACGTATGGCTAGTCTTGAGAAAAGAAGGACTAGGGGTGATGATAGCAGTGTTCCAATATTTGAGGGGCTGCCACAAAGAAGAGGGGGCCAAGCTATCTTCCAAAGCATCAGAAGGCAAGGCAAGAAACAATGGATGGAAACTAATGAGGAGAGAAACATCCTAGAACAAAGGAGAAATTTCCTAACAGTGAGAACAATTAATCAGTGAAACAGCTTGCCTTCAGAAGTTGTGGTGCTCCATCACTGGAGGCTTTTAAGAAGAGACTGGACAGCCATTTGTCTGGAATGGTAAAGGGTCTCCTGCTTGAACAGGGGGTTGGACTAGAAGACCTCTAAGATCTCTTTCAGCTCTATTATTATATATTCTGTACGGAGGATGCTTTCCTTCTGCTTCCTCCTTTTTTAAGGAGAAAAACAAGCAGCTGTATGACCCATTTGCTTTCTCTACCTGTCATTGTGCAGCATACTGTTGTTAGCTTTAATAATTATGGCAAAGATCAAATGCTGGTTATTCTCTCACAGAAGGATAGAATTGGAAGGGGCCATTAAATCTAACCCCTTGCTTGGTGCAGAAATCCAAATTAAAGCATCCGTGACAGATCACTGTCTAGCCTTTGCTCGAATCCATCCAGGGAAGAGAACCCCATCACTTTTCTAAATAATTGGTTCTGCCGTTAAGTGACTTGTAGTGTTAGAAAGGGTTTCTTTTTCATAACATTTGGTTGGAATCTGCCTTCCCATAACTTGAATCCATTATTCTGTGTCTTGCAATCTGGGAGAAGAAGAGCAGGTCTTGACCTGCCTCTACGAGACAACCTTTCAATTATTTTAAAAGTTATTTTAAGTCTTCTCAAATTTCTTCAGTCTCCCTTCAGGATCCTTGTCATCTTTCTCCGAAGCTCTTCCTGTTTCTTTTGAAGTTTTTTTTTTTTTAAAATTGGCCGGTAAATAGACAGACTGGGCTGTGAGATACCGCCGAATATGATGGCACACAATAAATATAATATGTGCGCATGTGTGGTTTTTTTAAAAAAAAACAACAACAATGTTTTGAAGATGTTTTCTGTGAGTCATTCTGCCTGTCCATCCAGGTACTGGTAGAAAATTGTAATTGTGAAATATGTAGAGGCCATCTGATCATGGATGCCGTTTTTTTTCTGTTTTGGGTTTTTTGGACATTGGGGATTGGATTTTTGGTTTGCTTGCTTGCTCGCTTTTCTATTTCTTCTATTTCTTTCTATTTCTTTCCCAGCGTTGTATTAGAAAGGTGCAAAGTGAACCGTAGAGGTTCTTCAGAACCATACGACACCTATTTTTCTACAGAGGAGTTAAATATTGTATAGAAAATACGCAGTCTATTACTCTTGTCTCATTTATCGGTTTTTATTCTCCAGTATTGTGAGGAAAGATGGTTCTTTCTGTCTGAGTAGATCTCGACTCCTTGGTTACTATAGGGAGACAGCCCTGCAGTTTTCTTGGCAACATTTTTCACAAGTGGTTTGCCATTTCCTTCTTCCTAGAGTTGAGAAAGAATGATTGACTCAGGGTCTCCTAGCTGCCTTCTTATAGGAACAGAATTCAGGATTCACCGAAGCTCTTGAAGTTCCATAATTAGAGATAGTCCTTGGTTTAGATCGTAACTGAGTCTGGCGATTACTGTCATAAGTCATGGCGGTCGTAAAGTGAATCATCACGTGATTGGGCCTGATTTTGCAACCTTTTCTGTGGTATTAGTTGACCAAACCCATTGTGGTGTTTTTTTCTGGAAACTGGAAGTGCATGCCAGTTTCTAGAGAAAAATTGTAAATTTTTGCAGTCACGTGACTGTGGGGTGCTAAAAACAGCCATGAGTGCGACTGGTTCCTGAGCACCCCAAAATTCATTCACATGACCACAGACACCATAACTTTGGAACTGGGTCGTCAGTAATTTTGGATGGGGGAGTCCATTGTAACTTTGAACGGTCAATTGTAAGTCAAAGACTACCTGTATTAAAGTTGTCTGAAGGATTTGAAAGATGTGATTTGTAATATAATATAGGTATACAAAGCATCTGGCAATTGGTTGAAGCAGCTGTAAGAGTCATATTGTTGCATCAGGAGCCCTGTCCAAAAATATGTGCATTTGCTTTCTTAAGTGAGAAAGCTGTGCATACATACACGTGCAGAGGAAGTCAGAACCAGCTTCCAAAACCTCTTATGAGCTTTGCAAACAAGACTGTTTTAATGATTTGAAATTAGGTGTTTCATCTATTGTTGGAAGTGGTTTGCCATTACAAACAGTCCTCAACTTAAAACAATTCATTCAGTGACCATTTGAAGTTACAACAGCACTGAAAGAAGTGATTTATGACCTTTTTTTCCAACCATTGCCGCATCCCCATGGTCACATGATCAAAATTCAGCTGCTCAACAACTGACTCCTATTTATGACAGCTGCAGTGTCCCAGTGTCCCACTTCTAACAATCTTCTAACAATCAAGGTCAATGGGGAAGCCAGATTCACTTAATAACTGTATTACTAACTTAACAACTGCACTTAACAACTGTGGCAAGAAAGGTCGTAAAATGGGTCAGAAGTCACTTAACAACTGTCGCGCTGAGCTACAGATATTTTGCTATCAATTGTGGTCATAAGTTGAGGACTACCTGTCCGTTATTCCTAGGATGGAGAAACAGTAACTGGCCAAGGTTATCCATGACAGACTAAAACTTGTCCTTGCTCCTAGTCTAACACCTTAACCACTAGGCTAGATTGACTCTCTTAAAGCAACGTTGCAAAACCCTTAGGCCTGACTATCCATACTCTGTATTTCAAATAAGTGCCTTGCATTTGAACCTAGGTCAGGGGTCTTCAAACTTGGCCCTTTTATGACTTGTGGACTTCAACTCCCAGAATTCCTCAGCCAGCAACGCGTTGCTGGCTGAGGAATTCTGGGAGTTGAAGTCCACAAGTCATAAAAGGGCCAAGTTTGAAGACCCCTGACCTAGGGTGTGGGGAGAGAATGAGTGGAGAAAATAGGGTTATCCACCTCTAATACTTAGGGGGACCATTGGTGATATAGACTGAGATTGGAGTCAAACGGATGAGAAGAAATGAATCATGTGAACTTAACTGCAGTGGGTTGTTTATATAGGTAGTCCTTGACTCACAACCATAATTAAACGCAAGCTGCTTATTGAGTGAGTCTTGCCCAATTCTATAACCTTTTTTTTTTTTAAAACTGCCGCTGTTAAGCGAATCATTGCAGTTTTTAAGCGAATCATGTGGTTGTTAAGCAAGTCTGGCTTCTCCCATTGTCTTTGCTTGTTGGAAGCTGGCTGGGAAGATTTCAGATGGCGATCACATAACCCCAAGATGCGGCAACTGCCGTAAATACTTGCTGGTTGCTAGGTGCCCAAATTTTCATCACGTAACCCTAGGGATGCTGCGATGGTTGTAAGTATGAGGACTGGTCATAAGTCACTTTTCCAGCGCTGTTGTAACTTCAAACAGTCGCTAAACGAATACAGGTAGTCCTTGACGTACGACAACAAATTACCCCCAAATTTTGGTTGTTAAGCGAGATACTTGTTAAGTGAATTTTGCCCCATTTTATCACCTTTCTTGCAACAGTTGTTAAGCTAGTCACACGGTTGTTAAGTGAATCTGGCTTACCCATTGATTTTGCTTGTCAGAAGGTCGCAAAAGGGGATCACAGGACCCACCCAGGACACTGCAACCGTCATAATTATGAGTCGGTTGCCAAGTGTCTGTATTTTGATCACGTGACTAGGGGGAGGCTGCAGTGGTTGTAAGTGTGAAAAATGGTCATAAGTCACTTTTTTCAGTGCCATTGTAACTTCAAACAGTCACTATATGAACTGTTGTAAGTCGAGGACTACGTGTACGGCACCACAAGCTGGCCTGACAGGGGATGCTGTTTAAAAGGCCTGGAAAGGCAGTAGTTCAAGTCATCTGGGGAATTATTATCGCAAGAGCCTCTGATATACTCCAAGCCGCTGTAATATTGGCTTACATTTCAGCGATGCTGTGAGGGAAAATGAGAGAAAGGTTAAGTCCAACCATTTTGCACTCAAAGGCTGAGAAGTGAATATTAGGAAGTAGGTTTACATGAATAGTGATCATGGATTATTAGAGCGTACAGGTAACCTCAACTTAACAACAGTTCGTTCAGTGACCTTTCAAAGTTACAACAGCACTGGAAAAAAGTGATTCGTGACCATTTTTCACACAACCGTCGCAGCCTCCCTGTGATCAAAATTCAGGCGCTTGGTTCTAACTTTCTGAATTCTTCCTTCAACTTTGAACTGTTGTTGTTTTTTTTCTTTATTCTTTTTAGCGGTATAGCTTCTAGCCAACCCTCTGAAATATGCTTTAGCCGTATCCCACACATTTTGAAGCGATGTTTCTTCTTGTTTATTTTGAAGAAAAAATCCATTTCCTAGTTGTATAAACTCTTTTTCTTTCAGTATAGATTTATTCAAGGACCATCTTAATTTTTTGTGGATCACCTTTTGCGACCTTCTGCCGAGCAAAGTCAGTGGGGAAGCTAGATTCACTTAACAACTGTGTTACTAACTTATCAACTGCAGCGATTCACTTCACAACTGTGGCAAGAAAGGTCGTTAGATGGAGCAAAACTCACTTCACAACTGTCTCATTTAAGAACAGGAATTTTGGGCTCAATTGCGGTCATAAGCTGTATTTCCTCCCTTCCTTTTTGCACACCTTCCAGGAGAAGGTATATGAGACCTACAAAGCCATCTCCTGGCGTTGGGAACTATTAAAATCTCATTGAATGTCCCTTTTTCCCTACTTTCTATCATTCTGGCTGGAGGCAGAGATGAAACTCATTTTTTCCAAACGCAATTGGAAAGCATGGAAACTCTCAAATCTGCACTTACGTTAAAAGCAATGTTTTGCTAATGGCGGGTCAGGTTTGATTTAGGCCTGTAATTTGCCAAGGAAGAAAAATACTCCTTTTGCCTTCTCAAGGATAGTAGTTTTGTACGCTGTCCTAATTTTCCCAGAATTGCTTTGCATATAACTAAAAGCTTCTTACCCTTGAAAATACGGAACTGGAGGTAGAGGAGAAATAATTATACTGGCTCCTGGAAAATTTGCCTAAAAGAAATGTATTTTTGGAGCAAACAAAAGGGTATGTTACATGTTTCCTGCTTTTCTTTTTTGCTGTTCAAAGTCAATTTCTTTATTTTAGCTGTGTGTTCTGTATTACAAATATATCACTACAAACTAAGATGTGCAAATCAACCTTGATCCCTGATCTATAACTTTCCGTTGTTAGAGTTAATGTGGATTATCATCACCATTAGAATCCTGCACCATGATCAACGCTCTATAGTTTATACTCTACAGAGTTCCAACATTGTATTTGGATTTAGCCATGATTTTCATGGATGTGAAGGTGAGAAATCCAATAATTGTGGAACTATCGCTTTTACTATCATCACTTAATATAGTGGGTCCGCTGCTGTTCAGATCGATGTTCTAAACAAGATTTGTTTTATTAAATTTATAATAACAGGGATGCAGTTATTAAAAAAAATAGTCCAGATAGATGTGAAGCAAATATTATGGAAGCCTGGGGGGGAAATGGTTAGACTGAGGTTAAAAATCTAAGCATAAATGAGATTTTCAACAAAATACTGCTATATAATATGCCTCTGTTAGAATTCTAGGCAGCTACAATCCTCAACATGGGCAACCGGATTTTATTACATTTTTGCAGCAATCGTTAAGTAAACCCATGGTTCTCTATGGGACCAGTTTTGCTAAAAAAACAGAAGTAACCACAACCAGCAAAACCATTGTAAATCGTTGTGTAACCGTCGGATGCTGCTGCAGCCTGTAATGCAGCCAGCAGATGCCCATCTAGGCAGCCATGTTGCCAAGCATCCAAATTCAGTCACGTGACTGCGAGTGGGGAGGGGGGGGGGAAACCACCAGAACTTTGAATTCGCCTGTATGTGAAACGTTAAATTTATTTGATATTTGGATCACCTTTTTTCTCTTTTTTTGTACACCATTTTTTTTTCTTTTTTGTTGGTGGTGGTGCTAAAAGTATGCTTTTGTTTTGTTTTGTTTGTTTTTCTCTTTTGTATTTTACCTGTTATGATAAAACAATAAATAAATTTAAAAAAAGAACTTTGAATCCAGGTCATAAGTAGCCCCCAGGTAAGGCCTGTTGTAACTTTGAATAGTTGCTAAGTGATCAGTCATAAGTCAAGGACTACCTGTACATTCTCTATAGATGCTCTCTTCTATTTCTGTATAGGGCTTAAATATTTTTTTTTTCTTCCATTCAATCATGTCCAATTCCTGGACAGTCCCAAAAATATTTCTTGGCAAGGTTTTTCAGAAGTGGTTTGCCAATGTCGCTTTCTTAGGGCTGAGAGAAAATGACTGGCCCCAAATCACCCAACTGGCTTCATGCCCAAGGCGGGATTGGAACTCATAGTTTTCTGGTTTCTAGCCTGATGCCTTAACCACCAAATTCTCAAAGTTTAAATACTTTTTGATAATTCTATTAGGATTCATAATCAATTGTTCTATTAAGCTATCAATGGAAGTTCCTAGGCCAACTTTGTAAAATAAAGTGATTTATTTTCTTTCAGCATGAATGTCTGTTTGTTGGTGGCGTGAGCCAGTGTTTTGGAGAAAACAAGACTTTAGAAACAGGAAGTATAGAAAGAGAACCTCCAGCCAAAGGTAAGCCTCTCAGCCCTGGGATATTTTATGAGATTTGGCAATAGTTTTGCAAAAAGGGAAAGGGACAGGTTTCCCTGTCGGTTATGTCCGACTCTAGGGCACAGTGTTCATCTCCGTTGCTTGGCCAAGTGGTACCTGTTAATCTACTCGCATCTGCATGCTTTCAAACTGGTAGGTGAGCAGGAGCTGGGGCACATAACAGGAGCTCCCCCTGTTGCACTGAACTCAGATCTCGAACCTAAGTTGTCAGTTCTCCAGTTGACAAACTCAACGTATTTAACCACTGAGCCATCGTACAGAATTAGAGTTCTACCTAATTTTATAATTTCAGCACTACGAGGCCCCTGAAATTGACGCGCTTGGAAATATGTAAAGAGTTTGTCAGGCTTTGCTTCTTGACCGTGTGGTACCGCAAACAGCCGTAAATGTGAGCCGATTACTGACCATCTAAACTGCATTCACAAGACCGCAGAAACGTGTATTTGCTCTTCATATCCTTAGTGAGATTGTGGGTGTTATAAAGTCAAGTTGATTAGCCTGCAAGCCACTCAGCTCTCATTTACAAGAAAACCAACCTACCAGAAAAACAGAGGCTTAAGCATCCATTCCAAAGCTTTTCAGATAGATATGAATCTATTTTTATGTAGTAACCATAACAATTTAGCTTTCAGTTCAAATCTGTGTTGGAAGCATGATTAATAATAGTGGTCTTTAACAACTTAAGGTTAAACAATTATAATAATGGGCACATATATTGCTTTTTTTAGTCTTTAAATTACCACAGATAAATGTCACTGTAATTCTGTGTAGAATAACCCTAAAAATTATAGAGGAACTAGCAGTTTGTCTAAAGCTCTGTAGAGACTTTATATGGGGCCAAAGTTGAATGGAATTTGGTCATTTCTTTTTTTTTTTCCATAACAAGTTTTATTAGTTTTTGTTTGTTTTACAGCCAAGTGCTTGTAACACATCGTGGAGATAGGGCACTCCATAGAACACAACAAAAAATACAGTCATACATATACAATTTAAACTACTACTTTAAAAGTTCCCTCTTATGGTATACAATTCGAGCATTCCTAAAATATAAATTGTTTCTCACCTCTATCTATTATTCCAATTTCAATTTATGCTTCTCAATCAAATTATATCTCTTGTTCTATTTCACATACATATTATGTAAATAAACATGAATTTATATATTTTAAAACTATTGCATTAGACATAGTAATATAATAACATTATAATAATAATAATAGGACAATAATTATTTTATCATAAACAAGTAATATAACTATTATATCTTAATATTTCTCAACTATATTCTATTTCACATATTCTATCCAATATTTTCATAGATCAGTCCACGTCCCTAAAAGATTCCTCAATTGTTTCAGTTTAATCCATTTAATACCTCACTAATTACCATTCAATTCTTATAAATAAAAATATCAATAATATTTCACCAGTCTCAATCTCAATCTAACTCCTTTAATTATAAATTTTCCAATTTTTCTTGTTGCCATTCCAAATCATAATCAAATCCATAATTTAAATCTAGTGTTGACTCATACCAACGTAACCTTAAAGATCTCAAAAATATTAGTTCAATCAACGTCCAGAAGCCCTTTTTACCCATCAAATAAAATTTTAACTCTTATTTTTAAATCTAATTCTAGCTTTCTTTTTGTGCCAGGTAGGTTTCCACAACAGGGCCTCTAAGTCCTCCCATCTTAGTAACTGGCTAAAAGCCTTTTCCCACCATTGAGTCCAATCATATTCTTTTTCTCTTTTATCCAGTGTTGTCTGTACTGTCATGTTGTCAACGTTTTTTGTGCCTCGTATTTGGAAGTCCAATCCTGTTGCTTTTAAAGTTGTAAATGTTTTAGTTGAGTTCTGCCTTTGATCATCAAAGAAATCCATCATGTAGGATGTGTCCTCTTCCTCTTCAATAAATTCAGTAGATTCAATAGGTTGTAAATGTATTCCATCCATCTCATTAAGTTGTAGATCTGATTGTGTATCATAGTCAATCAAAGGGTGAGCTTCAATTTTTAATTCTGAGTCCTCCTTGAAACTAAGCGATCTAATATGTTCTTTAAGTTCCAGTCTCGCTTCCAAGATTTTTTCTAATATAAGTCCATAATTAATCTGTGAGTAGGATTCCATCTTTTTTTTTTTTTAAAGAAGTTCAGCTTAAAAAATAGATTGCAGTGTTATAAAATATAAGTCAGTTGTTATGTTGTAATCCAGTCTGGGCATCAAGCCAAAATCAGGAAGTGGGAGTTCAAACGGAGCAAGTTACATTGTATCAGCCAGTTTCTGGGCTTCATGCCAAGTCCCAGGATGCATTGTATCCAAAAGAATCTACATAAGTCCGCCCAGAGAGCAAAAAGTTTTTTAGGCAGTATTGTTCAGGAGGGGGGGGGAGAAAAAAAGAACATCCCACCCCCTCCCTAAGGATTTTCACCTAAACTGAAGATAAACAAGCCAAAAGAGAAAGTCACAATAACCCGGATGCTCGAGTTCCAACTGCTTATATAGACAAAATAAAATAGTAAAAAAAACAATAATTGTTTTTCCAAAGCCCGTTTTCCCCAGCAATCAAACGCTGCTTTCTCAAAATAGGGAAATAGTTCTTAAAGCTGTTGGCAGGGAAAAAGGTAAATTAACAAGAGGGAAGGAAAGGTCTCACCCGGATCTTCCACGGTGGTTCTTTTCGCTTAGATGTTGCTGTGACTTTCGGCTGGAGCAGCTGAGTGATCAGCCATGTTACTGGCCGATCTTTTCCCCGTCGGCCCAAAGGTGGTTTTCTCGGACCGCAGAGGGAGCCGCCACTCCCTCCGCGATCAACGAGTGCCCTCCTCTACGGTGGTCGCCCCTACAGGGCGACTTTCGACCCTATCCAGGGTCTACCGGCGGGGGGAAACCGGACGGCCAAGAGAACGAGTTCTCTGCACGTCCGCGGGCGCTGCGACCGGAACCGGAAGTCGAATTTGGTCATTTCTTGTTCATGGTTTTAGTTGCTGCTTTACTCCAGAGTTGGCAATCACTAGATTTTGTTAAGTTTAAATGAAATCCCAAAAATGCCTATTTTGAAAAGCCAAACAATAGCAGAAAAGTTGTGATACATTGTGTTGGCTCATTATTTGTTTTCTTAAATCTCTGTGGCTGCCCATCTCATCCAGGGGCCTCCGAATAAAAGAAAGTCAAATTTAAACCACAACAGCTTGTGATTCTGTCAGCCCATTGCTTTTATGGCCAAGTATTTTGTGCTCCAATATTTCACTTCAGTTCGTAATTTAAGGCCCTATTCATCACGCATCTGCTCGCAAGTTATGTTTCACTGACTTTCGTGAGGCTTAGTTTAAGTAAGCAAAACTGTAGTTTTAATCTATCAGAAAGAACTTCAGGCTGAGGTATTTATTTTGTAGGCACTCCAAGCCAGGAAATGAGGAATCTTTTAGCTTGTTGAAGTGATGAAAAGGGAAGAAAAAAACGAAGAGCCAAACACATTCAGTTTATCTATTATTATTTATTAAAATTATATGTCGCCCATCTCACTCCGCAAAGAAACTCAGAGCGGCTTACAATTAAAATTTCTTCACTGATTTCAGCACAGGAAAGGTGTATTTTGTACACAATCTGTTTGTTGAGACTTGAGTGCAGACAGTCCTCGACTTTGTTTAGCAAGTGTTCAAAGTTACAAGAGCATTCAAAAAAGTGACTTATGACTAGCCCTCCCACTTGCAACTGTCACAGCATCCTCATGGTCACATGATCAAAATTTGGGCGCCTAGCAACAGCATATATTTATGACGGTTGCAGTGTCCCGGGATCATGGGATCCCCTTTTGCGAACTGCTGACAAGCAAAGTCAATGGGGAAGACAGATTCACTTAACAACTGGGTTACTAACTTAACAACTGCAGTGATTCACTTAACAAGTGTGGCAAGGAAGGTCGTAAAATGGGGCAAAGCTCACTTGGCTGCTGTTTTGCTTAGCAATGGAAACTTTAGGCTCAATTGTGGTCGTAAGCCGGGGACCAACTGTACTGCAATTAGGGTGGATATATCAAGAGAGATATTGTATTGGATGTATAATTAATAGGCCTGTTGATGTATCCCAAAACCTTTCCAGAAGTTCTCTCTAAAGCAGCGGTCCCCAACCTGTGGGCCACGGCCCACTACTGGGTCGTGGCCTCTTGGCCACTGTGCCACGTGAAGGAATGGCCAGTGCATGGGCATGTGTGCATGCACTCACTTCCCACACTCGCGCTAGCCCCGCCCTGAGCATCCCACCAGTGCTAGCATCGCTCCGCCTCGAACATCCCACCAGCACTAGCGCCGCTCCGAGCGTCCTGCCGGCACTAGCGCTGGTCCGAGCATTCCACGGCACTAGCGCCACCCTGCCCCTGAACGTCCTACCGACACTAGCGCCGCCCCATTTGCGGCACTCACCCTCACACAGCCCCATTTGCACATGCGCATGCGTGGCCCATTTGCGTGTGCATGCACGCTCACACGTGGCCCATTTGTGTGTGCGTGCGCGCACATAACAGTGCCTGCCTCCTTTTCCGGGCCGCCAAACCAAAAAGGTTGGTGACCTCTGCTCTAAAGAAAAAAAATAACGCAACAAAAAAATAAAATAGTATAATATGGACTATATTTCATTAATTTGATTTAAACTAGGTTAAACTTGATTCAGTGCTTTCCTGAGGCCTCCCACTTCTTTGTCCCAGTCCAACCCATTTTGGTGATTGCATCCCTGGCATGGCATTCAAAGGCCTGTAATTGCAGAGCTGGGTGCAATAGAGATTTGTGCCATCGTGCACCATTCACTGCGGATCAAGTAGATTCTATATAATTTTCATGTTATGTTGTTTTGGCATTCATTATGATTGTGACAGTGATGGCTATTAAGAGAGATGCTGTCAGTTCCACCTTTTCAACTTAGCTTTTTTTAACCAGCATAAAAGCCTCAAATGACTTTTTTGATCCAGCTTCTGAAACCGAAGCCAGCTTTTATAAATATATCACTGTAACAATTATAACGAATGATAAAACAACATAACATAGAAATTATATACATATACATTTTTTAGCTTTTACGTGTCCACAAAAAATGTTAAAATGTTCCTTCTGATTCATATTTCCAGCATGTACTTGAAGTGTCTTTATATGTTCTGGGCATTTACTCTGATCACATATACCAACAGTCCATCATTTTATAAAAATTCTCTTTATGATTACAACGTAGTGTGATTTTCAGTTCCTTAAACCACATATCTCCCATTATCCATTTGTATATTATATAACCTAAATGAGTTTATAATCCACTTTATCAAACATTTTTTCACTTCTTCTTCTTCTGCTTCAAATTTTAATAAAAGTTTATATATTTTATCAATTGCATGTTCATCATTCGTACCCAATTCTATTTCAAGACTCCAGACTCTTTTGCCTACTTTAAATCTTTGTAATAACAGTAAATAAGAAAACCTTTGACAACTATATCCCTCTACCTCCAGTTCTTCTCTTGATTTATTTTACATTTCCCTTGACAAAATTCTGTTATCTCACGATAAGTTAGCTTTTTGTGTTTATTTCTCATGTATAAAATGCTTGTGCTGAGAGCCACAGAAGTGTTTTCAGGCACAACCTGGATTTGTATCTATTCTGTATTCTTGACATGGAACGTCTAACATAATGATTTTTTTAAAAATGCACATTTACCTTGACTATATTATACTACAAATAGTCATGCCACCCAGATTCGGATCCTGTCCCTCTAATTCCAAGACCCTTTTATTTCTCAGCCACACAACAAAGTTGCGTCTCAAGATGAGTTTTTGGAAGTACACTGGAGGCCAAGTGAAAGATTTGCAACTCTTTGCAAATGTCAGCACATGAAAAACAGCTTGATTCTCATAATCCAAGTTAGCAAAATCCTGCTAATTCATTTTTATAAGATGTTGTGGTTCTAGGTCAAACATTATGTGACAGGCCCAATTTCACTGCATTTTTTGCAGCAGTCGTTAAGCTAATCCGTTTTTGCCAGACATGGAAATAAATGCTGGAAACTGGCAAAAAAAAGTCACAAATTGTGGTCATGTGATTGCAGGATGTGCAAACGTACATAAAAGTGAGCTAGTTGCCAAGCACCCAAAATGAGACCATGTGACTATGGTATATATGTGTGGCTGTCATAACTTTGAAAACTGGTCATAAGTAGCTGAGGTCCATTGTTATTTCAAATGGTCTTAAATCGATGACTACTTGAATAGCATAGTGGAAAATATTCATGACACCTGAAATATACACTGGTAATCTCAGGGACTAGGAGATTTTACTTTAATAATATTGTATCCTCTCCTCTCCATACATAATCTGGAACTTAAAATCCCAGTACATCAGTAACCTACCAACTTGGATAAGTCTAGATAACAAGACTGTGTAGAAATGAGGACAGGCTTTGTGTATCTTTATTGATTTCTTCTACTTGTCTCTTTGGGTAAATAACATTTTGCAATCTCAAAGATTTCAGTGTTCTTGCTAAATAAATAGGAAAACTCACAGGCTGTTTACTGAAATATGATGAGTAGCTCTCCCACTACTATCATCGTTTTTTAAAAAAATTGATTATAGATATGGGAGGGGCTTGGGTATTCACAGAAAGGCATAGCTATCTCATAAAAAAAGGTTTAAAAATTGGCAACTTTTAGAAACACTTTAGGAGGTCAGCTCCCAGCTGCATAGGATGTATTTCTCAGTATTAACCGTGTCACTCTTGTTCACCAACACCAGGAATCTCCAAACTTGGCCATTTTCAGACTTATGGACTTCAACTCCCAGAATTCCTCAGTCAGCTATGCTGGCTAGGGAATTCTGGGAGTTGAAGTCCATAAAGTCCACAAGTCTTAAAGTGGCCACATTTGGAGGCCTCTGACCAACACCATCAACCTCCACCAGACTATCATTTTTCTCTTCTCTTCCAGGTTTTTATACAGGACCCCATCCAACGCCAAGAAGGACGAAGTCAGCCAGAAGAAGCATCTCTTGGTTGCGCCTTTGACACCTCTTGGCTATTTGGTTCGATTTCCTTGACAAGAGATCCAGAAAGGAAGGAGAATGAGACAGCTGAAAGGGAAGCCCAAAAAAGAGACATCCAAAGACAAAAAGGAGAGAAAGCAAGCAATGCACGAAGCCCGTCAGCAAGTCACAACCGTGGTGCTTCCCACCTTGACTGTGGTGGTGCTTTTGATTGTGGTGTTTGTTTACGTGGCCACCCGCCCCAATACAACTGAATGACATGGATTTAGAACTGTGCCCCTTGGGTGGGCATGCCAAGGCCCAACAACTAATCAAAGTCCCCCCTTCCCCAGGGGATCCTTTTTTAATCACTGTTATTAATAATCCTTTTGCAAAGGAATCCTCTTTCTCTGACTTAATTCACAGTCCACAGTTGCTCTGGTGGAAGGTAACATAGAACATACTTGTTTGCAGGGACACAAAGTATGTTTTATCATCTAGCATAATGTGCCTTTTAGACCTCAACAATCTCTTGCTCACTCCTAAAAGGGGGATTCTGTTGCTTTTGGAAATTTGTATAAATCAGCTTCGAGTTTGTCAGCAGCATTGCTCCTGTCAAGTTCTTGTATGTTGGCTTCACAGCTGCCAAAGAAGTGGATCTTCCCCTTCCGTTGTGATTATATAATGGCATTTGAAAATCTTTGATTAAAAAAAGTATTTATTTTTGGAATAAAGAGAACGCGTCTTACATAAAAGTCTTTCCTCTTGATTTCCTCTCGAAACAGTTCTGTTGTGGAAAATGACAGAGAATAGATGATGTTTTCTTCAGAATTAAGCCAGAATATAAACAGAATAGTTCCTTTCTCCATATGAGGCTTTACCAATGAATAATTTAAGATAATTCTTAAGTTCACATCAGATATGTTTGTTCTACTAAAATAGTAGGAATTTCAGACAGCATTAATGTTGATTTTTAAAAATGTCTAAACTTTTTTTTTAAAAAAGTCCTACTTTTCTAACATCATCCAGAAGAGGCTAACTTTAAGGTATTTTATTTCCAAACAATTTAAGTTTCTAATCACTGTTTCAGATTGGCATTGAAAGAATCATAGCAAATAATCCATTGTAACACCACAGTTGCATGTTTTTAATTATTAGCTTTGACTTACAATCTGGTTGTAGCATTCTGAGCTGAACTAGGTTTTCAATTTGCTCTTCAAACATAACCTGTGTTAATCCTGCCAAAACTGGTTTAAAATAACGCATTGGCTGTGCTTATAAAGGTAGTCCTCAAGTTACAACTGTAATAGAACCCAACAGTAGTAAAGCAGGTCATCACATGACCCAAACTATCTTTTTTGTGGCAATCATTAAGAGAACAGCAGTCGTAAAGCGAACCTATTGTCTGCTATCGGTAAATTTTGCTGAAAACTGGAAGTAAATTCCAGTTACACCAACAACATCATAAAAAGTAGTCATGTGGCTGCAGGACACCGCAAATGGCTGTAAATACGGGTCATCTGCCAAGCAACCAACATATGGTCATATGATTATAGGGTAGGGCAGCCTTTGGGTGGATGTCCATCGTAACTTCAGATGGTCACTAAGCAGTCGGTCATAAGTTGAAGACTACCTGTATATCATAAGAGCCATGGTGGCACAGTGGTTAGAATGCAGTATTGCAGGATAACTCCGTATTCCACTGCCGGGAGTTCGATTCTGACCAGCTCAAGGTTGACTCAGCCTTGCATCCTTCTGAGGTCGGTAAAATGAGGACCCAAGTTATTGGGGGCAATATGCTGACATTTGTAAACCACTCAGAGCCTGCTGTAAAGCACTGTGAAGTGGTATATAAGTCTAAGTGCTATTGCTATAAGAGCCAGCTTGATGTAATAGTGCAGGAAGCAGCAGGAGATAGTTCTAGTCTGGCCTTAGGCATGATAGCTGGCTGGATGATTTTAGGCCAGTCTCTCTCTCTCAACCAAATCACCTCATAGGATTGTTTCAGGGAAAACAGAAGCAGGAATATTAAGTATGTTTGCTTCTTTGAGTTTACGTATAAAGTGAAAGGCGAGATAGAAGATGATGTTGATACTTCCAAACAGGTAAACTAAATTACAGTACAACTTGATGACTTGGTTCATCCAGTAATATACTAAAACAATGGCTTACCACATGATGAAATGCAAATACCTAAGCTCTTTTTAGTCTAATTGACTACATGGTGGGATCCAAATTTTGAGATACACTGCAGTAATATGGGAAGGTAACCCAGTTCTTTCATATGCCTATAGTCGGAGTATGCTTAAAATAGGGTCTCCAAATCCTTAAAGATATCCAAAAGACAGCCCCTAAATTTGGCTTGGCACATTTTGGTGAAATTATGATATCTTAGGTCTTCGTCTGATAACATCAATTTAAAAAAAACAGAAGAGTGAAAGTTGAAGCAGAAATGTAGTTTTTCATCTTTTCATTTAGACACAAGACCAATAGGGGCACTGAGTTCACTCCACAATAAACTGTATTTTATCGAATAAGCCCTACAATGCTGTTAAGTATCCATAAAATTCATGAACTGGTTGTAAACATCATACTAAGCCTTAATGTGGTATGCGTAATGTGATATACTTAGCCTTAATGTGATTTTAGTTTTAAGCATTGTGCGGCCTGTTTGTCCTTACAAAAAAAATACCACATGACAGGAGTTGCTTTAATTAGTAGGGTTATGGTTGATAAACAATAAATAAACAGCGATTAAAAAAACCCCGCAAAAATAAAAAGGGCAGTATCCACATTTACTGCTTAGAGATCAATCTAACACAGAATAACAGAGTTGGAAGGGACATTGGAAGTCTATCCAACCCCCTGCTGAAGCAGGAAATCCTATACCATTTTAGACAAATAGTTGTCTAATCTCTTCTTAAAAACCTCCAGGGTTGGAGCACCAACAATTTATGGAGGCGTCATTCCACTGATTAATTGTTCTAACTGTCAGGAAATTTCTCCCTAATTCTAGGTTGCTTCTCTCCTTGATCCAAAAGCGTTTTTTCAAGAGGCAACCGAAAAAGCACCTTTGGGACAACCATGACCTGGATGACTGAGAATCTCCATAGACATTCTCTCCCTGATGAGTTTCCATCCATTGCTCCTTGTACTGCCTTCAGGTGCTTTGGAGAATACTTTGACCCCCTCTTCTTTATGGCAAAATTGGAAAAAGTTCCTGACTTAGCATACAGTAATAGGGATTTAAAAAAGCAAAGCGTTTCACTAGTAGAATTTTCAAGCTGTTTTTTTCCCTTAACTTGAAGTGATGCTAGGAGAATGGAGTGATTTATTAGAATCATTTTAACAGAAAAATCTCATTGCTGTTTTTTTCCTACCTCATCATATGATCAAGTTACCAGAAGTGCTTATTTCCTGATAAAGCCATTTTACATATATTTCTAACCACCTTTTTCCCCCCCTTTGCACAAATCCATTTATAGCATGGTGTTATGGCTTGCAATGCAATCTTTATCATGAATCTTATCGTGACTTCAAGCATTTAGAGAGGCAATTTTTTTGTAATTTTATCTTTCAGTTCAGAATCTTCAAAGTGAGGATATGGGAAAATGGGTATTTTAGTTTTACATTACTTGAACCTCTCTAAATCCAGGATTTATTTATTTCCTTCCTCTTTGTAATCTTTGTCTAAAGAATCCTACATATATTACTAAGGTCCCATACAGTATTTGGCCTCAAAATTTAAATTGTGCCAATGGAGGTGTCATCCTCAAAGGTATATCAAACATTTATACAAAGACCATAAAGAATAAAAAGTGGAAAAAATGGTGCTTTTTTAAGAATTGGGAATTAATAATACAAGGGTATTACAAGGAGGAACATCCCAACTCTCTCTCGGAAGTATTACCATGATTTCTAAAGCTCCTAAAATAAGCTACGTATTGCAAGGCATACTGTAGTATTTTAAAGAAAGGTTGCAATATAATAATTATAGCAATACCTTGGCTCTTTTATGACTCGTGGACTTCAACTCCCAGAATTCTTGAGCCAGCCATGCTGAGGGGAAAGGGAGAGGTTTCCAAGCTTAGCCATGCTGGCTCAGGAATTCTGGGAGTTGAAGTCCACGAGTCATAAAAGAGCCAAGGTTGCCTACCCCTGTACAGGCAGTCCTCAACATATAACCACAATTGAGCCCAAAATTTCTCTTGCCAAGTAAGAAACTGTTAAGTGAATTTTACGGCTTTTCTTGCTACTGTTGTTAAGTGAGTCACTGCAGTTGTTAAATTATTAACACAGTGAATTGTTAAGTGAACCTGTCTCCCCCATTGACTTTGCTTGTCAGAAAGTTGCAAAAGGTGATCACATGACCCCGTGACAACTGCAACCGTCATAAATATGAGTCAGTTGGGTATACAGGTAGTCCTCATTTAACGACCACGATTGGGACCGACAACTCTGCTTTTAAGCAAAGGGCCACTAAGTGAAAGTCGCGTGATCCTGACTGCTTACAATTTTACTTCAGTTTTCCTTTGCTCCTTGCTAGAGTAGTCGATTTACAACAGTTCATTTAGTGACCATTCAAATTACAACGGCACTGAAAAAAGTGACTTCTGACCATTTTTCATACTTATGACCGTTGTAGCCTCCCCGTGGTCACGTGATCAAATTTCAGATGCTTGGCAACTGACTCATATTTATGATGGTTGCAGTGTCCTGGGGTCATGTGATCACCTTTGGCAGCTTTCTGACAAAGCCAATGGGACTACTATACGGATAGTCCTCACTATACAAGTAGTCCTCAACTTACAACAGGTTCATTTAGTGAACGTTCAAAGTTATAACAGCTCTGAAAAATGTGACTTATGACTGTTTTTCTCAGTTATGACCTTTGCAGCATCTCCATGATTATGTGATCAAAATTCAGACGCTTGGCAACTGGTTCATATTTATGACCGTTGTAGTGTCCCAGGGTCATGTGATCACCTTTTGCGACCTTCTGACAAGCAAAGTCAATGAGGAACCCCGATTCACTTAACAACCATGTTACTAACTTATTAAGTTAGTGATTCACTTAACAACTGTGGCAAGAAAGGTCGCAAAATGGGGCAAAACTCACTTAACAAATATCTTAACAACACAAATTTTGGACTCAATTGTGGTCGTAAGTCGAGGACTACCTGTACACTGAGGTAAAATATCCAGCCTGCACCCACTCGGTAGTGACTTGTTATTTCAAAGTGTCAGGAAAATATTTATGAAGGAGGGGAATTGAATTATGAAAGGATTCATAAGCAGAGTAGAGAGCTCTGAGAGAAATTTGCCTTGCTGGAAATCTACGTGGAGCAGGATGTGAGGCATGGGAGAGACACAGCAGATGTTTCTTTTTTCGCATTCTCCCCAAGCCATTTCTCAAAAATTGAAATCGGAGGCAAACAACATTTGGTGTCAGGAATACACTTAGCTTTTTCTGTGGGAGGGGACATGAGCTGAATAGCAATAGCAATAGCACTTAGACGTATATATCGCTCCATAGTGCTTTACAGCCCTCTCTAAGCAGTTTACAAACTGAGCATATTGCCCCCAACAATCTGGGTCCTCATTTTACCGACCTCGGAAGGATGGAAGGCTGAATCAACCTTGAGCCAGTGAGGATCGAACCCCTGGCAGTCGGCAGAATTAGCCTGCAATACTGCATTCTAACCACTGTGCCACCATGGCTTTGTGAATGAATGATCGGAAGGGGGTGGGTGGGATAGAGGAGAGGAACAGACACAATTTTACTTGATCCTCCATTTTTAGATGGGTTTTATTTATTTATTTATTTCCACTGTTAATCTGATCTATTTTTTAGATTATTTTATCCCAACTTTATTGTTTTTATAAATAGCTCAGGTTGGCAAATATATCTAATATTCCTTTCTCCTCCTATTTTCCACCTGTGTGGTGGGTTGGTCTGAGAGAGAGGGGGGGACTGGTCCAGTCACCCAGCTGACTTTTATGCCTAAAATGGGACTATAAATTATAATCTCCTGGTGGTTGGCCCAAAGTCATGCAACCAGCTTTCATGTCTACGGAGGGACTAGAACTCACAATCTCCTGGTGATTGGCCCAAAGTCACCCAGCCAGCTTTCATGTCTAAGGAAGGACTAGAATTTGTAACCTGGTGCCTTCATCACTAGACCAAGCGGGCTCCCTTAATAATTCATATTCATATATGGGTTATATATATATTCCCTTTTCAACATAGCTGGGATCTTAGTAACATCAAAACACAATGCAGCAGCACAATCAAGCAAAGCTCTCACAAGCTTCAAAAGTGGTTCCAAGGTTGAATAAAGCCTGATTTCTTACTCAGAGTAGGTATATAGCTTAGAGATACTAAGTCAGAGATGTTCATAGGGAAAGAAGGTCCAACAAGTCAAAATGGCAGCTCCATTCTTTTTTCACATATCCCACACATATAAAAATGGCAGGGCTTTAATCTGCCATTTTAACTTTTTGGATCTCCCTCTGCAGGCATCTCTGTTAAGCTTGGAGCCTTAGGGTTGCTGATAGCCTGGGAAGCTCCATAACTTGTGAATAAATTGTAATATTTAAGGTGCTAGATGGGGAAAATTATTAAATTCATGATCAAAGTCTAGTCTAATAACATTTAAATGAAAGGCAATTAAATCAGTTCAGTGCTAGGTTCATCCATTTGGGGGGGGGGACTATGTCCTCAAGCATAATGATCAGAATCTGGTCTGAGTCCCCCTCCCCAAATGCCTGTCATTGGATATAGCCCAATTCATCTGAAAAATCTCATTTCTCTCTCTCCAACACAAGCTGTTTTTGATCTATTTTCACTCCGGCAATCTTTTCCATGCTTCACCTGCAAAATATATCCTCCTCCAACGGAACAGCCCTGAGGCTGGGTCACATCTGATTAAAAAGGAAATCACAATATTCTATGCAAAAATCTTGATGTCAGTCAAAGCTTGTTTTCGATGTTTTAAATCACCTTGTCATCTGCTGGCAAAACTAAGGCTACCAGACAGATTAAAACCATAAAACAAATAAGATCGCTTTGGCAGCAAGCTGAAAAATGACAATCAAAGGAAGGAGCTAAAAGATATCCCTATATTAAATAGGTACTTGGAGCTATTGGTTAATTTCTGTCCCAACTGAAGAAGAAAAATTATAGAATTCATAAAGGTTGTAGATTTGTTGGACTAAATGGGATTTCCAAGGAAGAATTCTGCCTGGAGTTAAGCTTTAGATTTATAGTGTCCATCCAAAAACTGATATTGGTATCAGACCTGCCACAACTTAAACCTCTAGTTCTATTTGTTGAGAAAGGTATAGTTTATTAGAAGTCACCAAAATCCTCTAGTTCAACTTTTCCCTCCCTTAGCTGCCTCCCATTGCCCATCCCCATGCGACTAGTCAAGTTCAGGCAGGATGTCTTCCTAATGGTGGTTCAGGTACAGGATGATACCTAGCTGGTATGCCACGTGACCTTGAAGCAGCTTCTCGAAGAGATACAGCACTTACTTTCATTTTCCCCTTTGCGTTTCTCCTTCCCTACAGTTCATGGCAGTCTGTCATCATAATGTGGCGAAGCACAAGCAAGCATAAAGTGGCAGCTGACAATGGGTAAGCCATGATCAGATGTGGTCCCCTTGGATAGGCCTTCCATTCCTCATTTAATGCCAAAATTCAGCACAGTCCTTTGCCACTCCCACTGTCAGACCTCAGAGACTTAATGTTTGGAAAGGGTCTCTAGTCATCAAAAAGGACAGGGTTAACCTCGGGAACAAGAGGTTTGCCAATGAAGGAAACATTCAGGATTGTGTATTATTCATGACTGCTGGATGAATTTCAGATAAAGAAATCAGCAATAGTTTGACCTACTTTAATGGCATTTTTAAATTCAAATCTCCTTCCTTGATAACAGTGGGTTAACAGAGAGTGAGAAAAAGAGATGACTTGGGAGAGTTTATCTTGAATTTTTAAAGAAGAAAAAAAGGCAGCTCCCCCTCAGCTTTTGTGCTTTCTCAAGAGCACCTATAAGTCAGAGTGAAGATTAGTTCTCCGAGCTTGTGGGTTGGTTTCCAAACGTTTCATTACCAGGCTAGGTAACATCTTCAGCGGAGTTTAGGGGATGTCAGTGTCGGTGTTCTTCTGTTTATAAGGGCTTTGTGTGGTCAGCAGGTCTTGTGATGGTCACATCAGGTGAGGGTCTTGTGATGAATCAAGTGTGGGTGTGTCAAGTGAGGGTCTTGTGGTGGGTCAGGTGGGAGTCACCAGTGAGAGTTTTATGATGGGTCTATAAGCACCTGTAAGTTCCTTGGTCATTCCCTTCCTCCCCCTCCTTCCGCTCTGCTGTCCGTTTAACAGTTTAGCCTTATTTGTTTTCTTCACATGGCCAAAACACCTCAATCTAACTTTTTTCTACTGCCCATTCACTTTTATAATCCATCCACATTCATTCAGCACCCTTTCCCTCTTGTTTTACACCACACACACAAACACATATACACCTGCGCGCATGCATGCACACAGGCGGTCCTCAACTTACGATCACAATTGAGATCCACACATCCATTGCAAAGCAAAGCAGTTGTTAAGTAACTTACAACCACAATTGAGCCCCAAATTCAGGTTGCTAAGTCAGACATTGGTTAAGTGAGTTTTGCCCCATTTTACGACTTTTCTTGCCACATTTGTTAAGTGAATCACCACAGTTGTTAAATTAATAGCACAATTGTTAAGCGAATCTGGGGTCCCCATTGACTTTGGTTGTCAAAAGGACGCAAAAGGCGATCGCAGGGCCCCAGGACACTGCAACTGTCATAAATGCGAGTCAGTTGTCAAGCATCCAAATGTATATCACGTGATCATGGAGAGGCTGCAATGGTCATAAGTATGAAAAAATGTCACGTCACTTTTTTCAGTGCCATTATAACTTTGAATGGTCATTAAATAAACTGTTGTAAGTGGAGAACTACTTGTATTTATTATTTATACACATACACACACACACACACACACACACACAGAGTGTATGTATATGTGTGTGTGGATGTGTGTGGATGTGGATGTGGATAGGTAGGTAGGTAGATGATAGTTAAGTAGGTAGGTAGGTAGGTAAGTAGATAAATAGATGAAAGGTAGATAATAAGATAGATAGATAGATAGATAGATAGATAGATAGATAGATAGATAGATAGATAGATAGATAGATAGATAGATAGATAGATAGATAGATAGATAGATAGATAGATAGATAGATAGATAGATAGATAGATAGATAGATAGATAGACGGACGGACGGACGGACGGACGGACGGGCGGGCAGGCAGGCAGGCAGGCAGAGATATATTTAATTCTGGCTCCAATCACAGTCTTCTTCTGAACCCCAGTATCTCCTCTTTCCCTGGACACTCCTCTTTCCCTTCTTTGGCATGCCACTCGTCACTTTTCACAAATCTGGATTTTTTCTCGGCTCCCAAAAAACAGATTTAAATATTTGAAACAAATTTGGTGTGTGTGTGTGTTGCTTTTGCTTTTGCTAGCATCGGATCCCAGCTGAGCAAAATCACCCATGTGCGCTGAATAAAGGGAATGTGTAGCTGAACTGTGGCATAAACCTCAAGGCAGAGGAAACTTCCCAATGAATTTTCAGCTTAGCTCAATTGTTTTTAATATATTTATTCTGCCCGAGGCTGTGTATTAATGACTGTTTTAGGGACTGGTGCACCCAATCTTCCCCTTCCACTTTATTAACTCAGACAGACAGATGTGCCCTAAGAAGCTGGCCATTACTACGAGTTAATATCGCAGCAGCACACACGTCTTTTAGGAAACTGGGTCTAAAAAAGGAACTTCTGATAATTGCCTGCAAAAGATGCAACAGAGTGAATGAGAGCCCTTGGGCTCTGCAAGGCTCTTTCCAGAATTTTAATAAAGAAGGACTTGAGAAACAACATTCCACTAGCAGAAAAGAACACGTGACAATAACATACTCAACTTACATGCAAATCTTCTACTTTATTGTCTGGAATAACAAACAGGGACACATTCATACCAGGCAACAGAGAACTGTGTTTGACAGCCCTTTTGTAATATGGATTAGAGCAGGGGTCTTCAAACTTGGCCCTTTTATGACTCGTGGACTTCAACTCCCAGAATTCCTCAGCCAGGCACGCTGGCTGAGGAATTCTGGGAGTTGAAGTCCACGAGTCATAAAAGGACCAAGTTTGAAGACCCCTGCATTACAGGTAATTCTTGAATTGTGACTGTGATGCAGCCTGCCCATTATGGTCATAAGATGTAACGGTCATAAAAAATGACAGACTCAATTTTACAATTTTTTTTTTTCCAGTGGTCATTAAGCAAAACGAACGCCGTGGTTATTAAGCAAACATCACAGTTGTTAAGCAAATCCATTGTTCGCTATAGCACAGTTTTGTTCAAAACCAAAAGTAAGTGGGGTGGTTTTTTTGGGCAAAACCCTTGTGAAATATGGTCATATGAACATGCTTCTTTATTCATGTCAGAAACACCTAAAAATTACAAGTAGTCCTTGACTTACAACAGTTTATTTCATGAACTGTTACAACGGCACTGAAAAATGTGAGTTATGATCGTTTTTCACAGCTACGACCTTTGCAACATCCCCATGGTCATGTGATCAAAATTCAGATGCATGGCATCTGGTTCATATTGATGACCGTTGCTGTGTCTCGAAGTCACGTGATCCCCTTTTGCAACCTTTTGACAAGCAAAGTCAATGGGGTTTCACTTAACCAGGTTACTAACTTACCAACTGCAATGAGTCACTTAATAACTGTGGCAAGAAAGGTCCTAAAAAGAGGCAAAGCTCACTTAACAAATGTCTCACTTAACAACATAAACTTTGGGCTCAATTGTGGTCGTAAGTCGAGGACTACCTACATAGTCATATAACATTCAACACTGAGTGAATAAAATAGGTATAAAATAGGTCATATAGCATGTGTAAAAGTATGCAGAATAAATGCTTAAAACTGAATGACATTCAACTATTATCTGGCCATGTCAACAACATTTTCTCCTGACAACATGAGGTCTTCCTCTGTACATAATAGAATAACAGAGCTGGAAGGGACCTTGGAGATCTTCTAGTCCAACCCCCTGCCCAAGCAGGAGACCCCCTACAATTTGAGACAAATGGTTGCCCAGCCTCTTCTTAAAAACCTCTAGTGATGAAGCACTAACAATTTCTGGAGGCAAGCTGTTCCACTGGTTAATTGTTCTCACTGTCGGGAAATTTCTCCTGAGTTCCAGGTTGTTTCTCTCCTTGACTAGTTTCCATCCATTGTTTCTTGTTCTGCCTTCTGGTGCTTTGGAAAACATGTTGAGGGACATTGTATGCACCAAAGCACATGTGAAATGGAGTGTTCTTCTCCACATTCACACAAAGTATCTTCTATAGGGAAACTGTAAATGCTGTGTACAGATTAAAAATGAAAGTGAAATGTTTGCCGGAGAACAGGTGCTTTATAAATAAGTAAGATTAATAAAATGTGGTCTGTAATTAGTACCAACTTGTACTTATCAAAGTCTGCCCCAACGTGTGAGGCAGCAAGCACTTTAGGCTACAGCTGCTACCTTTCCAATTTCCGAATCCCCTTCTGAATAATACAACATTCAGCCTGCATTTTGGGTAGCTACCTTCAGATGCCTACTGAGGTTAGGTCACATCCTTTTTTGAAGGCCTGTCTCCTCAACTTTAAAAGTTATCTCCTGCAGGGACTCATTATTTTTATTGCTCAGATATTATTTCGGTCAACTGTACACGTGTCCCACAAACCATTTTCTCGAGAGAGGCACTAACTGTACAGGCGGTGTAAAATCTACCTGGCAGTTCTGGGTTGCATCTTTTTTTTCTGTGTTCCACATAATTTCTGGGCTTTGTCATATCAGTAAGGGAAAGATGGAATACAATTATTTGACACAGATAGAAGAGAATATTTGTAGCTCAGGGTTGAACTGTGAATGTGGTTGTTTTCTTGCAGACGTTTCATTACCAAACTAGGTAACACCATCAGTGATACAGGTATTTAGCTGGGCAAGGCAGGCAAGGGTCGTCCTCTGTGGAGGTGAGACTAAACATCTCTTTCTCTAATTTGGGATGAAGGCACCAGGGATGCTTTTGTTGAAAGAAAAATCAGGTCCAGTTCCAAGCTGGGAGTAAGACGCTGGAAATAAAATGGAGGCTAAGATGCTGGAAATAAAATGGAGGTTGCATAGGAAAGAAGGGTTTTGTTTATTGATGAGCAGAACCAGCAACAGAATGCAGTTCTGGGACAGCTGACAAAATGGAGTTGAGAGTGGGTGGTTTTTTATACCTTCTTTGGGCTTTGTACTTGAAATGCCTGTTGTGAAGTGTACTGTGACCTGTGCTTGAGTGTGCCCTTTTGGTATTCTAATTATTGTTGCCCGACTCCCATTGTGGCTTGGAGTTCATGTCCTGTCCTTGGAGCTGGGTGGGGAAAGTAGATTTTAGGAATCTTTGTTTTTCTAATCTGATCAGCTGTGGATGAAGGCATTTTGTTTATGAATAGTGTGGCCTGAGTCTTTCTGAATGAATTTAAAAAAATCTCCATTTCTAAAGATTGACCTTCTCAGGTTTCTGCCATTTCTCCTTCAGGGTAAATATTCTATCCTGCCTCTTTTAATATTCCCCAAAATAGTTCATTCTCTGGGGGGGGTGGGGGTGCTGACTTCCTACACTTTGCCTAAAAATCCATTAGAAAGGCAGTGAAGTAATTCCCTGGAAGAGATGTGCCACTGATTGAGGCAAAGAGTCACACCTAGTCTTTGACTTGCAATCTCACCTTAAAAAGTAGAGGGTGCCAAGGCTGATGGTCAAAAAAAAAAGAGTAAAAATGGTGATCAGAATCATGCAATCAAAGCCCCAATCATTTTTTATGAAACACACATTAAAAACCAGGCAGGATGATTATCTAGCTGCCATCTTGACCCCTCCAAAATAAGCAATGTAAACTTATTAAATACAGTAAATGTGCTCTTAAAGAGTGATTCCCTCCTTTGAATTGAGCTCAGCTCCTGGTTGAAGGAACGGAAATATTAAAGGTTTTTTTTTTGCAATAATACAGGTCGTTCTTGACTTACAACCACAATTGAGCCCAAAATTTCTGTTGCTAAGTGAGACAGTTGTTAAATTAGTTTTGTCCCGTTTTACGACCTTTCTTGCCACAGTTATAATAATAATAATAAAGTTGGAAGGGACCTTGGAGGTCATCTAGTCCAACCCCCTGCTCAGGCAGGAAACCCTATACCATTTCAGACAAATGGCTGTCCAGTCTCTTCTTAAAAACTTCCAGTGTTGGAGCATTCACTGCTTCTGGAGGCAGGTTGTTCCACTGGTTAATTGTTCTGTCCGGAAGTTTCTCCTTAGTTCTTCCTGACAGTTAGAACAATTAACCAGTTGTTAAGTGAATCACTGGAGTTGTTAAATTAGTAACATGGTTGTTAAGTGAATCTGGCATCCCCATTAACTTTGCTTGTCAGAAGGTTGCAAAACGTGATCACCTGACCTGGAACACTGCAACCGTCATAAATAGGAACCAGTTACGAACCATCTGAATTTTGATCAGGTGATGACAAGGATGTTGCAACGGTCGTTAAATGTGAAAAATGGTCCTAAGTCACTTTTTTCAGTGCCATTGTAACTTTGAATGGCCACTAAATGAATGATTGTAAGCCGAGGACTCCCTGTATGAAAGTAGTTTCTCGTTGTTTTTCCTATTTATTTTTTAAACTTCTCAGTTTGATCTACAGCCCTAGGATTTACCAGTGGTCTCCCATCCAAATACAGGGCTGGTCTCTTTTGTCCAGACAAAGCTGACATTGCCATCTGCTGAGACCTCTATATATTCAAATGTTTGAAAGATCAATAGCAATATACACAGTGGTGGGATTCAGCCAATTCACCCCGCTTCGTCAGAACCGGTAGCTAATTTTTTGTTGCCCTAGCCCAGAATGGACTTCCGGAAGCGGCATCCACACAGAGAACCGGTTGTTCACATATTTGAATATACAGCTAGATTGGTAGCCATAGTTGGAGAGACTCTGAAGACCAGTTAGAAAAGAGCATTTGCATCAATCTTGGGATTTCAGATTGATCTAAGATGGTGTTTTGCAACTTTAGCAACTGAAGTGTGGACTTCAACTCCCAGAATTCCCCAAGTAGCCTGACTGGCTGGGCAATTCTGGGAATTGAAGTCCACACATCTTAAAGTGGCCAAGGTGGAGACATACTGAGTTAAGAGGTTGTTCAGGCTCTGATACGGTGGAAATCATTCTCTTATAAAATGAATTGATAATACACAAGTATAATAGCTCTCTTCCCTTCTCCTCTTCTTACCCCCCACTTTTCTTTAAAATGTTAAGTGCATTTGACATTTTTGTAAATCCACTTTCCCGGCCAAGGGTATCCACAGGGTGTGGTCTGAAAAGTCAAAACGGCGACTACGATGGTGTGATTAAAGCTTCATTCATTTTTTATGTGCGTAAACATAAAATCCTTTCCTGGTTTCTTTCATTATTGATGGGACACGTTCCTTGCAATTCTCCAATGAATTGTGTGTCTTCATGTGAAGATTTCTGGCATGATGGTGCTCGGAGAGTTGCATATTTCTCTTCTCCTTGAACTTCTTTTTATTATAATAATAATAATAATAATAATAATAATAATAATAATAATAACAATAATAAAGTTGGAAGGGACCTTGGAGGTCATCTAGTCCAACCCCCTGCTCAGGCAGGAAACCCTATACCATTTCAGACAAATGGCTGTCCAGTCTCTTCTTAAAAACTTCCCGTGTTGGAGCATTCACCGCTTCTGGAGGCAGGTTGTTCCACTGGTTAATTGTTCTAACTGTCAGGAAGTTTCTCCTTAGTTCTAGGTTGCTTCTCTCCTTGATTAGTTTCCATCCATTGCTTCTTGTCCTGCCTTCAGGCGCCTTGGAAAATAGCTTGACTCCCTCTTCTTTGTGGCAACCCGAGATATTGGAACACTGCTATCATGTCCCCCCTCGTCCTTCTCTTCATTAAACGAGACATACCCAATTCCAGTAACCATTCCTTATATGCTTTAGCCTCCAGTCCCCTAATCATCTTTGTTGCTCTTCTCTGCACTCTTTCCAGAGTCTCAACGTCTTTTTTACATCATGGTGACCAAAACTGGATGCAGTATTCCAAGTGTGGCCTTACCAAGGCATTGTAAAGTGGTATTAATACTTCACGTGATCTTGATTCTATCCCTCTGTTAATGCAGCCTAGCACTGTGTTGGCCTTTTTGGCAGCTGCAGCACACTGCTGGCTCATATTTAAGTGATTGTCCACTTTTTGTGGCTTCTAACGATTTCTGGACTCTTTCTTCGTAAGGTTCCTTTGATACTTTCCTGAACCTCGCTGGAGGTTTTCAAACAGAGGCCGGAGAGTTAATTCTCCGGGATAATTAAGTGCAGCAGAGGTCTGCAAAATCAATTTTGTTTTGCCAGATGTCGAAGGTATTTGCCAAAAAAATTAAAACAATGTCACTCCACTCATATTACTTTTTATTTGCTAATAAAATATAGGTTTTTCTTTTTAGCTGCCCAGAGTTGTTTTGACATGAGATGGGCAACAAATAAATTAAATAAACAAAACAAAATACAAATAAGTATTTTATTTATGTTAATATCTACTGGTTTTAATATTGTTGGGTTTATACGATTCGTTTTGCTTCTCATCCAGAACTGAAGAAGCTTCTTGGATGAGAAGCAAAACATCTTCAAGGAAAAGCTAAGGAAGTCCAGTTGCCTCTTGAAAAAGCACCTTCGGGACAACTGTGACCTGGATGACTGAGAATCTCCATAGACATTCGTTCATTGCATTGATATGGCCCCCCAACTCCTCCAAAGTGAGCAATTATCTATAGGTATCGTATAGTCAATATAGATCTAGAAAAGATTTATTAAAACATTTGTTAAAGCAACCCCCTTAATGAATCAGGTAAAATTTCAAATTTTATCCCTCCTGCCCTGAAAGAGGTAATTGCTTTGAAGGGTCTGCATCTCATTTGAAAAACAGAAACCCAGAATCAACCTCTAGTTTATTTTCTCCCCCCAGTCTATTTAGTTAGATTTTTTTCAGGGAAAATTATTTTTGTACCTGAATTAAAAGAAGGCTAAAGCTAATGCTACCATATCTGGGCTGCAAAAATGCAATTAATGAGTGGACTCCTAGCAAAATAGATTTTCTGCACTGCTTTGCCACCATCTAGCGGTCACCCAGATTTATACCTCACCAGAGGGTGTTCTAAATCCCTATTGTTACTCATAGATGAAATACTTGAAACTGTTTCTTGTTTTGATGAGACACGTTAGTGTGAATTTTGTTCCCACTTTGAATTAAGTGTCATAGAACGTTTTGGATGCAGCATTTCAAATAAGAAACAGAATTTGGATCGCACTAAAAATTAAAAAAGTATTCATATTTAATTTCCAGATTTTCTTTTAGACCGATCTTTACACGATCTTCCAAATTCATGGTTGAAATGAAATCCACAGAGAAACGATATAAAATCTCACATTACAAAAATTTCTTTGACTAAAGTTTTTTTTTTTTTTAAATGGTAGTTGATGATTGGTGTAGGGATTATCTGTACAATTTAAGGGTTGTTTTTTTTTTTAAAAGGTTCATCTGCGGTGGGTTTGCATGAGAGTGGCATAGTTCTTTATGGTGTTCGATGACTGCCTTTGCAGTTCTTCAATGTGAGAGTTTAAAATCTGTTCAAAGTCTTTTGCTCGCCTCTCTTCCTCCTGTAGGAATTTCTCTGCTGCAGCGGCCGGGAACAAAGTCTCTGGGGAAGGCTGAATGACACAAAGAATTGGCACAATAAAGATAGGTATAATTAGGCAGCTTTTCTTGTTAGTGCAGCGGCACTGATGCACGTATGCTTTATATCTTTTAGACATGCAATCTTTACAGATAACCTGCCTGGCCCTCCAGTGATATTATGAGGTCTTATATCCAGGCTTTATAATACAGTGGGCCTCCAGATGGCAGCAAAGTGTATGCAGTTTTCTGTTATTTCTCTGCTGCCATCTAGTGGCCGTTAGAACTCTAGCAGCCCAAGCTGATAAACTAATGTTGAAGAAGGTGCAGAAACAGTCTGCAAGATGGAAAGGAAAGAGCATACATATAAACAGCCTCTCCTCCATTATCTATGCATATATTTGTTATGGTCTGAAATCAATAGTACATTAATCAGAGTTATATTATCAGCCAATCTGATGTAATTGTAATTGTATTTGTATTATCAGCCAGTTTGATGTAGATGTAAGTTTTTGGTCTAGAACAGCGGCCCCCAACCTTTGGGGCACCAGGGACCGGTTCTGTGGAGAGAGGTTTTTCCGTGGACCGGAGGGGGCGTGGTTTCACATGCTGCCTGCATCCCGCAGAGGAGGCTTCGCTTGTTTGCACGGACCGGTTTCTGGCATGCCACAGCCCGGTGCCGGTCCACGGACTGGGGGGGTAAGGGACCCCTGGTCTAGAAAACAGGAAACTGAATTCTAGTTTTGTCTTAGGCATGAGAGCCGGCTGGGTGACTTTGGGCCAATCACCAGAACTTGTGAATTCTTGTCCCTTCTTAGGCATGAAAGCCAACTGGGACAGTCATTCTCGGTTTAACCCACCTTATAGGGTTTTTGTTGTGGGGAAAATAGGAGGAGGAAGGAATATTAGGTATGTTTGCCACTTTTGAGTTACAATAATCCTTGACTTACATCCAGTTGCTTAACAACCATTTGAATTTACTAAGGTCACAGAACAGGGTGCTTTATGGCCCATAAAGTAGCCCACTGGCTGTTGTAAATGCTAATGCTGCCCCCCCCATGTGGACACGCAAACACATGTTGTGTGCTTGACAACTGATTGCCTTTATAATCACTTAGAATGTTCCGCAGTCACATAACTGCGATTTGTGATATTTTTACCAATTTTTGTCACAAAATGCCATTCAAATGAATGAATTTGCCTAGCGACTGCAATGTTTGCTTAACGACTATGGTGAATAATTTTAGAAAAGCACTTCTGGCTACACTGGCTGAGGAATTCTGGGAGTTGGAATTCCACATATCTTAAAGTTGCTAAGATTGAGAAATACTGGTCTATATTCAGTTTAGTTTCTTGCGTATCTATTTTCTCCCATTTTTAATGCAGAATTAAGTGATCTCATGTGCATGAATGAGCCATTACAAATGAATCAGTAGTTACAATGTTTATATTACTTTGGAGATTATCACTAACGTGACAATTTTTTGGCAGAGTAAATTTAATGCTTCCTGGAGAATTATCAAGCAAAGAAAATAGAATCGTGAGATTTCCACAATACCAAAAGGATGAGCATCTAAATCTGAAATAAAACAGGAAGTAAAGTAGCATATTTAAATACCTCTTTAAAAAAATCAGTTTCTTTTTAAAAAGATCTACGTAAGATTTTAAACGTAAGCTGATTGCACATTTAAGTTTTTTTTTCTTTTGACTATCTACTTGACTTTTAAGTTGGGACTGGCAATGTGATGTCTCTGAGCATGAATGTGTTCACACACAGTTGCCTCGGTGTGACTCAGTTCCCTGCTAATCCAGACTTGAAGGTTTTAAATAAATACATGTGCAACTGGCATGCTACAAGCATAGTAGATTCCATAGGGCACTACTTATAAAATAGGAAGGGTGAGCTAAATTCAGGTAATTTTCAAGTTACAATCCGTAATGGAGCCTGCCCATCATGGGATTCAAATACCTGAACATCCGGTTCTCTGCGTGGATGCAGGCCTGGGCCTCTGAGGCCTAGAATGGACTTCCGGAAGTGACATCCATGCACTTCCTGTGGGCTGTTCTACGCCTGGGAGGCCTCCTCCAGTCCTCTGAGTCCTAGACCGGACTTCCGGAAGTGACATCAACGCACTTCCAGTGGGCCATTGTAGGCCTAGGAGACCTCCTCCAGGCCTCCGAGGCCTAGAACGGACTTCCAGAAGCAGCATGGGTTCAGCCGGTTCTCTGAACTCAACAAAATTTAGCTACCGGTCTACCGAACCGGTGCGAACCGGCTGAATCCCACCACTGGTCCTAACTGATGACTTGTAAAGCAGGTTGTCATGTGAACAATCTGATTATGCAACCTTTTTTTTTGTGGAGGTTAAGCAAACGTTGTGATTGCAAAGCAAACCAATGGCTTACTTATGGGCCCAGTTTTGCCAAAAATTGAACGTAAATGCCAGTTTTTGACAAAACTGTCATAAATCATGGTCACATGACTGCATAAATCATGGTCACATGACTGCATAAAACGTGGTCACATGACTGCATAAATCATGGTCACATGACTGCAAATGGATGTCAGTGTGGCCCAGATGCCAGAAGTGCAGTCATGTGACCGTGGGAGGAAGCAGCCATCAGGTCTTCGAATCTGGGTCGTAAGAACTCCTTCGGTAGAGCCAGTGGTCCTAGCAAATGGTCGTTGAGCCCCCGGTCGTAAGTTGAGGATTACCTGTATTGAGTTTGGAAGTGTGTGAATCTGCCTAGAAAAAACAAAAACAAAGAGAAGAACTTTTGAAGTTGAAACTGAAGAACATCTTGGAGAGCAGGAGAAGCAGGAAAGAGTGCCATCCATTGACAGGTTGATAAATGGACCTCGTGGGACTGAGATGTCTACCACTGCTGTCATTTGTGAATACACAACTTCCTGACAGCTGTCATTTTGTTGGAGGACCCACAACAGACTCTTAAAACTTGTGCCCACTAGCTGAAAAAGTTTGCCATCCCCTTAGCTCGCCAAGTGAATATTGACCACTTTCTTATGAAGCAAAATAATAAATTACCATCTGTCTTTCTTCCATAATGTAGACCTGGTTCAGCAATATATCAGATTTATTCCTTTCAGGAAAGGAAGTGCAGTAAAATGGTGGGAGCACCTCCAGTGGGGATGGAGATCTACCGTCCGCTACGGGTTCACGATCTCTGCTTGACCTTTCAGGAGGTGAAGCGCCGTTGCTTCCAAGAGTTACAGCATCCTGTAGGCCATGCCAGCCGGGAACACGCGTTCGGCAGCATCCCCAAGGTTCATATAATGCAGATTGGGCTGAATTCTGCACGGACCTGAAAGAGCAAAATGTTTACAAGGTTATGGGATCAGCCAGAGCTTCATAATTTTCCTAACGAGCAAAATATTTGGTACAAATCTGTCCATCCAGATTTCTTTCTTTTAGGGAATGCCAGGCAACCTCCATGTGGCAGGAAAAAACTTTAAACTGTCTACACTCTTAAGATATTAATTTTATATACAATATATCAAATATAGGTAGTCCTTGACTTACAACCGTTCATTTAGTGACCATTTGAAGTTACAATGCCACGGAAAGTGACCAGTGTTCACACTTACGACCATCGCAGCATCCCGTGGTCATGGGATCAAAATTTGGGCTCGTGGCAACTGGCATGCATACGTAGTCCTCGACTTACAAGAGTTCATTTAGAGACCGTTCAAAGCTACAATGGCACTGAAAAAAGCGATTCATGACCGTTTTCCCCAGTTACGACCGTTGCAGCATCCCCAGGATCACGTGATCAAAATTCAGATGCTCGGCCACTGGCTCGTACTTATGACCGTTGCTGTGTCCCTGGGATCATGCGATCCCCCTTTGCGACTTTCTGACAAGCAAAGCTAATGGGGTAGCTAGATTCACTTAACAACTATAAGTCATAACTCGAGAACTACCGGTAAGGACCAGGTCCTTCGACTGCAACTAAAAACATATCGTTGTAGTTGAGGACTACCTGCATTTATGACGGTTGCACTGTCCAGGGGTCATGTGATCACCATGTTGTGACCTTCCCAACTGGCTTGTAACAAGCAAAGTCAATGGGGGGCGGGAGTCGGATTCACTTAATGACCGCATAATTCACTGAACTGCAGTGATGCACTTAATAACATAGTAAAAATGGGGCACAATTCACTTAACAACTCTTGCAATGGAAATTTGGGGGCCCACTGTGGTCATAAGCCGAGGACTACCTGTATACACTTGAATGGAAGGTTGCTCAGAAAGTTTATATCAGGGGTCTTCAAACTTGGCAACTTTAAGACTTGTGGACTTCAACTCCCAGAATTCCTCAGCCAGCCCTGGCTGGCTGAGGAATTCTGGGAGTTGAAGTTCACAAGTCTTAAAGTTGCCAAGTTTGAAGACCCCTGGTTTATATAAACAACGTTTATATGAACAAAACCATCCCACCAGTTCCTGGGACTTAATACCGGTAGTCCTCAATTTACAACAGTTCATTTAGTGACTGTTCAAAGCGACAACGGCACTGAAAAAAAATGACATGACCGTTTTTCATACTTAACGACCGTTGCAGCATCCCCTTGGTCACGTGATCAAAATCCAGACGCTTGGCAACAGGTTCATCTTTATGACAGTTGCAGTGTCTAGGGCAGGGGTAGGCAACCTTGGCTCTTTTATGACTTGTGGACTACAACTCCCAGAATTCCTGAGCCAGCATGTCTGGCTCAGGAATTCTGGGAGTTGAAGTCCACAAGTCATAAAAGAGCCAAGGTTGCTGACCCCTGGTCTAGGGGGTCATGCGATCAGCTTTTGTGACCTTCTGACCAGCAAAGTCAGAGGCAAAGCGCCGTGGCGGCTCAGTGGTTAGAATGCAGTATTGCAGGCTAACTCTGCTCACACTGCCAGCAGTTCGATCCTGACCGACTCAAAGGTCGACTCAGTCTCGCATCCTTCCGAGGTCGGTAAAATGAGGACTCAGATTGTTGGGAGCAATAGGCTGACTTTGTAAAACGCTTAGAGAGGGCTGTAAAGCACTGTGAAGCGGTAGATAAGTCTAAGTGCTATTGCTAAAGTCAATGGGGAAGCCAAGTTCACTTAACGGCAATGTTATTAACTTAACGACTGCCACGATTCACTTAACAAGTGTGGCAAGGAAGGTCGTAAAAGACGGCACAACTCCCTTAACAAATGTTTCCGCTTAACCACATACATTTCGGGCTCGATTGTGGCCGTAAGTCAAGGGCTACCTGTATTGTATTCCAGAGACGGTCTTCTGTACCTTTTAGGTCTCCGTTTTTAAAGTCTGGACTCTGTCCAAATATCCAGCATTTGCTGCTGTTGCTTGGAGGAACTTCTGAAGCAAAGAGTTTCTGTTTATCACAGTGCAGCACTGCTGCCTTTTGCTATCAATCTTGGCACTGTGACAACGAATGAAACAAGGCATATATCTTTTGGCTTCTTTTGGGAAGTTGGCTGAAATGCCGACTGATTAAATTAATAGACGATGATATGCCGAACAGAATTAGTTCGATACAACCTCCTCAGGGTCCCTCCTAGGAGTACCTGTGTGGATCAAAACTCTGTGAAGGCAGAGGAATGTCTATTAGTGAGACTTTGATAGGAAGTCTGTCATTTTTATTAGACCAGAGGGCTCCTTGCAGCCCAGCGACCCAAACACACAGAGTCCCATATGGCAGGGGTCCCCAACCGTGGCAACTTTAAGACTTGTGGACTTCAACTCCCAGAATTCCCCAGCCAGCATGGCTGGCTGGGGAATTCTGGGGGTTGAAGTCCACAAGTCTTAAAGTTGCTAAGGTTGGGGACCCCTGCCATATGGTAACCCATCACATCATTAGATGTCCTATGGTTGGCCTACCAGAGCCTTCACAACACTCAGGGCTTTACAAACTGCCATGCATTATTACTAACTACGCTCACTTAGTGAAGAGATAATACAGATCTGATAGAACTTAGAACATAGAATAATAGGGTTGGAAGGGACCTTAGAGGTCTTCTAGTCCAACCCCCTGTTCAAGCAGGAGATCCTATACCATAACATATAAGGAACGGTTGCTGGAATTGGGTATGTCTAGTTTAATGAAGAGAAGGACGAGGGGGGACATGATAGCAGTGTTCCAATATCTGAGGGTATGCCACAAAGAAGAGGGAGTCAAGCTATTCTCCAAAGCACCTGAAGGCAGGACAGGAAGCAATGGGTGGAAACTAATCAAGGAGAGAAGCAACCTAGAACTGAGGAGAAATATTGCAGCTGTTTTCAACTCCATATCCTGTTAGAAGACTCATCTGCCCCCAATTCTTCTGTTAGCTGGGAGTGTTAGATGGACCGTGTACAACTTGGGCATGGCTGATATTCTCTCTAAAGCTTCATTATATTCTAAAAGGAATCTGACACATAAAAGTTAAGAACCTCTGCTCCAAATTTTAAGTATCTATAAAACAGTTACAGAAGGAAAATTATTTATATCCATTTGTTTTTGTTTTTTTCCCTCCACTGGACAAACATGATCAGGAAGAGTGACTATAAATAGCAGAAACCCATTAGCATGGCATCTAGAAATTGCCAATTATCGACCCCCATCTTCCCCAAAGCCCAACACATTTTTATTTTTGCTCTCCCAAACTTATCCCTTGCCGTTTTTTTGCTTGGTATAATTGCCATGGTAACAGAACAGCAAATTAAAACAGAAAGAGGTCGGTTTTACATTCATCATAAAATAAACGATGCCCTTGAGTTAAAATAAGCTACCAATAATAGTTTGGTTCACCTACTTCTGTTTGATATTTGATAATTTAACAGTAGCTTTAAGGAGAAAACCATCATGGATTGTTTAATTTCTTTAAAAAAAAAAAAATCAAAAGTCAAAGCCAGAATCACAGATGCACTTAATTTTCAGGATTTCAAGGTTTACCGTTGCCAAATATGAGCTGCAAAATTCTGGATGGCCACCCAACAAGTGTAAGGAGATCTAGAAAACCTTAGCACTTCTAGAGATTTGCAGAGTTGGGGGGGGGGAAACCATTTGGGACTCCATGATTTATACATAACCTTTATTTCATCCATTTAAATTTATATTTTCCAAAAAAGGTAGACAGCTTTTTCCTAAGCTACAGTACCAGGATGGGAAAATGATAACAGCAGCCATCACAGTTAAATAAATGCCAACTTCACATCTCTATATGTCCTTCAAGCCAGCAACAGAAACTTCAGTAAGTTGACTTGTACAACACAAGTGCTCCAATAATAAAATGGTTAGTTGTTCCACCTAGAAGAGTTTAAGAAAGAATCCAGGAAAAACATAATTCAATGTGCCACTAAGTGGAGCTATTTAATGCACTCAGATGGAAGCTAGAAATGTAGGAAGACAGATGAGGTTACGGTGCTTAATAAATACTTTAAATTTTACATCCCTTCATCGTCCTTCCCCCTCTAGATAATTGTTAATTGGTGCAGGGGGAGTAGGAATAAGATGGAGGGGCAATTAAATAGGAAGTTTTATACCCTATAAGCTAAGATAAACCATCACTGGGACCAACCCAAAGAGAAGAACACAGACCTGGGAGGCTGCACAAGTCAACTTGAAGTGCAAATGCCTTTGTTTGCCATATAGAATGGAAATATGCCAATAAGGGTTTGGAAGGTCAATGGTTGTGAAACAAAGCTGTACCCACGCAATTTTATCAAAAAAAGTGCCTGGCCACTCAACTTGCTACAGTACAACCAACACGATATATGAAAAGAATAAACACCACCACACATCAGAATGTCTCAGAAACAACCAACAGACTATTACCACCACATGGCATCACCAAAGCACACAAACCAACTAAAGCAGGGGTCCCAAACCCTCGGTCTGTGGACCGGTACCGGGCCGTGGCATGCCAGCAACCGGTCCGCACAAACAAGCAAAGCCCCATCTGTGGGATGCAGGCAGCACACAAAACCACACACTCTCTGGTCCAAATCTTTCTCCATGGAACCAGTCCTTGGTGCCCAAAAGGTTGGGGACCTCTGAACGAAAGCCCTCAAAAACATCTTCAGTAAACTACAAGACCCAGTAGCCTAAGAACAAAAAACAGGAGTCATCTACTACAACAGTGGTGGCGAATCTATGGCACGCGTGCCAGAGGTGGCACTCAGAGCCCTCTCTGTGGGCACATGCGCCATGCCCCGGAGATGGCAACCATCCCTCTTTAACCAGCCGCCCGGTAACTCGCCGAGGTCCTATGTGGCCGGATGCATCCCAGCACAGCTGGTTTCCCTCCCCCCATCCCATCCCTCCTGGCCTCATATGTTCTCCTTTTCCCGGGCACGACCCACTGCATCACCTCCTCAGCTGTCGTCCGGCCGTCCAGCTCAGAGGTGGCTTCTCTGAACTGCTGGTGGTGGGCTGCGGAGCCCCAGAGTGCTCCGGTCGATGGACTGCTGACGGACACTGTCGGCCCCCATGCACTCGCTGCCCTCTGTATGCGGGGGCCAATGATGTCAGGCAGCAGCTGCCCCAGCACCTGCCTTGCCCTGCGACAATGGCACCCCTGCCCTGCCTCACCTCACCTCGCCTCACCCCACAGGACGAGCCTCCTGCCCATCGTCCCAGCCGCCAGAGACCCCCTGGATCTCCGGCAACCCTGCCTGGCCCCCACAGGTGTCCCTCCCCACGAGCAACATTGAGGTGACCACGCTCACCTTGGCCACACCTACCCAGTCTGCCATGACCACCACAGCAACGCCCACCCAGTGGACCACGCCCACCTGGCACCCAGCAATAAATAACTGGGTTTTGGGTTGCAGTTTGGGCACTCGGTCTCTAAAAGGTTCGCCATCACTGTACTACAACATGCAGCGTAAGGTTATAACAGTCACCATATAGTACAGATAGGCAGAAGATTAGCAGAGTGCATCCATGAACACCAACGCAGAAGACATGATGGAAACTCCTTAATTTCATCACACATGGCAGACTCAACCAAAGTTTCAACTGGGAAACTGTAAGCATCCCAGACCAAGCCACATCCAAAATCTTAAGGGGATTCCTGGAAGCCTGGCAGTCGCACAAACCAGCTATCAATAGTTGCATAGAGATAAACCAATTTGCCCGCCGTTCAAAAAGAGATTAATAAAAAAGCCACGGAGGAAACAAAAAAAGGCCAGGATACAATCCCTCCGGCCGCCAGCATCCAAATAACGAGGCAAGCGATCAAGCAGAAAGCAATACCCTAATCAAGGAATCGCCCAGGAGAATGCCACACCTCCTAGCAGGGCAGGTTACTGTACAGGTGATCCTTGACTTACCAATTGTTAATGGAGCCTGCCAATTAAGTCGCAACAGTCATAAAAACGGGTCGGTCACGTGACCGACCCGATTTTATGTCAATTTTATGTGGCAGTTGTTAAACCAACAAGATGGCTGTAAGTGTGAACGCTGCACTGGTTAAGCCAGCGGTCTTCCAACTTGGCCCTTTTATGACTTGTGGACTTCAACTCCCAGAATTCCTCAGCCAGGCACACCTGTGCCTGGCTGAGGAATTCTGGGAGTTGAAGTCCACAAGTCATAAAAGGGCCAAGTTGGAAGACCCCTGGGTTAAGCGAATGCTGTGGCCATTAAGTGAACTCATGGTGCAATTTTGTCAAAAAAAAAAGGGAAGGAAATGGCAGTTTCCGGCAAAACCGTTGTAAAATGCAGACGCAGGACTGTGGGATGTTGCAAATGGTCATAAATGTGGGCCTGGTGCTAAGTACCCAAACTGCGGTCATATGACCATGGGGAGGGAGCATCTCCTTTTTCAGATAGGTCGTAAGTTTGGAATGGTCACTAAATGACCAATCTTAAGTTAAGGCCTACCGGTATATCAAACAGGGAGCAAATCCCACAGCCTCTCACCCTGATGATGTTCTCTAGTTGGGTAATGAAACATCTGCAAGAAAACAACCAAAGGACAGGGAGCGCCAAAGACTCTGCCATTCAAGCCTGAGTTACATATATATCTTCTCCTTTTGTCCTCTTTTCCATTCACGTTAAAATTTCATGTGATATTCCTTCATTTGGTACTGCTTGAAATGACACAACTTTTCATGCTGTACCAGCACTGAAGTACTTTTAATGAAACTTCTCAAAATTGCATCTGGCATGAGAGAAAAGAGCTGAGATGAAAGATGTAATTCAGACTGCTTATTAAAATAATTTCCTACTGAGCCATTTACATCACATACTGTTTTTTTTTTCTCTCCCTCCCTTTACCTTTTTATTACATAGTATTAACACATTCTATATGGCTTTTAAAATTAATATTGGGAGGAAAACCGGGGGGGGGGGCATATTAGGAAGGCTTTACAATATGATATTCCCCCACAAAGGAAATATCTTTCCAAGGTTCAGAAAAGCATAAGATGATATGATTTTGATACTTTTATTTTTTTTAAAAAAAAATCTCTTTAATAAGCCTCTGTTAAATCAAAGGAAACTTTGAACTTTGGCAAAGTGAGAAAAAAATATATAAAGAAGATGGGGAATATGCTGTTGGACATTTTGTGCTTTCCCAAGTCTTGAAAAGAAGAAAATGAAAGAAAATCAAGAGAAGAGCATGGCAGACTAAGCAGTTTTTTAAATCAAAAAGCAGCCTGTGACAAACTATAGCATGGGGACTCGGGCCCTGCTAGCTCCTAGCTTTGTGCATTTCGTATATTGCCAGAGAAGGACACACAACTTTTTAGGCTAGTGGAAATATGGAGGAAATCTACTGTAGGAACAACAGTTCAGGAGAAATAATTTCTGCGTCTTATTACTGTAAGGCTTAACTTGTGCCATTTATAACCAGTTATTTCCTGGAAGACAAAGATTTAGTCCTTGATTTCTCGGTATACAAATGAAAAAAAATACCATGTTAAAAAGGTCACCTAGGACTTTGTGGTTAAAAATTTTCACCATCAAGAAAGATGGGGCATCCGTGGACTCAAGCCTTAAATCCAATAACGGTTTAGAAAATCAAACAGATGAAAATACCTTTCAAATGGCTCTGGAAACAGCGGGGCATTATGCTGGTGTCTCTGAATAAAATATGGTGCATCTGGGCAAAATATTACTCTGTTATTGAGATAGGGCCATTTTTCTTATGAAACATAATATATTCTTATATAGGTAGTCTTTGACTTATAACCACAATTGGGACATTGGTACGGGAGGTGGTTTCTTATGCACGTCACCCCTGATTTTACCATCTTTTTTTTTTGCTATGGTTGTTAAGTGAATCACCAAGGTTGTTAAGTGAAACCTGCAGTCATTAAGTGAACCCGGCTTTCTCATGGAGTTTGCTTACTGGGAAGCCAGCTGGGATGGTCGCAAATGGCAATCACGCGAGCCCAGGATGCTGCAACCATCTAAATACATGCCAGTTTCAACACTGTAGCGGTTGTAAGTGCGAGGACGGATCATGAGTCACTTTTTTCAGGGCCTCATAACTTCAAACAGTTTTTAAACGAACCGTTGTAAGTCGAGGACTACCTGTGATCCTAGCTGAATGTCAAATAATGCCAATAGCAAATGTTTAAGGATACAAAAACAACTTAGTGAAAATAATGGATGGAAACTATTCAAGGAGAGAAGCAAGCTGGGATTAAGGAGAAACTTCCTAGCAGGGAGGACAATTAACCAGTGGAACCGATTGACTTCAGAAATTGTAGGTGCTTCATCACTGGAGGTTTTTAAGAAGAGACTGGACAGCCACCTGACTGAAATGGTATATAGGGTCCCTACTTGAGCAGGGGGTTGGACTAGAAGACCTCCAAGATCCCTTCCAGCTCTATTCAGATTGATTGATTAAACACAGGTTCCACTGAGTTTCATCGCAAGGTATCCGAGGAATTTCAGAGCCTGTTTTGTAACTGTCAGCTTCTGAAAATCTCATCCATAATCCCATGCCTGAAGCTTCAGAGGTGTGCATCGTCTCTTATTGTTAACTATTTATATGTTATGTACAGGTGAAGCAGTGAAAGCGATAACAAGGAGGTAGACTTCACACAACTATTGTAAAATTCAGATTTTACAGCTGTTTGTGCTCTTTCTGCTTTGGACAAAAAAAAACACCCCAAAAACCTATCACTGGAGACAATGCCCCTTTTTGCCGCTTGACAGAACTCCAGAGCTGAGCTAGTCCCATCAAATCCGATTTTTCTTTCGGGCCTCAAAGACCATTATGATCACATTGTAATTGTTCTCTGACTATTATGGAATGGCCTGTCTCCTTATTTAACACATGACAAATGGCAACACGCACAGCGTCATTGGTTTGCCCTCCGCCGTAATTGCTGTAATTGCAATGGCTTTGTCAGAGAGAACCTCTAATAAACTACAGTGACCTAAAGTGTCATTAGAAAGGAGCAAGCAGGGCCAGGTTCATTTCCAAAACTCTGCCGCCAGCAAAACAACAGGGACGAAAAGAGGGTTTGAAGGATCAAAGGTGTCCAGTGCTGACTGGGGCTCTTGTCACTGTGTGCTGTCAAACAGTTGCCATAGATTGAGCCCAATTATGTCGAGCTATTTTGCTCTCCGGTCCTCTTAAGAAGCATTAAAAGCTGGCGTAGCCTTCTTCAAATCCAGCACACATCTCCTAAAAAGCTGGTGCGGGCTGGCCCGAATTGTATCTCTAAATCACCACCTCATTTTTCAAACACGGTATCTAAAATTGAGCAAACCATGTCTACAAAAGTGGGACCCACCTCTTATAACACTTCCCCACCCCCAAATTTCCCAATTCCTTTAAAGCTGGAAATCACTCCCAAAGAACCCTACTTTTAAAAATAAAAATAGTTTTCTAATGAGCTGGGTGTGTGTGTGTGGAAAGAGAAACAGATTACCAAATAATAGGTAAAAGTAAAGATTTCCTCTGACCAGTCATGTCTGACACTAGGGGGCAGTGCTCAGCTCTGTTTCTTAGCCAAGGGAGCCAGCATTGTCCTGTGGTCACGTGACCAGCATGATTAAACGCCGAGGCACACAGAATGCTGTTACCTTCCCACCAAAGTGGTACCTATTTATCTAATCGCACTTGCATGCTTTCTAACTGCTAGGTGAGCAGGAGCTGGGGCAAGGACGGGAGCTCACCCTGTCGCGTGGTGCTTGGGTCTCAAACTCGGCATCCTTCACCATAGAGCCATCGCGGTTATAAATATGTATGTGTGCAGTGCTTTTTTTGTAAAAAGAAAAGGTGCCGGAACTCACACATGTCATACAACCCACTTTGCCTACCCTACAAGGTTCCATCCAAAAAAGGTGCCGGAACTCCGTTCTGGGCGTTCTATGAGAAAAAAAGCCCTGTATGTGTGTATGTGTGCACGTGTGTGTATACACGCACACACACACATACATACACATACACACACACATAGAGTATATTGTTGTTAGTTGCGAAGTCGTGTCTGACCCATCGCGACCCCATGGACAACGTTCCTCCAGGCCTTCCTGTCCTCTACCATCTTCTGGAGTCCATTTAAGCTCACGCCTACTGCTTCAGTGACCCCATCCAGCCACCTCATTCTCCGCCGTCCCCTTCTTCTATTGCCCTCAATCTTTCCCAGCATTAGGCTCTTCTCCAGTGAGTCCTTCCTTCTCATTAGGTGCATAGAGTATATAATGAAGCCTAATTAAAATCATCCAGGCAATCCAGGTAAATTCTATTGCCTTTTCCTTTAATCTTCACTGCCCTATTAAGTGTCTCAGCAGGTGGCCATCCTTAGTTGACCTTGTTTGGGCTCTAGACCCACAACTGGGTCAGGCCTGGATGGACCTTGGGTAGGAGACCATGAGGAAGTGAGACAGACTGGCTGGGAAATTAAGAAAGCCATCCCAGAAGAGCAGCTACCAATCACTTCTACATGGTTGAGAAGAAAACTAGATGAACAGATCCTTGAAGTCAACAGCTTCAACTTGGGGTTGACTTCACCTTTTATTTAATCAATCTGTTAGTGACTCAGGGGACCCGGAACGCCTGGCTGGGATATTCCAGGCAGACTGCAAGAGAAGAACAGAAAGAAAGACACATTTGGACTGTGTCTGCTTTATTCTATTCTTCCCTTTTACTGGTGATATCATTACCATAGCCCCAAGTCTTTAACTATTGCAATTCTCATGTCTTCCAGCTTTCTGAGAAGTGTTATTTGTCATATCAGTTGTTCTAAGATCGTCAGTGTCAATATATTCCAGGAAATGCAGTCTGGCAATCACCACTGCAAGGGCATTTTTATTCGCTTGCTACAAAAAGCCATTTGTTCTATATGGCTGATCTCAGGTGTGCTGTCCAGAATAGCAAATCTACTGTTACAACTTTCTGTTGGACTTTTTGTCGCCATTAATGGTATGATCTCATTTTGTTAGCCCTGCAAGGGAGTCCAGATAAGGAGCACAACCAGGAGTACTAGTTCTATCTTTATTGCAAGGTTACATTGACAGAATCTTGCAAGACTGAAAGTATTTCTCCCCTCCTTTCCTTTTACTCTCTGGAGAACAAGGGAATGTTTTTTACTCCATCCTCACTTCTGTGAGCGGAGACATCTTTTACAAGCCGGTTGTCCAAACTGCAGCTTTCCTTCCTGCCTCCCAAGGTCATTCTCAAATACCATTGTACATTATGAAGTTTCCCCCCCCCCCAAAAAAAAGTAGTTGTGTGTGTAGATGTTTTGGGCAGTGACTCTTCTCAGATGCTTAGACAGCCTCCCTCAACAGGGGGGAGGGAGTATGCTAATGACCAGATGACTGTAAAGCAGGGGTCTTCAAACTTGGCCCTTTTATAACTTGTGGACCTTAACTCCCAGAATTCCTCAGCCAGCATGCCTGGCTGAGGAATTCTGGGAGCTGAAGTCCACAAGTCATAAAAGGGCCAGGTTTGAAGACCCCTGCTGTAAAGAATATAAATCCTTCTATTCCCCAACAGTCAGCTACAACTGAAAAAGCTTCATGGATGAGAAGTGAAATATTTTCAAAGAGAAAAAAACAACAACCAAGAAAGTCCAGTTGCCTTTTGGAAAAAGCGCCTTTGGGACAACCATGACCTGGATGATTGAGAATTTCCTAATAACAACAACAACAACAACAACAACAACAACAACAACAACAACAACACGACCTGGCAATGGCTAAGAGCAGGAAAGTTGAAGAAAGAGACCGAGGGACTAATTCTGGCTGCACAAGACCAAGCCTTAAGGACAAATGCATACAAAGTCAAAATTGAGAAGACAGCAACAGACAGTAAGTGCCGCCTATGCAAAGAAGCTGAAGAAACAGTGGACCACCTGGTAAGCTGCTGCAAGATCGCACAGACTGACTACAAGCAGCGGCATGACCAAGTAGCAACAATGGTGCATTGGAAGATCTGCAAGAAATATCATTTGCCTGTAAGCAAGAACTGGTGGGATCATAAAATAGAGAAAGTCATAAAAATGATAAAATTAAACTGCTCTGGGACTTCAGAATTCAAACAGACAAGCACCTGCAACATAACACCCCGGACTTAACAATTGTCGATAAGAAAGACAAAAAAGTCTGGATAGTGGACATGGCAGTACCTGGAGACAGCAGAATAGACGAGAAAGAACTGGAGAAGATAACAAAATACAAAGACCTACAAATAGAAATAGAAAGACTGTGACAAAAGCAAGCAAGGGTAGTACCAATAGTAATAGGCGCCCTGGGTGCAATCCCAAAACAACTAGAGCACCACTTGAACACCATTGGCATTGACAAATTCGCCATTAGTCAATTGCAAAAGGTGGCCTTACTAGGAACTGCTTCCATCCTGCGACGATATCTGTAATACCATCAAACATCCACATCTGCCTATCCCAGGTCCTTGGTAAGGACTCGATAGGTAGACAAAAATGCTAAATCCAGTCTGAACATCTGGCTGACTGTGCAATGATCAATAATAATAATAATAATAATAATAATAATAATAATAATAATAATAACAACAACAACAACAACAACAACAACAACACTACTACTACTACTAATAAAGTTGGAAGGGACCTTGGAGGTCATCTAGTCCAACCCCCTGCTGAGGCAGGAAACCCTATACCATTTCAGACAAATGACTGTCCAGTCTCTTCTTAAAAACTTCCAGCATTGGAGCATTCACAGCTTCTGGAGGCAGGTTGTTCCACTGATTAATTGGTCTAACTGTCAGGAAATCTTTCCTTAGCTCTAGGCTGCTTCTCTCCTTGGTTAGTTTCCATCCGTTGCTTCTTGTCCTGCCTTCAGGTGCTTTGGAGAATAGCTTGACTCCCTCTTCTTTGTGACAACCCCTGAGATATTGGAATACTGCTATCATGTCACCCCTAGTCCTTCTCTTCATTAGGCTAGACATCTTTTTTACATCGTGGTGACCGAAACTGGATGCAGTATTCCAAGTGTGGCCTTACCAAGGCCTTGTAAAGTGGTATTAACACTTCACGTGATCTTGATTCTATCCCTCTATTAATCCTGGACTAAAGTAAACTCAGCCTTCAGCTCTGCAATTTTAAGAAACTTTCAATTGTTTCGGCTATACCAGGGGTAGGCAACCTCGGCTCTTTTATGACTCATGGACTTCAACTCCCAGAATTCCTGAGGCAGCATAACTGACTCAGGAATTCTGGGAGTTGAAGTCCATGAGTCATAAAAGAGCCGAGGTTGCCGACCCCTGGGCTATACATTTAAACTGATTTAAAATACCATGTATGCTACATTTTGGATAGTAAACAAGGTCGGAGGAGCCACCCATTCTTTTCAGCATGTTTTGCCAGCAAAGAAACTCTGATAAAATCTTGTCTGGATATGTATCTCCTCTCTTGATTTGCTGCCTTCTCAATGTCCCTTTTTGCAACCTTCTGACAAGCAAAGTCAATGGGGGAGCCAGATTCACTTAACAGCTGTGTGACTAGTTTAATAGCCGCCGTGATTCAGTTAACAAATATAACAAGAAAAGTTGTAACATGGGGCAACGAAGCTCACTTAACTGTCTCACTTAGCAGCATCAATTTGGGGCCCAATTGTGGTCGTAAGCTGAGGACTACCTGTAGTTTCTTGCACTGCCTGGATCACAACAAGTGAACATTTGCATTGTCCCTAAAGAGAAGAAAAACAGAAAATTTTGTCTGCTACTTTACTGGCATGAAATCCCCAAAGTAGACCAGATTATGAAACCAAAGTTATGAATGTTAATACTACTTTAAATAAGGTTTCAATGATAGGATCTTGCAAATCTGAAAGTGCTTCCCCCATCCATGCCTTTATCTACATTGCAACTATTGTAAATGTGAGTTAGCTGCCAAGCATCCAAGTATAAATCACGTGACCATGGGGATCCTGCAACAGTCCTAGGTGTGAAAAATGGTCATCAGTCCCTTTTTTCAGTGCTGTTGTAACTTTGAACGGTCACTAAGTGAACTGTTTGTAAGTTGAGGACTACCTAAATGAATCTACAATGCATCTAGACCAGAGGTCCCTAACCTTTTGGGCACCAGGGACCGGTTCCGTGGAGAGAGGTTTTTCTGCGGACTGGAGCGGACGTGGTTTTTTGTGCTGCCTGCATCTCGCGGATGGGACTTCGCTTGTTTGTGTGGACCGGTTGCTGGCATGCCGTGGCCTGGTACTGGTCCATGGCCCAGGGGTTGGGGACCCCTGATCTAGACTTCAGGTACAACAGCAGCTGCTTGTTCTGCCTCCACCACACTTTTCTTAATTCTTCACTTTTCTGCAGGAACCAGCATGAATGTGAATAGAATAGAAACTGGAAGGGACCTTGGAGGCCTTCTAGTCCAGCCCCCTGCTCAAGCAGGTGAACCTACGCCATCTCAGACAAGTGACTGTCCAGTCTCTTCTTAAAAACCTCCAGTGATGGAACGCCCACGATTTCTGATGGCATGGTTACCTCCACTTTAGAAGGAGATCTGGATGCTTTCAGTAGCTATAAAGTCACCTGGAAGATTAGTCATCTCACCATCACCCACACGCTTGCAGGGGGCTGGGAACCTGGCGGTGAATATTGTTTCTGTGTGCCTGACAGCAGCTCGTTCCTGGTTTGATAGAAAAGCTTCTTTTTTTCTGAACACTGCACTACTAATAGAGGTGCTTCCTTTTTTCCCCTCCACTCATGGCTGCTGTACTGTGCCAGCTGTAGTGGCTCTCGAGGCGTAGCTGAAGAGGATAAATAAGCAGGTTGGTAGCAGGGCTTGACTGGAGGAAGATGGGTTTTGAGTGGCCTAATTGGTCCCCACTGCTACCTCCTCCCCGTTCTCTTCAGAGGACCAGCAAGTAACTATTCCTCGGCCTCTTTCATGGCATTCGTTGCCATTTTTTCTCTTATGCACATGTTACAGCAGACATGTCAAACACAAGGCCCGGGGGCCGGATGCGGCCCGTGAAGTGGTTTCATGTGGCCCGCGAAGCCATCCTGGAAACAGTGAGGGAATGGCCCCCGCTGCCTTGGCCCCGGCCCCGGCCGCCCAGGAGCCAATGTACAATTTTGTGGTGGCCATCTATGCGGAAAGGCATTCAGTCTTAGCTCCACAAGGCCGTCTGGAAACAGCGAGGGACCGGCCCCTGCCGCATTGGCCCCGCCCCCTGGGCCCACGCTGGGGAGGTGTCACCCTTTGTGAGGAATGAAGAAATGCACCATCGCCTGGAAGTGGCCAGCAAATGGCCCTCGCCTACTTCACATATCCGGCTTGATGGGCTCCGGGGGAGGGGTTTCAGCAGGCTCTTCCAGTGGCCCATGCCTTGGCGCTTGCCCTGGTTCCACCCTCTTCTGCCAAAGACCCCCAGATCTGTCCCACTCCTGCCCAGGCCCCCACAGGCCCCCTTGACACGAACGATGTAGAGCTGGCCATGCCCACCCAGTAGGCCACACCCACTCCATCCACGCCCACCCAGTAGGCTCCACCCACCTTGGCCACACCCACCTGCCTCCCCCCCCCGAGGGCAACCACAATGCTGATGCGGCCCTCAATGAAATTGAGTTGGACACCCCTGTTTACAGTATCTCTCTTTCACCCTCATTTTGTGCCGCAATCATTCTCTTAGGGGCATTTTTTTCCCCTCATCTGCATCTTCTTTCACTTCATTGTTCTTCCAAGCATCCTTTTTCATATTTCCCATTAGCATAACTCCACGTTCTTCCGTAACACAATTCTTTTCATTTTGCTCCGAGCAGCTTCCGCATTCTTTTTCCTCGTGGCCATTTCCATTCGTTCGGTCGGGAGATTAATCTGCCGCCTGATAACTTTTTTTTTATACGGGCTCGCATTTTCCATCCCAGCTGTCATCTTACCTTCCCTCTCATTTCTTTCAGTCCCTCCCATTCAACACCTCTCACCACCTTTGTAGGCTCATTAATTCTCCCGCTCTTTCGTCAGAAACAAACAAATCAATCCTGCTTTTAGATGGAATTCCTTTGCCGTGCGTGTGTGTGTATGTGTGAAGGGGCTGATGCTTAAGGCAGCTATCTGAAATAAAGAGAACTATTAAGCAGATACTCACCAAACCATAACTGTGACTATTTATCGCAGGAGCCAAACTGAGTCGGGCATCGGGGCCAGAGGTTTAGTTTTCCGAGCTTTCGGATTCGTGCTGGAGTCATTCAGGTGAGAGAGAAGTCCCCTGAGGATGGGCTCCAGCACAAGTCCAAAAGCTTGGAAGATTAAACCTCTGGTCCTGATGACCGACCCAGATTGGATCCTGCCACAATATCCTAGGAAACGTCTATTAGCCTTCATTCATGACTATTCATTCTTGGGTCTCCTTAATGGCCTAATTAATGGCTTAATTAATGGCTCAATCACTTTTTCTGTGGTTTCATGTTATTCCCGCCTGCCCGTCTGCCCTCATATTCATGTTTCTTATCCAGAAACACGTTCCCTTGGATGGCTTTCATTCAGAACATCGTACAATGTTGTATCAACCCGCAGGTTCCTATTTTGATAAGCCCTAATCGAGATTTGTAATCGCTGAGGCACATTTTAACACCTTCGTTTATAGTTCAACCTGTATCTTTATTCATCAACTTCACTCCACAAGACCAGACTACTTTCATACAGGTCTATGACACTGTTCTGTTTTCTCTTGAGTTTTACAAACGCACATCTTCCTGCACTACTCTAGACTTTCACGCTTTTAGCAAGGTAAAGAAAGTATGGTTCAGGTTAAGAAGCTTTTTATAGTCCTTCACAGTGGTGGGATTCAGCCGGTTCGGCAGAACCGGTAGCTCATTTTTTGTTGCCCAGGCCCAGAACGGACTTCCGGAAGAGGCATCCACACAGAGAACCGGTTGTTCACATTTTTGAATCCCACCACTGGTCCTTCATCTCCCCTGCAAAAAAATTCTGCTAAAGGTAAGTACCATGCAGATAGTCCTCAGGTTACAACAGCTTTCGGGATCGCGACTGCCGTCTCTGAGTGATTTGATCCTAAAGTGTGATGTCATTGCTTGGTGACAGCAATCCTGAGGAGTCCCAGTTGCTGTGGAAACCCCAAGATGTGCAGACTGTTAAGCGGGAAGCAATGGGAGTCCCAGGTAAGGAGTATGGGGATGGGAGGGAGAGGCTGGTGTGGCAATGCAAATAGATGGGAAGACTTCTGACTCACAAGGAGCATGTAGTGACGTGTATTTTTCATGTGCTTACGGACCGCGTGTGCACAGATGTGGTGGAACCACTGTTAAGAGAAAGACTGGGATGGGCAAGTGCCAAGGAATGGCTTTAAGGGAGTGGGGTAGGCTGAAGAGAAAGGTCCTGGGGCAGGGATAGGCAACCTTGGCTCTTTTATGACTGGTGGACTTCAACTCCCAGAATTCCTGAGCCAGCATGGCTCAGCTTGGAAACCTCTCCCTTTCCCCTCAGCATGGCTGGCTCAGGAATTCTGGGAGTTGAAGTCCACGAGTCATAAAAGAGCCAAGGTTGCCTACCCCTGGCCTGGGGTGAGTGGGGTTAGGGTTAGGGTTAAAATGGGAGAAGAGGCCTCTGTTGATGCAGGAGAGAACTGGGTGAGGGGGTCTGTGGACAGATTTAGACAACCGAGGAGAGTTAAATAGTGAATTTACAAAAATCTGTAAATAGGACTTGGAGACAGAAACAAAGAAGCATTCCTACAAGGTTCTGTCTAGAATTCATTACGAACACAATTGAGCCCAATGTTTCTGTGGCTAAATGAGACATTTGTTAAGTGAGCTCTCCTCCATTTGACGACCTTTCTTGCCACGGTTGTGAAGTGAATCACTGCAGCTGTTCAGTTAGTTACACAGCTGTTCAGTGAATCTGGCTTCCCCCTTGGCTTTGCTCGTCAGAAGGTCGCAAAAGGGGATCACCTGACCCCCGGGGACGCTGCCACCGTCACAAATATGAGTCAGTTGCCAAGCGTCCGAATTTTGATCGCGTGACCCTTGGGGGGATGCTGCAAGGGTTGTAAGTGTGAAAAAAAAAGGTCATAAGTCGCTTTTTCCAGTGCTGTTGTAACTTCGAACGGTCACTAAATGAGCTGTTGTAAGTTGAGGACTACCGGTAGCACAAGGTAGTGGCGAGGAATAGAATAGAGAACAGAATAACAGAGCTGGAAGGGACCTTGGAGATCTTTCAGTCCAACCTCCTGCTCAAGCAGGAGACCCTGTACCAGATTCTGTGACTTCTGAAAAAGGATTCCTGAGGCACAGAAAAGGGAGCGAGGGTGATGCAATGGAGACTGGGTGGAGTAGAGAGATCCAATTCAAGTCATGGATCTTCACTTTGGGCTAGCCATCATCTCTGAGCCCAATTTATACCCAGGTTGCTCTTATGGGGAAATATAGGAGGAGGGAGCCCTGTGTAGATTCCTGAAAAAAAGGTGAAATATAAATCTAATAACTAAAAAAAATAGAACTTTGATGTCTATTACCCTTGGCAATAAAATTGTCCTCCAGACGGTTACAACATTTGTAGGAAATACAGTCGTTTGCTTTAGCCTATCTCTAGATAGCCTCTAGCATGACCATTCCATGATGGTAAGAACAAAAAGTTTTTAAGAATTGGTACTGAAGTTTGCTTTTTCCTGTCCCCACTTGCATTTCCCGTTGTGTAAGTTTTAGAGGGGAAGAGACCCACCTTCGTTATTAGGGAAACATTTTTCAGCTACTCAGAATGGATCCGTAAAGAAAAACCCCTCCCAACAGAGCTGTGTGGTAATTTTGCGTATTCACTACTGTAACAGTAGTTAATCTGCAAAAGCTGACTCTGCAAAATCAGAGGCATCTGGCCAGCTATTCCTGGACACCTGAAAGCTGGACTCTCAAAGGTGTTCTTTTTTTTTTTTTCTTGAAAAGACAACTGGACTGATTTTCTGAGAAGGAAGAAGAAAAAGACGTTTTGCTTCCCATTAAGGAAGCTTCATCAATTGTGCCGATTGGTGGGGGAGACGGAAGACAGGTGCTGACAGTTGAGACTAGCTAGTTCAGGTGGGGGGGGGATGGAAAGATAGGTTCTGGGGGGGGGGGTAAAGGGAAAGGATTGTGTTTCTTTGCAGTCATCTGGCCTTTACACTCCCCGAAAGCCGTTGAGGCTACTTGGGGTTTTTGGTGTCATGTATGTGTTTCACTTTGAGAGCGGGCAACTAAATTTCATTTTTGATGTGTGCCGTCGTGCCCACAGTCAAAAAATGACAATAAAGGTTATCTTATCTCTTATCTTATCTGTGCCCTCAGGGTGACCTGAATCAGAATCTCCTTGGAACCAGCCAAAAGCATCGCATTATATACTGAAGACAGTTGGTGTCAAAAGCTGAACTAAGAATGAACACGCGGTTGTCTTCAACAAGGCAACTCTGACGTGACTGCAACACCCATTCTCTTTCATTTCCAATGAGGACAAAAGACAAAAAAAAAAAAATAATAAAGGGAAAAAAAAATGTTAAGGGCTAAAGTAGAATTATTTCTGCACGGGGTACCTGTACCTACTTCTCTTCCTCTGCCTGCGTTTTCAGAGAGGCCGGCGTGGCATGATTTGTTCCAAAGTATGCAATGGCGTTCATCAAGGAAGGCATGTCTGTGTCTCTCGGCAGTTTAAGGAGGTCTTTGTGTAACCTTCCATTCTTACACTCCAGCAGATCAGCAGGATCCAAACAGGTTTTCTGCTCTTTCTTTGATAAATCCATTGTCTGTGAGAAGAAGGTAAGGGGGGGGGGAGAAACGCTTATTTATAACTCTGGTATAATTGAATTGATGCAGGAACAGGCACAAGGTAACATTATGTGTGTATGTGTGTGTGTGTGTGTGTGTATCTTGTAATCATACAGCATTTATTGTAAATAATAATAGCAATAGAATTGCCTCTAGAAGCGGCAAGCAAGACAAATGGGTAGAAAAGACAATAGCTTATAGAACACAAAAACAACGTATTATTATACGGCCTCAATGAACCTTGCATTCAAGGCCGTATCCATGTTTTTTTAAAAAAGCACTCCACGTATTTGAATCACTTGCCTTCCAGGCCTTAAAGCAGCACAAAAAAGCTCGAAGGCTGCGAGAGCTGTAAATATTTTCATTAAGATGCTACCTCGAGTTATGCATTCACCAGAGGCAAACGCAGAACGGTACTTTCAAATTTTCTATAGAGCCAATGTTAATAAATGATGAAATAAATATAAAAATGCAATATAGTAGTCTTAAAGGAGAAGGGGAAAAGTCCTTTAAAAAAAAGTCCTGCCGTACAGTAGTTCTATTGAAAACAAAACAAAACCCAAAACAAAATCCTGCCAGGGTACTGATGAAAAAAAATGACCAACAGAATGTTTTAAGAGGCAAAGCGAGGACTTGAAAAAAACCAGTTAGATTTTGCCGATTTCAACAGTTAGAGACCAAAACAACATTTTCTCTCTCAGTTCAAAATTGGTGAGACTTTAAAAGGCTTCATTTTGGCTGGATTATGCATAGGTTTCTCTGTCCCAGCATTAAAAAATGCACATGTGTGGATAATGTGATGGAACATCTGGGCCAGATGGTCCCACCTGTAGACTAAGCTATCTACATCTTCTTATGCTCAGTCTGTATTTTTATAAATAAATTACTGTCCAGAACCCCACAAACCTACCCTTATTCCCCATTATTGGAAATAAACCCAAGAAAAACTTGATGTTCAAAGCTATGCCTCTCTTGCAGAAATGGAACAAGTATAACGTTTGCTGCCTTGAATTATTTATAAAAATAATAAAGGCAGGATATAAAACAAACCAACAAACCAGCTGAATGTTTGGGAAACGATGGGAAAAACTGAGAAAGCAGCAAAAGCAAAAACAGCGGAAGAGCTATTATTATGGTTGATTGCACAGTCAGCCAGATGTTTAGGTTGGATGTGGCATATTAATCCACCTATCAAGTCTTTCCCAAGGACCTGGGAGAGGCAGATGTGTGATGGTGTTAAAGGTATTGACTGATGGTGATTTTCTCAATGCCAATGGTGTTCATTTAGTGCCCCCAGATGCTTTGGGATTTGCACCCCATATTTTACCACAGTCGTTCTACTTCTATTTGCAGGAGTTTATATTTGACTAGTCGAAAGAAAAGAAGAAACAGGGGTGACGTGATAGCAATATTCCAGTATTTGAAGGGCTGCCACAAAGAAGAGGGCGTCAAACTATTCTCCAAAGCACCAGAGGGCAGGACAAGAAACAATGGTTGGAAACTGGCCAAAGAGAGAAGCAACCTGGAATTAAGGAGAAACTTCCTAACAGTGAGGACAATTAACCAGTGGAACAGCTTGCCACCAGAAATCGTGGGCGCTCCATCATTGGAGGTTTTTAAGAAGAGACTAGACAGTCACTTGTCTGAAATGGTCTTGTCTGCTTGAGCAGGGGGCTGGACTAGAAGACCTCCAAGGTCCCTTCCAGCTCTATTCTATTCTCTTCTCTTCTAGTCTACTGTCTCCAGGTATTGCGAAGTCCACTATGCAGACTTTTTTTTGTCATTCTTATAGACAATTGTTAAGTCTCTTATGTGGCAGGTTTCTGTCGGTTTGAATTCTAAAGCCCCAGAGACTTTAGTTCCTTCATTTTCTATTACATTCTCTATTTTATGGCCCCACCAATTCTTGCTTGCAAGCAAAGGATATTTTTTTTTCTTGCAGATCTTTCAATGTACCATTGTTGCTCCTTTGTCATGCTATTGTTTGTAGTCAGGATAATTATTATTAGTTCTTCCATTTGATTTTTTTTTTTTATTAAAATTCATCTTCAAATTCTTTTATCCATCCTGCAGTTTTATTATAGGACTTTTGAGCTTCCCATAGATCTTCCAAAACAGAATTGTTTCCTTTTTTTTTTGGCTTTCCATTTTCAGAATTTCTATTGCCATTTACACTTTGGGCAGAATCGCCTCTGGTCTGATTGAAATAGCTGATTTTGCTTCAATTTGGATGATTTGCGGCTGACAGTGTTCAATTTTCCCAGACACTGCTGTGATTTGTTGCTTTACGATTTCCAAAGTTTCTTTATTTTGTTTCCTGGATTTTTTTTTTATTAGGCTTGTCTTGATCCTTACAGTTATTCAAGTTTTGCTTTTTTGTGCTCTTTAAATTACTTGCATTTGATCTTTTTTTTTTTTAATCTTGGCCTCTAGTCTGATCTTTTACTTTGGGACTGAATATGATTTTGCTTTTGGTTTTCGAATTTTGATACCCAGGTCTTCTGTAATCACCACTGCTCTACTGTAGGCTAGCTGATTAGTCTGTTCAACAGATGTTATTTTAATACTTGCAAATGCCTTATTCCCATAGTTCATTGTAAGTGCTAGGTCTTCTGGGGCAGTCCTTGCTGGCAGTCTTTGTTTTTCTACTACTGGTTCTGCATAAGCCATAATTTATAGCTTAAATATTGCTATTGCTATTGCTATTGCTATTATTAATTATTAATTATTATTATTGTTATTGTTGTTGTTGTTGTTATTATTATTATTATTATTATTATTATCTTTTATTCATTAAACATGAACCTCAGTCAACTGAACATTCAAATTGGCTGGTGCTGATGGTTGACACGGGTTGCTACCAGCATCCTAGGTGTCAACCAGGTACCTTCTTAAAATATAAGATGTTCCGAGTAGCGCAGTTTTTTGTAACATTGCTGGAGTTATTGCAGGAAGCTGCAATTTCTTGATGTATTTTGCAAAGTTTTTGGACATAGTTCCCAGTGCCCCGATGACAATGGGTACCACTGTTACACATTTCATCCATAATCGCGCAGCAATATTGCTATTGCTATTGCTATTGCTATTGCTATTGCTATTGCTATTGCTATTATTATTATTATTATTATTATTATTATTATTATTATTATTATTATTATTATTATTATTATTATTATTATTATTATCTACTAGCGGCCCAACTCCAATGGACTGTGGGTGGCATACAAAACTAGAAAAACATAAAAGCAGCTAAAAACACTTGGACTAAAATAATATAATAAACAGCAAAATCAACAAAACAAAACAAGGACTCTAGACAAATAATAAACATTAAAGCTTTTATTCTGGAATAATATAAAGTCCAGATTTTTATCAGCCTGTACGTATTTGTTCTTGACATCAGCAGATCACATGTTTTGGTTTTAAGGATGCCAAGTAACAGCTTTTCAGATGTCAATAGGTGCTAATCTCTGCAATGACCAAATGACCTCAGCCATGTTCTATTTGCGTTGCATACCTGTTGTTTTGCTAATATTTTCTCTTTTATCTCTAACTCTGTTTGTACCTGCTTTTCCAGCACAGCAGCGTTTTTCACGATAGTTGCTATAGTAATTTCCTTCTGATGAAGCTCCTCTGTCAAGCTAGAGTTTTCCATCCTCAGTCTCTCCACCTCAGAGTGATGGGATTGCTCTTCCCGAGAACGTCGGTCCCTTATCTGCAGCAAACGGGCCCCGAAAAGTAACAATGAGAGTTAGCTTTTCATATGGTATCATTTTTTCACCCACTAGTGACTTTTGGAGCTGTCTATTCCAAAACATCAACCATGCAGTGATAGCATGCAGGAATTTAAAATGGCTTGATTCAGAACGGCCAGCTTTGCTACTACTTTGAGCGTCTTTATGGGTTTTTCTAGGTCGCTCCCAAATGTCTACCCCAAATGTCTACCCCACAGCATAAAACACGATTTGGACGGGATTATCCATTGCCACCAATAGATTCAGGGTTCCAACATGAAGGTATTTTATTAGAAGAAATAATTGGAATAAGAGCAGCAGGGGGAGGTTCTCAGCACTGTGTGTGATTAGCTCCTTTACTTTAGTACAACTACCACAGAGCAAATGGATCTGCAGTTGCAAGTCGCATGCTGCGTTCCCACAGGAGTATGGAATGCCAGTATTGGTTGTTGTAAAGCAGGGGTTCCTAACCCCTGGGCTGTGGCCCAGTGCCGGAGCATGGCCCGTTTGGAACTGGGCAGCAGAAGCAGCATGCGGCAGTGTGCAAATGGAACTCCACACGCATATGCGCTTGCCTGCCACTTGTGAGGAACCATCCCCTCTCCCCCCCAACCCCTGTCTGCAAAGCCGGAAAGGTTGAGGAACGCTATTGTAAAGCTTTCTTTAAAGAAATGTTTGCACTAACAAAAACATGCTTTGAAAGGTTTAGGTCAGAAATTCCTTTGGCTCAGTGTCACAAAACGTACGGTGTATCGCTGTAATTATTAAAAAATGGAAGTACTACAGTATTTCCCTCTCGGGAAGCCCGTACAGGTAATCTTCAGCTTACGACCACAACTGAGCCCAACATTTCCATCGCTAAGCGAGACCGTCGTTGTGTGAGTTTTGCCCCATTTTGCGACCTTTCATCCCACAGTTGTTCAGTGAATCACTGCAGTTGTTAAGTTAGTAACACGGTTGCTTCCCCATTGACTTTGCTTGTCAGAAAGTTCCAAAAGGTTGATCACCTGATTGCAGGACATAAATATGAGTCAGTTGGCAAGCGTCTGAATTTTGAACACGTGACCCTGGGGATGCTGCAACGGTCGTGTGAAAAACGGTCCTAAGCCACTTTTTTTCAATGCCGTCGTAACTTCGAATGGTCACTAAATGAACTGTTGTAAACAAGGATGACCTATACCTCTGTGTCAAATTTCTCCTGAAGCTGTGCCCTTCTAGATTGGACCTCTGGCTCCTCCAGTCTAGCTGTCTCATCTTACAGGAGCCACCCAGCTACACCAGGGAGCCCACAGGTCTCCCAGCAAACGGCCTTCAGAGGTAATATTTATTTATTTATTGAATTTATCTGCCTGCTGTCTTGTAAAATAAACAAGCTGGCAGCCAAAACATTACATTACTGTATATTCAATCAGAAATAAATTTCAGGAGTAAATTAAAGAGAAAACGTAGCAAATGTGGCCAGGGTATTTTTAAAAATACTTCTGAAGAAAAGGCACATTTAGTTAGCTGCCTTGTTAGTTGTAGCTTTGACATTTGTTCTACTGTTCTGTTCTCTCCTAAGATTAGAAAAAAAGGTGGGGTTACTTTTTTTCCCTGCTAACAACTGTTGGCGAGAGGCTAACAATTCTCCTAAATTCAGAATGTTAAAACAAAAGAAGCAATCAAAAGTCTCTGAAATGATTTAGGGCAGGGGTCCCCAACCCCCGGTCCGTGGAGCAGTACCGGCTGCAGCATGCCAGCAACTGGTCCGCACAAACAAGCAAAGCCCCATCCATGAGATGCAGGCAGCACACAAAACCACACACCCTCCGGACCGCGGAAAAACTTCACAGAACCGGTCCCTGGTGCACAAAAGGTTGGAGACCTCTGCTTTAGGGGTTTCTTATTCATCTTTACCCTGAAATTATATAATTACACTTTCTTCTTTTTTTCCATTTTTTTATTTTCTATTGCTAAAACATGGAAGGTAATAAGTACCAATAATTAGAGCTATTAGGTAGACATGTCAGAGTATTGTGTACTCCGAATTGCTGAGGGGAAAAAAGGAAGTTTTACTTAAACTCAATGGCTTTGGGCATGATCAGAAAATGAAAAGTGAAATCTATTTAATTTTGCAAGTTTACAACAGGGGTCCCCAACCCCCGGGCCGTGGACCGGTACTTGGCCGCGGCATGCCAACTACCAGGCCGCACAAACAAGCAAAGCCCCATCCATGGGATGCAGGTAGCACACAAAACCACGCCCCCCTCCAGTCCGCGGAAAAACCTCTCACCATGTAACTGGTCCCTGGTGCCCAAAAGGTTGGGGATCTCTGGTTTACAAGGTTTCTTCCCAGGTAATTGCACCATTTCATTGTTTAGCCCAGGGGTCGGCAACCTTGGCTCTTTTATGATGGCTGGCTCAGGAATTCTGGGAGTTGAAGTCCATGAGTCATAAAAGAGCCAAGGTTGCCTACCCCTGGTTTAGCCCTTTCCATTACAGTTAGTCCTTGACTTACAAACCTTCGTTTAGTGACCGTTCAAAATTACAATGGCACTGAAAAAAGTGACTTATGACTGTTTTTCACACTTACAGCTGTTGCAGCATCCCTATGGTCATGTGACCAAAATCCAGACACTTGGCAACTGGCATGTATTTATGACAGCTGCAGTGTCCTGGGGTCATGTGATCGCCTTTTGTCACCCTCTGATAAATAAAGTCAATGGGGAACCCAGATTCACTTATCAACTGTGTGTCACTAACTTAACAACTGCAGTGGTTCACTTAACAATTTTGGCAAAAAAGGACGTAAAATGGAGCAAAATTCACTTTGCAAGTGTCTTGCTTAGCAATGAAAATGTTAGGATCAATTATGGTCCTAAGTCGAGGACCACTTGTATCACAGATGGCCAAAACCATGGCAGTGCCCTGACCCACAGGGAGGTGATTTTCAGTGACTACCTTACCCCGTAAATGACTTATGAAGAACAAATCTAAGAGAAATACACCACTCTACTAGAAGAGTCTCTTTGGGAAAAGTAGAAGAGTCTAGAAGAGAAGACTAGAAGACTAGAAAAGACAAGACATGGACAGTTTTTCCCCTCCTGCCATCACTCTGCTGAACTCCTAATTCTCCCACTTCTGTTTAAAGTCTATGTATAGTAACCCATAAAGTGTTGCCATAGTATTATTATTTATCATTTTTATTATTTTATTATTTATTATTTATTTTTCCCATTTGATTGGTATTATTATTATTATTAATGTCTGTTGCTTTGCAGGTACACGGAGTGCTTCTGTCCTGGACACAAATTCCTTGTATGTCTAATTACACTTGGTCAAATATTCTATTCTATTCTATTCTATTCTATTCTATTCTATTCTATTCTATTCTATTCTATTCTATTCTATTCTATTCTATTCTATTCTACTCTACTCTACTCTACTCTACTCTACTCTACTCTACTCTACTCTACTCCAGTTCAGTTCAGTTATTTGGCAATGATCCAAATGTTCTAATAAAGAAAGATGCAAATGTCTCTATTATATTTTTGTTAATATTATATTTTTTTCTCCATGGGCTATTACCTCTTTTCTACGTGCCAAAACCAGGATACAAGATACTTACCAAACTGAAGCTCATACTCTGGTTTACTGAAGATGGGGAGAGTACTGCCCCCAGTAGCCTTAGGCAGCATAGCTAATATTGAATTAATGGAAACACTGTAGCTCATCAACATTCAAAAGCTCCATAGATTTCATATCCTTGATTAAACGGGGAGCCAGGAGTTTATTGGGCATATCCTAAGGAGAGGGTGGGGTGAGCTATCCCCACGATACATTTTAGTTCTTTTATGACAATAAACCACAGAAAAGTGGCAAACAATTTCAGAACTCTTGCCTTGTCCCAAAGATACTTTTTCACGAGGCAACTGGACTTCTTTTTCTTTGAAGATGTTTCGTTTCTCATCCAAGCAGCTTCTTGTAAGGCCCCACCTCAGCTAACCACCCAAGAAAGCAGAACTCTTGAAGCAGGCATTGTCTCAAAAGGAAACTTTTGTTAGGGGTTAGTGACAGTAGGGAAGTCAAGGCGAAATCCAGGGAAAATCCCACTTAAACGGTATAGTTAAACCAGCAATATTCCTCCTCCCACCAAAGTCATAATGTCCATTTGAAACCCAGCCAATCCACATGTGTCATGATGTGTGGGTAACTGGCACAGTTGGCGCTGCATCTCAAGGTCTTCTCCAGTTTTGTTTCTCTGTAACCGTCTCCCTGATAAGGGAGAACACATTCCTTTCTCAAGTGGACAGAGGCGGGAGAGGAAAAGTAGAAAGCGAAAGTTATCCCAAGTGAAGGCAATTATTCCCCCTCCCCCCAATAGACTGGCAGGCCCCAAAACAAGAGCACAAGAGTATATCTGCAAGGAAGTCAATAAGCATTTGGGGACCTGACACCTCTTCAGCTCTAACTGGATGGTAGGAAATGGAAGGATTTAATACTCCTTGCAGACAGCTGGTCATTTGCATTCTTTGAGAGAGTCATTGAGGCCATCTGGAGGTTTATCTGTGTCGTCAGGGTCACCTGAGTAGTGCAAATGGGTGTGGAGCCTTCTTGGAACTGTTAAGGAAAGGAAAGAAGGAGAGGAGAGGAGAGGAGAGGAGAGGAGAGGAAGCTCCACACCCATTTGTACCACTCAGGTGACCCTGACGACACAGATAAACCTCAGGTGTACTCAATGACTCTCTAAAAGAATGCAAATGGCCAGCTGTCTGCAAGGAGTATAAATCCTTCCATTCCCCACCATTCGGACAGAGCTGAAGAAGCTTCTTGGATGAGAAGTGAAACAGCTTCAAAAAAACCCCAAGATGTCCAGTTGCCTCGTGAAAAAGCATGTTTGGGATAACCGTGACCTGGATGACTGAGAATCTCCACAGACAGCGCTTGCCTTCTATATCTACTTCCTGAACCTTCATAGCTTCACTCCACCCAACGGCCAACGTATTCTTCTGCTCTTACATTCTGGTCCACCCCTCCTGTTGAACTTTACTCTTCTTGCTCCATCAACCCCTTCTCTCAAAAAAGTTTCCTGCTTCCTCGCTTTTGTTTCCCTTCAATCCCCATTTCAAAAGTCACTTCTGCAAGAAACGCTTGGCTGATCTTTCTTGATACTGACTTGTGATTGGAGGTTGCGAGACGAATGAGAGGTGTTTCTCTGATTAGCCTTGCAACCTCTAACTGAAAGTCAGTATCAAGGAAATATCAAGGGAACCACCAGATGTGGCTACCATGTTCACTCCAACCATCTCCAACTGGAATGCCTCTCAGTTTGAGGCAGTTATTTGGTCCTAACTGCATTATCCCAAATAATAATGGCACATTTTGAAATATTCCTTCCAAAAAAATACCTCATTTAGCTCTTTTTGTAGATTGTCTTGCTGCTTTTCCAGAATAAGTATCTGAGTTTTCTTTATTTCCAGATCCTTGATGCACTGCGCATAAGCTGACTGAAGCCTATTAATATATATATATATGTGTGTGTGTGTATATATAAATATAAATTTCAAGCTCCCCACCCAAAGCATTTGCTCAAGAGCAAAGATATTTAAATAAAGTCAGAGAAGATATCAGAAATGTCTTTCTGGAATAGCTTATTATTTCCAGTTTCTGAGAAAGTCAGAGGTTTTTTTTCCTCCTCCTACAATAAATGTGACACATCAATTTTCTTCTCAAGAGCTATTCACAGGAATATACTTACAATAAAAATACACTTTTGTAAGTAAAAAATAATACAAAGACCTGACCTTACAAAAATGATTGCTAAAAAGCAGTATCAATTATACTGTGCAATATAAACTTTTTTTAACCAATTTTCCTGATGTATTTTTAGTGTACAGAACACATTATATTATAAGTCTCTATACAATCTTGATAGCTAGGGTAGTAATTGTCTAATAGTTTCCTAGAATCCGGCAATGTATCTCTGATGATGCCTAATAAGAATGAAACCAGTTACACACTGCCTTCCCAGTGGTGAAGAGTAACTGAAATCAGAAGACAGGATACACGCTATAAAAATAAGAGAAATTCTCTCCTCCTTCCAGGACGATAGTGGTGGAAATCTAATCTCGCATAGGCGCAAATAAAGCTTTGTGTGCTTATCCGCCGCTTTCGCAGCCCAGTTTCCATTGGTTCATGGACCAGTACCGGTCTGTGGCCTGGGGATTGGGGACCTTTGATGTAAAACATCAAACGTGAAGGTGTGACATATTGCGACATTTGTATATCTTCTGAGAGTTTAAGGGGAAATGGATTGCATAAACCATTCGAACTGACTCTGAAAAAAAAATGCCATTTGCTTTTATTTGTATTCTGCACTTAAAATGTATCTTGATCACAAGTAGAAAGCTCTGCATCCTTACTTAAAAGTAAGGGCCATCAAACCTACTGAGACTTATTTCCCAGCTGGCCTACAGAGGATCATGCCTCTACTGCCATGTAACCAGCTTTTGAAGTTTAGATGTACTGTTTCAATACATACTTCACTTGGTTTTCTTCTTTGTTTTTATACTCTTCGATTTTGGCCGCTTCCTTTCGCAACTGCTGGCATTCCTGTTCCACCATATTTAAGAGGTCTTCACGAGACTGCAGTTCGTTCCTCACTTCTATGAGTCTGGCTTCAGTGTTCTAAATAAATCCAGACACCGCACTCAGTTCATTTGTTCACTGATAACTTGCCACTTCACGACTCTGTAACGTTCAGAGCTCTTTTGCACGGCCTCTAATGCTGATATTCCAGGGAACCAAAGACTCTTTTCATTTGGAAAGTAGGCCTCACATTTTTTTACTATCCCTATAAAATTTTGAGTTGCCAGGTTCTCTCTGTAGGAAGATCGCTTAGAAATAAAGCAAGTAAGGTGCAAGCTTTTTTGCATTCAGAAACAAAATGGGGCCTTTTGAGATACTTACTTCTAAGAAAGTTCACACAGGTTCAGGTTAGCAGAATTGTACACATTAAAAACTCATGTCCTGATTACAACAATATGGTTAACGTGAAGGATGTGCTATGCACAAGTATCAGTTGTAATCCAAAACAATTTATGGGACTGGATATCCTGAAAAGCACTTCAGAATGACATTACATTCAATAACTCAATCACATATCGCCTCACACAACAGACTGCATATATGTTTTGTACCAGTTTAATAACATGGCTTCCCTGAAGATATCTTAGGAGCTGAGATTTGAAGTGGGTGTGGAGAATGCTTGGGCCAGGGGTAGGCAACGTTGGCTCTTTTATGACTCGTGGACTTCAGCTCCCAGAATTCCTGAGCCAGCATGGCTCAGCTAGGAAACCTCTCCCTTTCCCCTCAGCATGGCTGACTCAGGAATTCTGGGAGTTGAAGTCCACGAGTCATAAAAGAGCCAAGGTGGCCTACCCCTGGCTTGGGCAAAGATCTTTACTTTTCCCTCTCTCAGATATAATCTGCAAGATTTTCTGGTGAGTGGCAATGACTAGTAACAGAGACAGTAAGAACGGAATTGACAATAGGGATTATCAATTTCATGCTGGAGACAGTTTTTTTTATTGACCCCAGTATGTGTGGTGGCATTTTAACTTGTAGTTGGGAGAGGCCGTAGAAGAGGGAAGCCACACATTTGGAACTCCTATTTAATTAGCTATTCCTACACAATATTAATCTGACATTGTAAACTTATAAAAGCTTTATGTACAAATTCTTTCTCTTTCCCTCTCGCTCTCTCTTATCTATCTCTCCTAATACCAAAAATTCATTAAAAAAAAATCATATGAAAGTGGGATGTCCTGGCTTTGTTAGTCTGTCTTTCTGAACTATGAGATTGAAAAAAAGGTCAATTCCTGAATTTTCTCCGGATTAAAAGTTGAGTAGAAAGTCTTTGCCTGGTTAGTTTGTGAAGGCAGCCCCTCATGCCAGATAAATCACAATACTTCAGGTTACTTGCCAGCTACAGAGAGATTTGCATGCTAATGAGTAAATGCTTTCTGTCATGTACATAAAGAGATACCTCAGTTCTTGCCTCTGTTCTGGGCTAGAAAGTGTTGGTCCTTTGGAGGAAACCCCCCCCCCTGAGGGTGAAGTTGTGAACTGAGGTCCCAGGAAAAGCAGTCTCTGATTAAAATGTGGAACTTTCTAAAAATCTGAGAAATGCCCATTTCATTCAGAGGGAACATCTGTTTTCCATTCAGAGAGAACATCTGTTTTCCAGAGAATTCTTGAATGGTAGATTTGTGGAAAGAAAGAGATCTTTCGAAACATTAGAGAATATTGGAAAAGTTGCCTTAAATGGGTTATTAGGAAGAGAAGCTTCATCCCTTGAGGCTGGAATAAACTGTTGCAGCAGTCAGGGAGTTGCTGTTAGCAGCTTTGCCTCTCTTGATTCAAAAAAAGCAATCTCTCCTCACTTCCAGTAGGAAACAATAAAGTGAAATTATAATGTCCAGGTTTATGTCCCTGGTAGACATTACTGGAAAAGCAGTAAAGCTACAGCTATTTTGGGCAGAAGTTTTGAGTTTCCTTGTTGCCAAGTGGCAGCATGGGCATGGAGAGTGCTGATCCATAAAGGTCAGACCCGACTGAATGGCTGACTACAACTACAATATTTTGCACAACTCCTGCTTCTTCTGCTTCTAAAGGATCGAAATGGAAAAAAACCAGGCACTGTTCTTGTAAATTCAAGCTCATTGATCCTTGATGGAGGTTTTATTTGGGTTGCAGGACAGAGAGAAAAGAAGACTGCTTAAGTCAGAGATATTGCAACAGTAATGAGGGACAAAATGTTGGATTAGGGGGGGGGGAAACCCACAACACAACTTGGCTATAACTAGAGGCATTCCTTACATGTTGACAGCTGTAACTCTTCTATTTTCCATCACAGAAAAATATATATGAGAGGGTTTTGGGTTTTTTTTACTTTGCATTATAAACCCTCCTGGCTCCTAAGGAGCAATCTGCAGGATTTAAATAGGAGATCAGCTTCCTGATCCCACCTCCTCACAGATTCTTCTTTTGAATTCTGGATACAGTTTATTGTTTTCCCAAATCTTTCTTATTTCATAGGTAAGACTTTGGGAAGGGGAAAACTGTTGAATACAAGAAGTGACATTCATTCATTCATTCATTCATTCATTCATTCATTCTAAGCTTGGTTACTGACAACTTGTATCGATCTACCTATACCAGTGGTGGCGAACCTATGGCACGGGTACCAGAGGCGGCACTCAGAGCTTTCTCTGTGGGCACGCACGCCATCACCCCAGTCCTAGGCCTTCAGCTGGGTTTTATAAAACCTTTTCGCTTTAGGCCTCCGCCGCCGTGTGCAAAAAAAAAAAAGGTTCAATCAGTCAATTTCAACTTCTCACGGGAAAAAAAAAAGATCTTGCAAAGTTGAAATTGATTGATTGAACTTTTTAGTCCCACCCAGTCTGCCGTTACCACCGCAGCCACACCCACCCAATGGGCCACACCCACCCGGCACTCGACAATGCATAAGTGGGTTTTGGGTTGCAATTTGGGCACTCAGTCTCTAAAAGGTTCGCCATCACTGACCTATACAATCCAAGAGATTCTAAACTCCTTTTCTTTGGGCAAAGCTGGTTACATCCATACTACATAGCTGTGACCACTTATATGTCCTATCAGCATTTACGTGCTCACAACTCTTTCTAGATTGGTGGTAGCACCCAGAATCATTTACATAAAATATTACAAAGCAACCTTTTAGAAACAACAACTAGCCTGGTCTTTACCTGGCATTTTCTTTGGTACATTTTTACTTCTTGTTGAAGCTTTAAGTTTTCCTCTTGTAGTTTGTTTCTGCTCACCGCTATTTCACTCACAGTTGATTCAAGTTTTTCCATAAAGAATTCATTCCTATCAGTGGGCTCGGTAAAAGCACCGTTCTGGACACCAAGCTGCTCATTTCTGTACTGGCTGGAAGTATCCCCATCATTTTGCTTCAGCTTTTGACAGTGTATTTGGATTTTACAGTTTTGAGCTTGTTTCTAAAAAAAAAACAAGAAAACAGTTGCATGAAATTCATTGCTTTGGGAAGAACAGTATTTCTCTTCTATGCATAAATTTATACTGCTACAGAATGCTGGCACTTGAGAACTGTAAGTCTATTTATTTAGAACAAATTTCAGTAAGAGATTTATAAGAAATGCCCTTGTAGTACCAATCATTTCTCAGTCTTGGACTAGCCCAAACTTCTAACAGAGCAAAGTTTTCCATGTAAGCCCAATGATCTCCCGAAGTAAGACCACATGGGGGCAAAAAAACCTGCAGTTATGATCAATGCATCAACAACTAATTCTCCACTGAGTGAGAAAGAAATGCAGATTTAATGCACAGTATGACGCTTTGTCTAATTATTTCTCTCCAGTCATATTTACAATTAGAATCAATCTCCAAAAGGAAGAAGTAGCTGGGGCTTGAGTTAAGGCAGTGGTGGCGAACCTATGGCACGGGTGCCAGAGGCGGCACTCAGAGCCCTCTCTGTGGGCACGCATGCCGTTGCCCCAGCCCCGCCACCCCCCGTGGCCCCCTCCTCACCAGCAGCCCCCCCGGAGGAGAGTCGCTCCGGGAGCAGCCTGTGCAGAGCAGCGCAGCCAAGGACATGGCAGCCAGGCAGTGGGGACAAGACTCCACCCTCGCACCCCATCGCGTACAGATGATGCTGCGGGGTGCAGACAGAGGGAGTGGCCACCATGACGCTGCTGGGCCGCCTGGGCGATCTGCTGTGGCGGGCCATGGAGGTGGTGGGTGGCCCTGCGGGCAGGAGACGCGGGGACGGGGCAGGGGCGAGGTGGTTTTTGGGCACTCGGTCTCTAAAAGGTTCGCCATCACTGAGTTAAGGGAAGCTTAAGTTTCCCCAATACTGTGCAAACTGTGCAGAGCCGTGGTGGCGCAGTGGTTGGAATGCAGTACTGCAGGCTACTTCTGCTGCCTGCAGCTGCCTGCAATTCGGCCATTTGATTCTCACTGCTCAAGGTTGACTCGGCCTTCCATCCTTCCGAGGTCGGTAAAATGAGGAGGACCCAGATTGTTGGGGGCAACGTGCTGACTCTGTAAACCGCTTAGAGAGGGCTGTAAAGCATTGTGAAGCGGTATATAAGTCTAAGTGCTATTGCAATCCTATATTGTAGGAATGTGTCCTTGACTTGCAGCTTCTTTCTTTCCTCAGGGTCATATCCCCCTTGTATTTAAGTACAGCATGTTGTATTTATTTCAGTCAATCCACATGGCTGTATAACGCACAAGCAGTAACTCTAGCTAACTAATAAAAGTTGTGCCTTGTCAGCAAGGATTTCCTTCGTTGTTTGCATAAACAGATCTATGAATGAGACAGGCTTAAGTCACCATTTAGCTTATGGTAGAATGGCAGGATTTTCTCCTTTATTTCAATACTACCCAAGGATAACTACAAGGGATATAATATCTGTTATACAGGTAGTCCTTGACTTACAACCACGGCTGAGCCCAAAATCTGTTGCTAAGCAAGACAGTTGTTAAGTGATTCCCCCCCCCCCATTTTATGACCTTTCCTGCCACAGTTGTTATGTGAATCACTGCAGTAGTTTTTGCTTGTCAGAAGGTCACAAAAGATGATCGCATGACCCTGGGACACTGCAGGCGCCATAAATATGAGCCAGCTGCAGGCAACTGAATTTTGATCATGGGACCGTGGAGACGCTGCAACGGTTGTTAGCGTGGAAAATAAGTCACTGCTGTAACTTTGAACGGTCACTAAACAAATGTTGTAAGACGAGGATTACCTCGTCTTGGGCTTTGCCATCTGACATCTTGCAAGTTAAGTTAGGTGAACCAGCAATGGGTAACCATTAGAGTAAGTCGTGAGAGTGTTCGGAGGCAATGATATACCTCTTTCCCTCTGGGCACCAATAAGCCGCCACTGCAGCCATTTTTAATCCAGCCTTTGCCTTTTCTATATTACATCTCTCACCTCCCACCTTCCGTCTCTCTCGGTTTCCAACAAGGTAGAGGAAAGGAGAGCAAATCTTCACTGTATGATGTAGAGAAGAAGACAGAGAAGGTCTGGGATTTAGTTGCTACTTTCCTTATTTGGAGAAGAAAGGTTACCAGCAGCTAGGTGGCTTCACCACTTCCATTTTGCAGGACTTAGGACTAGTTCCCCAATTGTGGTAGGGTCTGCCTCTTTCCCTTCGGGGTTCTTTCTGCCCTGGTGCTTTCCAAACCTTTCTTCATTTCATCGTCTTTTTGTTTGAGAAGGGCCCAAATGTGGTATGTGAGGAGAGGCAGATCCGCCAACCTAGAGAAATCAGATCCTTCTCATTCCTGTTGCAGTGCTCTGCCTGATGGGTGTTTTCCATGCTAAGGGGCGCAGCGTTGAAAGGAGACTGCAGCCGCTAAGATGAGAGAACCAATCACCATGCGTCCTAGTCAGAACACCACCATTCAGCTATGGCAGAACAGAGGCAGGATGGAGACTGGCAATGGGGAACAGCACATTTTATGCCAGTCTATTTAAAAAAAAAAAAAAAAAAAACCTCAAGGATGGATAGAGAGCATCTTCACCTAGCAGTGGAGAATGTCCCCCTAGCTGCTGCCATCTTTGACTTATGGTTCTGATAGAAGCAATACCTGGTTTGTTGGAACTCACTGGTTAAGGATGGTCGTACTGCTTTATTAGTGTGGAATGCAGAAACATACCCCCTCCTTGAATATCTGTATGAGTTATAAGGACATCCGTGAGTGGAAAAAGCACTTTGAAATGATTGAGATACAGTCCTTGCTATTAAAAACGTGATTTGTCTGCTTGTACGAAAAAAAAATTCCTATAGCATCACATTCCTGGAATATTTAAATGTGACGAACCTCATTATATATATAATTGGAAGTGTCTTGGCGATGTTTCGACGAAGTCCCATTCGTCATCTTCAGGCTGGCGTCTTCGGCTTCGTGCTTCTAGGAGCAATGTGTGATCGCAGCTGTTTCTTCCTTTTAACTGCCAGTGGGGGTATGAACTGATTGGGTGGGAGCTTGGCTGTGTTCTGATTGGGTGGAGGTGTGTTCTGATTGGTTAGGGGCTTGGCTGTGCTCTGATTGGATGGGGGGGCTGTGCTCTGATTGGATGGGGGTGTGTTCTGTTTGGGTGGGGGCTTTGTTGTGCTCGGATTAGTCTGAGTTGCAGGGGGATTTGAGATGGAGAGCTGCGTTGCTGTTGTTTGGCTTCGCGTTCATGGTCGTGCAATGGGGAACAGCACATTTTATGCCAGTCTATTTTTTAAAAAAAAAACAAACAAACTCAAGGATGGATAGAGAGCATCTTCACCTAGCAGTGGGGAATGTCCCCCTAGCTGCTGCCATCTTTGACTTATGGTTCTGATAGAAGCAATACCTGGTTTGTTGGAACTCACTGGTTAAGGATGGTCGTACTGCTTTATTAGTGTGATCAAGGGAATGCAGAAACATACCCCCTCCTTGAATATCTGTATGAGTTATAAGGACATCCGTGAGTGGAAAAAGACGCCAGCCTGAAGATGACGAATGGGACTTCGTCGAAACGTCGCCAAGACACTTCCAATTTTAAGCGGGAGAAAACCCGAATTACCAAAGACCTACATACAAACACCCGTGAAAACCTCAGAAAACAAATATATATATATATATATATATATATATATATATATATATATATATATATATTCTGTTAACTATTTATCTAGGCTTCACGGTTGATTTAATTCCAATTCCTCTTAGAGAGAGAAGGAGCAAAGAATGGTACCTGGAACAGATTGCATTTCTCAGACAATAATTTTCGCTGAGCATCTAAAGAAACCAAATGATTTTGATACAGTGTTTCCTGCTGATCCCACTCTCTTGATTTGGCTCTGAATTCCTGAAAGAGAAAAGGAGCAGACACGGAAAATTAATCAAATTATTGAACGTATCTACGTTCTCTTTATATTTCTTAAAAATGAATAACCGGTGAAACCTTCAGTAGAAAGGGCCTCTGCACTTAAAAGTTCTTGTATAATACATTACTGTTAACAATTTAGAGTGACGGCCCTTGCCAGGTGCAAAACACGTTATTCGCCATTAATAACACTTAGCACTTAAGTGTTCAAAAAGCTCGGCATGCAAAGATGCATTCTCACCTAGGGCCATGCTTCCTCCTCCACCAGCCCTTCAAATGACAAAGCGCTTGCCCTTGTTCACATTACATCAGCCTGGAGCAATGAAGCCGGGCTGCAATTCCTCTAGTCATGATTCATTTGTTGGACCCCACAGAGGGGCAGAGTTCTGTTGTGGTGCCGCTATGAATGCACTCTTGCGTGTATTCAAAAATATTGTCATATCAGACATATGAGCCCCCCGCTTGGAAAGCTATTCAGAGCATTAGGCTAAGATAGGCGATCAATCCCCAAACGGTAATAGGTGAGATGGAGGCTCACTTCGGGTCTACCACCGGCCTTTTCATTGGAATTATCCATGCCGACATTAAGAGTCAGGGGTGGTATGAGCAATTTTGCTCTTGAAGGAGGCTTGCTAACCTGTCCCAGCAGGCCTTTGATGGTTTCATCATATCCCTGCCAGGTTTCATCTTAATCATCTATTTGCCTCCAGGAATAGCTCTGTTGGATGAATACTTGAGGATGCGCTGTCCCAACTGGACACGATAATGTATTTTCACTTGTGTTTATTCATATGCAGTATGAGATTTGGGCCATTTGTTATTCACCTACTGTTTTGTCTGTTTTATACCCTTGGCATCCTTACCGAATAAGGATCTGCAAACAATTGCATTGATAGATCCTCCATTTTATCACCCTATAGCAGGGGTCTTCAAACTTGGCCCTTTTATGACTTGTGGACTTCAACTCCCAGAATTCCTCAGCCAGGCATGTGTGCCTGGGAGTTGAAGTCCACAAGTCATAAAAGGGCCAAGTTTGAAGACCCCTGCCCTATAGGGGGTGTGTTGGACTATACCTATCCATCAATCATTACATATGAGCATCCACAGTTCTTCTTACCTAAGGACACCTTTGTAAATCCAACATCCTAGTGAAGGAGATACTAAACTTCACGAAGAAGACCGGTCACGTTAGTAGCCTTAGGAAAAAGTTCTTAATTCTAGACCTCCAGATTTGCCCTTAGTGGAAACTACCGGGATCAGTGTGTTGAGACAATAACACAGAGAGCCACGGGTGGTTGTCATACCAGTCATTATGTTTACAAATGGAGTTCAAAAGGCATCTCCAATGATGAATTCCCACAACACATCGGTTTTGGGATTTTGAACACCATTCCAGAAACTAGCCTATCCACATCCAGCAGGGATAATGACGGGCAGGGGGATGAAGATGATGATGATATTGTCCATTCAGTCGTCCCTGATTTTTGGCAATTCTATAGGTCAGGTCTCTCTCCACATCTTCCAATCTTGTGCTACTTCTCTGAGTTGTTCTATGCTCTGGCTGGTGTCAGCTTTGATGGTGTCCAAGCACCGTGTTCTTTGGTGGTTTGGTTTCCTTTTACCACTAACTCTTCCAAACATAATTGCTTTCTCCAATGAATTCCCCCGCATGACATGGCCAAAATAAGTGAGACACGGTTTTGTGATTTTTTTTCTTCCAGTGACATGTCTGGTGTTATGCACTCCAGGACTTGTTGGTCACCTTTGTTGTCCAAGGAACACACAGAAGCCTTCTCCAGTACTACAGCTCAAATAGGTTGATGAATATATAATAGAACCAGTGATTTATCTCTCTAGCCCAGGGGTAGGCAACCTTGGCTCTTTTATGACTCGTGGACTTCAACTCCCAGAATTCCTGAGCCAGCCATGCTGAGGAGAAAGGGAGAGGTTTCCAGGCTGATCCATGCTGGCTCAGGAATTCTGGGAGTTGAAGTCCACGAGTCATAAAAGAGCCAAGGTTGTCTACCCCTGCGAGTCTAGCCCAGGGGTGTCAAACTCGCCGCATCACGTGACGTGTCGCGACATATCGTGAGTTTTTTCCCCTCGCCGGAGGCGGGGTGGGCGCGGCTTCCGCGTGACGCATCCGGCCCGTGGGTCGGCAGTTTGACACCTCTGCTCTAGCCTAAGACAAGCACACTCAAACCACACCTTTGAATGGGGTTTTCTATTATTCTTTTCTGCGGCAAAGTTCTGTTGTTTTGCACTTTTCTGTGGCTTCCTCAGAAGCCTGTAAACAGCTCTTCCCTGCTTTGTTTTCAAGCTACGAACAAATGCAAAAGCTATTCTTTCATCCCTTACTGAATAAAAGACAAGGCTGCCTTTTGAAAAGGGCATTTCCTTCAGCTCTTTCTGCCATGGAGAAGAGAAATTCACGTACTCTGTTCTGAAACCACTGTCTTTTGAAGCAGCTCTGGGGAAACTTGTAAATTTGGGTTGGCAAAAATGCACATTCTATGACACAAGGACAGCTCCAGCAGTAGATCCAGCAGCAAATTAGCAATTAAACACTACCGGATGAAGAAGCTCGGTGAGCAATGCTCGTCAATGTCTCCCTGTGCTTAGGATCCATTGATGGAATCTCTCCCTACAAACTGCAGATACCCAAATAACGTATCAAGCAACCTTTTATATTGTTGTTGTTGTTAGTTGTGAAGTCGTGTCCGACCCATCACGACCCCACAACGTTCCTTCAGGCCTTCCTGTCCTCTACCATCTTCTGGAGTCCATTTAAGCTCACGCCTACTGCTTCAGTGACTCCATCCAGCCACCTCATTCTCTGTCGTCCCCTTCTTCTATTGCCCTCAATCTTTCCCAGCATTAGGCTCTTCTCCAGTGAGTCCTTCCTTCTCATTAGATGGCCAAAGTACTTGAGTTTCAACTTCAGGATCTGGCCTTCTAAAGAGCAGTCAGGGTTGATCTCCTCTAGGACTGATCGGTTTGATCGCCTTGCAATCCAAGGGACTCGCAGGAGTCTTCTCCAGCACCATAGTTCAAAGGCCTCAGTTCTTTGGCGCTCAGCCTTTCTTATGGTCCAACTTTCACAGTCATACATTGCAACAGGGAAAACCATGGCCTTGACTATATGTACTTTTGTTGGCAGGGTGACGTCTCTGCTTTTTAGTATGCTGTCTAGATTTGCCATAGCTTTCCTCCCCAGGAGCAAGCGTCTTTTAATTTCTTGGCTGCAGTCCCCATCTGTGGTGATCTTGGAGCCCAGGAAAATAAAATCTGTCACTACCTCCATTTCTTCCCCATCTATTTGCCAGGAATTGAGGGGGCCGGATGCCATGATCTTGGTTTTCTTATTGTTGAGTTTCAATATTATATACTTTTATATACTCAGGGCATATAAATCTAAGGGGTCATTGGTGCTCTCTGAGCTTAGTTGTTTTCTTGCAGACGTTTCATTACCCAAACTAGGTAACATCATCAGTGCTAGTAAGGAGTACTAGTAAGAAGTGGGAGCAAACCCCACTCCTTACTAGCACTGATGGTGTTACCTAGTTTGGGTAATGAAAGATCTGCAAGAAGACATCCAAGCTCAGAGAGCACCAAGGGCTCTTCATTTCAACCCTGAGTTACAAAATTCTTGTTTATTGGTAGTCTATAAATCTGTTGTTCCCAATTTAAGCTGGCAGCTGAGAGGTCCCCTTCCCCTTTCCCAAAAATACTCATTACTTTTCTGTCCCTAAGACATTTATTCGTTTATTTTATTAATGCAAGTTTTGTGTGACTGGACCTCATGCAGCCCAACACAAGTGTATAAAATGAACACAGAACATAGAATAATCCGATTGGAAGGGACCTTAAAAGTCTTCTAGTCCAACTCCCTGCTCGAGCAGGAGACCCTATACCATTCTGGACAAATGGCTGATCAATCTCTTCTTGAAAACCTCCAATGATAGAGCTTCCACAACTTCCAGAGGCAAGCTATTCCACTGACTAATTGTTCTCACTGTCAGGAAATTTCTCTGTAGTTTTAGGTTGGATCTTTCACCCATTACTTCTTGTCCTGTCGTCAAGTACTCTGGAGAAGAGGCTGACCCCCTCTTCTCTGTGACAGCCCCCCCCCCAGTACTGGAAGATTGCAATCACATCACCCCAGTGCTTCTCTTTGTTAGACTAGACCAAGGATGTCAAACTCGCAACGTCACGTGACGTGTCACGACTTTTCCCCCATTGCTGGCAATGGGGTGGGCGCGGTTTCGGCATGACGCATCCGGTCCGCAGGCCGGCAGTTGACACCCCTGGACTAGACATACCTAGTTCCCTCAGTTGTTCATCCAGACCCTTTATCATCTTTTTTGCTCTTCTCTACATTCTTTCCAGGGTTTCTAGTTGTTGCAATCACTATAACAATGTTTTCTTGAACAGTCAGGCTTCACTTCACAAACCAGCAAAATATTTATATAACTGCCTCTAAATTTTGGAACACACTAACTCTAGCACACTGCAACAATCTCCCCATAGAAGTTATGGAGGATCGATACAGAAAAATCCCATGAGCTGTCCCCATGAACAAGGAAACACAGCTGAAAACACAGCTCATGTCCTGCTATCTTGTACCATCTATAAGGATTTATGGGCTGATTTTATAACTACTTACCTGACAAAATATCTGGAGAATTTTGATCACTGTTATGTACAGTTGCTACTATCAGATCAGTATGATGCAGTTTCTTTGAACATAGCTAAATTCTGCTATATTGTCTGAAAAATTAGGCAGACTGGCCATTATCAACAGGTGGCCAAATTTTACAGACAGTATAGTAGAATTTAGCTACGTTCAACGAAACTGTATCATACTGATCTGATAGTAACAACTGTACATAAAAGAATCCATAGTTACCCTAAGTCTCAAAAGATATATGATATTAATGAGGTGTGATTGATAAATATGCAATCTACTCAAGTGATACTCTAATGCATTCCAAATACATGTCTAAGTCCCTGTCCTTGTCATATCTTGGTGTGCTTTTAATTTTAAGTTAATGGACAAGACCACAGATGCTGTCCGGCAGATGCTACAATCATGTCCTTCATGAAGCCATTACCAAAATGATGTCATGGTACACCTGATGTCAGGTGTCTCCCTTGTTCTACTCTATCCTGTGGCTTGCCCATGAAAGGGGCAATCAGAACGGGTGGGAGAGGCAGACCTTTCTATGCCTGTGTCAAGCTCCTGTGACACAAATTAGTTGCTTATCCTTCTGGTTTGCCATCAAAAGTTACATGAAACATGCCCTCCCTTTCTGAGCCTACAAACAAAACAAATAAACAGAAGCTAGAATCCTTTTTTTCTCAGGGGATAGCCAAAGAACGCCAGACCTGATTAAAGGTGAAAGGAGACTGACTCTTGCAAGTCTCCAAAGACAAATAATAATATTTTCCCTTCCTGTCCCCTGTCTTGATCTTGGAGTACAAGGTTTGCAAAAGAAGCATTACTTCAAACAGAGATCCTTACCTCCAATTTCTGGTTTAAACTGTTCATCTGGAAAGGTGCTTCTTGGTTTTCTGTGCATTTCTCCATGTTGTGAGTTTTATTTTGTTTTAATTGGTGCAACTGTAACTTTTCATAGCTTTGTGTCAGCTTAGCAAACTAAAAATAAATGAATGCCAAGAATATATTATTTCTTTCTTAAAAATTGATGGCAGGATGGGCTAAGGCAGCTAAACTTGAATATTATAATTAGCTGTACTTCTTTTTTTTATTGTACCACCTATTACAGCTAAGCAGTTAAGGGTGAACACAGGTGAACTTTCTTACAGTTTGTGGTGTCAATTAATTGCATGATTAAACAGTGTTTATTTGGTTTATTATACCCTCTGAGTAAAAGAATTTCTACCTAGTGTTTGTAGGAACAATTTTGCATTAATGTAGCACCATCTTCTGCAGACAGGCTTAACCTTTCTTCAAAAATCAAAGAATTGGGTTAACTAGCATAAACTAATCTTTAAATGATCTAATAGTTGTTTCCCTAGGTGATAAACGAGTAGCATTGGGGAAAAATATATATATATATTTTTAACTAGCTCACAAAGTGGGTCTGTGCAGTGAGAATCATTCATGTCTCCACCTGATTACTGTGATCCCAATTCTAAACTTGTAGCAAGCAACTCAGACCAATAAAAATCATATGTTTTAAGTGAGATTCTTATGTAAAATATATAGGTTGGTCCTGCCATTTCTGTATCTAAGAAATGATAATTAAATACGACAGTCAGTGTCAAACAAAATGACTGCAAGCACAGGAACCTTACGTTCAAAGGGGCACAGAAAGTACATTGCTTGGATGGCTACTGATCGTTCTGGGAAAAGTAAAAGAAAGATTGCATATAGATGGGGAGAGAAATACTATATGGGTAGTCCTCAACTTAGGACCACAATTGAGTAGAAAATTTCCATTGCTAAGCAAGACAGTTGTTAAGTGAGTTTCCTCCCATTTTATTTCCTTTCTTGCCACAGTTGTTAAATGAATCACTGCAGTTGTTAAGTTAGAATCACAGATGTTAAGTGAATCTGGCTTCCTCATTGGCTATGCTTTTTAGAAGGTCCCAAACCCCAGGACACTGCAACTGTCATAAATACAAGTCAGTAGCCAAGCATTTGAATTTTGATCGCATGACCATGAGGATGTTGCAACAGCAATGTCACCTTTTTCAGTGCTGTTGTAATTTCAAATGGTCACTAAGCAGATGGTTGTAAGTCGAGGACTACCAGTACAGTACTTCCTTCTCCCAGATACCCTATCAAAAGAACATATCATCTCTCTTCCTTACACCCCAAGTGTTGAATGGGAATTCCTGGATTTTAATGGACAAGATTAGATGCTGCCTTTGAAGGGCTGTTATGCCAATCACCAAAATGTTCAGGCGAATGGAGGAATATGGTGGACTTATATAATCATTCCCCAAGGCACAATCCAAATACAATGGATGAACTCATAGGTGGATTGCTTTCCAGAACAAACCCATGTTCTGCATTCACACAATCACATTCCTCACCTAGTCTGTTTGAGCACTTGAGCTTCAAGAATAAAGAGTGACTGGATTCAGACTGTGGTTTGATTGGTTTCATCTAAACAGACTGGGGTGAATCCCAGCAATGGTCCACAATTAGCAATTAATCAAACGTATGAATCAAACCAAATCTCCATAGATAACAAACGGTTCAGTCCAATTTGGGGGGGAAAGAGTAAATTTAAGTGAGAAGGAAATTATTAATCCAAATGCTAGTTAAGGATTCCATCATGACCTCTTTCGTTCCACAAATAAAAATCCCTTAGTACTGGTAAAATTAGGTAATAATTTTTCCAAATCACTAAACTAACCTTGGAATATTTCATGCACTGTAAAATAGGAATCTTTTTCCTTACTTGAGTTTTCAAGGCTTGAAGCTGTGCATCGTAATTCTGAGCCATCTCATATTTTGTCTTTTGCAAGCTGTCCAGTTTCTGTCTGAGTAAGCCCACCTGTATTTGAAAGGGGTATTATTCTGAGCCTTTAAATAAATCCAATAACAAAATTATTCCTACGCTGCGCTACACAAGAATAATTTTCTTCTGTTCAATTATATCTGATTCTCGGAGACTACCTGGACAAGTCCCTGCAGTTTTCCTGGCAAGATTTTCCAGAAGTAGTTGCCACTCTCTCCTTCCTTAGGGCTGGGAGAAAGTGACCGGCCCAAGGTCATCCAGCTAGCTTAGGGCGTAAGGCTGGAGTAAACTCACAGTCTCTTGGTTTCTAGCCTAATGGTTTCTAGCCTGAAGCCTTAACCACTATACCAAACTGAGTACAATACTGTGGGATTTCCAAATACATCCTGATAAAATCTTGGCTTGTAACACCCCAGATTTCACTGTGGTTGGACAGAAGAATGTGTGGGGTTCCAGCTCCCAGTGGGGAAAATGGATGTTTAACTGGAGATGGTATCGCAGTTTGTTTTGCCCCACAGTTACTTTGGTGGGGGAGGGGTTTCCTTCCTCCAGATTTAAGGAGGAACTTCAGATTGACCCATCTATCCTCCAGACCAGGGGTAGGCAACCTTGGCTCTTTTATGACTCGTGGACTTCAACTCCCAGAATTCCTGAGCCAGCCATGCTGAGGGGAAAGGGAGAGGTTTCCAAGCTGAGCCATGCTGGCTCAGGAATTCTGGGAGTTGAAGTCCACGAGTCATAAAAGAGCCAAGGTTGCCTAGCCCTGCTCCAGACTGTTGAAATGGCGGTTTCTTTGGCTGGTGAGTTGAGTGACAGGGAGGCAGGGTCTTTCAACAACTTAGTGGCTGTGATGCAGCCTAAATTATGGACACTAGAATCAACATTCCTCAATTCTAATACACTTTTTAGATCAGTGTTTCTCAGCCTTAGCAACTTTAAGATATGCGGACTTCAACTCCCAGAATTACCCAGCCAGCATTGAAAGTTTCAGAGTTAGAATCCACACCTCTTAAAGTTGCCAAGGTTGAGAAACACTGTTTTAGATTATAATTTCTTCTTCAGTTAAAAAGAGACTTTCTTCAGATATACAGTAGGTAAGTGGTTTCTCTTTGGTGGTTTATTTCTGAGATGGTAAGATTTAGAAATGTCTGAGAACTTTACAGCCTTTTGCTTGTCTTGCAAAAAAATGAGAACTAAAAAAAATTAAAATATTTAAATGGAAAGAAATAACTTTTCTTTTTTGAAAAGGTGAATAGAAAGAACCTCTTGGTGGGAAAGCTGTCTTGTTTACATATCAGTTGTAAAACAAAACCTTGAAGGCTGATTATCAAAGCACAAGATGCCTACTTTAAAGAAAATGTTTGATTTATGGGTCTGTGAAGGGCTTGAAATTTTTAACATTTTGCTGGAACTAGAAGTTACTACTGAAGATGAACAAATCCCTCTTGAGACAACAGAGATGGACTCACTGGATTTTCAAATGCAATTGGATCACCATTTAAAAATGGAAAAAGACATTGTGGGTTACTCTTTCGAGCTACTTCATGGAAACTACAAGTAACCTTGGAAGATGATAATTGTGCCAGAAAAGGAAAAGATGCTACAAGAAAACAGGAGTCATAATTTTATTTACAGGGTTTAAGGATGTTTGGGAAGAAGGGAAAAATAAATTTAGAATTCAAAATGATTTGTGCACTTCTGGTACAGAAAAATACTATTGAGGAATTACGAATATCTGGTTATCTCTAACCTGATCCAGATCTCTGTATACAAATCTTAGTTATCAGAAGGGGGAGAGTAGAGAGATATACCTTTGCATGCAAAAGAACTCATCAATAGGCTCACTTTTTATTTTTTTAAATGCTGATGCAGTCCCATCCATTCTGCACAAACACTGTTTAGCAGGAGCCAGAATGCCTTTCCTTCCCTCCAGCCTGCTCTGTCGAAACCTAATTATTTTATAGAGTCTATCTTTTTGAAAAGAGGATAAATAATGCAAAATACCAGTTATATTTATTCTATTGCCTGCTTCACACATTTTGCTACATTATGTTTCTGTCAGGCTTCGGCTCAGCATGACGCATGAACCCATTATGGCTTGGCATTCTGTGCGGAAAAAGCCTCCACAGCTTGTGCAACAAAGTATTATTTTAAAATGGTATATATCGTTCGTTATGTATGAATGCAATCCATGTAGAAAGGTTAGATAGGAGGCCCTGGCTATACTATTTTTGTTATGGAACATTTTATACATGGTCTGTTAAACTTCCAGGGGGAAAAATAACATCCAGAAAGATCAGGAAAATATAGCTGAGAGAATGCCTGATCTCTCTCTCTCTCTCTCTCTATCTCTCTCTGTCTGTCTGTCTGTCTGTCTCTCTCTCTCTCCCTCCCTCCCTACCTCTGTGTGTGTGTGGGGGGGCAGCTGGGTAGTGTAGTGCAGGGGTAGGCAACCTTGGCTCTTTTATGACTCGTGGACTTCAACTCCCAGAATTCCTGAGCCAGCCATGCTGAGGGGAAAGGGAGAGGTTTCCAAGCTGAGCCATGCTGGCTCAGGAATTCTGGGAGTTGAAGTCCACGAGTCATAAAAGAGCCAAGGTTGCCTACCCCTGGTGTAGTGGTTAGAGAGCCACTTTTCACATTCACAGGCTGTGAATCCTGGCTTACCAATTGGGGTCCTTGGGCAAAGACCTCCCATACTTCACCTGACTGCCTCAGACACAAGAGTGACACGAAGTAGAAGAGCCATGCCACCTGGGACATCACTGGATTAACCACAGCTGCGTCAGATGTGGGGAAAAGGAGACAATCGGATGATAAGTGGGCTAGCTTAATGAAACCATACATGGTCTAGCTTAAAGAAAAGAAGAACTAGGGGAGACATGATAGCAGTGTTCCCGTAACCCTAACCCTAAGGGGCTACCACAAAGAAGAGGGGGGTCCACCTGTTCTCCAAAGCACCTGAAGGCAGGAGAAGAAGCAACGGATGGAAACTGATCAAGGAGAGAAGCAACCTAGAACTCAGGAGAAATTTTCTGACACCGAGATCAATTAATCGGTGGAACAACCTGCCTCCAGAAGTTGGGAATGCTCCAACACTGGAAATTTTAAAGAAGGGATTGAATAACCATTTGTCTGAAATGGTATAGGGTTTTCTGCCTGAGCAGGGGGTTGGACTAGAAGACCTCCAAGGTCCCTTCCATTATTCTGAACAAGACAAGAGAACCTGGAATTGATGGAAAGCTGCTATAACAGTAGACCTAATGAGAGGGGAGAATATGAAATGTATGAGGAAACTAACAGTGGACTGGACCTACATCCACACTAACTGAGAAATAGCTGGTTACCCAACGCTTCAACATAATGAAGAGGAAGCTGCTGTCACAAGATAGATCATATTACATCCCAGACTCAAAAAACCTGGAAGAACAACTGGATGTGCAGCTAACACCTGAAGCTGGAACGTCATTGCCAACCCCTCTATTACAGAGAACAGCAGCTGAATATGAGGCATAAGGTCATGGATAAACTAGCTAAAGTTATGCTAGAAGATGCCAATAGGGTCCTTATGACAATTCCTATTACCAGAATAACTCAAACCAATGAACTAGTATATATTACAGCCACTGTTTAGGTTCATGATCAAGAAGAACAATAGTACATTTATATATTTACACACACACACCAGAAAAGGAGATTAGAGGCTAAAATCAAGACAATTTGGAAAGAGGCTGGTCAGCAGGTGGAATGCCAGAAGGTGTGAAGATTAAAGGTAAGACTTGGCCACTGAAAAAATACAAGAGCCAGATTTCATCTGAAGTCCTAGAGCAGGGGTCTTCAAACTTGGCAACTTTAAGACTTGTGGACTTCAACTCCCAGAATTCCTCAGGAATTCTGGGAGTTGAAGACCACAAGTCTTAAAGTTGCCAAGTTTGAAGACCCCTGTCCTAGTGACTCCTAAATAAAGGTTCACAGAACTGGCTACCAGACTAGGGAGATACACTAGAGAAGCAGAGGCCAAGAAGACAAATGCCCTGATTGACAAAGAACCACCCAAGGTGTACTCCTAACTGCAGTGCCACAACACAGTAACTGCAGCAGAAGCCGAGCAGTACTGGCAGAACCTGTGGGAGAAAGAGACTAAGACACAACATCAGTGCAAAGTGGCTGCAGTGCCTGAGAGAAGACCACAGCAATCTTCCTGAAGACCATCAAAGTAGCAGACATTCCACGGCAGGTAAACCACATGAAGAGCTGAACAGCACCTGGCTAGGCCATGAAGTATTAAAAAAAAAAAAAAAGTCCCTCTTGAAACGAGATCTTCTTTTATGTACTGTGTATTGTCTATGTCAGACATGTCAAACACAAGGCCCGGGGGCCGGATGCGGCCTGTGAAGTGGTTTCATGTGGCCCACGAAGCCATCCTGGAAACAGTGAAGGAACGGCCCCCGCTGCCTTGGCCCCGGCCCAAGCTGGCCAGGAGCCAATGTACAATTTTGTGGTGGCCATCTATGCTGAAACGCATTCAGTCTTAGCTCCACAAGGCCGTCTGGAAACAGGGAGGGACCGGCCCCTGCCATGTTGGCCCTGCCCCCTGGGTGCATGCTGGGCAGGTGTCACCCTTTGTGAGGAATGAAGAAATGCACCATCGCTTGGAAGTGGCCAGCAAATGGCCCTCGCCTACTTCACATATCCGGCTTGATGGGCTCCGGGGGAGAGGTTTCGGCAGGCAGCGAGGCGGTCTCCTCACAGCGCCGAGAGGCTGAGCCGGGCGGCGCAAATCCAAAAGAAGTGTGAGGCCACCCAGCTCCCAGCCTGCCCAGTTTCAGCAGGCAGGAAGGTTCAAAGCTGGTGAGCTTTGCACCGCCCGGCTCAATCTCTTGGCGCTGTGAGGAGAGCGCCCCGCTGCCTGCCGAAACCACACCCACCCAACTCCATCCACGCCCACCCAGTAGACCGCACCCACTCTGGCCGTACCCACCCGGCCCCCCAAGGAAAACCGCAATGCTGATGCGGCCCTCAATGAAATTGAGTTTGACACCCCTGGTCTATGTAGTCCTCCATGTTTCCTTGGCAACAACAAGGCAAAAAGGCTACCCAATCTACTTATTCTAGAAGCCTGGGACTTCCTCTGGACTTCCATCCTACAACTAATCAGGCTGGCTTCTGTTTATCCTTTTTTTTTTTGAGATCATCCAAGGCAAATTATTGCATAGCCCCCTCCCATTCAATGCAATATTCACAAGATAAATGATGCAGTATTACCTCTTGACCTTTCTGATCTAATTTGCTTTGGGCACTTGCTAACTCTTGATCCCGGATAGTCATTCTTGCTTCCAATCCCTGGAGCTTCTTTTCCCATTCCAGTTTCTTCTTGTTTACCATTATGTCGATCTGGTGCATCAGTTCTTGAAGTTCAGCATCACAAGGGACAGATCTAAAAGCAACCATTTGTTTCATTCTTTAAGCGAATTAAAACACATACAGAAAATGACATCTCTCCCTCCCCCATTAGCCTGTCTTTTTTCTTTTGAACTTTAGAAAAGCTCTGCAAGGGAAGTGCACAGGCAGTCCTCGACTTACTGTACAACAGTTCGCTTTGTGACGGTTCAAAATTAGAGCAGCACTGGAAAAAGTGATTTATGACCGTTTTTCACAGTTACAACTTTGGCAGCATCCCCACGGTCACGTGATCAAAATTCAGGTGCTTGGCAACTGCTTCACATTTATGACCGTTGCAGTGTCCCAGGGTCATGTGATCACCTTTTGTGACTTTCTGACAAGCAAAATCAATGGGGAAGGCAGATTCACTTCACAACCGGGTTACTAACTTAACAGTTGCAGTACTATCCTACCATTTGCACTAAAGCTTTTGAAGTAGGCCAATTAGAAAACAATTAAAAATGTTTTTCAACAAGATTCCTTTGATGGGGGAATGAGGGTAAATGATCAAACTGTAAACCTTTTCCTAATTAGCAAGTTTATGCGTGCTAAAGAGTTTAAAAAAAAAAAGAAATTTCCTCTTCTTTGACCAGGTTTGGAAAGTAATTTCAGCAAGTAATGAGGGTCAATTAAGAAAGCCCCCCTAATGAAAAGCAGTTAGCCCCATGATGGCTCCATAGCCTAATAAATGAAATCTTAAATTCGTCAGTATCGAGCGTTATGGTGCTAATTAACAGGCTGACTGGCTTTTGCATCTGTAATAGTGACACAATATGATTTGTATATTTGTGGTCTCTGTATAAATCTCTAGAAGAATATTTCTCAATTTCAGCAACTTTAAGATGTGTGGACTTTAATTCCCCATTATTCGGTGTTGCAATGGGTTGCAATGCTACCAAGGCAATTAAATACGTTCTGACGGAGGAAAAATACTGGGAGTTAAAATCCAGGCATCTTAAAGTTGCTGAGAAATACTGCTCTAGAACCTCTTTAGATTCTAAAGGATATTCAAAATTTAAAGAAGCTTTGAAATTTCAGGTAGTCCTCCACTTACAGCCATTCATTTAGTGAACATTCGAAGTTACAACGGCACTGAAAAAAGTGCCTAATGACCATTTTTTACACTTACAACCGTTGCAGCACCCCCCCTCCCCCGTGGTCACATGATCAAAATTCAGATGCTTGGCAACTGGTTCATATTTATGACGGTTGCAGTGTCCCGGGGTCATGCGATCCCCTTTCGCGACCTTCTGGCAAGCAAAGTCAATGGGAAAGCCAGATTCACTTAACAAGTGTGTTACTCACTTAACAACTGCAGCAATTCACTTAACTGTGGCAAGAAAGGTCATAAAATGAGGGAAAACTCATTTAACAACTATCTTGCTTAGCAACAGAATTTTTTGGCTCAGATATGGTCGTAAATCGAGGATTACCTGTACAGTGTCCTATTTAGAAAAATGTTAAAAAAAACTGAAGGGTCACAGGCCATACTATTTGTCACTATAATGACAAAACAGAGAATGTAAATATGAGACAAAACTCAATTTAATGACAAAACCCCCGTGTTAAAGGCAGACAATCAGCTCCATACCTTGGATTAATTTTCCCATCTGTAAGGAGGCCTTACAAGTCTGCTTTTAAAAATGATGTACAGATTGTAGTACCTTGAATCCCCAGCACAAATGTTGTATGAAAATATTAAATCAGCAATCATTTATATATGTGCTGGATGTAACGTCTCAAGTTAAATTCCACTCTTAATGTCTACATGCGGGTTTTTTTTAGAAGAGTATGGAAGGATTTTTTTTTTAATCAGGTTTGCCCTTTTTAGTTTCCAAATTCTTCCAGATTCTCCAATTTGTAAGGCTATTTAGAAATAAGCCTCACTAAAAAGTAATGGTCTGTTTCAAATCTAATGGGTCTTCCTTGTTAAACTATTGCTTATCTAGCCATGAAGAAGTAGTGAAAATATGTCATACATCTATCACATTTTACACTCCAGCTTCAAGTCTCTCATTTAAACCAAATTTTCCCATTACTCTTTTAATAGGGAGATCTGGGATAATACTGGCTTACTAACTGGAATCATGCAAAAATACTGTGCTAAGCCATGATTGGTATAATAATTTTCAATGGGCTGGAACACACAACACTGAAAAGTAAACCAATTACATTATAGCTTGGAGCAGTGTTTTCTAACTTTGGCAACTGTAAGATGTGTGGACCAATTCTCAGAATCCCCCATCCAGCATTTATTCTGGAGAATAAACCAGTTTGTCTGGTTAATCCAAAATGAGTCATAATCTGTAAATTTTATTTATATTAATTAATCCCAACTGCACCATGATGTGTAAATGTTAAGTCATCCAGGGCTTTTTTCAGAGGTATTTTTGTGGGCCCGGAGCAGGTTTTATCAATTACTGTAGTAGTAAATTCCTGGGAGAGATATTCATATTTCATATATTGTTGTGTAGTTGGCTACCATCTTTTCCTGCAACATTCACCTTTCAACCTCATGTTTACCACTGAGGACAATCCATTTTCTTAGCCACCAGGAGAGCAGCAAGACTCATACCCAGCTTATCACTCTCCAAACAAAACATTACTGTACAGGTAATCCTCGACTTACAACCATAATTAAGCCCCAAATTTCTGTTGCTAAGCAAGACAGTTGTTAAGTGAGTCTTGCCCCATTTTACAGCCTTTCCTGCTACAGTTGTTAGGTGAATTACTGCAGTTGTTAAGTTAGTAACATGGTTGTTAGGTGAATTTGGCTTCCCCATTGACTTTGTTTGTCTGAAGGTCGCAAAAAAGTGATCATGTGACTCCGGGACACTGCAACTGTTATAAATACAGACCAGTTTCCAAGCATCTGAATTTTGATCACGTGACCATAGGGATGTTGCAATGGTCATAAGTGTGAAAAACAGTCATAAATCACTTTTTTCAGTGTTGTTGTAACTTTGAATGGTCACCAAACAAATGGTTTGTAAGTCAAGGACTCCCTGTAGACTGATATAACAAAGCTAGGATTTATGTTAAAGATCCCTAAAGAAGAATGTTTGCAATGACTGTTGACATTTAATGCTGATAGAATATTGAGCAATTGATGCAAAGGAATAAGACTCAATTAGCATAGCAATACAGTCTACCATAGACACACAAGAATTTAAACCAGAGATGGTAAATTTGGGGTCTTCCAGACGGAGTGTCACAGATTTTTCTATTTCTACTTTAGACCAAAGATGGCAAATCAGGGCCCTGAGAAAAAAACAACAATCTGACTCATCCAGCCATTTTTATCTACCTTATGGTGCATTTTTAATCAGCATGTGGTCAATTCTTCCTCTTTATCTGATCTGCCAAAAAGACACCTTCGACAACTTTAAAAGTACTATGGTAGTCTTTGCCTTGATGCGACATCTTTTCTTTGGCTGAATGCAATGTCATAGCTAGAAAACGTGCAGAGAACCAAGAGGACACTTTGTGTATCTCTTATAAAACTGTATTAATAAAAAGGGGTAATATTTGTATGATGCTTTTCAGGGTTCAGAGTGCTTAATGTGCATTAACCTGTTCTAATCTTTGCATCAATTTTGCTTCAGGAAAGAAAGATGTAGCAGCAGAACCAGAAGTGGAGAGAGAAATTTGCGGGAAGGCATCCTAGGGACAAGATTTGAACCAGCCGTCCTTGCATTATGTAATTCATTTTAACATTAACTGTGCTACACCACTGCATTGGATTGTTTTTGCACTTCATATAAATGGGTAAAGACCACAGCCAAGTGCTTTCTGCCTAGATACTTTAGGAAGCAGAGTGATTTCTAAAAGTAGCTGTCACAACTGATGCTTCCCATTGGACTTCAATTGCCATGATACCTCAGCAGACTGAGCCAATTGGAAAATTACAGTAGTTGAAATTCAAACGATGTAGATGAGCATTAGTTGAGGAGCTGATTAGTTTAGATATTAGTTTATATAACCCAATCTCTATAGATTAGAATCTAGTACCTAAATGTTATTACCCGTTTCACACAATCTGATTGCTTTGGAGGAAACCATCACAAGACCTACTGACCACACGAAGACCTTATAAGCAGAAGAACGCCAACACTGACATCCCTTAAATTCTGCTGAAGATGTTATCTAGCCTGGTAACATAATGTTCGGAAACCAGCCCACAAGCTCAGAGAACGAATCTCCACCCTCAGGAAACTATATGCTAAGTAAAATCACCCTCTAGCACCCATCAATCCACTATCCACCATCTGAATATTGTATAGTGCAAAATAGTTTTTTAAACACAATGTTTATACAGTGTTTAACAATTGATGGATATGTGATAGCCTTGATTAGTTTATATATATTTTTTCCTTTGTTTTGTTTATCAGTTGGTCTTTTCTTGCATTTGGGGTATTTTTGTGTATTTTGTTGTATTGTTTTTTAAATATAACATTAAAAAAAGAATGCTTTTTCAGCCTCCGACTGACTCTCTGGATGGACTGCAAGGTAAAATCAGTTCTCTGGATGGGCTGCAAGGTAAAACCAGCTTTTCTGGCCTCCGCTTGACTTCTTGAATACGCTGTCAGGCAATATTGATGATCTGAAGTTTCCTCTTTTCCACTTGACTCTCTAAAGATCAGAGAAGCTTGAAAAGATAAGTACCAGCTATGCCCTTCTAAAGATGGGCTTCCCGCGTGTGCCTTGCTATTGACGTATTTATTCATTCAATTAATTTGTGCTAATCCTAATTAATTCAGTATGTCATTTCAACGAGGGAATAAAAAGAGCCACCGTGCTCCAAAATTGACCCATGTCTTAAAAATGTCAAATCGTGGCCTGTCCTTCCACCTACCTAGCCATCATTTGTTCTTGCAGTCCCTCTAAGGTCTTCTCCATCCTTGGTCTTGATCAGATCTATTTAAAACGGAAAGCAGAGGAAAAGTTTAGTTTCACTGGAAGCCCTCACCTTATGCAGAGGAGTGGAGCGGGTGGGGAGGAAAAGAGCAAGCTTGCTTTCCTTTTCCAGAGACTTTCGGTGGAGCAAACAGCAAGTTCGAGTCGACAAATGCCATTTCCGAGGGAACCCGGGAATCGGGAAAGAGGTCCTCTGAGCATACGCAGAGAGCTCGCCTCAACATGTCCTCGGGCTGGGTTGGCGCCCTCCTTCAGGGGGGTCCAAGAGCTTACCTGGAGGGCTCTCAGGACTCTCCCATCCACCTGCGGATCCCCGCGGCTCTCGTCACGCAGGTGGGGAAGACGCCTCGCATCTCGGCCGCCCTCCCGCCGCGGCTGCCGCCTTTTGTGGCCACGCCCCCTGCGGCCCGGCGGCAGTTGCAGGAGGGGCCGGCAGGCTTCTCCCGTTGCTAGGGCGACGGGGCAACCCGCGGCGACGAGGGCGGCAGCAGGGGAACCCCCGAGGGGGGCGGAGCCAAAACAGGTGCTGCCCAGGCTGGGGCAACTCGCTTAATAGAATCTCCGTAGAAAATTCTATGGAATATTTCTGCGCGACCCGCTGCGAGTCGGGCGGGGTCGCCGCTTTCCCTGCTCTTTGCGAGTCCGAGAGTGTGGTGGCTACTGGACTGGACTGCCAGAAGAGACTGGACTGCCCTCTGTCAGAAATGGTGTAGGGTCTCCTGCTTGGGCGGGGGGTTGGACTAGATGACCTACAAGGTCCCTTCCAACTGTGTTGTTCTGTTATTCTCTTACTAATGGGGGGTCAATAAATCCACCAGGGAGAGGTGGGGGAAGGAGGGTAGAGGACTCATTAGTGGTTTCCCCCCTTTTCAGCACATTATTGTTTTGGAGCTTGTGATTTTTAGCTGATGACATCCATAAAACCGTCAATGGGAAAGCGCAAAACAGGTCTGGATTTCCAGGTAGTCCTCGACTTACAACTGTTCATTTAGTGGCCGAGGTTACAACGGCACTGAAAAAAGTGATTTAGGACCATTTTTCACACTTATGACAGTTGCAGCATCCCCATGGTCACGTGACTTACATTCGGATGCTTGACAACTGACTCACATTTATGACGGTTGCAGTGTCCCGGGGGGTCACGTGATCCCCTTTTGTGAGCTTCTGACAAGCAAAGACAATGGGGGAACCAGGTTCACTTAACAATCATTTAGTAATTTAAGAACTGCAGTGATTCACTTAACAAAAGTGGTGAGAAAAGTTGTAAAATGGGGCGAAATTCACTTAACAAATTTCTCACTTAGCAACGTACATTTTGGGCTCTATTGTGGTTGTAGCTTGAGGACTACCTGTATTGCAAAAATTCCTTCTGCCGCTTCGGTTGCATATCTAAGTGGCATAGAGCAGGATCTGGAATACACTGGCTGTTAAAATCAAATTGGAATGGATCCAAATGATCTAATAAAGAATAAAGAATTCTATATAACAATAACAGTAACAACAGCAAAAACAATAGATAAAAATATTACTGTCAGGAGAAATTCACAGAAATAATAGCATCATTCATCTCAGCTCGGGTTTTTATTTATTTATTAAACTTATATTGCTGTCCGTTTTAGCGGAAGGGAGTCTGGAAGGCAAACGAGTCAAAACTGCAATATAATTTTTAAAAAGTTGACATTTAAAATAGCATGGAGGGCTGCATAAAACTTGCCTTCATCGTGTGTCCTCATTTCAACCTCTTCAAGGAATCTTTAAAAAGCACTGAAATGGCTGTCAGGATCTCCTATCTATTTCCCTACCCTACATGAAAAAAAAAACCAGATTTGGTTGGCCACTTCAATGATTGAATTAGATTTTGGCCACCTCCTTGGATGTCAGTGTAGCCTCTGCTTATCAATCAAATCATACAGCTTCCCTCTTAATTATTAAATCATTTGCAGATCATCAAGGTATTTTTAGTCCTTCCCTTCCCTTCCCTTCCCTTCCCTTCCCTTCCCTGTCAGCAGACTCTAAGCAGCTTAGAGCAAAACATACATGAGCCATAATATACAATCAGTCAAAAACTATTAAATATGTCAAATGACAGTAATAACTACCATCAACATAAAGTCAGTGTAATCCAACATTTGCTCAGTGTGCTTACATTTTATTATATTTATATCGTGTTCAATAATAGCTTGAGGGTCTGCCATATTTAGAGGATATTAAGTAGGGAAAGAGGGCTCTGGTGTAGTTGAGGTCTTTTAGTCCAACCCCCTGCTCAAGCAGGAGACCCTATACCATTTCAGACAAGTGGCTGTCCAGTCTTTTCTTAAAAAGCTCCAGTGATGAAGCACCCACAACTTCTGTAAGCAAGCTGTTCCACTGGTTAATTGTTCTCACTGTTAGGAAGTTTCTCCTTAATTCCAGGTTGCTTTTCTCCTTGATTAGTTTCCATTCATTGTTTCTTGTTCTGGCTTCTGGTGCTTTGGAAAATAAGTTGACCCCCTCTTTTTTTGTATTCGCCCTTCAAATACTGGAATCTGTGCCATGAACTCGGTTCACAGTCACAACAGACTCAGAAGGGGTGCTTTATGGTCCATGGTGGGAAGCCTGTGCCCCTTTCCCACCCTTCCCTGCCTGGAAACTTAGGCCTTCTCCCTGGTGCTCCGCTTAATGACTGCAACTGAGAGAGCAAGGTTATTGAGCAAAGCAATTATGTGGCATCTTGCTTAAGGATCACTTTGCTCAATGATAAAGATTCCAAGGTCAATTGCGGTCATCGGTGGAGGGTAACTGTATAAACTAACTAGTTTGCAAAAGACTAGATTAAAATATAGTAGGATAGTTGCTGGCTGAGGAATTCTGGGAGTTGAAGTCCATTCATCTTAAAGGTGCCCAGATTGAAAAGCTAAACTTTCTGCAAACATGGTCAACTCAAGCAAACTTGGCCAACTCCATTTTTATTCTCCTGCTGTGAGCAGCCCATGTGAAAATGTGAAAATGTAATACTTTTGACATCACAGGAAGGAAAGGAAATTGTAATTCTCGGTGGACTGAGAATCAGCTTCTGATTTTGTAGCTGACAAAATAAAAAGATATTTGTTTGTTTGTTTGTTTGTTTGTTTATCAAATTTATATAGCCTCCCACTTCAGATCGTGATTCTGGGCAGTGTACAGCAATCAAATAACAACAAAAATAAAATAATTAAAAAAATACTTAAAAGTGTTCCAGACCGCCACGATTCCGAGGTATCAAAATTATTTAGTAACTGAGAATATTTTTGTTTTCTTGCATTGAGATCCCTAATCAAGAGCACTGATTATAGTAATAAAGAGAGATGGATGTAAGATTCGGGATTCGGTTGTGTTGAGGCATCATGCCGTTTTCTTGACAGTTGCCATTTCACTGAAATTGCTCATCTCTTATTAAACACCAGTTTCAGATCTACAAAGGGGAAGAAAATATATTTGACAAATATAAAATGCTATTTTATTTCACTTTATACAAAGACAGCGCAATCAGCTTCAAAGCAGCGGGGCAGAACAGTCAGGGAGGCAGGGGACAAAGGATAGCAAATGTTGACACGTGCATAAGGATGCAGTCACACAAAAACTGCACTGGAGTCAGATTTTTCACGCAAGCATGTAGTTGTTGTGAGTCCGTGCCAGCCTGTGATCCCGGCAGCTGAGTCTGGGGAATCAGAGGAGGAGGAGGAGGAGGAGCTATCAGAGTCGGAGGAAGGCTCTGATGAGTTACAAGACTCACAATCGGATGAAGAGCCTGGCCCCTCCAATCATGTTCAGGATGAGACACAGCTGTGTGGTGGAGATGAGTCAGACTTTGAGGACTCACAGCTGGACGTCATTATAGACACTCCTAAACGAAGGCAGTTATCTAGAGCAAATCAGAGGGAGTCAATACGGCAACTCCAAGGGAGGAGGAGAAGGCATTGAGAAGCCACGCCTTGGGGCTGCTTTATAAAAAGGGAAGGTGTGGGCGGTGCTGGTTGCTGAAGGCAACCGTTTGTAAAGAACTTCAAGGGATCATGGTCTGTTTGTTTTATCGGTGAATTTCTTGTTTAACTCCTGCTCTGTTTGCTTTTTTAACCAATTATCTGTTGGAAAAGTATTCTGTTGTTTTTGTTTTGGAGAAAACTTATCAGGACTATTTTTGAAATAAAAAGGGGTTGGTTTTTCCAGCCTACTGTTAAAGAGGGGTTTGTTCTTGTGATGCAAGAAGGACGTAGGCTGGGACAGAACAGTAGTACAGGAACTCCTATCAAGTGCAAGAAGCCAAGGGCCAGGATAGAGTTCAAAAGTACAGGATGTCCTTGACTTACAACCATTCGTTTAATGATGGTTACAACAGTACTCAAAAAGATTTATGACCGTTTTTACACAACTGTTGCAGCATCCCCATGGTCACGTGATCAAGATTCAGATGCTTGGAAACTGGCTTATAAACAGTTGCAGTGTCCCAGGGTCATGTGATCACTGTTTGCGATCCTTCCAAGCAAAGTCAATGGGGAAGCCAGATTCACTTCACAATCGTGTTACTAACTTAACAACTGCAATGGTTGTGGGAAGAAAGGTCATAAAATGGGGGCAAAACTCATTTAACAAATGTCTTACTTCAGAATAGAATTTTTTGGCTCAATTGTGGTCATAGGTAGAGGACTACCTGTATGTTGTTTTATATACAAGTAGTCCTTGCTTACCAAGCATTCATTCAACAACTATTCAGTTACAATAGTACTGAATAATAAGACTTATGACTGGTGCTCAAAGTTGTATCTGTGGTAACATCCCATGCATTTTTATTATATACATATGTGCTATGTAGTTGCATCTCTCATTACTTCTAAAATAAGATGCCCATTTAACATAGATTTTACCTGGGCTTATTCCTTTTGTTTCTCATCAAGTAGATTTTCTCCAATAGCGCAGAATCAGTATTTCTGTCTTTTAAAAGACCCATGTTTTAAATTCTATTCTGTTATTCAGATGGCAAAGATGCAATTTAGTTCTGCGTTTCTGAATGGCAGCTGACATATCGAACCAGGCAATTAAATGTCAAAGAAGATACTTCTAAAGAAAATATGCAACCATACACAACTCCAAGGTTGCACACCATGGCAACAAGGGACACTGTTTTTCCATGAAAAGGAAGCTTAATACAAGCAGGTGTAAGAAGCGACAAGATGAATGCATAATTATGGAGAGTGCTGTTGATTTACAAGTAATTTTTTTTTTAACACCAGCATTCGAAGGGATTTTAGCGATTTCTTAGATCAGACGAACCGAGTGCACAATTTAAAACAAAGTTATTTCTAGATCAATGTTTAACTTGCAAATCTTTTGGCCTTCTGGAAGGGCCTTAAAACCTGGTCTGCCAGTTGGCTTGGGGGCCCAGGGCAGGGGTCCCTTGCTGGAGGTGGTTGATGGGGTAAGAGAGAAGACCTCGCACCTGTACCACCTGCCCCCTTGGCTTTTAGTTTCTGTTTAAGTCTCTTTAATGTTAACTGTTTAAATATTTACCTTTTTATCATTTTGCAAGCCGCCCAAAATTATTTTAACAGTGAGATGGGAGGCATATAAATTTAAGAAATGAAAGGAGTAGAAGTGGAGTCTTCATCATGGTTCAGTCCAAGCCGGGAATAAACAACATGGTGACTGCTTTAGAAAGAAGTTTGCAGTTTATTGAAGAGGAGAGCCAGACAGAAAGATGGCTCTGGAAGAAAAGAGAGAGAGCACATGTAGGGAGTGAGCTTTTATATCCTCTGGGGCTTTTATTTGGAGTTGTTTCCTGTTCCTGTTTGAGGCTTTGTATTTCCTGTGTCATGTATTCTAACCTGAGTCTGAGTGTGCCCTTTGGCATCTGTGGGTTAATCCTATTATGTCCTGTCTTAGAGTTTGGATGGGGTATGTAGATTTTAGGTGTCTTTGTCTTCCTAAGCTTCTAGCTTCAACCTTCCTGAATGGTTTACAGAGCTGGTTTCTGCTTGGGGGAGGGAGACTTGGGGCTATTAAGAAAAACTGGGCATGCTTTTCTGCCTTTTTAAATATATCCTTCTCTGGGGGGGACTGACTTCCCACAGAAGGAAGGAAGGAAGGAAGGAAGGAAGGAAGGAAGGAAGGAAGGAAGGAAGGAAGGAAGGAAGGAAGGAAGGAAGGAAGGAAGGAAGGAAGGAAGGGAGAGAAAAGGCAGAATGAGGAAATAGGATCATTTCTCATCACATCTTCCATTACATGATCACAGCTTTGATGATCACAGCAACAATGCTCCTGACATTTTGGAGAATTTGTGGAAGAACTGAGACCCTCTACTGTTAAAGTGAAACATGCAAGTTCTAATTAAATGTCAGCCAATAAAGAAACAAATAAGATAGTTTCTTTTAACTAATTCTGGACAAAAGCATTTGAAATTAAGCATACAGAGAAGACAGTCAGCATGAATTTGTGATTAAAATATTTTGCTAAAGAAGATTTCAGGGAACCTAGTTTAAATCTCTGCCCGCAAATCTTAGAATCCTGTCTTTCCAAACTCACATCTTGTTCAAATACAAACCAGGGCCCTCTTACTTACCATTCTGGATGAGCCAAACCAATCAGATGCTGCCACCTGTTGGCAAAGCTCAGTTAGTTGCGCAGATATCTAAACGCCAGGCTGTAAAAACCTACAATACAGTATTATATTTTGTGACAAACGTGAACAAAATTTGGCATACCACACGAGGGCAGCAGAGTCCATAACAATGAGATTGCAGCATTAAAAGAAATAAAGATGGAGTACTAAAAAAAATTACTTTATTCAGTTTAGGCGCTGCCTGATTCCAAAGTGATTTGGGGAGGCGTAGAAGAAAAGCAATCAAAATGCAGTTCAGTCAAGTTATAAAAAAAGAGAAAAGGAATAAAATACAAGGACTAGAATAGAGGGCGAGTCTGGCTAACATCACCCACACTTCCTAACTTGTTCAGTAAGGGCCCAATCACCCCCACTGAGGCCTGAAAAAGCATCCAGGTGTTTAAGGCTTTTCAGAATGCCAAAAGGATCTCAGGGGGAATCTTATTTCAGAGGGCAAGCTCTATGACACGAAATGCATGCTTCTGCTTTCTGATAGATGAGACTTGTTAATCCAGGGGTGTCAAACTCAATTTCATTGAGGGCCGCATCAGCATTGCGGTTGTCCTTGGGGGGGGCGGGTTGGTGTGGCCAGGGTGGGCACGGCCTACTGGGTGGGCACAGCCTACTGGGTGGGCGTGGCTGGAGTGGGTGTGGCCTACTGGGTGGGCATGGCCAGCTCTACATTGTTCGTGTCAAGGGTGCCTGTGGGGGCCTGGGCAGGAGTGGGACAGATCTGAGGGTCTTTGGCAGAACGGGGTGGGACCAGGGCAAGTGCCAAGGCATGGTACACTGGAAGAGCCTGCTGAAACCCCTCCCCTGGAGCCCATCAAGCCGGATATGTGAAGTAGAGGAGGGCCATTTGCTGGCCACTTCCAGGCGATGGTGCATTTCTTCATTCCTCACAAAGGGTGACACCTCCCCAGCATGCACCCAGGGGGCGGGGCCAACACGGCAGGGGCCGGTCCCTCGCTGTTTCCAGGCGGCCTTGTGGAGCTAAGACTGAATGCCTTTCCGCATAGATGGCCACCACAAAATTGTACATTGGCTCCCGGGCGGTCTGGGTCGGGACCAAGGCAGTGGGGGCCATTCCCTCACTGTTTCCAGGATGGCTTAGCGGGCCACATGAAACCATGTTGCAGGCCGCATCTGGCCCCCGGGCCTTGTGTTTGACATGTCTGTGTTAATCGAAGAGAACTATAGTGCGGGAAGAATCCAGAGAAAGAAATATTTTGGGGAATATTAAAAAGGCAGAATATATTTCCCCAAAGGAATAATGGAGAAGATCTAAAAAAAGATAGAAACGAGCCCCCAGAAACCAGCCCCAGCCCCTCTCCCCAAGCAGAAACTAGGCAGAGGCCAGCTTTTAGAAATGCAGATGTAATAATCCATTCAGGAAGGTTGGAGCCAGGAAGCTATTAGGAAGACAAAGACACCTAAAATCTACATACCCCCACCCAAATTCTAAGGACAGGAGACATCAGGGCTTTTTTTCTCATAGAACGCTCAGAACGGAGTTCCGGCACCTTTTTGGGATGGAACCTTGTAGGGTAGGCAAAGTGGGTTGTATGAGATGTGTGAGTTCCGGCACCTTTTCTTTCTACAAAAAAAGCACTGCACACATACATACATATACACCTTTTTTTTTTTTTTTTTTTACAAAACAAGCACTGGGAGACATAATAGGATTACCTCACCAATACCAAAGGGACACACTCAGACTCAGGTCAAAGTACATGACACAGGAAATACAAAGCCCCAAACAGGAAGAACTCCAAATACAAAGCCCAAAGGAGGTATAAAAGCCCACCATTCCCTGCTACATGTGGTCAGTTTTCCCAGAGCCATCTTTCTGTCTGGCTCTCCTCTTTAATAAACTGCAACCTTCTTTCTAAAGCAGTCTCCATTTTGTTTACTCCCAGCTTGGACTGGACCCTGATGAAGATTTTTCTCTCAACAATAGTATACCAATCCTGTCAGCTGTGCAGGCACCAAGGAAGATAAGCAGCCCGTCAAATAAACCCTATGGCTTTATAGGGCTTTACAGGTTCACACCCAGCACCTTCAATTGCACCCACAAGTATATAAGAAACCAGTGCAATTTGGGAAATAGAAGAAGCTTCTTGGATGAGAAACGAAACGTGTTCAAAGAAAAAAACCAAGGAAGTTTAGTTGCCTTTTGGAAAAAGCACCTTTGGGACGATCATGATCTGGATGATTGAGAATCTCCACAGATATTGTGAAGAAGTACCTCATGAGCACACTGAGGCATGGCCTTCACTTTCTGCATCCCTGCATTTTGGACCAGTTGAAGCTTCTGGGTGGTCTTCTTCAAGGGCAGCCCCATGTGCAGCACATTGCAGTGGTTGAGCTGCAAAATAGGGCATGAATCTGAGGGGCCTCCTGATCCAGGAAAGGATACAGTTGGTGTACCAGATTCTGATATGTAAGGCCCCCCTTGGCTAAGCTGCCACATGCTCTTTGAGCTATGAGGTGTGAGTCCAAGAAGACTCCAGCTTGTGCATCACTCTTGAATGTGAAGGAAGCCAGCAACCTCCCCCCCGCCCCCAAGAAAGAAATATTTTGAGGAATATTAAAAAAGGCAGGAATAATAGAAATAATAATAATAATAATAGAAAACAATCTTAAGACAAAAACAGCCCTCAGAAACCAATCCCCCTCTCCCTGCCACAAGCAGAAACCAGCTTTTAGAAATGCAAACTTAGTAATTCATTCAGGAAGACTGGGGCCAGGAAGCCTGGAGCTGATGGGATTAGAAAGACAAGACCCCCAAAAATCTGCATCCCCCACCCAAATCTAAAGACATGACCTTTAGGAGAATTAACCCACCACCATTAGAATACCAAAAAGGGCACACTGAACCTCAGGTCAAAGTTCATGCCACAGGAATAGCAATAACTCCAAACACAAAAGCCCAAGAAGGTATAAAAACCCACCATTCCCAGCTCCATGTGGTCAGCTGCTCCAGAACCACCTTTCTCTCTGGCTCTGCAACTCAATAAAAACTAGAACCTTCTTTCTAAAGCAGTCTCTATTTTGCTTATTCCCAGCTTGGACTGGACCCTGAAGATTTTTCTTTCAACAAATGGAAAAGTGCCACCCCCTAACCATGATTCAATGGAATATCCCTAGATTTCTTTGTGTGTATCTTTGCCTTAATGTTGACTCCTAACAATTTCTCAGACAAAGCCCTGCAGCTTCTTGGCAAGATTTTGGGTGTGGCTTGCATTGTATTCTTTCCACGGCTGAGAGAGAATAAAGGGTCCAAAGTCACCCAGCTGGCTTTGGATCTAAGGTGAAACTAATGATATTTTCTTTTATTTTAATGTTCATTTGTTTAATGTTTGGCTGATCTCAGAAGCTAAGCAGAGTCACAACATTTCAGAGTTGTAGAATAGTCTTAGTAAATGAAAAATAGCCCAGATTTCAGCAGTAGTGAATTCCTTATTATTGTCAAAATAAACAACTCAAACCCCACACAGGAACTGAGCACAGAAACCTGCTCAAGTTGTAGAAGTGTTTACCTTTCCTACATTTTTCTACCATACTTACTTGTTCTGTCTGACTGGTTCAATTGTTAGCCTGCACAAAGGCTACAAAGAATAGTATATATGCATACTGTTATTAGGCTGTGACTGTGACTTCCATTGTCAAGGCAGAAATTAGTGACAAGAATACTTGCCTTATTATTTGCAGGGGAACAATATTACTTAGGTTCACCTTATCAAAACAGCAAGACACTGTCCTTTCTGTTGTCATCCAGAACTTATAGTAATAGAAAAAATGAACTAAAAGAGTGGAAGAGAAGGATCTATGTCTCCATTTACAGGTGGTCCTCAACTTTCAATCAATCAATCAATCAATCAATCAATCAATCAATCAATCAATCAATCAATCAATCAATCAATCAATCAGAATAGAGGTGGGAGGGACCTTGGGGGTCTTCTAGTCCAACCCACTGCTCAAGCAGGAGACTCTATATCAGGGGTAGGCAACCTTGGCTCTTTTATGACTCGTGGACTTCAACTCCCAGAATTCCTGAGCCAGCTTGGCTGGCTCAGGAATTCTGGGAGTTGAAGTCCACGAGTCATAAAAGAGCCAAGGTTGCCTATCCCTGCTCTATACCATTTCAGACAGGTGGCTGACCAGTCTCCTCTTAAAATCCCCCAGTGATGGAGCACCCACAACTTCTGGAGGCAAGCCATTCCACTGGTTAATTGTTCTCACTGTTAGGAAGTTTCTCCTTAATTCCAAGTTGCTTTTCTCCTTGATTAGTTTCCATCCGTTGTTTCTTGACTTGCCTTCTGGTGCTTTGGAAAATAATACAATCATTCACCATTCAAAGCTACAATGGCACTGAAAAAATTGACGGACCCCACCCTTACTACCATTGCAGCATCCCCATGGACACGTGATCAAAATTTGGGCACTTAGCAAGCAGTATGTATTTACAATGGTTGCAGCATCTCTGGATCATGTGATTGCCATTTGCAACCTTCCGAACTGGCTTCCAATAAACAAAATCAATGAGGGAAGCCAGATTTGCTTAACAACTGTGTGATCCACTTAACAACTTAGTGATTGGCTTAACAGTCATGGCGAAAATTGGGCATGACCCACTTAACAACTGACTTGTTTAGTAATCAGAATTCTGATCCCAGTTGTGTATATCCGCACCACTACCTTTAAAATATGGCTCCAACACTGTGGATGCTCCAACAATAGAGATTTTTAACAAAAGGGACAATGATTTGTCTGAAATGTTGTAGGGTTTCCTGCTTGAACAGAGGGTTTGACTAGAAGACCTCCGAGGTCCCTTCCAACTCTGTTATTCTGTTACTCTCTAAGACATATGTAACTTGTGTTTGCTATATACACCATCTCTGTCCACCCAATTGTTTCTTTAATGGTGCAGAATAGAGATCTCTGGTGTCAGCTTTCTATTTCTGTTCTGCTGCTATAGATAAGTACAAATAGTTCTCAACTTACAACAGTTCACTTAGTGACTGTTCAAATTTACAACGGCACTGAGAAAAGTGACTTAGGACCATTTTTCACGCTTACGACGGTTGCATCGTCCCCATGGTCATGTGATCAAAATTCAAACGCTTGGCAACTGACTCATATTTACGACGGTTACAGTGTCCAGAGGTCATGTGATCACCTTTTGTGAACTTCTGACCAGCAAAGTCCATGGGGAAGCCAGATCCACTTAACAACCATGTCACTAACTTAACAACTGGAGTGATTCACTTAACAACTGCTGCAAGAAAGAAAGGTTGTAAAATGGGGCAAAGCTCCCTTAACAAATGTCTCACTTTAGCAACAGAAATTTGGGGCTCCGTGGTGGTTGTAAGTTCGAGGTTTACCTGCATTGGCATCTCCCCATTATGTGCGAAAAGAATGTCAAAGCAGCTTGAGTCTTTCCTGGAGCTGATACGGGATTCTTACCATCAATTTCCAAAAACGATTAACGAAACGTAAAAGCAAGCCATTGTATTATTACCTGCCATAGGTGTTGATGCAAGTAGAACTGCAAAGGCTGATATTTGAGAAACCCAATTTGTTTGCCTTGAGAACACAAGGAACTCTGTGTGCCTGTAAACCATGGCAGGATTTAATGGACAGGAAGTGCAAATAATGACATTGCCTCTGGCTTTGAAGATTAGCTCCTGCCTTGGAAAAGTCACTCATTTAGCATTACACTCACTTTTCTTTCTTTAATTCCCTGCCTTCTTCTCACCTTGTCTTCATCCACTTTTCTTCATTTATTTTTAGATCCACCCGAACGAGACTGAAAAGGGATACTGAAAACTCTTAATGTCTAAAGTTTTGCAGTCTGTTTCTTTTGTTGTTGTTTTTATCACTTTTCCTAATTCTAACCTAGATATCGCTATATCACTATAGGTACAGTAGTGGCCAAAATTGTGGAAACGTTTTGGGAAAAGTGTACAGTAGACATGCCACCTTTGGTTAAGTTTCCACCAATTTTTCTTCTAATTTCTTTATAACTGTAGCCTTGTTCATCTAATAATACTATTTTACATCGCTTTCTGGGCAACCAGTCAACTCTTTGCACCATTACTTTAATTTTATTATGTTTTACAAGCTCACTAAATGAAAGAAAAGAAAAACCCAACCAACTTGATAGTGATCACATAACACACTGACAAATGTCCTCCTCTCAGCTTCAATACATGACATCAATAACTGAATCCTACTGTGATCTGATTGGCTCATTGCCAAAACAAGATGACACCTGATTGGCTCTCTAAACACTCATACTCATTGGCTACAATCAGATGAAGGAAAGCTACCTGATATCAACCTAAGCAAGTTGTGCTTCATTTTTCTGGTTATTTGGCTATAACTTTTCATAGAATACAATACAGATAATTGAACAAACTATGTTGCATTACATTCTTGATTAAATTATCTTTCCATTGATATAGAATTTTATGGTACTACTCCCCCAAAAAAGTGGTGTTATTAGCCATCAAACCTCAAGAATACACTTTTCCCAAAAGATTTCCACAATTTTGGCCACTACTGTATCTCTTGTGTTAGAAAGGGAGGGGACCAGGGAGATCTGTGGGAAGGTCAAAAATAGTCAGGATGGCAGCTGCAACCACAGTATTGAAGCCTCACCTCTTTTTATGTGCACTCAATATACTTTTAAAAAGGGGTGGAGCTTTGGTACAGGTAGTCCTTGACTTACGACCACAATTGAGCCCAATATTCTATTGCTAAGTGAGACGTTTGTTAAGTGAATTTTGCCCCAATTTACGACCTTTCTTGTCACCATTGATAAGTGAATCCCTGCAGTAGTTAAGTTAGGGAACGGTTGTTAAGTGAATCTTGCTTCCCCGTTGACTTTGCTTGTCAGACGGTCGTAAAAGGTGATCACACGACCCTGGGACTCTGCAACCATCATAAAGATGAGTCAGTTGTCAAGCATCTGAATTTTGATCACATGACCAAATGCCGCAATGATTTTAAGTGTGCAAAACGGCCATATATCACTTTTTTCAGTGATTTTGGTGATTTTCAGTGATTCATTTTAGTTGCACACTACCCTGAACCTTTTGAAGATAAAAGGCTTTTTTCCACCCATCTTTTACTCTCAAACACTCTATGTGGGAGGGCAGTCATGGAAACAGCCCACGGCTATCCAGGATGAAGTTCTTGGCTGACTATATTTAAGTACTACGCTGAACCACCATCTAACTAAGCCAACTATGTTTTAGTCTAGCAGTCTGCACACATCCAGTCCACATAATTAAGTTATTTGTTGTTGTTAGTTGCGAAGTCGTGTCTGACCCATTGCGACCCCATGGACAACGTTCCTCCAGGCCTTCCTGTCCTCTACCATCTTCTGGAGTCCATTTAAGCTCACGCCTACTGCTTCAGTCATTCCATCCAGCCACCTCATTCTCTGTCATCCTCTTCTTCTATTGCCCTCAATCTTTCCCAGCATTAGGCTCTTCTCCAGTGAGTCCTCCCTTCTCATTAGGTGGCCAAAAATTAAATTATAGTTCAATGTATAATAGGAATCTATGAAATACAGGCAGTCCTCGACTTATAACTATTCTTTTAGGGGCTGTTCAAAGTTACAATGGCACTGAAAAAAGTGTTTTTCACACTTACAACCATTTCAGCATTCCCATGGTCATGCGATCAAAATTCAGACCCTTGGCAACTGACACATAGTTTTGACCTTTACACGGTCTTGGGATCATGTGATCCCCTTTTGTGAACTTCTGACAAGCAAAGTCAATGGGGAAGCCAGATCCACTCAACAACCGTGTTACCAACTTAACAACTGCAGTGATTCACTTAACCAACTGTGGTAATAAAGGTTGTAAAATGGGGCAAAGCTCACTTAACGACTGTCTCGCTTAGCAATGGAAATTTTCGGCTCAGTTGTGGTCTTAACTGGAGGATTACCTGTAGAGTTGGATAAACCGCACTTCACCTCTGCCCACAATTAAATGCCTTCTACAAATACAAGTTTTGAAATTTAGCCTCAGCTATTCTAGCTGTAGACTTAACCGTTCTACTGGCTTTTCCTAACATTCTTGTTTGACTGGTAACACAGCATTGTGTACACATTTAACTGTAATCCTTTCATTAACTTTGTAAGGAACATAGAACATAGAAGAATAGCGCTGGAAGGGGCCTTGGAGGTCATAGAATAACAGAGTTGGAAGGGACCTTGGAGGTCATCTAGTCCAACCCACTGCTGAAGCAGGAGATCCTATACTATTTCAGACAAACGGTTGTCCAATCTTTTCTTGAAAACCTCCAGTGATGGAGCACCCACAACTTCTGAAGGCAAGCCATTCCACTGGTTAATTGTTCTCACTGTCAGGAAATTCCTCCTTATTTTGAGTATGGATCTCAGAATACAGTATAACAGGGTTGGAAGGGACCTTCGAGGTCTTCTAGTCCAACCCCCCCTCTTCTAGTCCAACTTCCTGCCCTTAGTAGGCAATCCTAAACCATACTGGACAAATGGCTGTCTCAGTGTTATTGGCCCCAGATTACAGGAGTGAGGAATAAGTGTGATAAATATGGCTTTCTAAAATCCATGGCCAGGATCCTTCTTAGATGAGTTCCATTCCCATAATTCCTATTTAGCACGGGCATTATGGGAGTTGGAATCTGGAGGTCATTAGCTAGAGAAATCTGGTGTATTCATATATGAGGAGATACCTGGTGTTTTGCTAATCTACAACTTGGTTTTTTCCTTTAGTAGGCTAAGGAATTTCAGGGTTAAATGCTAAATAAAGTAATACTCCAGTGATAAGACTCTTCCCTGACACTCTAGTCTTCTACACATAAGAATGTTAATATGGGTTTTACTTTGGCACGACCAATATTTTAATTATCTTGTCTGTTGTTTGGATAGACAGTGTATAAAGAATTTGTAGGCCAGTATTGTAAGCCATTCAACATAGCTTGTAAGTTGACAAGAATTGAGCTGGACTATGGTTTTTTCTTCTTCTTGTATTGTGAAGAAGGGAAGGTAGATAATTCTTTGCGTGCCTCTCTGCTGACTTAGTTTGTAGGCAGGAAAGGGGAAACATGTTTTGACATTTGAAAGGATTTTGGAGGAGACATTAGGATGTGAATTTAAATTATATGGGAGAAGAACATTGGTAGAAATGGGTATCTGGGTGTGTGGTCTTCCAATCCACTTGAGTTTTAGCTCTTTCCTCAAAGAGAAAACTCAGAAGTTGGTTATCATTTTGTACTAAACCAGTATTCACTGAACTGTAGTTTACTAAAGAATAAATTTGCACAGAATGGAAAACCATAACAAACTTAAGGTGGCTAAGTTTGCACATCCTACTATGCCCAAGCCATATTACATTATATTTTGTTTGAATCTGTGTCTTAAAAATGTAATTTTTTTGTCTTTATGAAGAATACAATTGTCTTTATGTACAATACAAATTTCCCAATCTCTCTGCTGTCCTCTAGCGGTGGACTCGATTTAGCAGTCTCCCCCAAAGAAGACACTCCCCAGCATGGGGCTCCCAGATCTGCTGGAAGTCCCATGATCCTCCCCCAGTTGAAAGGCTCTAGATGGGATGATAGCCACCTCCTCTGCCCTTCTAGAACTTAGTATATCTATGATATCGAAGGCGTGTGCTACTGTACTGTGCGCTGTACAGTACTGTACAGCTAGCAGCAAGTGTCGGGCAGCCTTGAACCGCGCAGGCGCGGTTGTTCCTTTGGCGCTCCGGTTCCACATTGGCGGAAGGGAGAGGAAGGTACCATAGAGACGGCGCGATGGGGACGCCGGCCAGAGAAGAATTAGGTACCGTACTTGGCAAACGGATTCTCGCGAGTTGGGGGAGGCTGAGGGTGGAGGTGGGGAGCGGGCGGTGGGTCCAGAAGAAAAACGAGGAGGGCTTTATTTCTTTTATTTCTGTTTTAGTCCCGTGTCGAGGTTTTGGGGTTCACCATTAAGGTTATTGCAGCCCAGGGTTTTGCAAAAAGCATCGTGGGGACGAATCGGGCTTGCAAAGACGATTTTTGCAGAACCGTCTTTGCACGGCGCGCCCGGTGCAAAACGGGGACCGCTTTCAGACGAGACGCAGGTCACCGTGCAGTCATTTGAATGATGTTGGTTCTTTGACGGACTGCGTCGATCCCCCTATCTTTTATGCGCCGGGAGGCAATCCCGGAGGAGATTGAAAGCAATGGCTAACATTTCCCCCCTTCCTTAGTTTTTCGTCTTCTTCTGAGCCTAAACTAAGGATATTTCGTGGGAAAAGCATTATCTCCTGAAAACGAGGGAGAATGTCCCAATAGAGATTTTTTGTTGGGAGGGTGGACGGACAAAAGATCGTGTGAGCAGTGTCGTTAGAAACAGTTTGTGGTACTCTTCTGCCCCTCCCTCAACAGTGGATTTTGTTTCGGTTATTTATTTTATTTTATTGGTTCATGAAGGACTCGGTGGAAAAATACAGGCATTAATGGAAAGATGTCATCTCCCAGAGGTTTGGAAAATTTTGTAAAAGAGGCAGCTGAAAAGTAAACCCTTTCCTTGGTGGCCCATCCTCAAAGTCCAGCTGTGTTGTGTTTTTGGATAGTGCTAAAACCTCCTTTCTTCAATAACGACTGTCTGGGTAGGTATTTTAAAAGGCAAAGGCTCAGTCGAGTTGAGCAGGACTCCTTGCGGCTTCATGAACTAATAGTTTTTTTTGGCATCAAGGCAGATACTGTTTGCTATTGCTTCCTACTATTCAGCCTGTGCCTCCTTTATTTTTCCATTTCAAAGCATTTATCTGTCCTCTGTCCTTGCTTGCAACAGAGAATAGGGCTGCTCCCTCTTCAAGTTGCCAAGGTAGGGAAACTCTGACCTAGATGCTTATCAGATGCTTATCAGATGTGTGGGTTATACTAGACTGGAGGATTTGGCTTTCACTTTAGAGGTCAAAATTCAGATTAACCTCACATTGGATCTATATCTAACAGGATGAAGTTCAGGGATGACAGGTGTGACAGTTCCTATACCTGAATCAATAGAATCAAACACATAAGTACTAGTTTGAGAGTGTTGGGATTGTGCATGTGAGAAGAATCTGGAAACACTAGTGATCCATCAACTGGATCACTAGTGCAGAATCCCATGATCAAGCAATGGCAAAAGTAACAGAAGCACAGTGCAAAATACTGTAATTGTTCCATTGTTCTCTGTGCTGATTGGTCCATTTTCACAGAGTACAGGTAGTCCTCGACATACGACCACAACTGAGGCCAAAATTTCTGTTACTAAGTGAGACAGTTTTAAGTGAGTTTTGCCCCATTTTATGACCTTGTTAAATGAATGGCTGCAGTGATTAGTAACATGGTTGTTAAGTGAATCTGGCTTCCCCATTGACTTTGCTCGTCAGAAGGTTGCAACAAGTGTTTACATGACCCTGGGACACTGCAACCGTCATAAATAGGAATCAGTTGCCAAGCATCTGAATTTTGGTCATGTGACCATGGGGAGGTTGCAACTGTTGTAAGTGTAAAGAACAGTCATAAGTCACTTTTTCAGTGCCTTTATGAATGTTCACTAAATGAACTATGGCAAGTCAAGAACTACCGGTATTGTGTTAGTTCTTTAAATGAGATATGGAGAAGCTGGAATGACAATTGGAAAGAACACGGAAGCCAGATCCTACATTGTTCAATGAGGTGAACATTTTTCACTTGCAAAAGAGAAACCTTAGGGCATGGGTGTCAAACTCGATTGCATCACATGACGTATTGTGACGTATCACGAGGTTTTTTGCCTTTGCGGAGTTGGGGTGGGCGTGGCCTGCACGTGATGTACCCGCCCCCCTAGTTTGACACCTCTGCCTTAGGGGCAAAATGGTAGCAGATTACCAATATCTCAAAAACTGGCAGGGGAATTCTGGGAATTGAAGTCCACCTTGAAGTTGTCAAGGTCGAGAAACCCTGCTCTAGGTCATTTATTAAGATGTGAAATAGCATTGGACTGAGAGTGGAATCAGGATAAATCAGTGGTTCCCTCCAGATTAATGCAGAACCATTTATGAGCTCCATTTGGCTGTAGTTCAGCCAGTTCAAATCCAGCAAGCTTTAACATCCTCAAGTCCATATTTATCTGTCTTGTCCACTGTCGTATCATAGAAGGCCTTGCTAAATACGTTAATGAGATCAAATTACACTTACATCTACAAAATTCCCTTGGTCTACTAAAATAGGCATTCTGTCATGGAAAGATAAGAAGTTAGTCTGACATGATTTATTTTTGGCAGACCCGAGCTACTTCCTTGTATTGGCTTGTTTCTAAACAATTACATGGCTGAATTTTAATTACTAACAAGTTAAGCACAAATTATTTACTTGAAAAGCACCATAATTACAAACATCATTGCAATTTAAAGAAGAAAAATCCACAGCTGGAAAATTCTTGTCACTTTTTCAACAAATATAAATATGCAGTTAGTAAAATTCATTTATTATAGGCCATCAAGTCAGCATCAACCCTTAGAAACCACATAGATGAAGTTAGTAAATCAGCAATTGTTAATTCTTCCCAAACATGCCAAGATCATAACCAGTTTTAAACTAAAGGTTATTAACATACAGATCCTGATTTATAGTCACGAGTTCAGATGCTTTATGAAAATGTCTGTTCTTGATTTGCTACCTGCTAATGTGAGCAAAGCAGCAGAACAGGAATACATTGGATATGCATACTGATTGCTAGTTCACATTGACCAACTGTGTTTCATGTTGTTTTGGTTTGCATGTCATTTTGTTCTCTCTCATCCACTTCGTTATATAATTTAGGCAACATTTCACAATCCTAATTGCTTCTTTGGAGCTGGATGCTTACAAAAAGCAGAAGAGCAGTAGATACTCAACCGCAATGATTAGCATCTCACTCAAAGCCCCCGAATGAAAGTCCCCAATCATTTCATGTAGCTGCTGAACAGCATGGGGAATAGTATGGCACAGGTAGTCCTTGATTTATGACCACAGTTGGGACCAGAATTTCCATTGCTGAGCAAGGAGCTTATTTCCCCTACTGGTTGTTAAGTGAGTCACACCCAGTTTTTTGCCATGATTGGTAAGGAGATCATCAGAGTTGTTAATCGAATCACAGGATAGTTGAGTGATTCCAAATTCCCCAATTGACTTTGCTTGTCAGAAGCTGGCTGGGAAGGTCCCAAGTGGGGATCGCATCACCCCAGGACACTACAACTTTTGTAAATACAAGGTAGTTGTCAAGTGCCCACATTTATTTCAGCTGAGTGTGAGGATTCTGCAACGCTCCTTAAGTGCAAGGACCAAGTTATAAGTCATCTTTTTCAATGCCTTTGTAACTTTGAACTGTCACCTAATGAATATCTATCTATGCAGTGGAGGTCAATAGCCTTCAGTTACCACCAACAATAATAGCAAACTTCGGGTGGAGTGCAGAACTGGAAATCATCTATTTCAGGGGTCTCCAACCCCCAGTCCGTGGACCAGTACCGGGCCGCGGCTTGCCAGCAACTGGTCCACACAAACAAAACCCCATCCGCGGGATGCAGGCAACACACAAAACCACGCATCCTCCGGTCCGCGGAAAAACCTCTCTCCATGGAACCAGTCCCTGGTGCCCAAATAGACCTCTGATCTATTTGATCAAATAATCAGTGTTGATTTCTGCAATTATCAGGTGTTTCCAGAATCTGTCTCTAGAAGCAATTGTTCAATTTCTGTTAGGTATGTAAAGTTAAACTCACATGTTTCGATGACTAAGGATCAGCACCTTATCACTGGTTTAGTAACTGCATTTACTTGTTGAACTGGTTGGGGAATTTCTATAAATTACACAGCCAAATATATGTAATCTTCCATCCTTCAAGACTTTTCCACTGCTATCTCTGTGGTCATCCTTCTCTACTGGAAATTTCATCTGTTTTGGTTTTTCATGCCTTTGTGTGATTGCTACCAATATACACTCCTAATTATATTTCCTCAACAGTGTTGTTTCCTCAGCTGCTCACACCAAGCCCAGCAGAAACTCTTTGTTTTTTTCTTAAGCACAGCTTTTTCCCACCCCATAGGAGTGAACCAACATGGAAGACCTCTTTCATAAGAAGACGTACGTCCCCATTTATGAAAGAAATAAAAATAGCAAACCAGTCTTTTCAGAGGTGGTCCAAGGATTTTTTTTATTTTTTGAACAAAATAATCCAGACTGGGAAGTTGTTTGTGGAATTTTGGTGGTGGATATAGATCACTTCCGTTTTATTTCTGGAAAAGCTTTGGGCCATTCATTGAACAGTGAAAATTGTCTTGATCCATAAAATAAACCCCCTGAAACTTAATTTTGAATTTGGACCTGGACCTATATGGAAGGAGACTATTTTGGTTTTAGCTCAGATAAAATATTTTTAGTCTGTTTCTCGAAGATATATCTAGAAAAGAGGTTACTCGCCCACCCTCAGAAAAAATATATAATAAAACTATTGTTTTTACTTATTTGCAGAATAAGAATCTTAATGGTTGAAACCACTATGGAGTGGAAAGTTTGGCTTGATCTTGTTTCCCCTGCTAAAAATTTATACAATTTTCTTTTCTGCTTTCCTGACTCCCCACCATTTGGAATCAAAAGTTGTTCCTAAAACTTTATTGAGTAAAATCTAATGAATACACTTGGTCAATTAAGTTTCGCAACTATTGTTTGAAATCTATATTTGCATTGATTTTACATTTTGGTATGCTTTATCTTTCAATAATACAAGTGTACTTTTTTGGGTTGAGTAGGTATTATAAAAAAAAATTACTAAAGGAAATACATTTCTGTGCTACGGAAAGAACATGTTGCATATCTGCTTTGGGGAAAGATAGGTGCTTGAAAAGGGAAAAAAAATAGAAGTAAAATGGATCTGAAGAAAATCTATCTGGGTGTCTAAAAGATAGGATTAAAAATTCAAGATGGCAATCACAACTGTGTGATTGAAGCTATGCTTGTTCTTTTGCATAAAACGCTTGAGTTTATTTTAACTATAATCTGCAGAGACTCCTTTCAGGTACATAGTAAGTACTCAGACAATATCAGACTCCAAAAACGAAGAAAGGCACGTAGTGATTCCCCCAAGCAGAATTCTTTATTGTTCCCTCGCCTACAGATAGATCCTTGCCTAATTAAAGCAGACCATCACCCTCATAAAGCATATGCTCTGGAAACTTATTAGGGAGGAGCTGTCTTCACCCTCTTTCTCTCACACAAACTATCTGAGCTGAGTTGTTTCTTGCTTCTCTGGAATGCACTGCCTCCATCCTGGGAGTCGAGACTGCATTCAATCGCAGACAAATAGATAGGTAAGTTTTCAGTTTTATATAGAAGAACCACGTGACTCTAATCAAGATGAATGGAAGCATATTTTTCATATTGGTGACAGCAAAATCATGAATTGTGTTTGCTCATATCTTACCATGCTGTTGGCCTATTGTGTTAAATCATAGCTTGCTTTATAGCAACGGTCCCCAACCTTTTGGGGTTGGTAGACCGGGGGGCAGGGGGGAAGAGGAAATATTCTGTGTGAGTGGCAGGCCGCTTGCACAAATGGAGCTTTGCATGCAAGCGCCCGCTGCTTGCTCAAGTGAAGCTGCAATGTACATGTTCTCACCCAATATTTTTGCAGCCTGGTTCTGAATTGGTCATGCCCTGTAGTGGGCTACGGCCCAGGCATTGGGACCCCTGATTTATAGAGTCCTTTGTGCTTTATGCATGGTTTAAATAGGTCACGGGGGCCGGGTTGGGAAAGCATTAAATTGTAACTGCATAATCACTGGTTTCACACTGCTAAGCAAACATTTTAAAAAACACGAACCACCAGAGATTAACTGATTGGATGGATTTTATAGCAATTCTCGAAGCCTTTCATGAAGTAGTTTTCTTGACTCTTGAAGTTTAAGTAAACAATGTGACCACAACAGACTGAAAAAAAGAGGGTTCTTTTGGAAGATGAAGGAATCTCATCCAATATAGATAATCGTACATGGTTAAGCAGATAGACATTTGATGTCTTAGCTTGGCTTGTAATAACAACAACAACAACAATAATAATAATAATAAAGTTGGAAGGGACCTTGGAGGTCATCTAGTCCAACCCCCTGCTCAGGCAGGAAACCCTATACCATTTCAGACAAATAGCTGTCCAGTCTCTTCTTAAAAACTTCCAGTGTTGGAGCATTCACCGCTTCTGGAGGCAGGTTGTTCCATTGGTTAATTGTTCTAACTGTCAGGAGGTTTCTCCTTAGTTCTAGGTTGCTTCTCTCCTTGATTAGTTTCCATCCGTTGCTTCTTGTCCTGCCTTCAGGCGCCTTGGAGAATAGCTTGACTCCCTCTTCTTTGTGGCAGCCCCTGAGATATTGGAAGACTGCTATCATGTCCCCCCTCGTCCTTCTCTTCATTAAACTAGACATACCCAATTCCAGCAACCGTTCCTTATATGTTTTAGCCTCCAGACCTCTAATCATCTTTGTTGCTCTTCTCTGTACTCTTTCTAGAGTCTACAGAGTTCTAGACTTTGCTTGAGTTTTTAACAGTGGGACGGCTATGAGCATGCCAAGCATTTAAATGACGTTGCCAGGTTGGAACAATGAGATTTGTTTGTTTTCAAGTAAAAAAAAAAAACTTAAATAGATGATGTGTTAAAGATCTCCTGGGTTTAAAAAAGAAAGTTTTCTTCAAGTCAAGGTTGATTCTTGGTGACCTCTTGGTATTTCCAGGTAGCTTTCTTGACAACAGTGTCAAAGTGTTTAATGACTGTGGTCTTGACAACACATTTCCTGACATTAGTGTGGAAGGGGTTTCCATTTGCACTCTTTCAGGATGCTTTTTCAACTTTTGTGTCTGAAATTCTGGGTTTCTCCTTAGTATCTCATCCAAGTTCAATCCTTCTTAGCTTTTTGAGATCAGCCAAGGTCAGATAGATGCTATCTGTATTATGTCCTCAAGATTAATGCATCTATTTTACTTTAAATCTCCTCCCCCATGAGTGTCCAGGGAGAGGAAGCTTGGATTGATGTTCTGGGCCAAGTGACATGATTTCTACATTTGCACTAGACATCAAAAAGTAAATATGTAATCATGGAGTTTTCTTAATGGTGTCACCCCAGTGCATGCTGACATTTGACTGCCTTAGCTGAATTCCACTCCTGCTTCCCAACGCAAAGAAAATCAAGACAGTTCAAGTTAAACTTGAAAGGTGGGATATAAATCCATGAAGGAGTCATCATTTTACAACTCCTACCCAGAAAATAATGTGTTCACCTATCATTTATAATAATAAATTATATAGATTTATATCACAGACATTATAATTTACACCACAGCTAAAGTGTTCATCAGAAAGCAGGCAGTTCCTCATCTATTTTTATATGCTCTTTCATCTAATATAATGCTGTCAGATGAAAGGAGCTGAAAAAGTGAACCAGTTTAAGTTAATTGGAACCCTTTTATTAAAGATTGCTTTGATAAGTTAGTAATTTAAGATAAAGATCACTTGGAAGACAGGCACAGCTCCTGGTGATGTTTCTAAATAGAAGTACTGTATTATGTTGGTTTGTGCAATTCCACTGTGTCTGCGAATAGTTAAAATATGTTCAATGGACGGGCCTGAATCAATTATTTACATACAGTGTTACGGAGCTTGGTTTTAGCCACTGCATTAAAATAGGGATCACATGGCTGTGGCTATTGAATTTTTTTGACACCCTCTGTGGAGATCTCTGGTCCAGCTGCGCAGCTGGAGAGATGAGAAGTTTTTTTTCTCTTTTTAATGACTCAGTTTTAGAGATTACCAGTTTTCAGTTCTGCATTCCCTGAATGGTTTTATTCCTACTGGCGTGTCTTCAAAACTTACAATTAAATGATCACTCTCACAAGTGGCTTTCTGTTCTGACACCCAGGCTATGTATTTTTGTTTTTATGTCCCTTTTTTAGGTTTTAAGTTGGATGGCACTGTCTTATTATGTTGCCACAAGAACAAGAAATTGGTCAAATTTAAGTTTTCAGAGACCAGACACTCACATACAAACACACACACACACACACACACAAACACATTGCTGTGAGACTTTCCTAATCTTTTAAAGAAGTTCAGGTAACTTTCCAGATAACACGAGTAAGCTAAGGATGCTTTTGAGCAGGGGTCTTCAAACTTGGCCCTTTTATGACTTGTGGACTTCAACTCCCAGAATTCCTCAGCCAGCCTGCCTGGCACGCTGGCTGAGGAATTCTGGGAGTTGAAGTCCACAAGTCATAAAAGGGCCAAGTTTGAGGACCCCTGCATTTGAGTTTCTGAATCTCAGCAGCTTGTAATTGTGATGAGCAAAGTAGTCAAATGTTCTCCCAAATTGTTAAGCAATAGTTTGCTTAAATGTGATTTATTAAGCCACAATTAGATGCCTTTGCACAATACATTGAACCACAAATCATGGTTTATATTCTGGGTCCCACACAATTGTCTAAGCCAGTGTTTTAAGATTTGATAGAATTCCAGGGAATTCTGAGAGTTGAAGTCCATGCATCTTAAAATGCTGAAGGTTTAGAAACACTGGTTTAAGCCATCCCAAAGTTGCTTTTTCCAAAAAGCAACGGGAGTTTCTTAGTTTTTTTTTCCTTTGAAAATATTTCGCTTCTCATCCAAGAAACTTCTTCAGAACTGAAGAAGCTTCTTGGATGAGAAGCGAAACATTTTCAAAGGAAAAAAAACCAAGAAAGTCCAGTTGCCTTTTGGAAAAAGCACCTTTGGGACAATCATGACCTGGATGAGGTGTCCCCAACCCCCAGGCTGTGGCCCTTTCAGAACCGGGCTGCAGAAGTGGCGGGTGAGCACACGCACAGCTCGACGTGCACACAGTGGGTGGGTGAGTGTGCCCGTCATTTGGAGCTGCGCGCACACGCACACTTGCCTGCCGCTCACGTGGAACCATCCCCTCTCTCCCCCCACTGCTGGTCCACAAAGCCGGACAGGTTAGAGATTGCTGACCTGCATGATTGAGAATCTCCATAGAACAGGGCTAGGGAACCTTGGCTCTTTTATGACTCGTGGACTTCAACTCCCAGAATTCCTGAGCCAGCATAGCTCAGCTTGGAAACCTCTCCCTTTCCCCTCAGCATGGCTGGCTCAGGAATTCTGGGTGTTGAAGTGCATGAGTCATAAAAGAGGCAAGGTTGCCTACCCCTGCCATAGACCCTGGTTTTAGCCAAACACACAGAAATTCTACATTGTGGCTTAGCTTGTGGAATGAATCCAGGGATGGGATGAATCACCCCAGTATATCTTGCTGTACTCCACCACTTGAGTATATCCGTTTTTTGTATTTTACAGGCTTGGTCTTCTGGAGCAGAGCAGCTCAGTTGCCAACCAATAAAACTCTCCTTTCAGGATTGTGGCCAGTAACCTGAAGATTCCATCAAGCTCCACCCCCTTGTCTGCCATGTTCCATCAAGCCCCGCCCCCTGTCTAGAGTGGGTGAGGACTTTTTGCATTCAGAGCTGGTAACCATAGAAGCAGGCCCTGTGTGACCAGTTCCTATTGTAGGGCTCTGGGTTCTCCTTATGGTGAGGAGCTGTCCACGTGACCTTCACAGGTGCTGATGAGAAATACTCAACCCAGCTTTTGTGATAAGTGTAGATAGGTAGCCATGAAATTAACTCATCCAAGGATGGTGTGGGGCGAGGAAAACAGGGAGGTCAACTTCTGTATGCTATATTAATTTAAACTTTGGGGAGTTAATCTGGGAGAATAGAGATCTGAAGGAGATGTTGGCACCAGCATCCATAGGGGGCTTAAAAGAGACGAGATGGCACTTCCTAAAGTAGGTTGATGTAACACTCAATGTATATAAGAGGGATGGCCCTTCCATTGCGATGCTACAATCACCAACTTGCCTTATCTGCCCCTACCATAGATGCCTCTGGATGTTAAGCTTTATATGGGGCAAAGGACTAGAACGGGTAGGCAAGCTTGGCTCTTTTATGACTCGTGGACTTCAATTCCCAGAATTCCTGAGCCAGCATGGCTCAGCTTGGAAACCTCTCCCTTTCCCCTCAGCATGGCTGGCTCAGGAATTCTGGGAGTTGAAGTCCACGAGTCATAAAAGAGCCAAGATTGCCTACCCCTGGACTAGAATAATGACTATATGGCTAGCAGTAGGACTGAGAGAAACAGCTGGTGTCGAACTGTTTTGAATTCCAAATATCATGCTTCTACAGGTAGTCCTCAATGTACAACAGTTTATTTAGCGACCGTTCAAAGTTACAACAGCACTGAAAAAAGTGACTTATGACCATTTTTCACAGTTATGGCCTTTGCAGCATCCCCAGGGTCACGTGATCAAAATTCAGACACTTGGCAACTGGCTCCTTTGACGATTGCAGTGTCCCAAAGTCACGTGATCCCCTTTTGCAACCTTCTGACAAGCAAAGTCATTGGGAAAGCCAGGTTCTTTTAGCAGCTGTGTTACTAACTTAACAACTAAAGTGATTCACTTAACAACTGAGGCAAGAAAGGTCGTAAAATGGGGCAAAACTCACTTAACAAACGTCTCTCTTTAACAACGGAAAATTTGGGCTCAATTGTGGATGTAAGTCGAGGACTTTCTATAGTGTGAAACTCTGCTTTGGATGGAAAACAGTGTTTTGAACATAGAAGTTTCATTCTTGAAACCTCTTTCCTAATCAGGTGGTTTACATTCTCAAAATGAGATGTTTCAGATTCCAAACTCTTCCACTCATAATCTTTTGCACATTGCTAATTAGGAGCTGCTTCTAGCCCGAACCAATCTTTTCATTTAAGACGATTTTCTTTCTTAATTCTAAGCAATCAAATATCTGAAAGAAATACAAAATAAGGTTCTTATAGGTTATATTTTGTATAACCTTACAAAATAAGGTTCCTCGAGGTTATAGTCCAGTGATGGCGAACCTTTTAGAGACCGAGTGCCCAAACTGCAACCCAAAATCCACTTATTTATCGCAAAGTGCCAGGACCGCATCAGCATTGTGGTGCCCGGGGGGGGGGGCAGGGAGGCACCCCTGAGTGCCATCTCTGACACGCAAAAACTGGTGGCAAAAAAATGGGCCACCGCACCGCAGAGGGGCAAAAACGGCCGCCGCCACGCCACGGGGTGCAGATACAAGGCGCTGCACCACGCAAGAACGGGGCAGGGCTAGTGGGTATCACGCAGGCACTAGCCCCGTCCCATTTGCAGCACGTGCGTGCTCGGGGCCCCCTGCGCGCATGCACGCATGTAAAATGCTTCCCCCTCCCTTTTCTTCCAGTCCACCAATCAACAATGGTTGGTGACCTCTGCTCTACCACCTCTACTCGAGCTTGCTAGTCGGCCACTTCGCCTCCTTTGTGCTGGGTGGGGCTCCTGCTCCAGGCGGCGGGGGCGGCCTGGTGGACCTGCTGCTGGCAGCGGTGGCACGCGTGCCAACAGAGAGGGCTCTGAGTGCCGCCTCTGTCACGCGTGCCATAGGTTCGCCACCACTGTTATAGTGATTATTTTGTGAGGTTAAGAAGTTAGGCAACAACTCAAGCTTTTTAAAAATAAGTTTTTTAATCATGATTTTTTTGCAGAGCGAAAGAAAAAGAACGAAAAGCTAATAGCAAAAATAAAGAATTAAAAGAGAAACAAGGCAAAACGAAAAGCTTTTTTTTTTTTTTTTTTACAAAAAAGCTAGATGCTAACTGGGATATAGATGCACAAATGTGAACATTTTATACATCACTTTTCAATATTTCTGTCCAAAATTACAAAGCTAATGGGGATTTTTTAAAAAAAAAAATTATATGGAAATGTCCATAAGCTATTAAGAATTGAATCTCACTTGAGGGAGACTTTACTTTTTAAAATGGGCATTATCTCCAAAGAAGTTAATATATATAAAAGTATATACTACACCTCTCCCCAACAGATTCTAAAAATGTTACAAGCGACCATTTTATTTTAGTGAACCGTTTTGCTTATAGATTGTCCTTGAGGTGAATTGTTGATAATTACTGAAACAGATTCAGAGCAGATATCCTGCTATAAAGCAGTCTAACCAGATCCATCAGTAGATTCCTATTCTTTAAAAATTGTGAAGAATATGGGATAATATTTGTATTTTTTTAAACCTGGCTCCTAGCACTGGCTGAATCTTCCTAGGAAGAGCACTGCAGAAATGGAGAATCATGAGGAAGGAAGTGTTTTCTTTAGTCAAACTAATTTAGAGGGACATCTTCTGCACGGGTGCGGTTATTTATGCTTCAGCCCTGAATACAGGTAGTCCTCAACTTACGACCACAATTGAGTCCAAAATTTCTGCTGCTAAGTGAGGCAGTGGTTAAGTGAATTTTGCCCCGTTTTACGACCTTTCTTGTCACAGTTGTTAAGTGAATCAGTGTAGTTGTGAAGTTAGTGACATGGTTGTTAAGTGAATCAGGATTCCCCATTGATTTTGCTTGTCAGGATGTAGCAGAGGGGGGTGTCATGACCCCAAGGACATTGCAACTGTCAGAAACATGAGTCAGTTGCCAAATGTTTGATTTTTAATCACATGACCATGGGGATGCTGCAACGGTCGTAAGTGTGAAAAACGGTCATATGTCACTTTTTTCAGTGCCATTGTAACTTCGAACGGTCACTAAATGAACCGTTGTAAGTCAAGGACTACCTGTTGTTGCAGGCTGATAGGCTATCATTCCATTCATCTAATATGAATTAATTTTTAGAATGCCACGTTTGCATGTACAGAAGATCCACAGAATGATGAAGTGCAAACTCTAGCACTGGGACACGTATGTGATGTGGCAAAGCACATACTAGGAAAGGGGTGGGGCTTGCAACATATGGACATGCTACTTTTGTTACTTTGACCCTCCTTCTCCCTTAGATGCTGCTGTTTCTGGAGTTTTTTATCCCCTAAAAATACAGCTAGTCCTCGCTTAATGGCTGTTCTGCCATAATTTGAAATTATGACAGTGTCGGAAAGATGAAAGTTGTGATCATTCCTTGCACTTAACATGTCACATGATCAACTTTTGGGCGCTTTACATATGGTGGGGTTTCATGAAGATCTCAGCTTCCCACGTTCACATGATCACCATTTTTGCACTTCACAGCTGGCTTCCAACAAGCAAAGTCAACGGAGAATCTGGTAGTAAAATCACAAGTTGCAGTCACACGATGTCTTGCTTAATGACTGCAGGTGACTTGCTTAATAACCGCAGCAGACATGAGTTCTTAAGTCCAACATCATCATGTGATATCTCACTTTTTGACTATGTTTAGTGATGCAGTTGCCAGTCCCAATTGTAGTCACTAAGCAAGGACTACCTGTATGAATTAAAAGCATATATAATATTTTTGTTTGGGGGGAAAAAGTTTTGCTTTTAATTGCTTCTGATGTGATTGTATTGCTTCTGTATCTGGTTTTGGAGGGAATCTTTGATTTAAAAAAATACACATATATAATCCATGGGTGTTTCTCCCTCTTTCCTATACCATAAGTGAAGATGCCTAAAGAGGTGGAGACAGGCTCATATAATTGATTTCCCACCCCTTCCCCACTACTCGGATCTCTGTAAAGAATTACCATGCCTTTGAACTGCAAAATAAGTTTTAAAAGTAAAGCAATTCTGCATTTTCATCAATTACATGCTTCTTTTTGAATGGCAGCAGCTATGTTATGGAATAAACTTGCTGGAAATGAGAAAAGGAGCTAATTTGGAGGGTTCTGGTGAATGATGGCATCCCCAGGATTGATCGTTGTGATTATTGATTTTTTGGTATTACTGATTGTGCTATTTTTTAGTTGCGGCTGCTTCAGTTCATACGCTTGATGTTTTGTGTTGCTGTTCTATAAACTGCAGAGAATCTGTTTTGATTATACTGGGTGTAAAATAATTAATACAGATAGTCCTTGATTTATGCCCATTAGGGTCCTAAGTCATGAAGCGGGTCACCCATGTGAATGACCCGATTTTGCTACCTTTTTTGCAGTGGTTGTTAAGTGAACACCACACTTGTTAAATGAACCCATTGTTCGCTTTGGAAGTTTTTGCTGAAAACCGGAAGTAAATGTTAGTTTTCAGCCAAAATGTTGTAAATTGTAATCATGTGACAAATGATCTGTAAATGTCTGTAAATGTGGATGGATTGCCCAGTGCCTAAATGTGGTCTTGTGACCAGGAGGAGGGATTGGCCATCGGAACTCCAGAACCAGGTTATAAATACCCCTGGGAAAGTCCGCCATAACTTTGAACAGTTGTTAAGCAGCCAGTCGTAAGTCAAGGACTCTCTGTACTACCCGGATGTGCAAATCTTGACAAATAATTCTGGCTAAACCTTTCCTTACGGCTAGTTTGGTATAATGGTTAAAGGCACCAGGCTAGAAACTGGGACACTGTGAGTTCTAGTTCTGCCTTAGGCACAAAGCCAGTTAGGTGATCTTCAGCCAGTCAGTCTGTCTCAGCCCTAGGAATCAGGCAATGGCAAACCACTTCTGAAAATGTTGCCAAGAAAACTCTGGGAGTCATCTTCCCACAGTTCCCTGGAATCAAGGCTGATTCAAAGGCATAAACAACCCTTCCCCAAGCCTAAACTCTATTCCTCAGTAAGGAATTATGTTACTATTCCTTAAACTACCTTTTAACATTTAGGGAATCTCAATCACTTGGATTCTGGTTGTAAATCCTGCAAATGCTAGAAATTTTCCACTTCATCTGTTACTCTATGAACCAAAATCAACTGCTTCGTTGACTTGAGGGGAACATAAAGAGGAAACTCCGCAGCACTCATACAAAAGGAATTAAATTTGATTAGGAAACAGCACTTCAAAGCAGGATTAACCAGGGAAGTGTGTGGACTTTTATCATGTTAGGATGATTTTATAATGATGTCTTATATTAATGTTCTAATAAGAAAACCAATGGAGATCTGAAGATATTCTTAGGTACTATATTCAGTAATTCTGAATGTTGTGTTTCAAAGTAGACCTGGAAGTAATGAAGCCTTTAATAGAAGATCAAAGTTCAGACGATGAATATGAGAATGAAACAGATTTACTGCCGGCAGAGAAGAAATATCAGCTTGATCAGGAGGGCATTACGTATGTACTCTATTCCCACATATTTACAATAACCTCTCAGCCCTTTCCAGACTTTTATAAGACTAGACCAGGGGTAGGCAACCTCGGCTCTTTTATGACTCGTGGATTTCAACTCCCAGAATTCCTGAGTCAGCTATGCTGAGGGAAAAGGGAGAGGTTTCCAAGCTGACTCAGGAATTCTGGGAGTTGCAGTCCACGAGTCATAAAAGAGCCGAGGTTGCCTACCCCTGGACTAGACGATTCACCCCCCTCACCCCCGCACTGATATTTTGTGTTTTTCTTTCCATTTTCAGATTTGTTCAAACGCTCACTCACATCCTTAAAGGAAACATTGGGACGGGTCTTCTGGGCCTCCCTCTTGCAATAAAAAATGCAGGCATTCTGGTAAGTGTTAGGCAGGTCCTAGCTATGGAGGAGAATAAGCTGTTGAGCGTTGGCTGCTGAGGCCTGCCCCAAAATGGCTGGGTTCGCACAACCCATGAGGCTACTTGAGTAATGAACGGGTGGGAGATTCAGCATATTGTGAGAACCCGACCAGGATCTCTCTTCATATTCTGTGAACCAGGCTATTATATGAAGTCAGAATACCAGTTTATTTATTTCATTGAGGGTAGACCATTACGTGTTTTTAGGAGCCTAGCAGAGATGACAAAAGCATTGAGAGTCGGATATTCTTCCCGATACGCTGCCAATTTTTCCGGAGACCCTGATCTGTTTTCTGCTCATCCCTGCAGAAAGGGGAGGCATATTACTTTTTGTAAATTGGTTACTATCTTTGTTCCTTCTTCCATGCAGCTTGGACCAATCAGTCTTCTCTTCATTGGAATTGTGTCAGTTCACTGCATGCACATTTTGGTACGATGCAGCCATTATCTATCTGGCAGGTTAGTATGTAGCTATCTCTTTTTGCTGATGTCACTTCTGCCCTGGAAATCAGCCTGCCAAATATTATCAGCCTGTATTTCTATGCAGGATATCAAGGTTTAGGCCGCAGGGGTAGGCAACCTTGGCTCTTTTATGACTCGTGGACTTCAACTCCCAGAATTCCTGAGCCAGCATGGCTCAGCTTGGAAACCTCTCCCTTTTCCCTCAGCATGGCTGACTCAGGAATTCTGGGAGTTGAAGTCCACGAGTCATAAAAGAGCCAAGGTTGCCTACCCTAGGGATAGACTCTTTCTTTGCATCCACTACGGGAAAAAAAAAGCTATTAGCAGGTTAGATTTGTGGGTTTGTTTTGTTTTATATTGTTTTGCTTTCCTCTGTACTATGTGGATTAATGGAGTCAAGGTGCCCGCCATATTTCTATGCTGGCTATAGGAGAGGAAACATTTGTCCCTCTGGGATTTGCTCATACAGAAACCAAGCAGGCTGACAGAAGGAGTTCAGAATTATGTCCCCTTCCCTCCAGTCTGTTCACTTATTTGCATGGAATTCCTGATCACCAGTGTTTGATTGCCTTGGTAAATATGAATATTATACCCTTTACGTTTTTCTGGACTTTGTTTTTTCTTTTTCTGTCAAACTGTGTCTACTCTCAGAAAGACACTTGCACATTTTTTTTTGAACACTTTAATAATGGCTTAACTTTATCCAGCTTCCACCTCTCTCTTTCTCTTAATGGAAGAGGTCATTTGACAGTCTGGGGTGACATGTCATCAATAGGCTAATGATACCTGTTTATATAACTCCATCCATTGCATGGAGATCTGGATGGGGAGAAACAGGCTTAGACTGAATTCTACCAGGTAATTATGGATGCAGAAGCTAGTTGAGTCCATAGATAGATAGATAGATAGATAGATAGATAGATAGATAGATAGATAGGTAGGTAGGTAGGTAGGTAGGTAGGTAGGTAGGTAGGTAGGTAGAGATAGAGATAGAGATAGAGAGAGATAGAGAGAGATAGAGAGAGATAGAGAGATAGAGATAGATAGATCTGTCTGTCTATCTGTCATCTAAACACATTTTTGAATTGTCCATCTCCTTCAAAGAGGGAGCAATTATTCTGGAGGGCATAGTTCTTCCCCAAGTAGAACTGACCTGCAACTTAGGGGTCCTTCTGCACTTAAAGCTCATGCTAAACAGCAGTTGGAAGCCACGGCCAAGAGACCCTTTGTGTAATTTCATCTTATATGCCACTACCAGACATCCTTGGATCAAGAAGGTAGCTCATACCTTCTAACGTTGCATCTGGATTACTGAAACTTGGTAAACAAGGGGCAGCCCTTGAAGACTATCTGCAACCTATTTCTGGGACTATCTGCTCTGCATTGAATAAGGTCTGGGAGGGGGTCTTGCTGGGGAATGCTCTGTTCAGAGACTTCCCCAGTGATGCCCCCTCACCTCTCTTGATATCGTTACTCCTGAGTAGCCAGACTTCTCCCTCTTACTACATTTTTGTTTTTAATCTTTTTCTATTAATCCTGGGAGCTGCTCAGAGTCTCTGAAAAATTGCAGCAGCGGACAAACAACTCAATCTTTTCTTTTTTTCAGTTGGAGGAGAAATAATTACTTTTTTTTCTTCTTGATAGATTGAAAATACCTTTCTTAGGGTATAGCGACACCGTTAGCCATGCCATGGAAACGTGTCCCTTTCACTTATTACAGAAACGATCATCTTGGGGAAGGTAAGAACTGTTTTTGCATGGTCTCAGTTATTTTTTTAATGCAGAGAATTATGCAGCCTTCTGGTTCCACAATAACAGAGCACAGTTTTTTTTTTGGTATAATATTAGAAAAATATGATAAGGAAAGTATATGTTTAATGTTGCACGTATTAACAGTAGTAAGAATTGTATTTGATCAGTGCTGGATTTCAAATATGGGATGTAGTTGATCGATGGCCGGAAGAACGGGGTAGAGATCAGGAATTTAATGTGTATTATTAAGTAAGGCAAATGGACTCAGATAACACGTTTACTAAGCACTTATGGTTTGTAAAAATGGAAAACTAATAAAATATTTTTTTTAAAAAATAACAGAGCAGAGTGGGTGGGTCTGACCAGAAAATCCCCCAAGTCTCAGTCTGAAAAGGAAAATCATGGCTATATTGCCATGATCAGGATGATCTATTATGCCCTCTCAGGAGTCCTGAGGGCTGCAGTTCTTACACAACTGGACAATCTCATGTTGGGAATTTAGACCATATACAGTATATTGTCCTTTCCCTATCCCTGTTCTGTAGCTTTTCTCTGTTACCACACAACCTCTCTGCAGCTCTTGAGGCTAGACACACGGTATAAAAACAAAATGCGGTCTGAAAACAGTTGCTATGTTCTGATTGTGTAGTTTATTCAGCCAAGTGTGACCTATTGCTGTATATAATATCAATCAGTAAGTTATGGATTCAAACTGATTCAGAACCAGCAGAAATGATGTAACCCTTAGCAGCATTGCTAGCTGGATATATTTAATCTGCCTTAATCATCAAATGATGTATTTTGGGAACGTGAGGGAAAGGAAAGACCAGACATTATTTGGCTTTAGAATAGAATAGAGCTGGAAGGGATCTTGGAGGTCTTCTAGTCCAGCCCCCTGCTCAAGCAGGAGAACCCATACCATCTCAGACAAGTGACTGTCTAGTCTCTTCTTAAAAACCTCCAGTGATGGAGTGCCCACGATTTCTGAAGGCAAGCTGTTCCACTGGCTAATTGTCCTCACTGTTGGGAACTTTCTCCTTAATTCCAGGTTGTTTCTCTCCTTGGTCAGTTTCCAACCATTGTTTCTTGCCCTACCCTCTGGTGCTTTGGTGAATAACGTGACCCCCTCTTCTTTGTGGCAACCTCTCAAATACTGGAATACTGCTATCATGTCACCCCTGTTTCTTCTTTTCTTTACACTAGCCAAACCCAAGTCCTGCAGCCGTTCTTCATATGTTTTAGTCTGCAGGCCTTGGATCATCTTAATTACTCTTCTCTGAACTTTTTCCAAGGTCTCAACATCTTTTTTGTAGTATGGTGACCAAAATTGGTTGCAGTATTCCAGGTGTGGCCTCACTAGGGTTTTATAAAGTGGTACTAATACTTCATGTGATCTTGATTCTATGCCTCTGTTTATACAACCCAGGATTGTATTAGCTTTTTTGTCTGCTGCTGCTCATTGCTGGCTCATAGTCAAGTGATCGTCCACTAGGACTCCAAGGTCCCTCTCACAGTTACTCTTTTTGAGCCAGGTCTAGCCTAATCTGTACTTATATCTTTGATTTTTCCTGCCTAAATGTAAAACTTTGCTTTTCTGCTTGTTGTTTAAGTTTGTTGATTAAGAAAGCATGAATCTCGCCACGTCTGTACTCATAGTTCACAAATCAAAAATTGCATATCACGGCGAGCCAAAATTAAGTAGATTACATGCATGGTGGCTTAGCATAGAGTGGGCAATCGGCAAGCCATGTTCAGCATCTCAGCGCCCCATTGCATCTCCCGAGAATTTTGCCAAGGATGAAGAATACTTAAATCATTTCAACCCTGCAGAATTTTGGCTCTGTCCACCCTAGTGAAAGTATGGTGCCATCTCTCAATCCCATCCTCCATTCAACAGCTCTTGAGTAAGGTTGTTTTTTTTAAGTGTAGTCCTCAGTTGCAAGAAAGTGCTATTCTGGTTTAGGCAAGATGTGAACAAATAATTCTAGTTTTGATACCCTGTTGAATGTCTAAGTTCAAGATGACTGATAACCTGTTTACCAAGAAAAGGAGATACAGGTAGTCCTTGCCTTACAACCAGTCACAGGACTATTCAAAGTTAAGATGGACCTACTTGGAGGCTATTTAATGATCTGGATTTGAAGTTGTGACTGATACATTTTATGACCATGATGGGCAGGATCCATTACAGTTGTAAGTTGAGGACTATCAGTATATCCCTATCTGGAAAAAAATGTTCAGAAGATCACTGCTAATAATTTTGAGAGAGGGTTAATCATAACTAGCAGGTTATACTGAACATTCAACAAATCCTGATTATTTGCTTGTCAAGATTCCAAAGGTCGATGTGTATCTTGAAGAGCATATAACTGAAAAAGACCATTATATACCTCCACATTCCTCTTTTTTTCATCTAGTAGGATATATCCAAAATCTGAGAAAAAAGCAATTGCATTCCTTCTACATAAAGGAATAAATAAGTTAAAAATGTTCTGAAAACAGCCCAATGTGATTAGCAGCGGAAAATCAAAATGCCAATTAAAATACTGCCTTTAAAATACAAACCATTTCAATTTGGTTAGAATAGCTTGCACGAGTCTGCTAATCCAATTCAGGGTGAAACGAGGCCATCTAAACAAGAGTATTAACTGATCCACTGGAGATGTAAACCTGTATTTGCCATTAAAACAAATTAGTAAGCTCTTGTCTCACCGAATTATCTTTTCAGTGCACCCCCTTCTTCTGATCCATTTGATGTATTTTCATGATCGTGGCTTTACTGCATTGCAAACCACAACTGACTTAAAAACGTATTTTTCCTCTCATTATGTTTCGTAGATATGTCGTTGACTTCTTCCTTGTGGTTACCCAGTTGGGCTTTTGTAGCGTTTATTTTGTATTCTTAGCTGAAAATATGAAACAAGTAAGTACAATAAATATTGTTTGGATGTGTGTTATGTTATTGCCCCCTTTACTCTTTTGCCATGACAGACATGTTTTCTCTGCTTAAATCCTTTGTGCGTCTCATCTGTGGTTCTTTTTCATAAGACTGGACTACTGCAGTCTCCTCTAAATGTCTTTGACTGCTCTTCAAAAGCTTCTTGCTTCCCTAGAAAGGACTAGCCCAAATTTCTAAAAGGTGCCTCATGGTTCTAATTAGTTTCCTTATTTCTTGGGTGCCCAAAAAACCATACTTAGAATAGAATAGAGCTGGAAGGGACCTTGGAGGTCTTCTAGTCCAGCCCCCTGCTTAAGCAGGAGAACCTATAGCAGGAGAACCTATACCATTTCAGATAAATGACTGTCTAGCCTCTTTTTAAAAACCTCCAGTGATGGAGCACCCACGATTTCTGGAGGCAAGCTGTTCCACTGGTTAATTGTCCTCACTGTTAGGAAATTTCTCCTTAATTCCAGGTTGCTTTTCTCCTTGATTAGTTTCCTTCCATTGTTTCTTGTCCTGTCCTCTGGTGCTTTGGAGAATAACGTGACCCCCTCTTGTTTGTGGCAGCCTCTCAAATATGTACTTGAAGTACTTATGTGCATTTCTGGGCATCCCATTTCCCAAAGGACACTGACAGAAGAGGTTCAGAAGAGGTAACAAAAAATAATTCAGGGACTTGGGGACATGGCCTATTACAGTGATGGCGAACGTTTTAGAGACCGAGTGCCCCAAAACCGCCCCCTGCCCCCACTCCACCTCCCACCCTGCCTGCTCCGCCCCCCCCCTGCCCCACCCACCCGCAGGGCCACGCACCGCCTCCATGGCCCGCCGCAGCAGATCGCCCAGGCAGCCCTGCAGCGCCATGGCAGCCACGCCCTCTGCCCATACCCCCCAGCATCATCTGCACACTATGGGATGCGAGGGTGGAGTCTTGTCCCTGTTGCCCGGCTATGTCCTTGGCTGCGCTGCTCCGTGCGGGCCGCGCCCGGGGGCAACTCTCCTCCAGGGGTGCTGCTGGTGAGGGGGCCGTGGGGGAGGCGGGGCTGAGGCGACGGCGCGCATGCCCACAGAGAGGGCTCCGAGTGCCGCCTCTGGCACGCCTGCCATAGGTTCGCCACCACTGGCCTATGAGGATATGCTGAAAGAATTTTGGAAAGTTTAATTTGAAAAGGAGCTGAGGGCAGACATGATAGTTGTGCTTAGGTAATGGTCACAGAAACTGGGATCAGAAATAATGAGTGCATGCGGCAGCTGCTTCGATTGTGTTTAAATATAAAGAAAAAAAACTTTCTGGGGACTTGAAGGAGACTATATGTGTCCCGGGATAAAGTTGCAGGATCCGGTCTAGGTTGGTCACCAGGACCAAAGGTTTATTAGTCTTCCAAGCTTTCAGATTCGTGCTGGAGCCCATCCTCAGGGAACTTGTCTCTAGCAAAATGTGTGCTTTGGACACTATTCTGTATGTGGTATTTCTATGGTGCCTGGTTGTGTGTGTGGATTTTTAGTTGTTTATTGGGGTGTGATGGCCAGCTATTAAGTCGTTGGCTTAACAATTTCTGGGAGATAGTCAGCTTACAGAGGTTGTGGGTTCTTGATCTGTGGGAGTATTTTAGTAGAGTCTGAACAGCCAACTCTCATGGATTGTATAATTGGAGTGTGCACTGTGGAATGTTGTACTAGATCAGTGTTTCTCAATCTTGGAACTTTAAGATGCGTGGACTCCCAACTCCCAGAATTCCCCTAGCCCAGCTGACTCAGGAATTCTGGGAGTTGAAGTCCATGAGTCATAAAAGAGTCGAGGTTGCCTACCCCTGCCCTAGCCAGAATGGATTGCCAAGGTTGAAAAAACACTGGACCATATGATACTTGTAGTTCCTCCAACTCTACATGTTTAGGATAAGGCTGGTGGTTGCTGGCTTTCACTTGTAAAGCTGTGTTGGATATGTTCAATGCCTTGTGTTATTTCTAAACAATAGTAAAGGTGAGATACAAATAAATAAACATAAACATAAAATTAACATAAATATAAGCCGGCCAGAGTCATTGAAAGTCACGTGTCCTCTAAATCGTATACATAAATCGTATACATAAATACATAAATACCCACATGAATTTTGAAAAAAACAAAAATCCAGTGTGTCTGCATCAAAACTGGGATGTTTTGTTGCCAAGTGTTAGCAGTGTGGTCTTAAAACGTGAGAATTTCCCACTTGGTTCGATAAAAATCTGAATTGAATTGGGAATCCGATCTAGATACTCATTTTCACCTCTAGGGGGAGCCCAAGGAATTCTATTCTTTCAGCTGCTGTTGTAATTCTATTTCCTCAGCGGTAAAAAAACTGCATCTTCACCCCTCAAAAAAGCGCCTGCATGTAATTCACAGAAAATTAGTCTGGATAACCAATTATTGATCATGATCAATCTCTTTTATATCAACATTCATAGATCTTACTCAGAACCAATAAAGCTAGCATTCTTTGAAGGGAATCCTTTTGTGCTGTTTGGCACTCCTTTGTGATTTTGTCATGTTCCCTTCACATATCTTGCTACAGCAGTTTTCAGATTTACATTTTCCTGGAGGATGACAAGTTGGGAAAAGCAGGCTTACTTTTCTCACACATAACATACAAATAAAACAGTAAACTGGTTAGATTAGCATAGACCACGAGGCCTGGTTCACCCATTAGACTGTGCTATATTCTTGTTTTAATTGTATTGGAAGATTCATTCAATCTTGTCTTGATTTTCTTTCATGGTGGCTTCCAGTCTCTATTGTTTGCCTGGTCACTGAGAAATGGCCAGTTTTGCTATGAATGTCTCCTACTTGATTCTTTTACTCTTCTTATCTTGAGTCCTATTTTAACATGCTAGTAAAAAAAAAAGTAGCATAAAGCATTTGGGTATGTAGGAAGACAAATGGCTATAGCACTGTTTCTTGGTAGCGATAAGACCTCTGATCTAAGATATCTATGCATGCTGCAGGATAAAGCCATTGAAACATTTAAAGATGATAATTTGCATCCCTTTAAGTAATGAATGCAATTTTGAAATGTTGCCCTCTGTTAATTAAAACAACAAAAACAGTAAGGGATAAAGTCTCCTTTGTGGATTTTGAAGAAGTATAGAGAGAGTATTGATGTCTATGGAGATTCTCAGTCATCCAGGTCATAGTTGTCCCAAAGGTGCTTTTTCAAGAGGCAATTGGACTTTCTTGTTTTTCTTTGAAGATGTTTCACTTCTCATCCAAGAAGCATCTGACTGGATGGTGGGGAATGGAATGGAAGGATTTATATTCCTTGCAGGTAGCTGGTCATTTGCATTTTTAAGAGACCTTGGAGGTTTATCTTTCGACATAGATGGGAAAATTGAACAGCCTCTCTCAACAGAGGGGGAGGGATACGACATCATCTCTCTCCAGTCTACAACACAGTCCTTTCAGCAGTTACCAGAAGGCTCCACACCCATTTGCAATACTACCCTGAGAACACAGACAAACCTCCAAGTGGCCTCAACAGGTCTCTAAAAGAATGCAAATGACCAGCTATCTGCAAGGAATATAAATCCTTCCATTCCCCGCCATCCAGTCAGAGCTGAAGAAGCTTCTTGGGTGAGAAGCAAAACGTCTTCAAAAAAACCACAAGAAAGTCCAGTTGCCTCTTGAAAAAGCATCTTTGAGAGTATTGATGCTTTTGCATTTTGATGTTGGAGAAGACTCCTGATAGTGGATAGTCAGGAAAACCAATAGATCATCAAACAAATCAACCCAGAGTTCTCACTCTAGGCACAAGTGACTAGGCTCAAATTATCCTACTTTGGACATTTTATGAGGAAGCCTAGCTCTCCGGACAAGGCTGTGATCCTGGGGAAGATAGAAGGAAAGAGAAGAAGAATAGCAGCAAGGTGGCTCAACAGTGGCAAAGGTGCAACTTTGGAAGACCTGAAGGATCAGATTGGAATGTGATTACTAAGAGCTAACACCAACTTGAAGGCGCTTTAGTTAAAAATCTCTTTGAAGTTGTGGTGACTTCAAGAGCCTGTCCTTGTAGTTTTCTTGGTAACAATACAGAAAAGACTTGCAATTGCCTTTTTGAGGGATTTTTTTCCCCCTCAATTTCCCACTTTACGATGACCCACTTTATGGCAATCACGACTTGCGACTCTAATTGCCAGGCTCAATTATGGTCGTACGTTGAGGACTACCTGTATCCCAGTACTCGCTGCCTCCCAATTCTTTCTCTCCCTTTCTTGTTTTCTCTTTCTCCTACAGATAACATGACAGGCCCATGAGCAAACTCTGTCCTCACTGAGCTATTTTGGGGCCTCACGGGATTTTCACAACTTTGTTCTAAGTTAGGCAAATTTGGGGATCTCCTCATAGTTATCCAGGTCTGCCTCCTGTTGTGGATAGTGCTTTTTTTTACCTGCGTGACACTTGATGCCAGAATGTAGGAAACAGAAAGAAAGAACACATCATCAAGGCATTCTCTATGCTCTCTCAAGTATAATTTCGGTGGCTTTTATCGGCAACTTTTGATGCTTCTTTTTTATTGTTCTCAGTGCATGGAACCACAGAATAGAGTTTTATTCATAGCCTTTTATATTGCTATCCAAGGGGATCCAGAAGCCACCGCTTCTCCAGCAGACTTTTTATACATCTAAGCTTTTGTCTCATTTCTGTCTATTTTTCAGCTTGTAATCTGCAATGTTTGTTTGTTGTTTGCTTATTTATTTATTAATTTCTAAATGTATATGCCACCTGATTCCTGGTGATTCTGGCAATTTACAAATTGTTTTAAAAAAAAACCCACATTAAAACACCATTGAAATATCAGTAGGGTGGGGGCTGTTCAAATCTTGGGGAAAACCTCAAACGTGGCAGAAACTTTTTTTTACAATTATTATTTTTCCTTTCCTGAGTTACCGGACTGTCATAATGAAATAGTGCACCGGTGAATTAATTTTTTTTAATATATAAAAAAAATCTACTTGGTGAAAGAGTAGATAGTCTGGAATGTTATAGCTACAGTGACTATTTATTTATTTATTTTTTAAAAACCTCACTTTTGTGTCTTTATTTTGGCCATTTAACTTTTACCATACAAATGTTGCTACTAAATCTTTGTTTATACATTGTTCATAACCAGCAATAAGTGCTGCTTTTTGGCAAAACTGTCACAAAATGCAGTCAAATGGCCCTGGGACACCGCAAAGGGTCATAAATGTGGCTGTGTTGTCAAAAGTGCCCAAAGTATGGTCATATGACCACAGAAGAGGACTGACCATAGAAACTTTGGATAAGGTCATAAGTAGCCCCAAGATAGGTTCATCGGAACTTTGAACAGTCACTAAGTGGCCAGATATAAGTCGAGAACTACAGGTCAGTCTTAATCAGGGGTCTTCAAACTTGGCCCTTTTATGACTTGTGGACTTCAACTCCCAGAATTCCTCAGCCAGTGTGCCTGGCTGAGGAATTCTGGGAGTTGAAGTCCACAAGTCATAAAAGGGCCAAGTTTGAAGACCCCTGGTCTTAATGAACATGGATCAATACGGTTCCACTTTTCCCATGTTTTGGGGGGGGGGAATACAAATTCTATGGAAACCTTTTGTTCTAATTAAGTGAAACATTGTTATGGGAATGACAAAAGAAAACCCAAAGTGTACTGTAGTAGGGCTTGTCTTGCTGGCATCTTGGCTTTTACCCTGAGTGTCTGTTAGGTCTAATAATGCAAAAGCCTGGCTAATAATGTTTACTATTCCATTTTAATGAAAAACAGTGGGACCCCCAAAGAGCATTAATAGCATATAGTGCCTGCCAAATGATACCAGATGTTTATGTAATAAAATATTTCCCACGCTCAAATAGTTGTTCAGATTACTTCAGGTAATTATTAGGAAGACCCCGTGGAGCAACCTATTATCCCTGTGGTTTAATAGGGAATAGATTGAATGGTCTAAAATGTTTTTTATTTGTGGGGTGATTAACATTGGACAAAACTGCAGGAGACTTTGAATTGGATGTCTTATTCCAAGCAGCTATCTCTGTTCCTACAGGCTACTGTTATCCTTTTTCTAGATTTGAGGGAGCTCCTAAAGGAAATTGCAATTCGAAGCCAATCCCCCTCTTTTTTAGTGAAATGTAAGACAGTTTACAGTGTTCATACTTCTTACTGTGTGAATCTTGAATCTTTTTGTGGGAGAATCGAAATACGACTGAAACTCTCCTGTCTGTTTGTTTGTTTGTAACCTTCAGTTAGCTCAAATGCTGCTTCCTAGCACAAAAACATTTGAATCAAATTCTCTCACTTACTCAAGATTTGCCCCAGATTTCGTTTAGCTTTTATCTGACCATTGTCTTCGTTGCAGCTCTTCCGCCTGTTCTTCAAGGTTATTCCTTCTTCTCATTGCAATGTGGAAGAGGAAGGGGGCTTTCTAAAGGGATAGGATCAAGATCACGTAAAGTGTTTATACCACTTTATGATGCCTTGATAAGGCCACACTTGGAATACTGCATCCAGTTTTGGTCACCACGATGTAAAAAAAGATGTTGAGACTCTAGAAAGAGTACAGAGAAGAGCAACAAAGATGCTCAGGGAACTGGAGGCTAAAACATATAAAGAACGGTTGCTGGAATTGGGTATGTCTAGTTTAATGAAGAGAAGGACTAGGGGTGACATGATAGCAGTGTACCAATATCTCAGGCGCTGCCACAAAGAAGTGGGAATTAACCTATTCTCCAAAGCACCTGAAGGCAGAACAAGAAGCAATGGATGGAAACTAACCAAGGAGAGAAGCAACCTAGAACTAAGAAGAAATTTCCTGACAGTTAGAACAATTAATCAGTGGAACAACCTGCCTCCAGAAGCTGTGAATGCTCCAACACTGGACGTTTTTAAGAAGAGATTGGACAGCAATTTGTCTGAAATGGTATAGAGTCTCCTGCTTGAGCAGGGGGTTGGACTAGAAAACCTCCAAGGTCCCTTCCAACTTTATCGTTATCGTTGTCATTGTTATTATTGTTATTGTTGTTGTTGTTGTTGTTGTTGTTGTTCTTCTTCTTCTTCTTCTTCTTCTTCTTCTTCTTCTTCTTCTTCTTCTTCTTCTTCTTCTTCTTCTTCTTCTTCTTCTTCTTATTATTATTATTATTATTATTATTATTATTATTATTATTATTATTATTTATTTTCTCCCACCAAGAAGAATGGAGGAAAATGTAGACTAGCTCTTTCCTTCCTGTGGTGCCTTAGGAATAAGGAAAATTAAAACAGTATACTGGTAGTCCTTGACTTACAACCACTTGTTTAGTGACCATTGAAACCTACAACGGCACTGAAAAAAGGGACTTATGATTGGTTTTCCACACTTACGACGGTTGCAGCATCCCCGTTTGGGGGAGCCTTTCGGGTCAAACTGATGTTTGCCTACGCTTGTTGAAAAAGTATAAGTTGGTGCAATTTACACGAGAGGGAAGCCTTTCTTTACATTCTGTTGGAGAAAACGATTGGGGCCGGGATGTGGAGGACAAAGAGGCAGTGGAGCTTGAAAAGTCTGGTAGGCAGGAAGAGAGCTAAGATGAGCCCCTCTATAGCAGTTCATAAAGTATTATAATTATGCAGATAGTTGCTTAAGTCCGGCAAGATTCGGTCTGTAGGTGAACAATAATAAACTACTCAGAAGTAACTCCGTGTGTCGTTCTTGGTTCTTAGGGGCCTGACACAGACTGTGTAGTAGGGAGTAATGGCACAGTTTTATTTTCTAGCAACTATAGCAAGGTTTTTTGTGTAGGCCCATAGCATGCTGTCACAATTTGAAGAATCATAGAATTGTGGAGTTGGGAAGGACCATACGGATCATCTAGTGTAGTGCAACTCTCTAAACCAGGGGTGTCAAACTCGCTGCATCACGTGACGTGTCGCGACGTATTGTAACTTTTTCCCCCTTGCTGGAGTTGGGGTGGGCGCAGCTTCCGCGTGACGCATCCGGCCTGCGGGCCGGCAGTTTGACACCCCTGCTCTAAACAATCCTCTAGGTTTGCTGTCTTCTGAACCACTTCTTAGGTTTTATATAGAGGTAGTCCTCGTTTAGTAGCCACAGTTGGGACTTGCAACTCTGTTGCTAAGTGCTGTGGTTGCTAAGCGAAATGGGACCGTGCTGATCTTACAACCTCACTTCCCCTTTGGTCGTTAAGTCATGTGACCACGACTTTTACTTCCACCTTTTCTATTAAATTCATTCTCTTGATTACACTTGCTGCAAGCCAGTTGGGAAGCACATCAGTGGTGAGACGATGATAAAGGTGAACATGGCTGCAAGGCTGTTTTTTAAACACCGTCGTAGCTTTGAATGGTCGTTAAATGAGTCAGTCGTAAAGCGAGGACTGCCTGTAGTTCTCCCAATGCTGAATGTGCTCATCTTCTCTCTCTCTGCTTAATTTATGGCAGGTTTGTGAAGGATATGCTCAAACTAAACCATATGCTATGAACGCCACAGGGACCCCTGCCCCCCCAGACAGAAAGACCACCGATTTGAGAGTATACATGCTGTGCTTCCTTCCACCTGTAATCCTCCTGGTTTTCATTCGAGATCTGAAGCATCTCACTGTGTTCTCATTCCTTGCAAATGTAGCCATGGCTGTCAGCTTGATCATTATTTATCAGTATGTTATAGAGGTGAGTAGGAAGTATTTCTCCACTGTTTCATTTTTCAGTGTCACATTTGGTTGTGTTCTGCCCCACAGACCCCGATCCTTTCTAATGTGAATTTGGTCCTGTGTTTCTTTTTTAAAAAAAAAAAAACCAACAAGTTTTATTAGTATTTTTTGCTTTTACATCAAAGTGCTTTAAGAATCCACGTGGAGATAGGGTGATCAATCATCCAAAAAAACCCCCCACAATATAATCAAACATAAATAATTCAATAATTCCTTAAAAGTTCCTTCTCTATTTCCCTCAAGCTATAACCTAGTATTTAATACATTTCTAAATAAAATTCAATCATTGTAAAAAGAATATCAATAGTAATTAACTTATATCAATCAAAATCCTGTTTTTAAGTTTTAACTATTTTACAATTACCATTTTCCACTTTAGCCTAAAATGAACACATAAGTTACATTTCGGGTCTCCCAATTTCCCATCAAACAATAATTATTTCTAGAATATACATATTATATCAACTATTATATTTTAATACTTCCCAGCTATATTCTCTTTCCTGTATTCTATCAAGTATATATTTTATAAATCAGTCCATATCTCGAAAACGCTGGTCCTGTGTTTCTGTACCTTCACACAAGCACCAAGGGTGGTTGAAACTATCTCACTGGAGAAGAAAGCAAGGATAAACAACTACCGTACAGGGAGTCCTCAATTTACGACCACAATGGAGCCCAAAATTTATGTCGCTAAGTGAGACATTTATTAATTACGGTTGTTAAGGGGATCACTGCAGTTGTAAAATTAGTAACACCGTTGTTAAGTGAATCTGCCTTTCCCATTGACTTTGCTTGTCAGAAGATCGCAAAAAGGGGATCACGTGCCCCTGGGACACTGCAACGGTCATAAACGTGAGTTAGTTCCCAAGCGTTTGAATTTTGATCATATGACCGTAAGTATGAAAATCGGTCGAAAGTCACTTTTATCAGTGCTGTTGTAACTTTGAAAATGTCACTAAAGGAACCGTTCTAAGTTGAGGACTGCCTGTATGGAATTTTTAAAGTGATTTGAGCCTTTCTGATTTAGTGGCTGCAACAGCAGTCTTTTTTCCCCCAAAGAAAACACGACTCTGGTCTTGAAATCATCAGGGATTGAGCTAAGCTTGAGGCCTTAAGATCATATCTCATCCTACCACTGATGTGTCAAGGTTCCGACCCACGAACCCAACCAAGCAAAGACCTTCGAGACATTTCGATCTCTTAATGTAAAACTTTATTGAGTACATCACTTCGGCACTAATGAAAGCAAAATCAGCTCTGACATATAGTAAAAGCATTGAATTCTCCCTCCTCCCTCTGGGTCAGGTCACGTTGCCCAATGAAGTAGAAAAATATTGTTATGAGAAATCATCTCTCGGTCTAGCCAGACGCCTGGTGTAACGTCCTTGAGTCTCATGGTCTGGCTTCTTAATCTTTGAAGTCTGCATTCCAAATCTCTTCCCTCCCCCCCCCCAAGTTCGTTGGCAATATTGCTGAGAAGCAATATTTGTCACACCAGCACAAATGTGCTTCGAAACTTGACATGATGATTGCATAGAACGCTACTTTGCTTTTAACAATTGTAAGAAGTGAGATATGCTACTAATATCCTCCACTGGATCTGATTTTGGTCATGTCAGTAGGCATTAGGTGGCCTACCTTGGCTTCTTTGAAAAAAACTGCTGCTCTTGAAACTATTGTAAAATTTAGAATAGATATATACTCCCTCTTTACTTTCTCTCCTCAGGGTTTATCTGAACCTCGAAAACTGATTCTGGTGGCTAGTTGGAGCAGGTATCCCCTTTTCTTTGGCACAGCTATCTTTGCATTTGAAGGAATAGGAGTGGTGAGTATTTGACGTTAGAGTTAAGAATCTGCCTAAAATATCCTCTCAAATCCAAATACGTTTTCTCTTCCCTTTATAGCTCTACTATGCAATAAAAATGCATTCTATAAACATGCGATTGCCGGTTTTAGGGCTATCTTGAGGAAACTGATTGTGAAGTCATAAAGGATGGAAAAAAGTTGAGCTGGGTGTGTTATGCACAAAGGTTGTTGTGGGAGAGAGAGAACAGAAGAAGGTGCATTAATGTCACGTCAGCCTAGATTATCTGTCCAAGGCCTGAAAGCAATAGCCCCGAGTTACTTCAGAGTAGTTTCTTTATAGTTGCTCACCTACAGACAGAAATCTTGTCAAACTAAGGCACTTATCTGCATCACTACATCCTCGACCAACGACCAAAATTAAGCCCAAAATTTCTGCTGCTAAGTGAGCCAGTTGTTAAGTGAGTTTTGGCCCATTTCACGACCTTTCTTGCCACAGTTGCTAAGTGAATCCCTGCAGTGGTTGAGTTAGTAACAACCATTGTTAAGTGAATCTGGTTTTCCCATTGAGTTAGCCCAGGGGTCTTCAAACTTGGCAACTTTAAGACTTGTGGATTTCAACTCCCAGAATTCCTCAGCCAGCCCTGGCTTGAAGTCCACAAGTCTTAAAGTTGCCAAGTTTGAAGACCCCTGACTTAGCATGTCAGAAGGTTGCAAAAGATGATCACTTGATCCTGGGACATTGCAACCATGATGAGTCAGTTGCCAGGCATCTGAATTTTGATCATGTGAACACGGGGATGCTGCAGCAGTCGTAAGTGTGACAAATTTGGGGCTCAATTGTGATTGTAAGTCGAGGACTACCTGTACTCTCAAGGGGTGTTTGTGAGAAATGGTAAAAAAAGTTCAAGATGGTGGCCGCAGCAATAAGATCAAAGGTCTACTTGTTCGGTGTGTATCGCGAGAACGGGTGGGTAGAGCTTGTTGCAATCTCAGCAACGTGCAGCCAAGTATGTGAGTTTGCTTGTAGATCCCCCTTCTAAAGAGTAGCAAAATCAACATGAACTGCCTTAAGCAGTAGATGATGATCCAACGTTGCAAAATTGCTGCTATTTATATGTAGAACCTTCATGGTTAGCTTGATTGCGTTTATTTTTAATTTCATTTACTGTAAATTGCCAAAGTTGTTTGAGCTAGGCAACAGTAAATATTTGCGGAAGCAAATTGATGAAATAAAGAGAAGTTTCACCCAGTTGTATAAATCACATACAACACTTTAGCTCCTGCTTATGCAGCAGGGACTGCAAATTTTGCTTCAGGGACACAGGAGGTAGAATTGAAAGGGAACGTCGGATTGGTAATCTTTGATTTGATGCTTACTCAGAGGGATGGACTTTCAGCTCTGTGGCCTTTTAGGTTGACTTTGCGACATTTTTTTTCTCTTTCTTATTTGGACCACATTCCTATTGTTCCTTAAACAAGTGGGCAACATTTTAATGGCTGGAGGCTATTTCATGGCTGAATTTGGCCTGCAAAATGGATAAAGACAAACTCTATGTGTGATACACAGTTGTCCTTTGTGTCCCTATGTTCAGATTTATGTTTTTAAAACTCTACTATACTTCCTGGAGTAACATTATGAGCCCTGGTGGCACAGTGGCTTTAAACTGCAGTATTGCAGGGAAACTCTGCCCACAGCCTGGAGTTCGATCCAGACAGGGTTCAAAGTTAACTCAGCCTTCCATCCTGGGTAAAAATGAGGATCTAGATTGTTGGGGGCAGTACACAAATAATGTTTACATTGTAAACTGCCCAGAGAGTGCTGGGGATATAAGCTTAAATGCTACTGCTATTGCTATTATCATTTTTTTCCTTTCTTTTTAACCTCAAAATGGGATTCCTCTGTTAACATTAATGAGAGGAGGTTCTTCCTATTTGAAGTGCATCTAGAGCAGGGCTTTTCAACCTGTGGTACGCGTACCACTTGTGGTACATTAACAAGTGGCAGGTGGTACGCAGCCCTGCCTAGCCAAGTGTAGTGGGGGAGGGAAAGAGCCAGCACAGACAAGGACTTACAGTGAGAGAGTCCTCTGGAGCTGCAGTGGCTGGGGAGAGACAAAGGGCCCAGGCTCACTTCTGGCTCACCCTCCCCCATGAGAAAGGAGGAGGAGGGGGGTGGAGACCTATAAAAGGAGGCAGTTTGGGAGGGAGAGAGAGAAAAAAGCAGCAGCTTTGGGAGGAGGTGGAGTCAGCTCTAGCTGCACCGAAGGGGAAGAAGGAGGAGGAGGGTGGGGGGGGGGGGGAGAGAGTAGAGGAGATCAAAATCAAGAAGGAAGGCCATGAGCTGATTTGCAACTCGAGTGCAGCCACTGTGCTGGTAGCAGCAAACAGGCAAGAATGCAGTGGGGGAGGGGGTCGCACTCCAAGAGGAATGAAAAAAAAAGGCAGCAATGGCTGGAGGTGAGGCACGAGAAGGGAGGGGAGGGAGATGCGAGATGGAGGATTCTTATGTGCTTTGGACTTTGAAGTTCTGGGATGGTGCAATGTGTGGGCTTTGTTGTTCTAAGGAGTGTTTGGCAATTTCTATTTGGGCGGATGGCTGATGGGCTGATGTTAGGCTTCTATTGCTCTGCTATGTTAGCTGTTAAGTTTGCTGCAAGGGATTTTGAAGTAAGGCATTTGATAAAGTAGATCACAACCTACTACTTGATAAATAGAAAAATGTGGGTTAGACAGCATCACCACCAGATGGATTCGTAGCTGGCTGACCGGCCGTACTCAGCGTGTGGTCCTCAATGGAACCGCATCTACATGGAGGAAGTGTGCAGTGGGGTTGCCCCAGGGCTCTGTTCTGGGGCCAGTGCTCTTCAACATCTTCATCAACGATTTGGACGAGGGATAGATGGGGAAACTCATCAAATTTGCGGATGACACCAAGCTGGCAGGAATAGCCAACACTCCAGAAGACAGGCTTAAGATAAGGAGGACCTGGACAGACTTGAACATTGGGCGCTATCTAACAAAATGAAATTCAATGGTGAAAAAGTAAGGTTCTACATTTAGGCAAGAAAAACCAAATGTACAGGTATAGTATAGGGTACCTTGCTCAATAGTAGTAACTGTGAGAGGGATCTCGGAGTCCTAGTGGACAATCACTTAAATATGAGCCAGCAGTGTGCTGCAGCTGCAAAAAAGCCAACACAGTGCTGGCTGCATTAACAGAGGGATAGAATCAAGATCACGTGAAGTATTAATACCACTTTACAATGCCTTGGTAAGGCCACACTTGGAATACTGCATCCAGTTTTGGTCACCACGATGTAAAAAAGATTGAGACTCTAGAAAGAGTGCAGAGAAGGGCAACAAAGATGATTAGGGGACTGGAGGCTAAAGCATATCAAAACGTTTGCTGGAATTGGGTATGTCTAGTTTAATGAAAAGAAGGACTAGGGGTGACATGATAGCAGTATTCCAATATCTCAGGGGTTGCCACAAAGAAGAGGGAGTCAAGCTATTCTCCAAGGCGCCTGAGGGCGGACAAGAAGTAATGGATGGAAACTAGTCAAGGAAGAAGCAACCTGGAACTGAGGAGAAACTTCCTGACAGTTAGAACAATTAACCAGTGGAACAACCTGCCTCCAAAGCGGTGAATGCTCCAACACTGGAAGTTTTTAAGAAGAGACTGGACAGCCATTTGTCTGAAATGGTATAGGGTTTCCTGCCTGAGCAGGGGGTTGGACTCGATGACCTCCAAGGTCCCTTCCAACTTTATTATTATTATTATTATTATTATTATTATTATTTTTCTCCTGAATGGATTTTTCCTGTAGATTCCTTTACTTATGAATGGAGCCATTTGGGGAGGCTGCCTTAGCCGGCAGCCAATACTTATTACATTTTTTTTCTTCCTTAAGTGCCGGCTGCCGGCTCCTTTCCTTTCTAGCCAGTAGCTAATTCTTAAAGGGGAATGTGCCCTTTTAAGCTAGTTCACTCAGCAGTTTGTCTTTTCTGTTTCTGGAGGCTTTTCCTTGTTTGATGAATATATGGAAGAGAGAAAATATGGGGGGGGTTCAAATTCTTCCTTCAGAAGGAGGTGGGCATGAGAAAGAGGGAGGCAGGGAAGGAAGGAGGGAGGGAACTTAGCACTTGGCCACCAGCAGCCCTGCCATTGACTTTGCTTGTCAAAAGGCTGCAAAAGGGGATCACATGACCCTGGGACAGCGACCATCATAAATATGAATCAGTTGCCAAGTATCCAAATATAAATCACATGACCCTGGGCATGCTGCAATGGTCATAAGTGTGAAAAATGGTCATAAGTCATTTCAGTGCAATTGCAACTTTGAACAGGGTTTTTTTTTTGGTCATCACGTTTTTGACACCTTGCTAGGTGGTACTCGAATATTGCCATATCCTAAAAGTGGTACAATCGGTGAAAAGGTTGAAAAGCCCTGATCTAGAGGAGAAAGTGGTAGAGGAACAACACAGTGTGATTGGAAAAGTTACTCAACAGCTTTAACTTCTCGCAGCATTTAAATGTTGCTAATTACTTTGCAGATTTTGACATGAGATTCTGGATACCAGGGATAGAGGTGGTTCAGTCAGGAAAAATATGAATTTAACCTTTGCCTACTGAAACAGCTTTATAAGGAAGTTAATAAAGATTTGGGGAATGGTCTGTCTTGAGTTGTTTTCTCACAATATATGGACAGACTTAGCCATAGTTTCAATCCTAGACCAAGCTAAATCCAAAAACATTAGGGAATTCCTGGAAGCTTGGCAAAGAGATAACTCAGCAATCAATAGACACAAAGAGGTAAGGCATATTTACATATCATTCAAAACAGGTAATAGAAAAGCTAAGAAGGAAACAGGACCAGAACATGTCCTTTCCAGGAACGAACACCAGATAAGAAGGGATTAGCACCTCTTAACATATCTGTATCCTCTCTTTTTCAGGTGCTCCCCATTCAGAATAGGATGAAAGAAGTAGACCGCTTCCCAGTGGCACTCAACGTTGGCATGGGAATTGTGATGTCCTTGTATATTTCATTAGCCACCTTGGGATACGTACGCTTTGGGGACGAAATCAAAGCCAGCATTACTCTCAACCTGCCACAAGATCGATGGTCAGTCGAAGCATGTTAATAATAATAACAATAACAATAATAATAATAATAATAATAATAATAATAATAATAATAATAATAATAATAATAATAATAATAATAATAATAATAATAATAATAATAATAATAATAATAATCCCAGAACAACTGGAGCACCACTTGAACACCATTGGCATTGACAAATTTGCCATTAGTCAATTGCAAAAGGTGGCCTTACTAGGAACTGCTTCCATCCTGCGACGATATCTGTAATACCATCAAACATCCACATCTGCCTATCCCAGGTCCTTGGTAAGGACTTGATAGGTAGACAAAAATGCTAAATCCAGTCTGAACATCTGGCTGACTGTGCAATGATCAATAATAATAATAATAATAATAATAATAATAATAATAATAATAATAATAATAATAATAATAATAATAATAATAATAATAATAATAATAATAATAATAATAATAATAATAATAATGTTGGAAGGGACCTTGGAGGTCTAGTCCAACCCCCTGCTCAGGCAGGAAACCCTACACCATTTCAGACAAATGGCTGTCCAGTCTCTTCTTAAAAGCTTCCAGTGTTGGAGGCAGGTTGTTCCACTGATTAATTGTTCTGTCAGGAAATTTTTCCTTAGTTCTAGGTTGCTTCTCTCTTTGAATTCTGGGAGTTGGTCCACAAGTCTTAAAGTTGCCAAGGTTGAGGACCCCTGGTCTAGCTGAAGTTCCAAGCCACACTGTGCTTGGCATAAACACAGGGCCAAGCACATTGTGTGCATCCCTATTGTGAACCGAGGGAGCCAATTACTTGACAGTTCACCAGATACAATTTGCAATGGTTCCTTTTCTTTGTAGCAAACTCTCGTCGTAATTCATAGGTTTTGTTCAACTATTCACAGGTTGTACCAAATGGTCAAGATCCTTTATTCCTTTGGGATTTTTGTGACCTACTCGATTCAGTTCTACGTTCCAGCTGAGATCATCGTTCCTATTGTAGCAACCAGAGTGCAGCAGAAACTGAAGCTGATCTGTGAGTTGGTAGTGAGAATGCTTCTGGTCTGCTCAACCTGTAAGTACAAAGGGGGTGATGGGCAAAAAGAAAAAACAAACCCTAATAAATTTAAAGCTCAAATCTTCTCCCTTTCTCTGTATGTGTGAATACACCTAACAAATCAGCTATGTCTTCTTGAGTTTGTGTTATCTACCTGCCTCTTATAGGCTGGGACATTTTCATTACAGATAGTCCTCGACTTATGAGCCCAAAATTTCTGTTGCTAAGCAAAACATTGGCTAAGTGAGTTTTGTCCCATTTTATCATCTTTCTTGCTACAATTGTTAAGTGAATGGCTGCCGTTATTAAGTTAGTAATATGGTTGTTAAGTGAAACTGGCTTCCCTGTTGACTTTGCCTATCAGAAGGCCCCAAAAGTTGATCACATGACCCTGGGACACTGCGACCGTCATAAATATGAGTCAGTTGCCAAGTGTTCGAGTTTTGATCATGTCACCATGGGGATGCTGCTATGGTCATAAGTGTGAAAAACAGTCATAAGTCACATTTTTCAGTTTCGTTGTAACTTCAAATAGTCACTAAAAACTGCTGTAAATCAAGGACTACCTCTATATCCTTGCCTACATTTCCCCCTCCAATTTGACATTTGTAGCATCTCCACTCTGAGGGCCTGTAGGAAAGTCCAGGTTTAATTGCTTTTTTTTTTTTAAAAACCAACAGGAATTATTTATGCCACATTATTTGGCCAATAGTTCCTAAATCATTATCTGCAAACTGGTGAATCATTGTACACTTGCTGATAAAAGTAAAAGGACCTTTAGGGAGTGAAGGAGTTATTGTTATGCTTATTGTTTTATGATAATTTGGAGTTTTTATTGGTCTTTTATGTTTTCACCATATTTTTATCCTTTATAGTGTAAACTTCCAGGAGTTATTCTTTGAGGGCAATAGTGACACTATTGTGGAAGTGGTTTGCCATTGTCCAACAGGATTATTTTTTAATTTCCTAATATAGAGCATAGCCTTTCCTGCTGTTTTCTAATCTAAACTAACACTCTATAATTCCCCTTATCTTTTTGACATAAGCCAGCATCAGTTGGATGGTGCTACCTGCTGTAGACCAGTAACTATAATGTTACATAAACTATATTCTGATGTTATTTATCTATTTTTTTTTAAAAGTCTCACAGCTTGAAAATCTTCAAAACTCAGATAGACCTCAATTTACAACCTCTTTATTGAATGACTGTTTGAAGTTACAATGGCACTGAAAAAAGTGACTTATAACCATTTTTCACACTTATGACTGTTGCAGCATCCTCATGGTCACATCATTAAAATTTGGTTACTTAAAACTTGGAAATTATAAATATTAAATGTTAAATTTAAATATTAATGGGAAACTAAAAATTGGGAAAAACTAATTAGGACATTGATTGTCTATAAAGACTGAATGTTAAAATAACCAGGATATGTATAAGCTAAAAATTATTGATAAATGTAAGAATGTTATTTTTATTTAATCGATATAATAAGAATTGTATTAGTTTAAACATGAGACAGTAAATACTAAGGGGAAAAGAGAGGAAATATTTAAGGTGGTAGTTTGAGACTTGTACTAAAGATACTTGTATGTCATTGAATTATCGTTTAACTCAGCTGCCACATTGCTTTTTAAATACTCAAATGTAAAATTAGAAAATCAATAAAACATTATAAAAAATAATAATATAATTGGCTCGTATTTATGACGGTTGCAGGTGTCCCTGGGTCATGTGGTCACCCTTTTGCCACCTTCTGACAAGCAAAATCAATGGGGGAAGCCAGATTCATTTAACAACCGTGTTACTAACTTAACAACTGCAGTGGTTCACTTAACAACGGTGGCAAGAAAGGTCGTAAAATGGGGCAAAACTCACTTAACACTTAGCAGAATAAATTTTGGGCTCCATTGTGATGGTAAGTCGAAGGCTACCTGCAGCTTCATTTTGCAAAATAAAAACATTTTACTTAAATCATGCAATACAACACCCTGCTTTCCAAGGAAGGCTTGGAAATACTATATCTAGCCGAATGGGATTAAGATATGCCAGAATTAGGAGATGGCTATTCATGAGAGGCTTATGAGATTTATTCAACTTTCTTATTAAAAGGCTGGTCGTTTGGTTGTATTCCCCTCCACCCCCCATCAAGCCTATCAAGAAACTGATTATTGCCTTACCCCTAAACTGTTCTTATAAAAACTCTTCCCCATGGTCTGTTGCCCTTTTAGTTTTAATTCATAACCTCTCTAGCCATTAATATTTATCACTTGATTGTCCAAAAGGACAGATTGATGGCAATGTCCATTATCAGGAACATCAGCCATTATTTGTGTCAAACGCTTTAACAACCAAAGAGGTACTCAGTGACATTAACCTGGGGTAAGGTTAATGTTGCTCTTGAGAAAATAACAGCTGAAGAATAGAGCGACCAATTCAATTCTCTGAAAAAAAAAAATAGATATATTGGGGAGGGAAGATAAAACGATTTCTCCTTGTCAGCTTGGGACTTTAGCAAAACCCAAGCGGTATGTAGTTATAAAGTTAGTTTATAAAGAGGAAAGAAAAATAAACAATATGAGTCATGAAGAATAAAGTGACAAGTATGGGTGTATTGGAGTGTTATATTTAACTCTCCAAATATCTCTCTTTTTAAAAAAAAAAAAAAGTTTGATGTAGAACACCACAGCTGTATGTAAATATATTGGCTGAAAATAATCAAGTTCATTTCATGCTGTTTATATAGAAGGAATTTCTTTGTCAAGGACAATAGCTGTTTTTTTTTCATACCATGAATAACTTATTCATTTGGTGTCAGGAAGGGCATCCGGCCCGCAAATGCTCAACTCCAATCGTCACAACTCTACCCCGAATTAAGGGATTACAGGGACATAAAAAAGGAAGCATAACTTATTAATACTTGCCTTCCATTGACTGGAGAACTGGTTATGGTACAAATATATTACATCAAGGTTGCCTTTCTCTTTTTGATATTTTAACAGTAGAATACTCCTCCAAGTTAGGCTCAGATCTGTCATGACCATCTGAAGAAGATCTTTGGTTCTATCTTAAAGATTCAGATTCTTAGGAGTCTTAAGTCTATAAGTCTACCAACTTTCCAATTCCAATTCCTACACACCCACACTGTAGACCAAGGGTCTTCAAACTTGGCCCTTTTATGACTTGTGGACTTCAACTCCCAGAATGCCTCAGCCAGCATGCCTGGCTGAAGTTGAAGTCCACAAGTCATAAAAGGGCCAAGTTTGAAGACCACTGCTGTAGACTGTTGGTAAGGAAGATGAGTGTATGCAAGGAATACCATCCAAGAACGCTGTTCTGCAATGCTCTTAACCGAAGTCCTTTAAAATATATATTAGTTGTGCAAAACATCTTTCTTGCCATACCCTTGAGTAATAGCCACAACATCATCAACAGTTGGAGAGAATGACTGGATCTGGATAATGTCAATAAAAGGACGAGTAAGGCTGGATTCTAATTTGGGATGGCCAAAGAGAAGAGGAAGGATGGCAGAATGCTAGAAGAAAGAGCGGTGAGAAGATATAGACATGGAAAGGGAAGGAAAAAGGTTGAGGGTATGATGGCAAGTCTGGATGACTGCTCCAGATTTTTCAAAAACCAGCAGGGAATTCAGATATTTTAGCTCTTTTTTTTTTTTTAGCTTCTTCATGGAACAGGATGTTCAAAGTCTAAACACCAGATTTATCATGGAAGATCTAGACACATGATAACTTTAACATCAGACTTTTCGTAAAACACAGTGGGAAACAAGGTAGCATACTTCAGAGCAGCGGTTCCCAACCTTTTCTATACCCCGCACCCCTAGAACGCTTCTGATATATTCTCGCACCCCTTACAAAAGTTCAAAATAACAGTAACGAATTATGCATATACACTATAATTTTGAAAACCCAAGTTTTCACACACCCTGGAATATCGTCTTGAACCCCTGGTTGGGAACCCCTGCTTTAGACTAATATTTTAATCCATTTCCTAAACAGACAGCATTAAAGCAAGTTTCCTCAATTATTCGTTAGATTTGGGACTATAGCTCCCAGATTTCCCAGCACATGGGGGCAAGAATTTTAGAAATTATAGTTCTGTCATGGTTGGCGAGCAACCACGATAGAGATGGCAATAATCATTTGCATCGACAGAAGGAAGATGGAATATTCCTCCAACCCTAACTTGATAGGAGAAAAAGACACACCATTTAAAGAGAATTTCTCAATACTGTGGATTATGTTTTTATTCTCCTTTTTAGATAAGTGGGTCTGCATACATTTTTGGTCATTTTTATTATATTATATTTCAGAAACATAAATCACCTAAGCAAATAATCCCCTATTTCCATAATCAGCATGAATTTCATATATATATATTAATTCAACATAGTTAATGACTAATCTAGTTTGATTGCAAATGCTTGAGGATAATGGAAGGAAGTCTGTTATAGTCACAAACAGATGTTTAATGATTCCTCCCACTACATCCACTTAAATTACATTGAAATAAATGCCTCCTTCTTGAGTGCTGCAGCTTTTCATATATATTCATTAACTTCATTTTTGCCATACAATACAAAACATATTTCAGACTCAGAGTTTAGGTGCTTCAACTGCATTCAGTAGATTGGAGCTACCTTTAATTGTGAGTCCTTGAAGCTTTTGTTGTGTTGGCCTATTGATTAACATTTTGTCTCATATTTGATGGGCAAGGGTAAGTATCTCACAACTTAAATGAAGTTTGAATAAATTGAAAAAGGAGCATGATCACATTTAATAGTTCAGAATTTTGAATGCCTGTACTTAATTCTACTGTTCACCCCAGCCTTTAATGTTCCAAGAGCATCAAAAGTGACTTTCCCCCCTATTCCTGTTTTATTAAATTATACTCACAGAAAGTGTAGGACTGTACGTCCTAAATATTTTATGCAATTCCTGTGAATGCCAATCTGTGGTGACTTATGGTAGACCCAAAGCTGTTGTGGACTTTCTGCATATAAAATAGAATAAATAGATTGTTAACAGAAGGTTTTGAAGTTTAATTAGGTTGTTGGTTTTACCTGTTAACTATGTTTCCATGTAGTAAATAGACTAACTGGATTGAGTAAATAATGTTCTAGAAATTGTGTGCCTGCTTTGCAAGAGGGAAGGAGTTATTATCTTTGAAGTATATTTATCAGTATTCAAGTGGGGGGACAATTTAATCAGAATAGAGCTGGAAGGGACCCTAAAGGTCTTCTAGTCCAACCTCCTGCTCAAGCAGGAGATCCTGTACCATTTCAGATAGTCTTTTTAAAAAAATCTCCAGTGATGAAGCACCTACAACTTCTGAAGGCAAAGCTGTTCCACTGGTTAATTGTTCTCATTGTTAGGAAGTTTTTCCTTAATTCCAGGTTGCTTCTCTCCTTGATTAGTATTCATCCATTGTTTCTTGTCTTGCCTTTGGAAAATAAGTTGACCCCCTCCTCTTTGTGGCAGCCCCTCAAATACTGGAATACTGCTATAATGTCACCCCTAATCCTTCTTTTCTCTAGACTGGCCAGACCCAATTCCTGCAACCGTTCTTCATATGTTTTTGTCTCCAAGCCCTTAATCGTCTTAGTTGCTCTTCTCTGCACTTTTTCCCCCCAAAGTCTCAACATCTTTTTTGTAAAGTGGTGACCAAAACTGGAGGCAGTATTCCAGGTGTGGCCTTACCAAGGCTTTATAAAGCGATACTAACACTTCACATGATTTTGATTCTATGCCTCTGTTTATACAACCAAGGATTGTATTAGCCTTTTTGGCTGCTGTCGCAACACTGCTGGCTCATGTTTAAGTGAATTTATGTATATTTAAGTGAATTTATATATAAGGCTGTTTTGTTTTTTTATTTTATGCACTCTTTTTTGTGTACAGGTAGTCCTCAACTTACAACAGTTCATTTAGTGACTGTTCAAGGTTACAACAGCACTGGAAAAAGTGACTCATGACTGTTTTTCACACTTACAACTGTTGCAACATCCCCATGGTCACATGATCAAAATTCAATTGCTTAGCAACTGACTCATATTTATGATGGTTACTTTGTCCCAGGGTCATGTGAACACCTTTTGCAACCTTTTGACAAGCCAAGTTAATGGGGAAGTCAAATTCGCTTAACAACCGTGTCCCTAATTTAACAATTGGAGCGATTCACTTAATAACTGTGGCAAGAAAGGTCATAAAATGGGGCAAAACACACTTAACAAATGTCTCAGTTAGGAACAGAATTTTGGGTTCAATTGTGGTCGTAAGTCGAGGATTACCTATAGTTTTGTTTAGTTGTGTTTTCTTTTTATATATATATTTTAGGAGTTTGTATTTTAATGTTTTGAATACTTTTTTAAAAAAAATGTGATAAAAAAAGTTATCCCAGTTATATCAATCCTGTTTTGGCAAGTATCAAGCTTCCTTTTTGTTATTAATTCAGGGAAATTAAAATAAAAAATAAGAGCGAACTGCTTGGAGAAAGATGGATTCTTTTTCCACTTCCTATTTTATCTTTCTAGGGGTGCAAATGTAAAAATTCAAGAAGCCTCATCTTTTTGCAAGGAGGTGGAAGTGAGAATTAACATTTGTTCTGTGTTCACAATGCACAAGTCTGAAAGGTTATGGTCTATTCTAAAATCAAACTGTGTTTGAGGGGAGAGGCTAAGTTTGGGGCTTGATCTTGGCCCAGATATAATTTAGCCTCTGGATTCTTGTGGTATGCTAGGCCTTAATGACCCAGTTAAGCAAGCAATAACTTCCTTATTTTATGTCCCATGAACAGCAGTCCTCCACATACAACCATTTGTTTAGTGGTTGTTCAGTTAACAGCACTGAAAAAAAAGTGATTAAACATTAAACATTAAAATAAGGGACCGTTTTTTAATACTTATGACCGTTGCCGCATCCCCATAGTCGTGTGATCAAAATTCAGACACTTGGCAACAGACTCATATTTATGATGGTTGCAGTGTCCCAGTTAGCAACCTTCCTTGCCACAGTTGTTAAGTGAATCACCACACTTTTTAAGTTAGTAACATGGTTGTTAAGTGAATCTGGCTTCGGCAGGGACTTTTCCTGTCAGAAGATTGCAAAAGGTGATCACATGACGCTGCAGCTGTCATAAATATGTGCCAATCGCCAAGTGTCCAGATTTTGGTCATGTGACCATGGGGATGCTGCAGCGTTAAAAAAAACCCAGTCATAAGTCACTTTTTTCAGTGCCGTTGTAACTTTAGACGGTCACTAAATGAACTGTTGTAAGTGGAGGACTACCTGTAATGCTTTGATTCCTTTTCTTATTAGGATTAGTTCTAGAACACGATTGTTCAATTTTTAAAGTTAAGGAACTACAACTTCCAGGTCAGCATGGTGAAGAGGTCCAGGAAGATTGCATTAAAAGTTTTTGCCTTCGGTACCTGGCATATTCCTCTGCTACTTAAGATTTGCCAGGGTCCCACTTTCCTTTGTAGAGATTAATTTGGTTTTAGCTGTTGAGAGGTGTGTCCACCTCTAAAAACGAAATTGGCTCTTCTCTTTCAGATCTTCAAATATCTCCAGCCTGGGATGTCAAAACTCATTCAGAGATGCCTATTTTTCTTATTTCTTTTCATATTTCTTCCTTCTCACAATTTTGTATTAGTTTATCAAAATAAAAAATGCAAAGAAAAATGAGAATCGTAGGAAAACAGGGAAGGAGAAGGGGAAGAGGAAGAGAAAAAAGTGTAGGGTGAAAGGAAAAAGGAAAAAAAGAATAACAGAATAACAGAGTTGGAAGGGACCTTGGAGGTCTTCTAGTCCAACCCCCTGCTCAAGCAGGAGTCTCTATACCAGCATCGACTTCTGACTCTTTTTGGTGCAGGAGAATAAGCTTATATTTATAACGTACAACCTCAATTTTTTTTACTTTTACATAATAATATATATACTAGCTGTTTCCATAAGAACAAGCCTAGCTAATTAGCAAAATTCAAAATCAAAGTTTCATTTTTTCCCCACCTCAGGCACCAAGTCCAAAATCTGGTTTCCAAAGCAGAAATAAAACGAGTATTTAACATTATTTAAATTCTACTTGATTTTAAATATAATTCTTTTCTTTAATCAAGGCAGTCAATTTAACCATCTCTGCTAACCCCACCAACTTTTGCAGCCGTTCATCTATGGTGGGAATCACGGTAACCTTCCATTTTTGTACATAGAGTGTTCTTGTTGCTGTCACAGATACCATATTTCCTAAGCAATAATGAACTTTCCCTTCTGGACTCTCTCTCTCTCTCTCTCTCTCTTTTTCTAGGTGCTATAGCAATATCCATCCCCCGTCTGGACATTGTGATCTCGCTCGTTGGAGCCGTAAGCAGTAGCACTTTGGCTTTGATCATGCCCCCGTTGATTGAAATCCTCACCTTTTACAAGGAGAAGCTAGGTGTATGGGTGATCTTCAAAGACATTTCCATAGCCACCCTTGGCGTGATCGGTTTCATAGCTGGCACGTATGTAAGTGTTAAAGAGATTATCTGCCCCACAACTTTGCTTTTTGAGAATGCTACGGTCGGTTCAGCAACCTGCTTCAACACTTCCCACTTGGCCAAGGATGCCAATTAATGTCAGAAGCTTGTGGGCCTGTTGAATTTCATAATAGATGCGTGTTTGCAAACCAAAGAGATTCCAGATGGACAGGTTTTGAAAGAGAAAATGGTTGGAAGAGGGATTTCTCTCCCTCCCCCCAATGAAATCTGCTCCTTTGGAGGATACAATTTATTCAAGAGTTTTCTTCTCTTCCGTTCAAGCATCATGGACTGCTGTGTATTTATTTGCAAAAGGGACCAGAGATCAAAAACACTTCTTGATATCATGTTTGGACATCTCACATTGAGAGAATAATCCCTGCCAACTTCTTTATTTAAAGTTAAGCCAGTCTTTTGAGATCCTCTTCGCGTAACTTCGGAGATTAACAAGATTTATGCAAAAATCTGGATATCGTCTCTCTCTCTCTCTGTGTGTGTGTGTGTATTGTGTAAATCTTCTTTTATGTTTTGAATTTTATGTATCTACTTGGTATACAAGCAGAAATGCTTTCCAGTGGATTCTATTCCCCAAGTAGACAAAGACTTAAGCCCGTTCCATCACTGCAGTTTTTCCTCTGTGAGATTAGATCTGATGTCCCCGAATTAACAGCCTCCATAGTTTATCTTGGTAGAGCAAGATAAACTCATCATATTAGTAATTTCTCCTAATGTCTGCAAAGAAATATGTCTTGAGACTTTGGTCTCGGTCACGCAAATTGTTTACATGATGTGAAGGAACAAGAATGATGCAGTTTTGGAGAGGCAAAAAATTTGCTTGGCTCTTGGTAACAGAGTCAAGCCACAATTGTGGATTATCACAGACAGCTCCCCCCAGCATGCATAAGAGTAATATTACAGTTCCACAGAAAGCTGTATTTTTCTATTTATTTCTAACTACATAGAGCACTTCTATATTTGTATGTAAGCACTGTTTGGTTGCAAATGAGATATATCTGTAGAATTTTACTTTCTATGGAAATCATTACGTATGTATCCTTTATGCTTTAATCTTTTTTTTTTTTTTTTAAGAAAACAAGTTTTGATAATATGAAGGTGCCATAAAACTCATGTTCAGAGTAAACCAGTTGAAAACAATTAAACTTAATAATAGCCATGATTTGATCTTAGAAATTTCAATGAGTATATTCTAAACATGACGAAGTCTGGTCTTAACTCAACAGTTTGAATCCATTAAAATACATTGATAAGGGATTCATGTTTTGGGGTGACCTATTCTTTCTAAACCTTTCTCACTCTCAATTTGCTAAGGACCTGAATAAGAAGAAAGGGACTATATCAGTGGTGGCGAACCTATGGCACGGGTGCCAGAGGCGGCACTCAGAGCCCTCTCTGTGGGCATGTGCGCCGTCGCCCCAGTCCTAGGCCTTCAGCTGGGTTTTATAAAACCTATTCGCTTTAGGCCTCCGCCGTCGTGTGCAAAAAAAAAAAGTTTCAATCAGTCAATTTCAACTTCTCGTGGGAAAAAAAAGATCTTGCAAAGTTGGAATTGATTGATTGAACTTTTTAGTCCCACCCAGTCTGCCGTTATCACCGCAG